>CM060892.1:43051079-43726079 GCA_030762935.1 Hymenopus coronatus | reverse complement strand
GTTTTTGTCTGTCTCTTACGGTTTGCCAGTTATGCAAAATTCCATAATATTCATCCAGAATAAAGTAGTCTTCAGAGGCTATTCTCATAAAATTCAAGATAAACATTTTATTTGTCTGGTAAATCTCTGTAATATACGATATTTTAATCAAAATCATTAGACATTTTTGAGAAAATCAAAATTTTCGAAAAAAGTTCCATTTAAAGGGTAGTTGGGTAGATTTTCTTGAAAACCTTCCTGTCGCATCCTTGGAAGATACTAAACATAAATATCCAGTTTGGTATTTAATGGGACTTTCGTTTTTGAGCTATGCTGCCCAAAGACACACACACCCAGACACACTGACAGAGAGAGAGACACACACGAACATTTTTTAAAAAAATACTTTTCTTGGATACAGGGGATTCCTAAGCGTGTATTTTCGGTGAAATCTCGGTATCAAATTTTTGGTTGCATTACAATACATTCTCTATACCTATGTTCATAGTACGTGTAGAGAAATTAAAAATATTTTCCTTTTTGTTTTGTCTTAAACATTAGAATTGTCCTCAAATACGTGGATGCATGGTTCACTATTGAATCCCCTATAGAGTACATTAGAATGAAATGAACTTTACCAGCAGGTACTTTATTTTTACGGTGAGCCCTAAGGCGACAGAAAAATGTAAACCGTCTCTTGTTATTCAAGCAAAGCTCTTGTATTTTTCATCTGTGTTGTTCGTTGGCAACAGAGAAAATAAACTAACTGGAATACCATGATTGTTCCTTTTTGTCAGAGGAACGAGAAAGACTATATCTCCCAAAGTACGTAATTTTCAGAGAACATCGTATTAAAGAGAGTTAATAATTTCAGTGTATTAAAAAGGAAGTGCTTTAAAATCTCGCATTTTCGCAGAGTTTCCATGGTAACTGACTTAAATATCCTCTCTGTTTGAGTGCTTCTTTTGCTTATATTTCCTTTTATTAGCAATTTGTTTTCACGTTTAAATTTTTTTACCTTCTCTACTACTTAATTGTTCTAGATAGAGTGGTACATCACGCGGGTCAGATGGACCATAAAATGTGCTCATATTATTTACTGTAGTTTAGAAGTTTCACTCTATAATTGTTATGCTGAACATAAAGGTTAATGGTATTTGATAACGGAGAGAAAAATACCCAGCGAAAATCAGCAATAAAGACACACTAACAGAAGAAGAAAAGAGAAAAAATTGTGCAAACTTCATTGTATAAAAATCTGATGTGTTCCATTCACATGGCTTTCTCTAATTCTCGGTGATAGATTATTGCTAAAAAGCTTATTCTTCAATCTACTTCGAGATAAACATTGACAAAAATGGTCTTACTCGTATTACTTGCTTCATTTTAAGTAGAAGGGAAATACACTAGGCTAAAGCGATAGTCAAATGTTTTAAAAGCTGGTTGCCATGTGGATTAAATCTGATTCTTTTCATTGCCAGCAGTTGACAATTATTCCCATATGTAAAAGATATAAGTATTTTAAAACTGAAACCAATATTAAAGAAATATCTCAAAAATGGTCAACTCAACAAAAAAATGTTGAAGACATAAATTGTGCCTTTTACGAGATCTACATTGTTTGTGTAGTAGGTTTTGTCTATCTCTTACGTTTACCAGTTCTGCAAAATTCATAAAAAATTCACTAGAATGAAGAGCTCTCCAGAAGTTATTCCCATAAAATGTCAAATATACATTTTATTTGTCGTGTAAATATGAATTTTAAACAAAATCGTTTGAGCCATTTTGAAAAAAATCAACATGTTCGAAATTTTTTCCTTGTAAAGGTTAGTTTAGGGTGTAGGATTTTCTAAAACTCTTCGTGTCGATATTAAACTTGAATATACTAAGTTTGGTATTTTACTGACTTTTTGTTTTGGACAGACACACGGACACATACACACACGCGCGCGCGAATTTGTTTCTAAAATGTTTTTTTCATATATACACAGGGAACCCTAAAACATGTATTTCCTGTGAAATCTCGGGATCGAATTTTTGGGCGGAATGTAATACTTTATCTATACATTGTGTACGTAATACGTGCAGAGAAAGCAATAAAAATTAAAGTCAATATCCGTTCCTAAAGCACTAACTCTTACTCATCCTTACACTCAGACTTGAGCTGTATCACGCTTTATGAATATTTACCAATCGCTTTCAGCTCCCTCTGTGCTAACAAAGGATACTTCCTGCTCAGCTGTTATCTATGCACGACAGTGGAGCACATTCCGGCTTGTCTGCCTAGCCAATTAGGCACGGTATTGCTCCGACCAGTCACTCTGAACAGTATCACATAACAAACAAATACGCTTCTACCAAACCCGTTTTGTGCCGCTTCCCCACAGTTTTAATAATTACATCTGCAGAAGATTCTTTGTCAGTTTCGAGTATTTTCCTTTGCCAGAATGTTCCGCCTTCTATACGGGGCCTGTATAGGTACCTGACCAAAGTCAGTTGTCAGTTAAAAACTGCGGTTAGTTAATAAGTGGCGGAGTGTAGATAATGGCAGATCATTTCTGATTTGTGGCTCAGTGATTCCGTTGTAATTGTCATTCGACGTATCAGTTGTGTTGTGTTCTGAATGTGCCACAACGATGTTCATGTGCGACGTGTTGTGTTACGTGGAATACCTAAGTGATAAATAAAGTATGTTTAGCGGTAACTGGTTCTCTCACTTTTTACAAAATGAATCCAAGGTAGAGAAACTTTGGAGCTTTACCGAAAAAGTTGAAAACGAGATTTCTCCTTTTAAAACTCCCTGGCATTTGCAGAAAAGTGCCATTTCTTGCGCGCGCATGTGTGTAAATGAAATATATGACTTAAAAACGAAAAAAAAAGTTGATTAAGCACCAGTATTTGTAATTAAGTATAGTATCTTCTAAGGATGTCACACGAAGATTTTAAAGACATTTTCTCCACGCCTTATTATGCCTTAAATTGAAAAAAAATCATTATTTTATCAGAGAAGATTATAAGATTTTCATTAAAGTGCCAAACATTTAAGATATTCGATTAAAAATAAAGTGTATACTGTGACTAGGCGTCAATCTTCGCGAATATACCTTGCCGCCCTGAATCGTCGCACTTGTGTGAACGGCTTGCTTTCCATCACTATTAGCTAATTGTTGCCGTGCGCCCGTGTGACTTTGTGACGCCTGCGTGTGGTTTGCACGAACAATAGTGACTGTTAGAAATTCCTTGCTACGTCATCGAGAGCTATATAAGCGGAGCTTATAGTGTCGCAGGTTGTTTCGACAGAGAGGTTGGAGCGTACACATGTGGTAAAGAGCGAGCCGAAGAGCCTAGCGAGCGTCGTAGCGACGAGAATAAATCGTGCTGTAGAATTGAAGTAAAGATAGTTATTGTGAACAGATTCTGAAGTATAAAGACATTTTGTCACAATATCTTGCCTTTTCTGTATATAGCTGTGTAGTCCTCTTTATCTGAATGACTTCGGTATAATTAAAAAAGAAAGACATAGACAAAATCTTGCCAAACCAAAAATGTAGATCTCGTCAAAGCACACAATTTGTGTCAGATATATATTTCCGAGATGTTCCTAATTATTGGTTTATATTTTCCAGTAGCTACACTGTTTTCAAATGACCATGCAGGATTATATCACCACATAGTGATCAATTTTTTAAAAATATTTAGTTATCGCATTAAGGCATTTCCTTACTTCCGCTATACCTAAATGGAAATAAGCAAAAAGTCATTCTCTGCTCAGGTTCATCCTGATTATTAGATAGAAGAACTAGGTCTTTTATTTGTAGGAATGTTGTTACAGAATAGGTAGAGAACGTTATGTGAATGGAGCGCACAAGACTTTTTCTTATGGACATGCAAAGACAATGGGATCTGACTATGGCACTAGCTAGCCCTATTCTTCTTATACCTATAATATATAAAGATATTTAATATCCTTTGGCAAGAAGTAAACAGAAGAATCGGCTCTGTAAGAATATATAGTTAATAGAGGAATGGGTGGTGAAAGGCATATGAATATAATGTATCAGAAATGTTTTTCTCCAATTTTCCCTCTTCCTATACATTTATCTTTAATCGGGCATACGTTTCGGCATAACATTTCCTTTTTATCAAACAGGCCGGACCTATTTGGCTTTTAGGAGGCGTGTTTGTTGAACTGACGCCTCGGTTTTGCCTACGATTGTTTCTATAAAAGTACTCATGCTTTCTGGCTTTCAGGTTAATGCAGTATGTAAGCGCAATATTTAACGTATACATTTAGAAGGAATTCCTTAGTCCTTTTTGCGCACTACTCTAGCAGAGCAGAGAATTTCAAGGCATGTTTGTACTACGAGAAGGTAGTAGGAAATGTGCGTTAGGATGCAAACCAGAGTAGACTATTTTCTAATAGTGTTTACACATTAAACTAATGTTAGATTCAACCCAGCCTTCATAACTGCAGATGCAAATTATGAAACAAACTTCTCCGAATATGAAAATACGAGGAAAAAATATACCAAAATAATGTATTGCTACAACATGTTTATGTAACAAAAAATCTCATATGCTACAGAACAATTTTATTTTTCGTTCTATCAACGCTTGTCCACTCAGCTGTCGACTGCTTCGGTTCGCTCTCAATCCAACTACACTCTCCGAAGATCGATCGTACAGCCTTGTCGAAAAGATCGTATAATTTGCTTTAAGATCGTACATTTTTGAGAACGTGGGAAAATGTTTATTGTTATAATTATTATTATTATTATTATTATTATTTCGGGTAAATGTAGTCATTATTTTTCCTTGTATTGGCGTTATATTATAATCTGTAGGTATTATTACTGACATAACTTCAGGATAATAATAATAATAATTATTATTATTATTATTATTATTATTATTATTAACTGCCTACAACCGCTGGTATAAACATATTTATCTGCAACATGACAGTATTTCGAAACGCTTGTACCTTCATCCTTCAGATGAATATTTCTCCACAGAAGAATATTTATATGAAATGTTGAATATCTTTTAAAATTATATAAATAGTTTTAAACATGAAAGGATGAAATTATATCACGATCCTGCAACTGGCGTTCGATCCAATGTTAGATAGAACGGTTGGCAATGCTGAGCCCTGCCTGCTTTCCTTATATAGTTCCCCGTTACGCAGCAAGAAACTTCTTGAGCTGGAGAAAGACACACAAAGCTTTTTCCTTTCCTTTCCTTGGCACATTATTGCACGTGTTCATTTGATAAGTGCAAACACAGGGGTTGATGTTAAGCGGCCGCCCGCGCATGTGTTCATTTCTACAATGCTGCTGGTTACGTAACACTCTTAACGCATGTCTATAACAATTCAGGGGGATAGAGGCGCGACTCGCACATGCTTTTGAACACTAGTCACAAATACAAAACATCTGATAGCTACAGACAGGCAAATACGAAGAAAGTTGTCCCAAAATATTATAAATTACACGTTTTACACGTTGTAAACCCATATTTTGGAGCAGGTTCAATTCATTAGTAGACTTGTAGAGTTTTATCTACCCAATATAATTTCGGACGTGACGACATTTAGAGCAAGTACTATATTTTATCATTTGTATCTGATTTGTTGATAGCAGTGGCTTAAGTTTGCTGTCCATGAAGATGTCTGAAAGTCCGTCTATTTACCACCGACATTATTTAAAAAAACATAAATACTACAAAATATAAATAAATATGAAGATTTTCATTAACTATAAAGATTTTACTACAATTTATGAATGAATACACTCATAACTGATAGTAAGCATGATTTAGTGTATGACATTTGAATGATGTATTATCGATGTGGAACAATCGAATATCACCTCTATGAAAGTATTTCGGCACGATTGGTAGATACACAAGGAAATACCAAACCAATAATATTTATTTCGGCCTTCTAGACGAAGAAGTGAAGTTACTTGATGTATAGTTAATCTGGATGATATTTGAAAGTAAACTTGCATCACGAGTTAGAGACAAGGCTATTGTCGCCATCGAACAGAAATAAGGAAACGATAGCATAGTAAGAAAATACAATATATCATTATTAAAAGAACAAAGAAAAAAAGCTTAAGTTCACCTTTACTTCAACCGATTAATTGTATTATATTTTCGTGGCAAAACTCAACGAAGCATTGCGAAAACAATATTCTGCTTGTAAGAACATGGACAATAGCTAGTAATGCTATCTTCGGCAGCTCGTCAGATTTTGGGAGAGCTAAAGCCAATCCCGTGGTTAGAATTGTATTAGAGCAATAGAGGACCCCAGCAGAGGGTGGTCTAAATTTGCTAGTGGCAATTTAAACAGCTGCATTCCATTGTAGATCTCTTTTATTCTGGTCAGTATAAAGTCGCCCTTGGTCTAGGTCGCGGGTTAAAACCTTGTGGAAGGTGATGGATCTTTTTCGGGCATAAAAGTCTTTAGCCTGGCTCCCTTCGGAAGGGAAGTAAAGCTTTTGATCCCGGGTCATTGACTAAGAGGCTCCTGAGCAAAATTAAGCGATCTTTCACGCCCAACATTTAGAATCTCTCAAAAGTCATTTCAAATTTTAAACCGTTATAAACATAATATTTCAGGTATTAAAAAAAGAAAACAAAAAAAGTCAATATTGGGCAAACAATGGAGTTGTATAAAACATTGAAAAAAATGTCCTTGCTCTGTTGTTCAACGTACGCCATTCTTTCTGCGACTCCAAGCAAGTTTTTTGCTGATATATTTTGGAATATTAGCAATTTCTTGCGAGATAGCATTTTTCATTTGCTATCGGGTTGTTGGATGTGTCCGAAAAACTCGTTCCTTGGGTTAACCCCAAACCAAAAGTCGGTCAAATTGAGATCTGGAGATCACGGCAGCTACTTTGCTGTAAAGTGTCTGCTGTTGACACAATCGCCAAAAATCTGGGTAATTAATTGTTTTGCAGGGTATAGATATGAAGTAGCTCACCAACACTGACATCATTGATTACCCTTGTCCCTCCAGATTTCTTCTTGTCAGCAACAGAACCAGATTTCTCATACTTCCTGTTTAAATCCCCATAATTACGAATGGAACATGAGCCTGCTGAGTTCTTAGGAGTTTTAAGTTTTCTCAGACCTTGAGAAAAACTTCTGTTGCTTTCATAATATCATTGAATCTGTTGTATCCTATCATTTAGTGAATCAGCCATGATTTGTAACCTACAAATTTTTATGACAGTATGAATAAAATTAATAAAGTTTTGTTTAGTAAAATCCACCCATGGTAACGGTAAACTAAAAAAAACAAAAGAAAACCAACTCCCACTGCTTACCCAGCAATTGACTTTTTTTTTTTTTTTATTTTAACATACTTTAACCTGGTTGGTCATATCGGACGATGAATGAAATTGGTGAAATGATGCTCAAATGGTCTCGGGGTTCATGGAGCTTTAAGTAACTCGACTTTCGTCTTCTCAGGAGAAGGGAAAACCCCGAAAAACCTTATTCGGGTAACTCATCCTAAACGAGATTCTAACTCACGACCTTTTGAATGCGAGGTTGACACGCTACAGCCACACTACCCAGGCTGACTAGCATGTGACTTACCCTTTTGTTTTTATCCTATCTCAACTATTGTAATAGTTATATCGGTTTAAAGTATGAAATCATTCTTGAAAGAACACCATAGAATGGGACACTATCACCTTCCGTGGTGTAAGGGTTACCATGCTAACTTTATATACCGAAGGTCGCAGATTCAAACCCGGCAAAGTACGATAGATTTTTCTGGCGTTAAAATCCTTAGTATGGCTCCCTTCGGAAGGGAAGTAAAGCCATTGGTCCCGTTTCGTAGAAAAGAGCGTCAGAGCGCGGTTGCTTGCCAAGCGGAAGGCATGGGTTCGATTCCCGGTACCGGCGTGGGAGACCTGGTCCGGGGTGCACTCAACCCCGTGAGGTCCCTGGGAGCGCATTAACCGTCCGGGAGGGATTCGAAGCGCTGACCCCGTCTCACCCTCCAATACTATCCCCCATCCACGACACCAGTCGTGCGTCGAGATGAGGGACGCAGCGGCCGGGCGGTAGGCACTGAACCCTTGTGGGCTCTTGCGCAGGAGTATATAATAAAACCTCAAACCTGATAAAGAGGCCTCTGAGCTAAATTGAGCGGTCTTTCACGCCCAGTATGGAATAGGACGCTGAGAACCACAATAGTAAAGAGAATCCATAACTAAAACTCCATTTCCAATTCCATTTGGGACACTGAGCCATAGTAATAAATGAGCGTCCATACGCTCAATTTAAATCAATCCAAAAGCTCGATTTGATCTTTTTGTGAGCATAAAATTGTAAAATTGATTTGAAAACAGAAAGGAAGTAGATTATTGCAGGCACGAGACGCCTGATTGGTTTCTTAGCATGAAATAGAGGTGAATTATTTATCCTGGTTGAGGTTTTCCCCTCGTGTTTCCCATTTTACAGTGCAGTAAATGGAAACAGCCCAGCAACGGTGGTTCATCACAGGACACAAGGCAGGCAATCTATTTTATAGCAACTCTTGGCAACGAATATTTCACTCCCTCGCCTGGCAAATCATCCTGTGCGACTGTGAAAAATTCATACGGGGACCGCAATATCCATACCACCACGTAACACTTCATGAATATCTCATCCCTGAATAGCCTTCTTGGCTATTCCGCTCTAGACGTAGCCTCCATTGTTGTATATTCACAAACAGAACAGCAGTGAACGGAATAAAACTGATACATTATTGCTTTACCCTTACAGCATAAGCCGTAACAGTTGAAGACTCCAATACTCAATACTCGCCAAGTTGCCAGAGATGAAACCCTTTATCGCCAAACTCGCACACTCGTGAATAAAATGCTGCATTCCCAAATATCGCAATAGTGTTTTCTCTAACTAACCTTCGGATCATCCATCAGTACCAGCTCTCTATGTGACCGGCCTGAAAAATAATTCAGAAACACGAAACGAACCAGTGAACCATGATATCATTCATGTGAAATTAGGAGGTATTTCCAATACCACCTCTGTGAAAGTTTCGCCGATTGGTTCTCAAACGTGGAATAAATATTTATTTATTTATTTATTTATTGAAACAATAACAACTCTCCATATTTATGGGCTGCCAACAAGGACAGAGTAAAGCAGACAAATTGCAAATTAACTATAAAAAAATCTGATGTGTTACACTCACATGACTTTCTCTTGCTGTTCTACAAACTTCATATATAAGATTCTTCTTCTTTCTGCACCTTGCTAACCGTGGTACTCATTAGCACAATGTTCTTATTATTGTTATGCGATTGTCATTACAAATCGCTTCATTTCTTGGCCAGGAGTAGAACAAAAGAAAAACGGACACTCCCGTCTGATAAAAGTATAAGTACTTCACAACTGAAACTGATAACAATGAATACCTCGAAAACGGTAAGCTCTACGAGAAAAATGTATGTAACATAACTTGTGTATTTTAACAAGACCTACATTTTTTGTTCAGTAAGTTTTTGTCTATCTCTTACGGTTTACTAGTTACGCCAAATTAAGAAAATTCATCCAGAATAAACAGGTCTTCAGAAACTATTCCCAGAAAATTCAAGATATACATTTTATTTGTTAGATAAATATCTTTAATATATGATATTTTAATCAAAATCGTTAGAGCCATTTTTAAGAAAATCAAAATTTTCGAAAAAAGTTCCATGTAAAGGGTAGTTTGGGGTGGGGGATTTTTCTGAAAATCTTTGTGTCGCATCCCTGGAAGATACTAAATTTAAATACCAAGTTTGGTATTTTAGCTACTATTCGTTTTTGAGTTATCGTGTTCACAGACACACGGACACACACACACACACGGACTTTTTTCTGAAAATGCTTTTTTTGGATACAGGGGGTCCTAAAACATATATTTCCGCTGAAATCTCGGTATCGAATTCTTGGGTGGAATACAATACTTTTCTATCCCTATGTACATTGCACATATGGGGCGAGAGAAAGTAGAAACGAAAAAAAGAAACACTTGAAACTCTTCTATAAAGATAATGAAATGTCGACAGTTTTCATTGTATAGCAATCGAAAAGGAAACTAAAAGCAGCAAAAGGATTATTAAACAAAGATAATATAAAATTAACATACAATAAATAATTTATATCAAAGAAATATAGTCTGTGAGAATACTAAAAATGGTTATTATACAAATGATTTCGAAGAAGAGAAATTAAACCCTTTTTGCATACAATATACAATAAATAATTTATATCAAAGAACATTAGACCGTGGAAATACTAAAACTGGTTATTATACAAATGGTTTTGAAGAAGAGAAATTGAACCTCTTATTGCAGATATGGCAATTTTGTGACTACATTTCCAAACACACACGCCTATTCCTGCTACCTTGAATTGTGCAGGTGTGTGCCAAGTTTGATAGGTAGCCAGCCGCATATAGAAAAAAATTAATACAGTATTATTCAGGAGATGAAAACCCCATTCCACCTCCTCCAAAGGCGGCGTAATTTAAAGTTTTGAGATTCGGAGGCGTGCAGCTGGAAACCAACCCTCGCTGTTGCCAAGTCTTCCACTGACTTGTACCTTAACTGAGGCGCGATTCTCGACTTGCCAGCAGAGTCTACAGAGTCTCATGAAAACAGCGGTTTTGGTACGTTGTTTTTCTCCCCCTAGCACAAGGTTGTGTTTTCTTTGCTAATAATTGCTGCGCAGTCGCAGGGAGCGGTCCCGTTTGAAGGCAATAATGTTTTGGAGAAAACTATACGTGCCCAAGCGGCTGCTTCGTCGTCCTCCGTGATCTAAGTGTAACATGCTAGCCTTTGGTTCCCAAGGTCGGGTTGAAACCTGGCGGAGGCCGATAAATATTTTTTTCGGGCGTAAAAGTACTCGCCATGGCTTCCAAGCCTTTGGTCCCGTGTCGTAGATTTACGGTACATAAAAGAGCCTGATAAAGAGGCTTATGAGAAAAATTAAGCAGCCTTTGCGCCCAATGTGGTATGGGACGCTAAGAGCCGCAGAAGTTAAAAGAGCAATCATAAATAAAACTCAATTTAATTTAATTTTAAGCGCTGCTTTTAAACATCATCCTGCATTTCACACCCGCGTGAAGAAACACGTGAAATAATGACTCCTACGCTGGAAATTTCTTGCTGCGAAATTGGAAGATATACAAGGAGAGATGTTACTTTTTTACGTCTGAGAGATTTTGGGTGTGGCCGCAGACTCCAGTCTGTTGAAACTGCAAAGTGTGCAGAATAGAGGTGTTTGGACCATGTATTCTATACTCCTTCCCTGTGAGATTGCTTCATGAGGCCTCGTCCCTTACATATGTGGGGCGGAAAAAATCTACGCCAGTTTACCACACCATCGGAGTGCCCTCGTTCGATCTCTTGGTGATTATAACCCCTTACCACGCCGCTCCAGCATGCGAGGACTCCAGGTAACAAAGGAGCCAACCCTACCAGCAGCAAATGCTGAGCTCGTCCGCAACCCTCTCAGGAGTTGCTTGGACTCAAAACTAATAACAGGGCCCATGGCATAACATTTCTGAATAACACCAGCTGACTCCTGAAAACAGAACACACAATAACATTACGATGTCCCAGAGGTTAAGAAGATATTGCTTCCACTCCTAAGTTACTTGATTCAAATCTCGCGGGTTGTCTTTTCTTTATGTTTGTTAATTTTATGACTTGATATATAACATGTAATATTGCATTAATATAGCTTTAGTATTTGATGTTATGGGCATGTTCATGTACACAACAACACATAATTCTATTAACACTCTGTGTAAATAAATTATCTTCTTAAACTAAAACACAAAAATAAATATAATTAAAATCGGGTATATGAACCCTCAGCTCGTATAGCGGCCCACAATCTTCGGGTATTGACCAATAAAATGCCTGCAGTAATGAAGACGAGATACTACAAGATCCGAGGCTTCTTGAGTTTGTGCCCAGAAACCATCTTTGTTCTTCGCCAATCTCGAGGTAAATTGTAGCGCAGCTCCCTTTTCACCTAGCCCACAGATCGTCAATAGGATTCAAATCTGGTGAACAAGGAGGCCAGTCTACCACTCTGATATCCTGCCTCTCTGAGAACCAATTTGAAACCTTTCATGATGTGCGGACAGGATGATTATTTTGTAAGAATTCAACAATTCCATCAATATATCTCATTCGCACAGAGGGAATCAAAATATTATCAAGTATCGTCAAGCTGCCACAGCACACCTAGACCAGCCTTTATATCCAGCCCCAAAACGATATAGATACTCGACCATGATGGAATTCAAAGCCACCTATTTTGCATCGTATCGAGACCCCTTTGGACGTTACACAATCACCTTTCCCTTACGTGTGGAAGAAAATTTCACCTCATCTGATAATACCACGTTATTCCAGTAGCAGTTGGCATTTTCCTCTGCAAACGCAAGCCGAAAAAA
This sequence comes from Hymenopus coronatus, assembly GCA_030762935.1. Taxonomy (NCBI): domain Eukaryota; kingdom Metazoa; phylum Arthropoda; class Insecta; order Mantodea; family Hymenopodidae; genus Hymenopus; species Hymenopus coronatus. Next base: position 43,713,616 of record CM060892.1, on the reverse strand, counting down.
TCTGTGGTCGCAGAGATGTTTGAACTGATCCAGGGAAATACAAATTGGCCTTGACTTCAGAAGTAGTTTGAAAAGGATTCCTCTCTGCTACTGCAATTAAAGCTGCATCCATGCCGGGAGTTGACACACGTCTTCTTCCTGAACCAGGACGACGGCGTTCAATCCCTTCCCTGGATAATTCACCCACCTTGGCACTCCAATACGAGCTGAAAAACCTTCACGAACAGAAAAACACCCTATTTTGACTTGTGCCCAAGTCTTTGTGTGCATGTTTTGTCATTGTCAAATGCAGGTAAATGTTTGTGCCTGATGCGTTTGCGCACCATTCTCCTCACCATGTGCTTTCATGCAGGATATTGCGTTTCGGTAGAATAAACGCTTAAAGAAGCATCATACTATCATATCATTAATTTTATCAAATGTATATGAAATAAGTATATCTAATATAAATAGCCGCTATGTGTTGATTCAACATCATTAAGAGAAAGGCACAAGATGCGAACCTGAGGCCCTCACGAGAGGAGTAACCTATGTTTTGTCACAGGGCTACAGTGAACACACATGCAAGGTAGCAGGGGACAGTAATGCCGTACAATCCAATCTGAATCATGTTTCGTGTAGTTAATATTGATAGTTTGTTGTGGAAGAAGCTTAAGTGATGTATTTGATTATGATTATTGATCATATGGGTTAGATTTGGAACATGTGACAACTTGCTGTCGTATACAACTGTATCGTAGATGGTGTATACAAGGCGCTGTGCCGTAAGGGACTTGCTCGAATTTGGCCTTCCAGACATGATTCATTCTTTTTTATATTGGCGACAGGTGTACATACGGCTAGAGAAAGTAAAAAGTTAAATTTTCGCTTAAAGTTGTGTAAAAATGATATGACACCCTGCTTCTTAGCACAAAATGTCATAACTACTTCGGGTGCACCTTCTCCCTATAATTCTGTTCTATGCTCACCACTTTTTCCGTTAATCACACTTCAACTACATACTATGGTGGTATTAATTCTGAACATTTTATTTATTTAACTTTGTTAAATTAACTTTCAAATTTGAATATTACATTCAATTGTCATTCGTGATTATTCTTACCTGATAAATTATAGCTGGGAAGTGTTCCCATAATCAGTATTGAACCTTTTACCATAAACTGGAGTTAATATTACCCAACTTTGGAAAATATATTACATAGAGGTCAAATTTTGAGAAATTTAGTAATTTTAGGAGTATGTCATTTCAATACCATAAGCAACACTATAATCCTAAAAATCCCCAATTTTGTGCCCCCCTATTATATGAGAGCAATAATGTATTATATTTCGTATTGGATGCATAATAAAATGAAATGTATATTTCGAATTATATATTTTATACTGTATCAATATGAAATACAGTGAATTATTATTCTCACAATAGGGGGCCCAAAATTGGGGGAATCTGGTATTTTTAGATTATGGTGTTCATGGCATTGAAGTGTCATAATCCCAAAATTAATAGATTTCTCAAACGTTCAACGCATCTACGAGGGCCGCTTTTTTTCAACCTCCGATAGGCTGTAAATAAAAGACAAGGACATAGACAACAATTATTTTATTACTAAAAGTTTTGTACACTTACGGTTACTTTTCAACATAATCGCCGAAAAGCTTGAGACTTTTGTCGTACCTGTGCACAAGCTTTGTAATATCCACTTCAAAAAATGTTGCCGCCAATGATTTCAAATGAGCATTGACGTTGTCTTTTATTTATAGGCTATCGGAGGTTGAAAAAAAAGGCCCTCGTATGCATTGTGAGAGCAATAAATCCAATTTTCACATTGGTTACAGCATAAAAAATAAATAAAAATGGATGTGCATGTTTATAAAATAATATACTCTCCAAAGTTGGATCAAAGTAACCCATTTAGGCCCAAATTATCACCATTTTATGGTAAAAGGTTCAATACACATCAGAAAGAAAGACCTTGAAAGAATCGAATGTAATATTCAAATTTGAAAGCCAATTTACCTAAAAAGTGTCCAGAGTCGATGCCACTCCTGTAAGTACCACACCACCATGATGTGAAATTACGTTATGTTGCCCCTCCTGAGTTCTGAAGATATGACCCTCGCGTAGGAGTCAGTGACCTGGGTTGAATGCGAATTTGTATTTGAAATGCAAATTCAAACAGGCATTGCTAATTCTGAGTGTTCTAAGCTTTGTGAAGCAAACTCTGATGAGCTTCTGGGAACGTTGCTGAGTAAAGAGACGTTGCCAAAGGGACAGAGTGTTCGGCTCACAGTTGGTTTATCTCCAAGCAACAGGAACAAAGGAGAACGTTTCATCCAAGTAAATTCTGCAACTGCTATTGATCAAGTTCCGCATTTATCATACTGAACAGTCTGGTTCAAATACCGTTACTGCCAGTTCGATTTGAGATTTTCCTAACGTTCTAAGTTATGGATAATTAATTGCCTCTAATCAAGGCCCATTTTAAACTAAATTCCCTGTAGAAAATGGTTAAATAGGGATAAAGAGTTAACAATGAGAAACATTTTCAACGTCCAGTCGGAACTAAGAAGTGTAAGACCATTTTTATGGAAGGTAAGAAGCAAATGGAAGTGGTCAATGGACAGAACAGTTGAAGGATGAGTCTTTTGGAACTAAAATTATATGTAATTGTTATGGTTTTGTGTATTGTCTGATGAACGACTAGAGCTAATATCAGGCAAACACTTAACATTAACATAGCACTTATACCAATAAATAAAAAATGCATAAAATAATAATAATAATAATAATAATAATAATAATAATAATAATAATAATACAAAAGATCATGTGCTCCATTCACTATCTGTTCTGAAACCAAACTATTCTTACAAAAGATTAGTTTTCTATTTCATTTCTTCGATAAAGATAAACATTAGCATAAATGATCTTTTAAGTGTAAGGGAAATCAGAAAATAAACTAGATTAAAACGATAGTTAAATATCTTAAAACCTGGTCGCTATGTGATAAAATCGAATTTGGATTCACTCTACATGGCCAGGTGTAAAACAAAAGAGACATGAAACGAATAACGTCTCGTTTTAATAAATTTTATTAATATTTTAAACTTGAAACAAATAACAAATATCTCGGAAAAAGTATGACAAAATATAGCATACGAGATCTAATCTTTTATTGTAGGAAGTTTTAATCCATCTCTTACAGTTTGCCAGTTCTACGAGTCATCCAAAATAAGAGGTCTGAGAAATTCGTGATATACATCTTAATTGTAATGAAAATATCTGAAACATGTTGTATTTTAATCAAAATCATTAGGGCCATTTGTTTCATGTAAAGGGTAGTTTGGGTTGGAGGATTTTGTTGAAATTTTCGTGACGCATCATTGGAAAAAGCTAAAGCTAAATATGTTTGACATTTAACCGACTCCTCTCCGATTTTTTTTCGAAAATTATTATTTATTTTTCTGAGGCATCAAATCATGTATTTCCGGTGAAATCTCAGTATCGAATTTTTTGATGGAATGCAACGTGTTAGTTATATTACCATTCTTAATTTAACTGTAAGGTTATTATTGTAAGTGAATTATACATTTAACTCTGCCACCGGGCAGTAGGCAATCGCAGAGAATAAATAAATACATATTTTCTACCTATTATGTACGTTATACATTGGCAGAGAAGGTAAAAAGAATGACAAGTTCCCGTTCGAAAAAAGCTTATGTATTATAAAATTGAAACCTCGGAAATGGTTAACGCTCGAAGAAAGAAAAAAAAAGTGTTTTAACCAGATGTGCATTATAGTGTAGAAATTTTGTTACTATCACTTACGATTTACGATAGTGCAAAAGTGCTCCAGAATGAACAGATCTTCAGAGAAAACACAAGATATACCTATATATATAAATTTTATTTGTCATGTACTTAAAATTTTTATCAAAATTGTCAAGCACTCTCTTTAAAACACATAACTTATATCATATAGGGTTTTTTTTTTAGTAGATCTGACCGTTTCTGAGATATTCCTTGTTATCAGTTTCAGCTTTAAAATACGTAATAATTTTCTTATATGAGGGTTCGTCAACTCCTAGTCAAACAAATAAAGAAATTTCAGCTATATAGCAACCAGCTTTTAAAATATTTGATATCGCTCTAGCCTATGGTACTCCCTTATTTGTCTTCTACTTACAAGCAAGTAACAAGACCATTTCTGCTAATTTTATCTCGATTAACATTGAGTAGAGGAATACGGTTTTTAACAACAATTTGTTAAAGAGTTGTAGAGAAAGGCATGTGAATGGAGCACATCAGACTTTTTATTTAATCAGCTAATCTAAAAACGTGTAACATAGATTTTTGGTTGAATAAATGCTTCGCCTACTTACTCTATGTGGAAGAGTACATGCTTTCACTGTTTGAAGCCCTCTCCTTAAACATGACATGATCATGCCGTGTGGGAACCATACTTGTTTAAAACATGTCCAGCTCTCTGAGAGTGCGGGACGACCTGTTGTGTTTTCGTGTCACAAAAACAAAGCAAGGTACGTTTTTTGTAGCGTTTGTAAACAGTGATATACTGCACGTCACTTGTAATACACGCTACTGCCCGCGGACAGGCCAAAAAATGACGCACTTTACCTGGAAAAACTCGCCGACATTAAACAGATAATACACGTAAACATAGTATATAGTAAAACATGAGGCGATGTACTAATTATTAATGTATAGTTAATAAATCTTTATTCTGAGTTTTAAAGTTGGCACTATTGCAATGGGAGCTAACAATGACACTGAGTAACTATCACAGGGTATAAGGTAATCAAAGGAGAAGGACGCCTCCGCGTCTTATAGAGACCATCCCCAAGAAGAAGCATATTGAATTCAATTGAGAAAAATTCCCCACCCCAAACTACCCTTTACATGGAACATTTTTGGAAAATTTTGATTTTCTAAAAAATGGCTCTAACAATTTTGATTAAAATATCATATATTAAAGATATTTACCTGACAAATAAAATGTATATCTTGAATTTTCTGGGAATAGCCTCTGAAGACTACTTCATTCTGTATCAATTTTACGGAATTTTGCATAACTGCTAAACCGTAAGAGATGGACAAAAACTTGTCATACATAAAATGTAGAGCACTTTAAAACACACAATTTATGTTATATGCATTTTTTCGTGGAGTTGATCGTTTTTGGGATATTCATTGTTTTTGGTTTCAACTATGAAAAACTTACTTTGCTCATATAGCAATTTGTTAACTCCTGATCATATAAACAAAGCAACTTCAGTCACATAGCAACCAGCTTTTGACTATCACTTTATACTATAGTACTCCCTTATTTCGCTTCTACTTACAAGGAAACAAGTAATAAGACTATTTTTGCTAATTTGTTCTCGAGTAGCAGGAAATAAATAGAAGCATAAGCTTTTTAACAATAATTTGTTGCAGAGGTGTAGAGAAAGTCATGTGAATGGTACACATCATATTCTTTTTTAATTTGTGGACGCTCTTTAATCGCTGCGGTTCTTAGCGTCTCATTCTATATTGGCCTGAAAGTACGTTTAATTTTCTTTAAAGGTCTCCTTATCAGGCTTGAGATTCTTTTAAGCAACGTAAATCTATGCCACTGGATCACCGGCTTTACTTCCCTTCCGAAGGAAGCCATACTAAGGATTTTACGCCCGAAAACAATCCATCGCCCTCTATCGGGTTTGAACTCGGTGTTCTCTTCAATAAGCACAGCGAAGCTTTCAGCGTAGTCACCTGGGGTAGGAAAAAGTAGGGTTTGTATCGGTTTGGGTGAAATTTGGGATATTATACTTTTGATAAGTCAAATTTTTGATATCGTGAAAACCCACTTTTGCCTACCCTAGGTGGTTACGCAGCAAGCTTCGCTGTTCTTATTGAAGAGAAGATCATTCTATGGCAATGTTTCGAGCTGAACTGACTTTGTTTTCTCCCACGGTGGCTTGCTAAAAGTAGCGGAGAATGAATCATTCTGCCTTTTCCCACCAGGTCGCAGCAGAGTTGCATATTATATCACTCTGGCAAGTTGTATAGTGAGCTGGCTTCTGCCACAACTGTTACGTAAGTGTTTATCGACAGTACGGCTAGAGCTGTGGAAGGGGGTAACGGCTCACATGCTACCCCCTAGACATAGAATATGAGAGAAAGAGGGGAGCACACCTGAAATATGAGGAAGAAATAGAATGAAAGGGAAATGGTGCAAAGGAAATCGTGGTAACAGAAAACCACCCTAGTGTTCATCTACCAACCACGGAAAACCAAGAAAAACCTAAAGTAAAAATGGATGGTCCACGAAAAATAAATAAAGAAACAAATGAATATAGAAATCTGCAATAGTATCTTAATACCATGATTCCTATATCCGCAGAATAGCATTTATTTGCTAGTTATTTTAATTTTGTTAGTATAACATAACTCCATGGTACGACAGCTCATAAGGAACTTTGGCCTGCCGCCCGGCCGCTGCGTCCCCCATCTCGGTCTATGTCAGACGTCATGGATGGGGTGCAGTATTGAAGGGTGAGACGTGGTCAGCGCCTCGAATCCCTCTCTGCCGGTTAATGCGGTCCTCGTGACCTCGAGCCGCTACTTCTCCATCAAGTAGCTCCTCAATTGGACCCCTGGGACCTCACGAGTCTGAGTGCCGGTCTAGGTCTCGCTGCGGGGGAAAAATCCCCACGCCGGTACTGAGGATCGAACCCAGGTCTCCCGCTTGGTAAGCAGCTGCGCTACCACCGCGCTAAGGAGACGACCCTTTGCTTTACAATTTTCTTTCAGAAGTATACTTCCACTAAACTAATTGGAGGAAAATGTCTGTAGCTCCTCAAACTTTACACGAGTAATGACGCATGTAAGCGACTGGACGAATACCCTTTAAGATTATACGAGTATCATAATATCTCTCTAAATAGCAGGTACAATTTAATTTATTTTAGTTTTTTTTACAGTTTTAAGCTTGATTCACAATATTAATTTAATGACTAAGGTGATTGTTTCCTTCTGTTTGCAGAATTTCGCACAGTGTTTCAGAAAGGTGAGTACAACATTAATTCAGTATCTTAATTTCATTTTCTATTTCTGTCATATTGTTATTGACATTTTTGTGATTTTTATATAAGACCAATACACCGCACATGTCCGAGAAGATCTGCTAGATTTTCTCTAAAATGGACATTTATTTAGATTATTTATTGTTTTAACTTCTCTCAAGTTCACTTGTTTTGAAGAGCTGCAACAAGCAAACATTTTTATGAGGAAGATTTAAATCACTGTTCGATACAATAAGGAGAAAACCGTTTATATCAGGTAATAGAGCTAATTCCATCACAACGGAACATGTTCGTTTTTATAGAATAAAGTCTAATGTATTCCATTCGTATGAAATTTCTCTACCTATTCTGTAACAAACCATCCTTACAAAATCATATTCTTCTATCTACTGCATACTAATCCGGATAATCAAAAGCAGACATTTTACTTTATTCCTTCTAAGTAGAGAAACAAGGGAATACTCTAGACTAAAGTGATAGTCAACTTTTTTTAAAAGCTGTTGCTATGTGAGTGAAATTCGGGTCTCTATACATGGCTAGAAGCAAAAACAAAATAAATAGCAAATAACAGAAATAGTTTTAGTAAACAAAAAAGCGCATACGACATAAATTGTGTGTTTTAAGGAGATATACACTTTCTCTTACGGTTTATTATTTATTTAGTATTAATCCAGAATAAATGGTCTTCAGAAACTATTCTCAGAAAATTCAAGATATACATTTTAATTCTTATGTAAATATCTTTTATCTACGTATTTTGATCAACATTATTAGAGCTATTTTTCAGAAAAACAAAATATTCGAAAACTTTTCTATGTAAAGGGAAACTTGGGGCAGGATTTTCTTGACAATCTTCGTATCCCTTGGAAGTTACTAAAGTTATATACCAAATTTTAGAGTTATACAGTCCAGACACATACACACACTTATCCCGTTTTCTAAAATATATTATTTGGGGGTTCAAAACATGTCCTCAAAACATGTATTTCCAGTGAAATACGGGTATCTGGGTGGAATGCACTACCTTCTCTACCCTCTAGGTACCTTGTACATACGTGATAGAGAAAGTAAAACTACAGCTAAGGCTGATCCGCACGAACAGGATGGCGTTAAGGGCAATTTTATACATCGGAAGCGGAAGAACGCTTTTCAAGTGCATGGATGTAGTTGGCTTTTGAGCAAAATTAAATAAAATTAGAGAAATAAGAACAATTCACGTAGTTTGAAAAAATTAATAAAGAAGATAACATGGTAGAACATAAAGAAATAATAGAACATAATATACAGCATCAAGGAAAACATTAAGATACAAATTTTTATACTAAATTAAAGTACGATATATGAAAAAGTAAAAATCAAGTGATATATATATATATATATAAATAATTATGGAAGAATATTAAGTGAAATTTAAGAGGGTCATTTTTTTGTAGTTTAGCGTTCTTTAACCTGGTTGGTCATATCGGACGATGAATGATATTGGTGTAATCATGCTCAAATGATCTCGGGGTCCATGGAGCTTAAAGTTACTCGAAATTCGTCTTTTCAAGATAAGGGAAAAGTCCGAAAAAAACCTTGTCCGGGTAACTCACCCTAAGCGAGATTCGAACCCACGACCTGTTGAATGTGAGGCAGACATGCTACCACCACACTACCCAGTTGGGCAGATAAAATTTTATAAACATGTAAAATTGTAAAAACAAAAGAAAGACATCTTAACATCCTAAAAATAAAAGATGCGCCAATAAGTATAAATAAATAAAGTGGTTATACGCATGAAAGAAAAGGAAAAACGATTTGATGTGTTCCATTCCCATGGCTTTCTCTACAAACTATTGCTACAAAAGATTACCTCTTTATCTATATCGTGGTATTCGAAGTAAGCGTTAGCATAAACTCTGTTAATTTTTCTGAATAGAAGAGAGGGAAATAAGACCATACACTATGCTAAAGCGACATTCAAATCTTTTAAAAAGACGGTCACTATGTGAAAGAATTGATATTGGATTCGCTTTGCACGATCAGGCGTAAAACAAAAGATAACCTGCCGTTTGATAAAAGTTTAAGAGCTTAACATTGAAGCCAATAACAAAGAATATCTCGGAAATGGTTAACTTAAATGTGTATACGACATAAATTGTTTTAACGTTAAGTATTTATCTGTTACGGTTTACCAGTGATCCAAAGGTAATTCCTAATGACATTTCTTGAATATTAAAGATATACATTTTATTTATAATGTAAATATCTTCAATATACGGCATTTTAATCAAACTCTTTATAGTCAATTTTGAAAAAATCAAAATTTTCGAAAAATGTTACATATAAAGGGTAGTTTGTGGTAGGGGGATTTATTTAAAAATCTTTGTGCCGTATCCATGGAAGGCACTGAACTTAAAATACGAAGTTTGGTATTTATCCGACTTTTCGTTTTTGAGCTATGCTGCATACAGACTGACATACATACACCCGTTTCGAAAAATGTTTTTTTTTTTTTTCGGACTCAGGGGTGCTCAATACCTTCTCTATTCATTATGTACATTCTACATACAGGCTAGAGAAAGTAAAAAATGGGGCATTGCACTGTTATTATCTTACCCTCTTGCTTATAATATTTATTTATTACAAATCGGTCTATACTTCTTGCACCGCTTCTTATCTCAGAGCGATTGGTCTCGGGGTCGTACATTTGTATCTTATTGTATATTAAATAAGAACTCTTTTTGGCAGAATTCATTCCACAAATTTATTTATATTAAACTTACACTTCGAAGCTAATGGCTCTTTAAAATTTTACAACGCGAATTATCAGAGTTGCCGACGCGATTGCATTACCACACATGTATAGCGTCCTTATCCAAGGACGGTGATGCTATTATTCGTTGCAAACGTATTATGTCCAAAAAGGAACATTTTACAGGAATTACACTTAAACTATGGCAGGCATATCAAAACTAACAATCACAAATCTTGTCTTTGCATGTCCCAAATGGAATTTTATTACAAAGAAAATATTTTTTTCAAAATTCAAGCCTTCTAAATTAGATAATATTGACTCTAATATGGATTATTACAGTCATCTACAGGTTTTTAAATAATAAAGCAAAAAAAACTTTATATAATTAGTAAGTATATAAATCATAGTGCAGTTACCCTTGAAATGATAATGTAACTTATATGTGTCAAATAACATTTTACTGCATTAAAATGCGAGTTTCTTTATAAAAGTTTAATTTTAAACAAGAAGTTATCTTAACTCAAGAAATAACCTTTTAATATTTTAAAGATATTTAAAAGAAATTAACAATAATAAATATGAAGAAGAACCATCTGATACTTCATTACAATTTACGTGTGGGTTATTTTCTGCTCTCCCCTAGGTTTAGGTCTTTTCCTCTTCTTTTTTAACTTGACGTCCTTTAACCTGGTTGGTCATATTGGACAATGAATGAAATTAGTGAAATGATGCTCAATTGATCCCGGAGTCCATGGAGCTTCTTCTTAGGATAAGGGAAAACCCCGAAAAAAACCTTATCTGGGTAACGCGCTCTAAGCTAGATTCGAACTCACGACCTGTTGAAGGTGAGGCAGACACACTATCCAGCGGGCCATCTACGTCTTTTGGGGTGGATAAAATAAGACGTAGTTCCCAACCGATGAAGACTCAAAGGGGCAGATCTCTGGCAGTAGAAGAGTATAACATTGACCTTTAAAACTGGCACCACATTACACCTTTTTTTTTTTTTTTAAATACAATTCCGGAGGATTGTCAGGACTCCGGCGCTGTATTCCTTTTTTTTTTTTTTTTTTTTTTTTTTTTTCAGTTTCCTATATTTCCTTAGTTGACCTAATAATGTTTAATATTTTGCTTTTACATATACATAGACATATATACATTTACAAATACAGAAAACACCTATACCCGAGGCGGGACTCGAACCCACAATCCCGTGCGCTACGAACCGCCAAAGCGAGCGCGGCCACGGGGATAAACAATGAATAACTTGACAGCAATGGCGAATACATTGAGAAATAGAGTAAGATAATACAACTTTGTAAATTATGTTTTGTGTTGGTATATTTCGTTATTATTTAGTTTTGCCAACTCGCTCTTTACTTTTTGGACGCCCCTCGTACAATTAAAATTATATCTTTTATATAGATAGTTATAATTGTACTGGTTGCAAAGGACAAACATTGTCTGTGGATTTTTGCTTTCTCTACACGTACTATGTGTACAGTGTATAAAGAAGTTATTGAATTCCACCCAAAAATTTGATACAGTGATTTCACTGGAAATACACGTTTTAGGGTCTTCTGTATCCAAAAAAAACAAAACATTTTTAGAAAAAAAAGTCCGTGAGTATGCGTGTGCCTTTGAACACGATATCTAAAAAACGAAAAGTTGGTAAAATACCAAACTTGGCATTTGAGCTTACAATCTTTCAAAGATGCGACACACATATTTTAAAGAAAATCCCTCCACCCCAAACTATCCTTTACATGGAAATAATTTTGAAAATTTTGATTTTCTACAAAATGGCTCTGTGTTGTTGACGATTAGAAATAATTTTATACGAATTTTTAAATTTTCCTGCGCACAAGGCCAAATAGACTTTAGAATTTCAAAGATATGTTTTCTAAATGTGCAAATTTTCCTCACGATGTTATTTGATTTCACTTTATTTCAAATTCTGTAGAGAAATACAAAGAAAAAAAAACAAAAAAAAAATAGTACGTTGGGAGTATGTTTTATTTTTCTTATGTAACAGGAGACAGTAGATAGAAAAGGCGTTGTATTATACTCAAACATTCAATATCGAGATTTCATTAGAAATAATCGTTTTGAGGTCTCTTGAATAAAAAGGGTTAGAAAAAGGTTCGGTATATGCATGTGTGAACAGGTTAACTCAAAATCGACAACTCCTTAAAATACCAAACATTTACCAAAAAATGCGACTTGAAGATATTTAAAAAGAAAACCTAACTCAAACTACGCTTTACATGAAAGATTTCTCGAAAATCTTGAGTTTCTGACAAATGCCTCTAACGATTTTTATTGAAATACCATATGTTTAAGATATTTTTGTGAAAAATGAAATGTGTATCTTGAATTTTATGGGAAGTCTTTCTGAATACCTCTTCATTCTGGGGGGACTTTTGCATAACCGGCAAAGCTTAAGAGATAGTAAAATATTAATACACAAAAACTGTGTATCTCTTTAAAACACACAGTATTTGTCCTAATTATTTTTTTTCTATAGAATTGACCATTTCTGAATTAGTTCTGATTATTGGTACCAGTTTTAACAAAAAATCAATTTTTCTGAAATGAGAAGTCCTTATTCGTTTCATATCTCTCTTATTTTACTTCTGGACATGCAAAGAGAACGAATTTTAATGTCATCGCATGGCAACAGCCTTAAAAGTTTTGACTATCGCTTTAGGCTAGCGAATTTCTTTTTTTTCTTTCGGGTTATAAGGACATAAGTATTAAATACATTTTTGCTAATGTTTTTGTTGATTAGCATGAAACAACTAGAAGAATAATCTTTTATAAGTATTTGTTGTCGAATAGGTAGAGAAAGTCATGTGAATGGAACTTAAAAGATTGTTCTCCATCGGTTGTTATAGAAAAACTATTATTTGGAATATTTAACACATTAAGATTAGTGAAAACATTGTTTCTCATAAATTTATACTTTTTTTCTCAAATCAAAAAACCAATAAAATATTCCAGAACTTTTAAAAATACTTTATATTATATTTGTTTCTAGTAACACTTTATGTTCATCAAGTGTATAATTCATATTTCCTTAACAATTAGCAACTGCAAAAGTATTGGATATATTACAATGAATATTGGTATACATTTGGAGTGTTAATTGCAATATACACTTTAATAACGTATGTTCATAAATGTATAATTTAAACATTTAATTTATTATGCAAATAGTTATTTCTGATTGGTGTTCAATGTAATTAAAATTGCTGGTTAAATAATTTATTCGTAAGATCGTTCGATTTTCTACTGCATAAGGTCCAATATTATAAATACCTGCTTCATTTCAGGAATTATATATAATGAAACTTATTGCTAATACTCATATTAAAACAAAAATATCAATTAAGTGTAATTTCCTCTGACAGATTCAAATGGATCTCTTCTGTTTTCTGCTAGAAGTTTACAAAACAAAAGAATGTGAAAAAATGACATACAATTGCAAATAATTTCATAAAGAATGCAAAAAGACTTTGCTACATGCCATTGATAAAACCAGTCATTGGATTTTAACGCAACGAGAAGGAAAAGATTGGGGCTGTCAGACGCTTAAATTATATTAATGTGATACATCTGTGAAACTGAAAAATCCACGTATGTAAGATATTTTGTTAAAATTTAAGCTACATTCACAATGAGATGCAAGCGCAGACGTAATGCAGCATAAGCGCAAGCGCGAGGGAAGACCATTCATAATGTAATCGTAAGCGTAACGCAGGAAGTTGGCACGGGTTTCTGGATCTGTAAATTAAATACAGATTCCAAGCGCACCGCAAGTAGTGAAAATCAAGAAATCTAGACGTAGATGATAATTACATCATTAAATCAAAAGATTCGCAAGGAGACTGTCATAACCCCTTGAGAGAAATTAGAGATTGCGTGAAACTGCACGGTCAAATAGAAGGGCATGCATGTACAGCAGGCTCTGTAAAATCTTGTAGTGCGATCGTCTGTTGTTGATTTCATAGGTAATGCATAGAGAAAATAAGCTGGCTTCATTCTCTTTGCACGTAACGCAAGTATAAAGTTTGGACTTTGCAAACTCTTGCATTGCATTGCGTTGCGTCTTGTGTGTTTCTATGTGAATACTTATATTAAATAATATAAGTCCAAACTCTTGCGCTTACGCTGCATCTGCGCTTGTATTTCATTGTGAATGTAGCATTATACAGTTACCACACATACATACTGATGTTTAGGCCATGTTTAAAAATCTAACTTGCATGATTGTTTAAATAATTCTATTTTCTAAATTCAGTACTTTAATAAAATACATTAAAAATATTCACACAAAAATTGCAACCTTTACAGCAAATGAGATTATAAATAGACATGTCCAACTCTTTAATATTAACCCCTAATTATTGTATGAAATGATAATTATTTGTACTCCCCAAAATTTTATTTTTAAAAGTTAATAAACTATATGGCTGTGTTATTTACTGTACGTTTTGGAGACAGAACAAAAATTCAAGAATTACATCGCGTGGAGCATTTTGCTGAATTACGTTGCGTGGATCTTAAAATACGTTTACGAGGAAACAAGATTTAAAGCTGGGCGTGCCTATTGCATGCACCTCTCTATTTATAGCGTAAGTTAATTAGTAGTTTAAATGCGCCAAGTGGGGAAAAAACTATATGCTCTCTTAAAGTTCGCAATTTGTATCATTCAACTATGAAAAAATAAAAATTTGCAGTTCTTAATCAAATTTCACAAATGCATTTCCTGGAGTTAAATCACCTTAAGACAGTCCTAATTAATACCGTGTGTTATGTCGATATTACGATGAACTTAACGTAACGTGACTTTACTTAACGCCACGCAACGTGAAAGTCTACATATTGTATTAAATGGAGCGTTTTAAGACGGATTTACAATGAGCTTTACCTAACGTGAATGTGAAGCTAAGAAATACTGCTAAACTGAAGCCCTATTAGCATGCACTTTCACTTGACGTTACAGCAATTACTCTTATTGGCAGTTTCTATTAATTCATGCTACTGCTTGACGCTGATTGGTCATAGTTACCATGTGACATCTCTACCAAACTCTTAAGTTACGTCGCGGAGCTCCTTTAATACAATCACTTTCTCGTTAAGTCATATACATTAAATTTAACGTAATCCCGCCATTAGGCCTTTACGTTACGTCGCGTTTAGTCAAATCGCGTTGCGTTGTGTTCTTCGTAATTCTGGCGCTATTCTCTCTGTACTCGAGTATTTTAAATTCCCATGGGTGCTAATGGTTATAAACGTCCAAGCGCCCAAAATAAATCGCTCTTAATTTTGTATCGACTTTAACCAAATATGAAACTTGAACATTTTTCTTCAAAACATTTTTTTGGGCTCAGAATTCGAGGGATGACAACAGTTTTATTAACTTTTTAGATTAGTGATGGAGTATTTGGTTTCAACATTGATTATTCCTGTAAAATGAAACAACAGATAATCCATTTTACATTCAAGTATGTTTGGAACATTTGATCAAAACCAAACATTTTGTTAAATTAAAACTTGTATGGTTATTATATATAATATTTCATCCTTATATGCAGCAGTTTACTAAAAAGTACACATTTTGGGACGGCTGTCCGTCTAAACTACCTTTAGTTTTATTCCAGTTTAAATAAATGTTGAAGGTTTCAATCAAATTCCTTCGAAGTCCTAAATGTCAAATTTCATGTCTGATTTTTCTTTTTTTTTACCAAATTAACCATTATTTATTACCATATACAACATTTTAACACCACTGATTAGGTGATTTCTCTAAACTTCTGAATTTTTAGGAGGCTTCCAATATAGACTATTTAATTTTAAAATGTTTAGACAAACTTTTTTGAAAGTCCCATTGATAAAGCATCAACTCCGAATGTGTAGGGTATGCGAAAAATTAGTTGAACTTAAATTGTAGTATATACAACCATTTAGAACAAAGTTTTCTTCCAATTCCCTCATAATTAATGCAAATATTCACCAAAAAGCATCCTGAACTTTTAAAAGATTCTCCATACAAACTACCAGTAATTTTATTATCATTTCCACAAAATTTGAAATAAAATAATACATTTTCGTCAAAATCTCATTGAAAATTTGACTCTGTATGTTGAATAGTTTATGAATGGTCCATCGGACGTGTGGAAAAAGAATTAATGCAGCCAAAAAGTGACATGACAACATATATGAAATTTGGCGGTACAAAGTGAGAGCCCTGGTGGACTCACCTGTTTGCTGCTGCTGCTCCTGCTGCAAGTAGCGTCCTCTGTGTTTGGCTGACGGTGAGCGACTGCGGACCGCCACACAACTCCCGCGATCTATACCCGGGACGTCGCGACGCGCAGGACTTGAGCGTGGGTTGCCGGGCGGGAACCAACCAGGGCAACCCTCCTGCTGACAAATGGCTCTCTTAATAAATAACGTGAGCCTTAACCTGCACTCAGATTACTAGAGTTATGTCAGCTGTAAAACCTGATGTGTCGGGCAGCCACACGTCCTGGGTTAACATCTCGTTCAGCGTGAATATGATGCCCACACCACAAGTTCAACTCAAAACTACACCTCGTAAATTACATATAGCCTGTTTCAAAAGTCACTTCAACACCAACTTCGTGGTCTAGTGCTTGACATTTCCAGTCTCCTGCTGGAGGGTGGGAATTTCTCTCCCAAGATTACTCCTTATTCTTCCTATAGCCTGAAGGTGTAATGAGTTGCTTAATGTTTACAATAAATAAGAAATATAAAACGCAAAAATAGGGTTTATACAAACCGTGTTTTAAGTTTTATACCATGGAACGGACACTGGAAATTTTTAGTGCAGGAAACCTTCCCCTTCAATTACCTCTTTTATCTTACCTGGCTAGCTTCCTTATACTAACATGGGGCGGACGTATTTATATTCGCACGATAGTGGAGTGAGAGTGTCACCGTGTTTCTCCTCCTCTGCAAGTTCCCGGTGCTTGCGTTATATACTAACTAAACAGTGCTTAAGTTAGACAATATTTGTGTAGCAGATCATTATATCAAAATGGATTATACATTTTTTCTCCTCGAATTTTAAATATTTAATTAAATAAAATTAATATACTCAAATAAAGGAGTAGATTTTCTTCAAAGAAAGAGTAAAACGAAATTATGTTTAATGAAACAAATATGTATTGTGACATAACTCACTGTCTTCAGTATTTTTATGGAGTTCAAAATTTCTCTATGCCTTCTTTAGTTCAGACTGTCACCGTGCTAATGCGACCTAGTTTAATTTTTCCCTGCTACTTCAACGTAGCCGGATATTGATATACGAACAACTAGCTTCTTCTTCAGTCGCTGAGGAGTCGAACACAAGAACTCTCTAATCTCTCGCAGTAGTATAGCTCTCTGTTCGTAAAAACTATCATCGCAACCGAACTCCTCTATGGTCTAGTGTTACCACACTACCTTCTAGTTCCCGAAGTAGAGGGGTCAATGGATATTTGTTTTTCGGGCGTAAAATTGCCTTTTATGGTTTCATTCGGAGGGAGAATAAAATCAGTGGTTCTGTGTTGCAGATTTATTATATACAAAATAACATTCACCTGATAGAGGCCTCTGAGCCACATTTTAGATCTTTTACAACGTGGTATTGTAAAATTTACGCCACCAAAGTTTGTGAATGTGTGAGTATTTTGAGCACAATGAATGTAATTTGTCTTTATGTTTTTAATTGGAATATGGGAAAGTGATCCTTCCCATGAATAACATCATGTTTCCCCCTTCAAGTGAGGATATGTTTCACAAAGAGTTCTGTGTGAGTAGCAGAATTTGACCTTGCAAGGTAGCATCGACATATACACGGCGACAACGGGGTTACGAGACCATGAGTGCATGACTATTAGATAAAACGATGCCATAAGTTCCGGATAAGTTGTTTCATCTCAGACAACGCAGTAGAAATATCTTGTGTAATGTTACTGTACTTACAGGTATCAGATTCTCTATTTTGCGTATAAATTGGAACTTATGTATACATGCATTATGTGTGCATTGGGTAATATGAGATACACCTGGAATTTTACAGAAAGGCGAGCGCAAGGGCAGTATAGATATTTATTTATACAAATGATACATTTTCTTATATAGGGTCTTCAGATTTATTCAGCCTTTTCCTCCAGTCATTTTTCCGCGTATGACGTCAATGCTAGGCAGCGAATTTATCACGCGTTACCTCTTGCAGAATACTAATGAACGCTAAATAGAAGGGGTGGATATCAACAGTTTCGAGATCACCTTAGTGAAATGAGACTTTGTCGCAGGAAGTCGGTTGTCTCATTCAGCAGTGCCCTCAGCTCCGTCGTTGAAGAAGTTTCCACTCCTAATCTCCTAATTAATACTATCTCAGAGGTTTGTGGGTGAGGCTAATATTAAATACACTACATTTACCTTACGACTTCAATTTATTGTATCACAGGTTTAACGGGTGCCTAGCTTGTTTCCTTACCAAACGATGTTATAAATAAATATCTTCTCACCACTTAAAATTATCATTAATCAGGAGTCTAATCTAACCATCTGCACATCGCTGTGCCGCCACTTAAGCACGTGGACGTGTGCACAACACAATGTAAGAGAGAGAGAGAGAGAAAGAGAGAGAGAGAGAGAGAGAGAGAGTAACCGCATAAGAGATCTGCTGTGTTTTATATACCAATCCTGGGTGACGTCAACTTTCGCGCCATAAAGTGTAATAGCATCTCTTATTGGTTCTTTGTTAGCATCACCTCACAAGTAATGAGAATGCATTGTGCCAAGTTTTGACGTCATAGTGTCCACACGACGCGTTTGGAAAAAGCTAGTGGTTCCTTCTCACTTTAACTTTATGCTTGCTTTGTCTGTTTCTCCAATTCCCTATGCTACTTGGAAGACAAGTCACTATTCCTGTCTCACTTCTTTCTATGTCTGTTCTTTTCTATCTTACATTCTTTAGCCTAAACCTTGAGCTCATTAGCAAGTGGTGGTTGGTTAACTGTTACCTGGAATTAAGCTAGCTCCTCTTGCCTTAATTACCTAAGTTACAACAACTTGCATTCATGCATATTTCTACCTTTAAATATTCACAATCAATTTACACTTCTTTCGATAAGCTTATAATATTATATACAATTTCCCCTTTTACTTGTTTTGTGAGCATGTGGTATGTGGTTCTACAACTTGTATCGTACCTTTCGCACTTGGAACATTCTCTTGAGTCTCGAAAACTCTCAATCGCAACATTTGTCCTGATAGGTAGCGTATTCTTTCAGTTCTGAAGTAGCACTCAACCATGCAAATTCTGTAGCCGGTGATCACTTCCATTTCGCGTGCAAGGAACGTACAAAATGCCCTGGTGAAAAACAGTTCTGCACTGCCCAGTACATCAACCTGTTTACGAAGTCGGCAATCCAGACAGTTTAAGGTTCAGTTCCACACCTCTCCTTTGAGACAAGGGGCTTGCTGAAGTTATAATGGCGTCATATGTTAAGCCCATTGCCGCTAAAGACCGAATAAATCTGAAGACTCAGCACATGTCAGTATGTAAAGCTTTGTTACGTCTATTCACATTTAAAACTTAAATTTTCAATTATAATAATATCGTTATTACCTTGGGCTATTTGTGTAGTTAAAATCAAAGAAAAGTTTTATATCTTTATTCAATATTTGAATGGCTCCACAGCTTGGTTTCACATGACCAATTGAAGTATTTTTACTACTACAGTAAAATGTGTGCTTAATTGTAGCTAGTAAGATTTATTAACGTATACAAAATTATTTCAATTCTATGTTCAGATTTTCTATTTGAGATTTATTGTTATAATTATCACTTTTTAATATAAAGAGAGGTTAAGTTGAATGTGAACTTATTTCTGGTAATTGCTGAGATTCCGTTGAGATCCAGTATTACACAAGTGTTTAATCATGAAGCTAACCATCCTTCCGTTTCCTCCACACACACCCGGACCTTTTTCCGAAACTGCTTTTTTTAGATAATGGGGCCCCTAAAACATATATTTCCGGTGAAAACCTAGGTATCGAATATTTGGATAGAGTGCAATACCTTCTCTACACATTATGTACATAGTACGAATAGAAAAAGTAAATAAGGACTTACTGTGCATTTATTTACCTGTGCCTTAACCTGAATAGGTGGGAATCAATATTTTCAGTGATATATAAATTATTATTTTATATAATTAAATATACTGCATTGATATAAAAACAGCAGACTACAATGTTGTAATGGGTGGCTGTTAACGTGCATAGAGAACCAACCTGCTTGTGTTTGATGAGAATTTGGTGGCAGGAGTGGGATTAAGCTCCCCGCACTACTTATTCCGCGAGGTCAGGATTTTACGTGGTACGTGCGTGCTATTTTGGTCCTGTGTATTTTTCAGCGGGGTTTTAATGCGGTTCGGGATTGAAATCCCCCAAGCCACAGGATTCAGAATAGACTCCTGCTGTGATGCAGAAAAAGGGATATTTAAATGAGGGTTTTTCAAAACATCATCCCCTCTCCGCTTCTCTAATCTCTTCACTTTTCTTTCCATTCCCGCCCTTTCTTCGGGACATCGTTTAATGTCTCTTTCAGTCTACGTTTTTTATCTTCTTTTCTTTTTTTCTCGTATTCCTCTTTGTGCTGTTCTCACAACTGCTCTTCTTTCCTCCTTTCTTCTCTTCTCCCATCTCTCTCATCGCTAATTTTGTTCTCCTCCCTGTAACTTCAACCTTCCCTCCTTAATTGTATCCTGTCCTTCCCTCTCTTCACTTATCCCCATCCAACCATTTAATTGTTCTATATTTTCCTTAATGATCCTAACGTTTTTATTGATTTTAGTTTTTCTTCCATCTCCTCGTTAAAGGAAGTGTTACATTTTACCATAATAAAGAAAAAGTGGGACACCGAAATTTCAGCAGAACTGTCCCTGAGTAACTAACAAATTAAATTTAATGCATTTTATGGACGCTGTTTAACTGAAATGGAAGATCACTTAATTTTTCTCAGAGGCCTCTTTATCAGGCTTATCGTTCTTTTACGTGCCATAAATCTATGACAGGGGACCACCTACTTAATTTCCCTTCCGAAGGAAGCCACACTAAGGAAGCCCGAAAAATCCATCGCCCTCCCCTGAGTTTGAACCCGCAACCTTGGGAACGACCATATTACCCCTGGACCACAAAGAGTGGCGAGTAAAAGGAAGTAATTTTAGAAAAAGACATTGCTTATACTTCAATGTTTAATTAGGCCGCCCTCTGAAGATTTTTGTATCTGCCTTATTCAAACTAATATTTTGCCAAGATGGCTGCAATTATTTTGAATAAAATATCATAATTGAGAAGGTATGAAAATAAACTATGTTTTGAATTCTCATAATCAAGGAAACTATAGAAGTATAATTAGGACAATCTAAATGTGCATTACATATACTTAGTCTACGTTTTTTGGTAACTTTTGAAATACTAGAGTTGTAAGTTCACAATTTCCCAGACTGCCAATGTAATTTGAAATTACAGATTTTATTTTCAGTTACTGTAGAGTCTTTTCAGTTTGGTTGTTTCCTCCAAGTGCACGTGGCACACGCAAGCCATATGTGTATTTTTCCCGTGAGCGTGGGACCGGAGGTTAGGAGGGGTAAAGCAAAGCGGACAGGCCTCGCTATAACGAACGTCGAAACAAATAACAAATGGAGGAATAAGACACGATTCCCATGTAGCCAAATATGATATTTTTGCGTCATCCATAACTTACATTTTTATAGAGCAAAAGTGAAAAGGGAAGTTTAAATACGTTCAATTCAGGATTTAATATATTTGTATTTCCAATATATCCGTTACTTATTTTAATGTGCAACTGAGTTCGAAGGTTTTCTGTGATGCTAATGACCCCAGACTACCTGGACCAACAAGTCCGGTAATCAAGTTTAAACACCTGCAAGGAAACCGGAGAGTCTATAGCAGAAGCGGGCAAGTTACTGGTTCCTCATGGAGAGAGGGAAATTAATGAGGAATTGTGACGTAACATAGCTAGCCTTCTATCGGAGATATGACGTTAATTTTCTTAGTTTTGAAAAAATAGAAATGCATATTTATTAAAATGCATGGTTTTCATTAAATGACATAATCAAGTACTTTATGTTCATACAGTAAAGGCTTGAAACTCATATCTCACATTTTTTATAACTTTGAAGAAAGAAATGTAACAGTGATTATAAATGTGCTCTTAGGCTTTCACGGCCGTTGTTACTGCCAAACTTCCATCCTGAAGATGTCCTCCACAGTAGAGGGTCAAACGTCAAAATTTAGTAATTGTATTGTTAGACCACGACTTGCAGTCCCGGACATGTTATAAGAATGGTTATAAAGTTGCAGAAAAAGTGAATCAGTATTATTCACTACCTACACACATCATACTAAATAATTATTTTGCAGAAAATATAAATGTAAGGATTCATTTATTAAATCAGTGACCACTGTTATTAAGAGGTTACTTGCTGTATTGTAAAATTGTGTACAATTCGTAAACTACTTATTCTTGTATATAGATTTATTTGTTTTAGGTAGGGGCATTTTCGATGTTTGAATTACTGTAGTCCCATCATTTTTAACACTTATTGTAAATTGTTTAAAGTTTAAAATGTGTATTTGTATTCTTATGTGTGCTTTGTTTATACCAGCCTCAAATTGCAAGAAGCTTAATTTTTTCCCTAAATGTCTGACTAAGTATTGCAGAACACACCTCGAACACCATAATTTTACCACTGAAGAACAGCTTGTGTGTTGTGAACATCAAATGAGAGGGAAGGGGTGAAATAAATAAATAAAATGGCGTTTTATTTATGGACGCTCTTTAACTAATGTTGTTCTCAGCGTCCCATTCTATACTGGGCGTGAAAGACCGCTTAATTTTGCTCAGAGGCCTCTCTATCAGGCTTGAGGTTCTCTTGCCGTAAATCTACGACACGGGACCAACAGCTTTACTTCCCTTCCGAAGGAAGCCATGCTAAGGATTTTTACCCCCGAAAAAATCCATCGTCCTCCGCTTGGTTTGAACCAGCGACCTTGGGTATATACCCGCTTTGCAATACCCGCTTCAAAAAATGTTGCGGCCAATGATTTCAAATAAGCATTGACGTTGTTTTGAAGATCTTCGTACTTACGCTGTTTGCTTCAGGAATTGTGTTGATCCATGACAACGCTCGTCCTCACACTGCTGGCACAACCCATCGGCTCCCTGAACAATTTCAATGGGACATTTTCGATCATACGCCATACAGTCCTGACCTGGCACTCTGCGACTTTCAACTTTTCCCTGAACTGTAGACGTGGCTAGGATGGGCAGCACTTTCAAACCAACGAAGCTCTTCAAAACAACGTACCATAGTGTTGTAATGCACCCAAAAATTCGATACCGAGATTTCGCCGGAAATTCGTGTGTGTATGTGTGTGTGTCTGTGTGTGTGTGTGTGTGTGTGTGTCCTTGTCTGTGTATGTCTGTGGGCAGTATAGCTCAAAAACGAAAAGTCCGTTAAAAACCAAACTTGGTATTTAGGTTTGGAATCCTCAAAGGAAGCGACACAAAGATTTTGAAGAACCCCTCACCCCAAATACCCTTTACATGGAACTTTTTTTTTCTCGAAAATGTTGATTTTCTCTAATATGACTCTAACGATTTTGATTAAAACATCGTATATTAAAGATATTTATCTGACAAATAAAACGTGTATCTTAAATTTGCTGGGAATAGCCTCTGAAGACTACTTTATTCTAGATACATTTTACGGAGTTTTGCTTAACTGCTAAACCGTAAGGGATGGACAAAAACTTATCACTAAAAAAATGCAGAGCATATTAACGCAGCTTATGTCTTATACGTGGAGTTGATGGTTTATGAGATATTTCTTGTTATTTGTTTCAGCTTTGAAAAACTTATACTTTTCTCATACAGGAATTTGTCAACTCCTGTCCATACAAACAAAGGAACATCAGTCACATAGCCTCTGGCTTTCACTTTAAGCTATGGTACTTACTTATTTCGCTTCTACTTACAAGGAAGCAAGTAAAAAGACTATTTCTGCTAATTTTTTCTAAATTAGCATGAAGTAAATAGTAGCATAAGCTTTTTAATAATATTTTTTGCAGAAATGTAGAGAAATTCACGTGAATGGAACACATATTTGAGATATTCCTTGTTATTGGTTTCAATTTTAATATACTTGAAACTTTTTTTTCACATGGGAATTTATCAACTCCTGGCAATGCATAGAAACGGATTTCAACCTAGCTTTTAAAAGTTTGATTCTTGCTTAGCTTTATATGGGAAATAAATATTCCCTTATTATACTTATAAGAAAGCAAGTAATAAGACCATTTCTGCTAATTTTAATCTCGATTAGCATGAAGTAGATAAAGAATACGCTTTTTAACAATAATTTGTTTCAGAGATTAGAGAAGGTCATGTGAATGAAACACATAACATTTTTAGTTTTTACTATTGTTTCAGACTGTATTTGGAACTTTAGGTAGTGTTATTAAATATCCAATCCGTTATTTATCTTGGTGACCGAGATAAACCACGAAAAAAAACCCTACCGGATTGGTCGGTCCATGGGATTTGAACCCGGGGCCTCAGAATACGGGCCACATACGCTACCACGTATCCATCTCCTTCTTTCTTTCTCTCTGATCACAGAAATTAAGGTTATAATATATTTTAAACGAAAACATTTGTAAACCTTACTGAGCCTAAATGGATACATTTTTGGATTGTCGGTGCTACCATCCCTAACCTTCTTAATAAAGCACAATTACAATTAGAGGACCACTCAACACAAATATACCGATCATGTAACCTTCTTCACTTAATTCAAGTATCGAAACCGAATTAAAATCGACCATGGCGTAGGCAGCTTTGACCTAAATTTATTCATTGCAATTCAGCGAGGACACGAGTTTCGCTTGTCATTCAGATAACGTAGGCTCTAGCTGTTGAAATTCACAGCACATTTCTTTGTGAATCGTATAAAGGATGGCAGAAGCTCGTGCAAAAATGGGTTACCAACGCCTCTTTCCACAGAAAAGACCCGTAAATTGCTGGTTACGAATTCTGCTCGATATTTCAGATTGGGGGGACAGAAAAAAAAAAAAAAGCTTTTGTTGAAAGGTATTGGGAGCAATTGTATAACGAGATTATACGCAATCATGAAATGGAATCTTCTGTTTAAAGTAATACGGACGGAAAAAAAAAAGTTTCGGTATATACCTATCTACAGCTTCGTTACAAGCGATCGGAAGGTTTCACCAACAATGAGTTGACGCTCTTGAGAGAAGTTAAAGTTAGGACACTGGAAGTGAGATTTCAAATTTTTGAATTTCTGTCTAAATTTTCTGATATTTTATTCTGTAATGCATTGCTGTTTTAATATGAATACAATTTATTTCAAATTATACAAATACTTTACAGGTTATAAATTATTTAACAAATCTTATTATATAAACATTGTAGGATCCCAAGTGTGGAATAGGAGTTACCACTACTTTGCGCATCCTAGGGAGTAGTAGTCTAAGAGGTATAGCTGGTGCTCGCGCCTGCGAGAGGGAAGCACATGACCTCAAAATTGAAGATGCAGGATTGTGCATATTTGGACAGAAATCAGGAGCTATAAATAAATATGCAAGGGTGCGAGGAGACACAGAACTTTTACTATCAACTAGATGCGTGTATGTTTAAGGACAAAAAGAGAAGAAAACCCAAGGGTTTACCAAATTCCATTCACCTCACCTGATTTATTATGATTCTTGAAGTCAAAACCTGTAAATGAATACTAGGCCCTTTAGGTGACGCCGGTCCGGAGTACGTCATTCAGCGTCAGCATCTCAGTCGTAAAGGCTTTCGTGGCCTATTATTTCAGGATTTTTTTTATAATTAAACCCATACTTATGCCAGCATTGCTTTAAGAGGGCATAGCTGTGTCAGGCATTTGGAGATCCTGTCACCATTATCGATTGCTGAAACCGGTGCAACTTGCTAAAAGAAATATATCCAACATGACCATATCAGGTACGCTACAATATATTGCAGAATCAAAATATTCCATGCGCCTCCAAATTTTAGAAAATTGGCTTACATTTTGTGATTGCAGCTTTAAACCACACCGAAAGGTTTAAATGGTGATATTTCAATACTTTTTATTACTAAATAATAATGATAATTATCAGTATTATAATTTTAAAAGAATTAGAAATTTTAATCTCTAAAGTCACTCACTTTTTATAATTATTTTTTAAAAACTATTGTTCGTGTTAGGATAGTTTTGTCACCTGTAGTATTACAATGCATAATAGTTGTATTTAATCAAAAACTGAGACACATGGATTATTTTGAAAGCATCAAAATGTTTTGAGAAAAACGCCATTTAATGAAGTAGTATACTAGGAAACAGGTTTATTGTACGATCTTTAAATGGCAGTAGAGTCCAAAGTGAGGAGGTTACAGCCAAAATGCTGATTATCTATCGATGCCCAACAATTTCAACAAACTATTTGCTATGAAAAAGCAATGTTCGATTTCAGACCATTTGTGGTTAAAATTTCACTGCCAGTGTCCCCTAATGTGAAACACACATGTAATACGGTAAGATGATGCCGGTTTTTTGTGACACTCGACGAGTATTGATGCAACCCTCATTTTGGAGGTAAATATGGGGAAGGAGTTGGCTGTATCCCTGGCCATTCAATTAAATATTTATTGATGTTTTAGAATTGTAACAATAGTAGCTATTAACCGGTCAATATATCTGCATTAATGTTCGAAAAACAAAGTTTGTGTGCATGTAGGGCAGGCATTACCATATGGAGACAGACTAAAGCAGACAGAGCAACTTTGCTCGATGGTTCTGCGTATCGCCCACTGTTCACAACTCGACCAACTGCGCGGAAATCAAAAACAGATAATTCCTTCAGTACTATGATAATATGCAACATTTTATGTTTGAAATACTTAATCCACTTTCATTATACACCTAAACATACACCTAAAGCTTGGCAGAACAATTATTGCTCAATTACCCTTGCATTTGTATGTATACTTAATATTTTCATGGGTTAGTGATATTGGTAGTTGTAACATAAATAATTACACAAAAATAATGACAATTATTAAAATCTAGCATACTAAAGCAACAAGCTGCTTAACTTGGTTAATACCATTGTAATCACATTGTATTGCCAACAGTATGAGAGTAAATTTGTGACGAAACACTTTCATATTTGAACAGGAGTCTTAGTAATTAATTGATATCGAACACAATTCGTTCTTCTCCTTGATAACCGCCATACTCAGGTACATGGATTACGTATTGATACTGAAAATTGAATTTTTTGGATGCAGAATTTGCCGCAAACTATACACTTATATCGCCACTTTCTATAAATGAAAAATATTCTTTCTAGGCAGGCATAAACGTAGCAGTCGATAAATTGGGTGATGGCTTGCTTTCTGTTTTCGACATTCATTATAAATTAACACACAGGCCAAAATCAAGCGAGTTGGTAAGATAATGACGTAGCATAATCTCAGAAACCTCTCAACCGCTTCTGTTGATTTTTCCCTCACAGAAAAGCCCATTTTTTCTGACGGACAGGAAGCTCTAAAAATGTTCACTTCATAAAAGATTAAAACGATTTATAAATCCCTTATACTGAATACGAAAACATTAGAATTAGAAAATGCTTGCAAGAAGGCCTTGATTTTTAGTTGAGGTATCCAAGGAATAAAATAGCTGTTATTCCACAGAATACACATGTAAAAAAATACCGCGGATATCTCATCCCAAGCAATATTCATCTAACAAGCTTTCAGGACTTATAGAGACAACTGAGTATATGAGTTTTGAATAGGAACCCAATTCCGAAAATGCTCGCTTCTGTGCTACAAGTATTTGAATGCCTGTCGGTACCCATAAATACCACTTGTTTTAAGCGTAACTATACACATAGGGTTGTACTCTAGGATTAATTTCATGTTATACTGACCTACAACCTTAAACGACAAGTAATCAAGACTGTTTTATATTGTAAAAATATATGCAATTTTTGCCCTAAAATTGCAGTGACTTTTTTTAAATAAATAAAAGGCAAAACCGACATAACTACAGTCAAATGTAGCCCGATTAGCTTCCAAGCATCACACCGATTATTTTACTTGGGTTCTCCCCGTCATTTGCCACAGTCATTGTTATTTGAACTTGCAACATTTGGCTTTGAATGGATGGCCAGTCCATTACCTATCACCTAACACTCATGACGATTTAAACCACTTGCTGGTAGTGTCTTTGGCAGCATTATGAAAACTGGTTTAGAAGAATTTAAACTATTAGTTGGGAAGAAAAACATTAATAAAGGATCTACGTTTATTTTCATTTCTATTTTCTCTATTATTTTATATAATAATTTTGTAGGTTTATTCCAAAATATTTTTAATAGAACTCCAGTTTTAAACGGCATATGTAATATACTAGTGCAGGCAACTAAGGGTCAAGCGACTCCATTTGCAAGTACTTTGGTTAAGCGTAACTCAGTGTACACTATTCTTACGATCAATTCATTAGGTAATACTACTGAAAAACAAACGAGAAGCTCAATTTCCATTAGCACTTTTATTTACAGTTAAACTTAGCAATTTGTTGATTCTGATCCACTGCATTCCATTAGAAATGCCCAAAAAGAAAATTTAATCATGTTTCACAAACACTTTTGTTTACAGTTAAATTGAACCATCAGTTTTTATCTTCGTCACAGGCTAGTTGGCATTCTAAAAAATTCCGGTTGAATGTGGTGACCATCAATACTGTTGCACGCAATATATCTATGATTGATGTTCTGGTAAAGACCCTCCATGACACTTGCTGTCCTTCAATATGATGTAAAACGATGACAATTTGTGTTACCAGATCTTCCTCAACCTCTACACCAGTCTCGTATATCAAACTCCTCATATGGCCCCACAGGAGCCTTTCCAATGGAGTGAAATTAGGTGATCGTGGAGGTCACGCAATTCGGTCAATCCAACTTTGTCTGAATGATCGCTCCAGATGCTCCCGAACACCAAGTGAAAAGTGAAGGGTGCGCCCTCGTGCGGCGCCACATGTCTCGACGGACATTTAATGCCTCGTCCTCCAACAACACGCCCAAAACCCGTTTTTGAAACATCAAGAAGATGCGATCTCTAACTTCGTTTGGAGAACGTATCACCCAATCACATGAACACGCAGAATACCTACCCATACATTGTAGCAAAATCCGTGTGGAATCCTTGGAAATCGCGTGGCATGAGGATTTTCGTCTGACCATAAATAGTTCCTTCAGGATTTGCGAACACTATCCCTACTGGATTTACATTTATATGCGAATTGAAGGCGCCAAGGAAATAGCGGTCACACACAGAAGCCAATACGTACTGAAAATCTGATGCGCTCCATTCATGTGGCTTTGCAAACAAGCTACTAAACTTATTCTTCAATCTGCTTCATATTAATCGGGTAAATATTAGCAAAAGTGATTATCAGGTGGAGTCAGACTAAACAATTGAATATTATAGCCGGAAATTGAACCACGGATCTCCGGTCTCTAGCCGGTTGTCATCTCAATAATTTGAGATCACTTTGAGGTTTACCGGGAAACATGCGTGTCAGTTGAGAAATTCAATGCTGTGCCGGCATGTTGTCATGGTGGCTCAGTAGTAAAACAACCGGATATAGACCGGGAGATCCATGGTTCAAATCCCGGCTATGACATGGAATTTTTCAATCTGACTCTCTCTGTCCTACACACGGTTTCAGTGAGAAAACAACTATAATTATCATTAGCAAAAGTGATTTTATTACTTATTTCCTGCTAAGTTAGAAGGAAAATAAGGGAATGCAAATATTTTAAAAACTGTCGTGTGAGGAATTTAAATTCGATTATCTTTCCGAGGCCAGGAGATGTAAACCAAAAGGGCTATGAAACGAATGACGACTTCTCGTTTGAGAAAAGTATAAGTACTTTAACATTGAAACCAATGAATAGGAATATCTCGAAATTGGTGACCTCCACAAAAAAAAAAAAAAAAAATGAGATCTACATTTTCTGTGTAGTAAGATTTTGTTCATCTCTCACGGTTTGCGGTTATACAAAAGTCCTCAGAATGAAGGACTCAAGAGGCTATTCCCAGAAAATTCAAGATATGCCGTTTAATTGTCACTCTACTAGTTCTAGCAGTTTCTTTGTATTGCGACACACTTTAATTTCATTTGATTTACACCATCACTTTACTTATTGTTAACTGTCACTTCACTTTTTCCTGCGACGTCACCGCGTGACGAAATAACACAATGAAGCTTCCTCTTCGAACTTTTAATTCCTCGCAGTAGCAACACTCTGTAAGCAGCAACAATCGTTACATCTCGCTCTGAGAACACACTGATGTTTTGCCAGAAATGCGTCTCGAATCACTCATTTACTCACTGACTAGTGACTAAATCATGCGAAAACGCTCGCTAATATAGTAGCTGATATCTCCGCAGTACCTTCTGGAAGGTTCTGGTGGCGATAGAAGGAAACATCAAGAATATTGTAGTTATCTCTCCAAAGTGCGGTGTTTGCGATAGGCGAGAGCGCTGCTTATCTTTATTTTTCAACCCGGCCAGTCCCGTCAGTCCGTACATATGCTAAAACTTATAAACGAGAGGAGTTGCAAAACATTAGGCAGTGTTTTTTGGTGTGTTCTTGAATTGGTTGAAATAATTGAACATAAAAAGCGAATGTGGGATAGTCTACTAATAAGTATTTAAGGAGTTCTACAATTTTCTTGTGGTAAATGTTTGACTATCTCTAACAGCTTACCTGTTATAAAAATTCATTTAAATAAAGGGAACCATATATAGAGGTTATCGCAATAAAATTCAAAATATACGTTTTCTCGTGCATATGTAGCTTAAAATTTCAGTGTTGTAGTTAAAATAGTATATACATTACTAAGTAAACAAACAACAATACATTTTTTTTATGAAAGCGGGCTTGGGGTAGAGGATTTCTTGAAAATATTCTCTTTTACCTTTGGAAGAAGATGAGTTTAAATACAAATTTTGGTGTTTATCTGATACATATTTTTTCGATTAAACTGTTTCTTTCTTTCTGTCTGTCTGTCTCTCTCTCTCTCTCTCACACACACACATTGTTTTGAGATACATTTTAGAATTCATATGCTGAATATTTATATCAAATGCAGTACTTCCTCTACTTTGCATATATGCGTATGTGCTAGAGAAAGGAGAATTTCAATGCAGTGTTATGAAACTTGAGTAGCTATTAGAGAAAACCTTTTACTTAAGTTTTCATTTTTCTTTGTAAAATCTAAATTAGTAACTAAATCTAAATAGTTAAATGTATTTTGTTTTTGTAAAATCTTATAGTAAATATTTATGTACAGGAAAAGTATATACGGTCATAAGTGCATACGATTGTCGTATATTTCCAATTGTTGTACTGTCGTTGCCCTAGGCTAAGGTACAAAATCTAGAGTTAATCCTTGATAAAAAAACTCTAGCAGAGTTTCACAAATTATTCACTTGAAATATTTTCACAAGCAGCCATTAAACATATAACTGATTTTACCGTTAATGCAGTTTGCTAAAGATAAATTCTACATTTATTACATTTGTAAGTTACAGACCCTCAATTAACAATTTGAAAGCCAAATCTTATGTATGATTAACGGAACACCTGATTGTCTCGAGTAGCAAAGTGGATTTGTTTTTTCAAAACTATAAGAATTTTGACTTATCAAAATATGTTAAACCTCACAATTTTGTCCAAGCCGAAAGAAAGTCCACTTTTGCCTACCCTTGGCGGCTACCAGCAGAATCACGTTGTGCTCTTAAAGACGATCTGTCCCTAGGCGAATTTCCAGTAGACTGAAGGACTGTCTCCCACGGTGAATCGCCGAAGAGAAGATGAAATGAGTAGTTAGAACCTTTCCCATCAGATCGCAGCTGATTCTTGTTGCATACATCACTATAGAGATGTTGGAAGGGGATAGACAGA
Source organism: Hymenopus coronatus (assembly GCA_030762935.1). Taxonomy (NCBI): domain Eukaryota; kingdom Metazoa; phylum Arthropoda; class Insecta; order Mantodea; family Hymenopodidae; genus Hymenopus; species Hymenopus coronatus. The sequence continues at coordinate 43,681,674 of CM060892.1, read as the reverse complement.
CAGCTCAGTGACGACTGAACATGTTTGGCAATAAAGGTCCTACGAGAAACAACATTTCATCATAATGAAGTATTTGATAATGTTGGTAAATCTACTAAACCATTATTATAAATTTTAATTAAGGGATGAATTTACGCTGCGGCTGCTGAGTACATTCTGCAAATAAAATTACTCCAGCCAGAAAATAAAGTAAGAATGACAAGGAAAACAGGCAGGTAATTTTAAACCTAAATGTACTTTTGAAAGAAAATGCTACAAGCTCATCCAGTCAGTTTCTGTGAGCAATACTCAAAATTGTGCCTTTAACCAATAAACAACAAAGATTTCTGGCGTCCTAAAACACCACCAGGACAGTAGACAAAGAAGTTTACTGATTACCAGTATAAAATATTAAACATAACGACGCAAATATTTCTTCTTTGCTTTGACAAGGGAACGGAAAAATATCCATTCGTCCATTTATAATAAAGGCAGTGGAGTCTAGAATTTTCCTGCTCTTTAAAAAAGCAGGAGTTATTTATTACCCCCTTCTGAACTTTAAACGTTAAAACTTTATACTCGTCGCAGTGTGCAGGGAAGTTCTATGGCGTGTTTAGTAGCGTGTGTGTTAATTTGTTTTCTAGTCTCTCGTACATTCCACACGGACCTGTACAAATTATCCGGCGTATCTCTACATAACTTGTAGTTCTCTCTATGGAGAATACGCTATTCGATGCATCAGCAATGACCGCAGCGGCTGTCGTTTGTCTGCTGTTTCATGTTTCCATGGCGACCAGCAATTTAATTTAACGACCCAGGTAAATTTAGCTGCTATTTCCATATTCTGCATCAAGAATATCGTAAATTATTTCTGATAAAAGCAAATCTAACCTACGTTTCAAATAAGAACCGGAATTTTAAATGGAATCAGAACTTCTGTAATCAAACAAACTATTCCATATTTAGTACATTAAACTGCTCTCAGTCGATAAAATAGTAGATTTGGAATAATGATATCTGTCAATCGATAGCAATTTATCACGTTGTGATTCTTATTTTCTTCTAACGGATCGTTCGTCTAAATGATGCGTTTTAATAAAGCTATCTTCGAAAAGAAACATTTCCAGAAGATGGAACCTCTGCTTAAGGCTTATCTTTAATTTTTACTTTCTCTATACGTACTATGTACATAGTGTATAGAGAAGGTATTGCACTCCACCCAAAAATTCGATACCGAGATTTCACCGGAAATATATGTTTTAGGTCCCCTGTATCCAAAAAAAGTATTTTCAGAAAAAGGTCCGTGTGTGTGTCCGTGTGTCTGTGAACACGATAACTCAAAAACGAAAAGTCGGTAAAATACCAAACTTGGTATTTAAGTTTAGTATCCTCCAGGGATGCGACACGAAGATTTTGAGAAAAATCCCCCACCCCAAACTACACTTTACATGGAACTTTTTTCGAAAATTTTGATTTTCTAAAAAATGGCTCTAATGATTTGATTAAAATATCGTATATTAAAGATGTTTACCTGACAAATAAAATGTATAATTTGAATTTCCTGGGAATAGCCTCTGAAGACTACTTTATTCTGGGTCAATTTTACGGAATTTTGCATAACTGCTAAACCGAAAGAGATGGACAAAAACTTACCACACAACAAATGTAGAGCACCTTAAAACACACAATATATGCTATATACATTTTTTTCGTGGAGTTGAATTTTTGAGATATTCGTTGTTTTTGGTTTCAGTTATAAAAACATACTTTTCTCATACAGGACTTTGTGAACTCGTGTCCATACAAACAAGGGAGCGTCAGTTACATATCAACCAGCTTTTGACTATCACTTTAACCTATGGTACACCCTTATTTCGATTCTACTAACAAGGAAGCAAATAATAAGACTATTTCTGCTAATTTTTTCTCGATTAGATGAAGTAAATAGAATAATTTGTTACAGAGATGTAGAGAAAGTCATGTGAATGGAATACATCAGATTTTTCTTCTAATCTTCGTACACGTTGTAAAATAGTCGTGATTAAATACCACTTACTCTAGATAGCTTACAGCAGATTAGAGTAGAGTCGTGTAATCATTGGTCAGCATTTTCTCTATATATTGAAACCCATACATTGCACAGGTCAAAGAGACCTACGTGCTTCTATGATACACCATAGTGTATGTTGCATTATTAATTAACTAAAAATATTATACTTCACATTAAGCTTTATTATTTTGATTACTGGAAAATAAACGAGACACAACAAATAAAAAGCCCACAAACATAACACGAGAGAGAGTGAGAGATAGAGATAGATAGATAGATAGATAGAGAAAGAGAGAGAGAGAGAGAGAGAGAGAGAGAGAGAGAGAGAGAGAGAAACGTATACAGGTACTTGCTATTCTTTACAAACCAACTCAATACACGTCCTTAAGGTACTAATCTTCCCCCTCGCATTCTTGCACCCCGATCTGAGCTGCGTCACCATCTATAAAAACGCACCCCTCCCTCCCAGTGAGCTTGTAATTCTCTGCTTGAGTTAATAAAGAATTCTGTAAATGTTTTCCCCAGCTTTTCTATCTTAGTACCATGCGCTTGTATACGCATGAAGTTTCTTTCTCTTCATACTACATACCTTCTTCGTTAACCAATTTGATCGCTTGCCATGACCACGTAGCAAACATATAATAATTTGTAATTTGAGCCGAGCTTGATTAATACTCAAGACTTCATTTACACTTTTAAAAATATATCATGCTTCCGCTACGTGTCCGTGGCCTCATAAGTTATTTTGCACGTGTCTCTTTTAAAAGAATATCCTGATTTCATGAGTGGTGCAAAAAAACTGAAGAAGCCACAAATAAGTTGTAAAACCATGATTTTATTTTAAAAGTGTAACTGAACTCTTGAGTATTAATCTTGCTTGGATTAAATTGCAAATGAGAGAAACTTCACTGTTTTATTTCTTGTATTTTTATTGATACTATAATAAATAATAAATCAGTCTTCCACATATACCTTCAATTTTACTTTCTCTTCTACCTTTATTTAGTATATATACCACTTAATTCGTTTCATATTAAGATTTCACCGGTAAATAGATGTTTTGATGTCCTGAAAATAACATCTTTTAGAGACTTATTTTTGTATAAAAAGCATAATTAAGAAACGAAAAATCATAAATTATTTTGAATTATGATGGATCAGGTAGTAAACATTGGAGAAAAAAATATAGCATATACATTTATTTATGCAACACTAATCCATTATTCACTATTCTGTACCTAGGCACGAGCTCTTTTACAGAATTGCTAATATCCCCAGGATCTTTAGAAATTGTTACGCCCGCGCATAATAAAACATTACTATTTTTAAAGTACTTCATGCCATTTCACGAAAACATTATGATGCAAAACTAAGAAGTTAATTAATATCAACTAACTCTTTTGCTCACTTTTGATTACCACCACAACCACCACCACCACCGTCGCCGCCGTCGCCACCACCACAACCACTACCGCCTCCACCGCCGCCGCCGCCACCACGACCACGACCACAACTACCGCCGCCGCCACCACCACCACCACAACCACCACCACCACCACCGTCGCCGCCGCCGCCACCACCACCACCACTACCGCCGCCGCCACCACGACCATGACCACGACCACGACCACAACTACCGCCGCCGCCGCCACCACTACCACCACCACCACTGCTAATAATAATAATAATAATGGTAATAATAATGATAGTAATAATAATGATAGTAATAATAATGATAGTAATAATAATGATGATAGTAATAATAATGATGATAATAATAATAATAATAATAATAATATCTGAGATAAAAATTGCAATGATTAAAGAACTCTCAATGACGATATTGATTCATTTTATTTATTTATAAGACACACAATCCTACATATCCTTAATAGAAGATATAGGAAGTGATTTCAGCTATTACCCTCAATCATTTTTTCCATGACTGTACACAGTACGTGTAGAGAAAGAAAAAACATTTCTGGAAAAAGGTCCGTGTACGTGTGTCTGTGTACAGCATGACTCAAAAACGAAAAGTCCGTCAAATACCAAACTTCGTATTTAAGTTCAGTATCTTTCAAGGATGCGACACGAAGATTTTCAAGAAAATTCCCCCAACCTTAACTACCTTTTACATAGAAAAATGTCCCAACAATTTTGATTTTCTCAAAAATGGCTAACGATTTTGATTAAACATATCGTATATTAAAGATATTTACCTGACAAATAAAACGTATATCCTGAATTTTCTGGGAATAGCCTCTGAGGGCAACTTTATTCTGGATGAATTTTACTGAATTTTGCATAACTGACAAACCGTAAGAGATAGACAAAAACTTAGTACACAAAAACGTAGATCAGGATCAAACACACAATTTATGTAATATAATTTTTTTTTTTGTGGAGTTGATCACTTTTGAGATATTCCTTGTTATTGATTTCAGCTTAGAAAAACTTATAAATTTCTCTTACAGGAATTTGTCAACTCCTGTCCATACAAACAAAGGAACTTCAGTCACATAGCTACCAGCTTCTGACTATCACTTTAACCTATGGTACTCCCTTATTTCGCTTCTACTTACAAGGAAGCAAGTAATAAGACTAGTTCTGCTAATTTTTTCTCGATTAAATAGAAGCATAAGCTTTTTAAGCATAATTTCTTGGGTAGATGTAGAGAAAGGCATGTGGGTATAACGCATCAGATTTTTTTTTCTTTATTTCACACACGCCGTGTGTAGTACAAGGAGGCAAGATGAAGACTGAACAATTTAATGTCATAGCCGAGATTTGAGTCAGGGATCTCCCGGTTTCCGTCCGGTTGAATATATCGTAGCGAATGGAGTTAAGAAAACTCAGAATGGAGCCTTCTGGGTCAGAGCCCACAGGACCAGGACCGCTTTTGTTTGAGAGAGTGCCAAAATCAGCGCATCCGATCAATACGGGACGCACAAGGCCGAAAAATGAGCCTGCGAAAATAATGGAATTAAGGCCTTAGAAGCACCCAAAGCTTTTGTATTAGAGAATGGCTAGAGAGAGTTTTAGTTGCGTTGAATATTTATAATTCTTTAACAGACTACGATGAAAAGCCATAATTGTTATCAATGCAAATGTTAAATTATCGTAAAATGATTCTCAATCTGTGAAAAAATTTCATTCGTATGTTGTAAAAATCTGATGTGTTCCATTCACATGACTTTCTCTATATTGCTGCAACAAATTATTGTTAAAAAAATCTTATGCTTCTATTTACTTCATATAATCGAGATAAAATCAGTAGAAATAGTCCTATTACTTGCTTCCTTGTAAGTAGAAGCGAAATAAGGGAGTACTGTGGGTTAAAGTGATAGTCAAAAGTTGGTTGCTATGTGACTGAAGTTCCTTTCTTTGTATGGACAGGAACTGTTAAATTCCTGTATGAGAAATGTATGTTTTTAAAGCTGAAACAAAAAACAAGGAGTATCTAAAAAACGATCAACTCCACGAAAAAATGAATATAAGATAAATTGTGTGTTTTAAGGTGCTCTACGTTTTTTGTGTTGTTTTTGTCCATCTCTTACGGTTTAGTAGTTATGCAAAATTCACTAAAATTCATCCAGAATAAAGTAGTCTTCAGAGGCTACTCCCAGAAAATTCAAGATATACATTTTATTTGTCAGGTAAATATCTTTAATATATGAAATTTTAACCAAAATAGTTAGAGCCATTTTTGAGAAAATCAACATTTTTGAAAAAGGTTCCATGTAAAGGGTAGCTTTGGGTGGGGGTATTTTTCTCAAAAACTACGTGTCGCATCCCTGGAAGATACTAAACTTAAATACCAACTTTGGTATTTTACCGACTTTTCGTTTTTGAGCTATCGTGTTCACAGACACACGGACACACACACACACGAACCTTTTTCTGAAAATGTTTTTTTTTTTGATATAGGGGACCCTAAAACATATATTTCCGGTGAAATCTCGGTATCGAATTTTTGGGTGGAGTGCAATACCTTTCTAAACACTATGTACATAATGCGTATAGAGAAAGTAAAAATAGGTTGAGTATTCTATAGTTATCTGGATAGGATTTTTCCTTTTTTAGTAAGTATGTACACAGTACTTGTATATAGGTAGAGAAGGTATTGCATTCCATAAAAAATTTGAAAGATCCAGTGTATCTGTGTCTGTGAAAATCATGACTCAAAAATGAAAAGTTTGTAAATACCAAACTTGTTATTTAAGTTCAGCATCTTTTAAGTATGCGACACAAAGATTTTCAAAGAAATCCCCCACACAAAAATACTCTTTACTTGGAAAAAAATTGAAAATGTTTATTTTCTCCAAGCTGGCTCTCATGACTTTGATTAAAACACGTTCATTAAAGATGTTTACGTGATACATAAAACGTATACCTTGAATTTTCTGGGAATAGCCTCTAAAGGAATTTTGCTAAAGTGGTAAACCATAAGAGATAGACAAACTCTTACTACACAAAAAATATATCTCGTTAAAACACAAAATTTATATACTGTAACTATTTCCGAGATATTTTTGGCTATTAGTTTTAGTTTTTAACTTTCCTCAAACCGCACATCTATTTTGTTTTACTCCTGACCATGTAAAGAGAACCTCATAGCAACAGATTTTAAAATATTTTACCTTTGCGTTAGCCTAGTGTGTTCCTTATTTATAAACAAATAAGGAAAAAAGATTTTGTTAATCGTGATTAGCATGAAGCAATTAGAACAAGCATTTGTAAGAATAATTTGTTGCCGAATAGGTAGAGAAAGTCATGTGAATGGAAGGCATTAGATTTTTTAATTTAATATAGGTTATGGCAGCGCAATATACTTGATCATAAAAGGAAATAAAAGAAATTAAAGTACTAAATATCATTAAAGGTTTCCTTATCTACAAAATTCAATATTATTATAGTATTAGTGGAAGGCTTGTTCAAAGTTCTACGGATAACTGCATACACTATCTATTTGAATAAAATATCAATTGAAGAAATAAATATCACATTATATATAGCAAATAACATCCGCATTTCAATAGCATCTTCTGCTTAGTGCTTCCTCATCTATATTGCTTGGAATACCATGAACACGGTTTTATCTTTATATACGCATTTTGGCAAGTCTACAACAGCGCTAATAAACCACGTTAATAATAGGTAAACTATAACATGCCCGTTAATAGCATATTATGCAACGAGAGTATAATGGTACTCGTTCTTTTTTTTTTTTCATACCAACATTTTAATTGCCGTTATAGTCAAGCATTATAGGACTATTTATGCTGGACTGTGTCTTGGTTTAAGATATTTATCCACTATTTTTAATATTTCACACTTACCTGAATCATTAAGTGCATTCATCTTACCTTACACAGAGAAACAGCTGACAGGATTGTGGTATATGCGCAGCCGCGACAGTACGATTTCATTTTCATCTCGACCTTGACATTACACTTAATGACACATAGAGTATATATGCATTTTGATTGTCTGCAAACCATAAATATGCTTAGAATGGTCTTCCAAGTTTATTTTGATTTTTGTGACAGTTTTTAGTCACATCGAACTTTCCGGTGGTGTAAGTTGCATGTCATTGAACTCGTGTCCGAGTTCTTTTTATCTTTTCTAACCTCACGCTAGTTGTTATTCGATTGAACATAAGAGAATAATCGACAGTTGCGCTTTAAAGTGTTGGAGCCTGGTAGTGTGACGAGATGTGTACAGACGCGAAAGTCTTGATTGTGACATGCCAATCTTCTGCTGGTGGAGACCTGCACTTTAATGAAGAGTTGGATTGTAATGAACTCCATAAAAGTGCAGTTACCAGACGTATAATTATTACATTTAGGGATAGTCAAGCATAAACAACACTAGCCTGAGCTTTGTCACCGAAGTTCATAAAAATTGTTAACAAATGTGTTCAGTATTCTGTACATACTGAAACAAGCTCGAGAGTACAACCGACGGGTTTAGTAATAAGTAAATAATGACTGCTGAAGCATTTTTATTTAATTTTTGTATATGCATGCATATATTTATTCATTCATTATTGTTCAAAATAAAACTAAGAAATGTAAAATGGCAAAGAATAGCCAAAGGAGATAAGGAAAAGAAGTAAAACAGAGGAAAAAGAAAACTGAACTTTTAATTAATGAGCCAGCAGGTTTTAAAATGTTTCAAGTCATTAAGGCAGGAGAGGAGATTTCTTTTACGTTTCAGAAGTAGCTATTGAAATGTAGCAAATAAAGAAAGCATAATTTACAAGCGTTCAAACGGAAAATAAAATTTAGAAATAATATATCCGTGTTTAATACTCTTCTCCAGAAGTATATAGAGACTCTGAACTTAAAATCAGTCTTGCCACCTTTATTGGAATTATTATATACAAGGGCGGCTCCTTTCCAGCTTAGGAAAGGGAAAATGCAATACTTCTGATAAGGTTACTACGAGTTTTCTATTGCAACTTGATCAACATCTAAATATTGATATCGCTCGTATTTACATGCCAAAAGTCGCTTCACTAATTTATGACAATTAGCATAGTATCACATGGGCTGTATCAAAAGGTATTTCATTTCATAAAACATTCTGACTACGCCTTGGAGCCATAACCTCCGCACGTGTGTGAGGGGCTTGCTTCTAAAGTCATATCTGATTGCTTCCGCGCATTTTTACTCGTGTGCGAGTGACTACATGTGCAGTCGGCGGATACTTTACATCGAAGCTCCAATTGTCATACCTTTGTCAGAATTTGTGACACCTGTGGTGGTTTGCAGGCGCAACAATAAGGCAGTACTTCTGGAAGTTTCTTGCCACGCCATCGACAGGTATTCAAAGGATAATAAGCCCCATTGAGAGTAGCTGATGCTCTATGCCTATAAGATGTGAGGTATGGCAGCAGACTCCTAGTTTCTCTAGTTATAGTGGATTCAAAATAGAGGACTTTGGTCCATATACTCTGGTTGCAGTTGCTTCCCAGTGAGACTACTATACGAAGTTTTGGCTGTTCCATATGTGGAAGATGTAATTAGGCGCCGGGCTGAACATTTCTACACCAAATTAGCCCAGCATGAGAACGCCCTTTACAGAATCTCTGGGGCATTACTTACCAACTTTCCTCTGCAGGCAGCTTCAGTTTCCCCGCATGGCTTGTGGGCACCCCCGGTAACGAAGGCTTCAAACCAGCAAAAAGCTATAAAGCTGAATAAACCATCCTCCTCCCCCTATAGGAGTGGTTACCAAAATTCAAACCAACATGGAAAAAAATAAAAAAAGACACCAGCGGAGCAGCGGCAAGGATGCTGCTCTTGAAAAAGCAATCTAAACTCCACCAAACCTAACCTCAACTGATACTTACCTGCCTGTGGTTTAGCCTTAAAAAGCGTAGATACACAGCAACTCCATCTAGGTTCACCATTAGTCTACCAGATCACGCATGCACGCATGATCAAAGTCAGTTTCGACGGGAAATTCGTAACCGCCGCCTCAGCGAGCGTCGAAAGAAAACTGTGTGACAGAATTATGACGAAAGTATCAAATAAAGATGACTGTTTACAGCATATTTGTTATTTGCAATCAGTTGGGGAAAAAAAACCCTTTTTGTTTGACTAATAAAGAGCAGTTTTGAAGAAATGTTATAGATAATTATGGGTAAAGGATTTAACAACCTACTTCATTCGTATATAAACACGAAAAAGTGGTTTTGAACATTGACGATCAATAGCTATCGAAAACACCTTGGTGTGGATGTATCATTAGTGAAAAATCTGATGTGTTCCATTCACATGCCTTTCTCTACATGTTCTACAAACAAACTATTCTTATAAAAGATAATTATTCTATGTACTTCATGCTAATCGAGATAAACATTAACATGCATGCTATTACTATTTAATTCCTTGTAAGCTGTTTGAGAAAAGTGTGTTTTAAATTAAAACCAATTATATCGCGGAAATGGTTAGCTTCACAACATTAGATAATGTATAAAATATAAATGGCGCGTTTTAACGAGATAGGTATATATTTTTTGTGCAGTATGCTTTTGCCTGTCTCTTACAGAAGTCATCCAGATTGAAGATGATTTTAAAGGTTATTCCCAGGAAATTCGAGATATTATTTGTACGTACATATGTTTAATACGTTATATTTTAAACAAAAGTGTTACAGCCATTTTTGAGAAAATAAACTTGTTTGAAAAATAAACATGTTTGGGGCAGGGGGATTCTCTTTAAAGTCTTTGTTTCGCATATGCTGAACTTAAATATTAAGCTTGTTATTTAAAAAAAAATTATTTTAGAGATATGCTGTTCACATACACAAACACATGGATCTTTATGTGGTTTTATTCAGGGGATTTCAAAACTTGTATTTCCCGTGGAATCTCGGTATCGAATGTTTGGATGGGGTGAAATAACTTCTCTGCCTACATTGCATGTATATGGTAGAAAACGTAAAAATGAAAGCATAATTCAGAAGACCTTGGCACTGTGCATAAATGTGAACATATTTTTTGTACTACGTTAATAAAATGGTATGTCTATACACTCTTTAAACATGGTTATTCAAAATATTTCTTTAAACTTTATGGATGAATTTATTCATTAACTTTTCATATTTTCGCCTTCTACTAGAGATTTCTCCCATCTCAACTTGTTAACCATCTCTTAGACAGAGATTAGCTAAGGATGAGAGATGACCTCTTGATACCATCCCAAAAACACAGCGTCCAACGAAGAAGTGTTAAATATGCCGCCTCTTAAAAATTAACACACAAAGATGTGTTGAATGAAAGTATAGTAAGAGTTATTTAAGCTTTATCTGCCCAAATCAAGGATTTAAGATAGAAAAGATGCCTACGTGGTAAGGTCCTCTAAATGAACTTCCAGTTGGGATTTTAGGTTAATAAACTTTATCCACGGCAAGTTCATTGTGAACGTCGGACAAAGGTTATGAAATGTTTTGCATCACTTCGTTAATTAAAATTTTCCGGAAGTTAGAAGATCGATTTTCCAGGTGACTCCTGAAAACATTGACTATCAAGGAGAATTTATAATTAGGTTATATCTGATAAACTCCATGGCACGACAGCTCACGGGGAACCTTGGCTTACCGTCCGGCCGCTGCGTCCCCCATCTCGGTCCACTACATACGTCATGGATGGTGTGCAGTATTGGAGGGTGACACGTGGTCAGCGCCTCGAGCCCCCGGCCGGTTAATGCGGTCCTCATGTCCTGGAGCCGCTACTTCTCCATCAAGTAGCTCCTTAATTGGCACCTCCAGGGACCTTACGAAGCTGAGTGCACCCCGGGGTAAGCAGCTGCGCTACCACCGCGCTAAGGAGACGACCGGTTATATCTGATAAAAGAGTAGAATAAATCGAGTACCTATTTCAATTTTCGATAATATGATGCGTGAATACACTTTCTTTTGTTGCATGATCTCTAAAAGTCTTACACATTAATCTAGTAAATTGCACTTCTGTAGTAAACCAGTTATGTCAACATGTAAAACAAATCACAATTTTACCTATAATTATCAGGCTTATATACGCAAAAATAAAGCAACAAAAATATCTCGTTATTTCCTACGCTAACAACCAGTTAGAGCAAAAAAATCAGCAATTAATTACTGTTTAATACAAGTTTCTGATAACAAAGAAATAATGAGCCCAAAAAAGTGGCCAGGGGCAACTTTTGGTACCTAGAATAATGAAAATAAAAATACATAATGAAATTAGAGCATCAGACATGTTTGTATAGATAATTATTGCAAACATTACAAAACGAAGCACGCAGTATCTGATGTGGTTATTTTCACAATACAGATATGGTTTTAACTCGCCCATCTGTGTGTCGATTGATGCAAATTTAATCAGAGGCATGTGAATACAAATTCCGAACGTGGTAATATTACACCAAGCTAATTAGCGAGCTACAACAATGGTCCGGAATTAATGGCGACACGCTATCGGACGTAAGAACCAATGTTCCGTGAGCTTCTATTATTCGTATCCACAAGGCGTATTATTGTCGTTCTGTTTTGTTGTGCAAGTCCATAAAATGCCGTGTTGGTGGAAGGAAATGCTCGTGTTCACGTGTTAAACGGCCATCCCACTCCAAACAAAATCAAAGTGCATAGAAAAGGAACGCATAAAACAGGGCGGCAAATATTGCTAACAGTACTACCAACGCAATAAATTCTGCCGCTAGGGGGCGTTCTCAGCGGCTTTGCGTTGTAATGTCATGAATCATGATCTTTTTATAGCCTCGTATATTTAGGACTAATGTATTCATAAATGTATATCACCAAAATGCGTTTGTAATGCCTATACCAGTATAATATGTTACTAATTTCCATTTGCTGTTTGAAATAGGTCATGGCAAAACATTTAGTCACCAAATTTTATTTCACGCTTTCCGGCAATTCATTTTAGAGGATTAGGATAAATGCTCTGCACCCAAGTTAGTGCAGTGTTCTTCATTATTTTACAATTTATTGTTGAAACACTTTCATTCCCCACCCCCAAAAAACTATCAAATAGCACGGACATCCCCCACAATTAATTCATATGATTACTTAATATTCATTTTTTGAATTCTGCACCTCTATCGAAGACGCTTTATGACACAATTTTTGGCTGCACTGACAAGGTCATTGCCACACTAGATGTTGCAGATTGAGCTACGATTTTTACTTTATCTACACGCACTTTATACGTAGTGTATGTATTATATTCCACCCAAAAATTCGATACCGCGAATTCACCAGAAATGCATTTTGAGGAACCCTGAATCAAAAGAGAGCATTTTTGGCGAAAATAGTAAACATAAAGGGATATTCAAAAATCTGGTGTGTTCCATTCACATGACTTTCTCTAGATATTTGTAACAAATTATTGTTAAACACTTAATTCTTCTATCTACTGCATGATAGTTGAGATAAACATTAGCAGAATTAGTCTTATTACTATTTCTTTCTAAGTAGAACGGAAATAAGACAATGCGAAGTCTAAAGCGATAGTATCGCTTGACAGTCCACACCATACGCTGGATGACTCCGTCTCGTATTAGTTTATGTTAAAAGTCGGGACTAAAATATTTATCTATGAATAAGAAGCCGGTTTCAAATGAAGAACGAAGGAAAGGGTAGGGTGGATAAGACAACTTAAGTGGTATGCTATAAGTGGTGGAACCTGGCCGTTGCAGAGGCGGTGTAGTTCATTTGTTTTGTTTCGCATTATATCCACACGATTCCATACACTCGACTGCAAACACATTCTTATTTTCTGAACATAGCGATGCAAACCAGCATTCGAAATTTCACGTACTTTTGCGGGTTTTTAGTTTTTATTTAGGTAATAAAACCAGAGTTAGTGTTCCGTGCACAAAAGGTATAGACGCTAGCTGATTGTGGCGTTGCTCAAACGGCGACCATTTCGAGCAGACGGTGAATCCCAACACGACAGCCGCCAGAGTGAGGGGGGGGGGGTCCCACTCGGGTCGTTTTCTTGTTGCTTCAGGATCATCATTTACGGCACAAGCGGCCTGAGCGAGGGCCATCATGCATGACACAACAGTCTCGGGTCTCCGGGGCCCTATTTCACTCCGTCGTGTGGGCACTTTACCTTGGAGCTGTTTCCACACGGTGTGCGCATGTGGATATATGCACACCTAAGTGTCTGACAATGTGTGGATACACAAAATATGTCTTTTAAGAGAAACTTCAAACTTTAAAAAGCATTATATATTTTGTATTGCTTGAGGTGGTAAGAAAAGAAAAAAAGAAAGAAAAAACTACGATGCGTCACTTTCACAAAGCTTTCTCTCCATATGCTGCAATAAACTATTCTTACAAAGCTCCTATCTACTTCACATTTATCAAGATAAAAATAACAGAAATAGTTATACAAAGAGATAATGAGAAATATGATAGGAATAAAACAATATAATAAATTAAGTGATAGTCAACTTTTTAAGTGCTTGCCTGCTCAGGAGAAAGTAAACATAATAACGACTTCCCGTTGGAGAAAAGTCTAAAGTATTGGTGCATATGTTTTTTATATTATTTAACGCCCACTTTTAGTGTATATGGCACTGCTGATAAATGAAGTGAAGATACAGCACCGGTGAAATGCGATGTCGAAGGACACCGGAGAACGCGGAGAAAACCTGCCCCTGCGCCGCTTTGATAAATCCCACGTGCGATTGCTTGGGGTTGAACTCGGGCTGCCTGGATGATAGGCAAGTGGTTTAACCACTCGGCCACGGCGTGGTCCGTTAGTTTAAATATATTTATTGTTTGGGGGCTAACAAATAAACACTGAAATTCTCATTACTGACGGTTTAGGTAGTTAGATTAATTGAAACAGGGTACCATTTGGAACGTCCAATCACTGGCCATGGATCCATGGCAATGGAAGGAAGCTGGTCACATAAAATGAGAATGAATATAAGAACTGCAATAAATGAAATTATTGATCCCTAGTAAGATTGTTCAAAGAATTTCTAAACACTGACCGTCTATTGCATGTCGATGTATAAGTTTATTTGTTATTACTGATAACATTATATAAACTAGTCAGTGTGCGCATGCAGTGTACTTAGCAGCTTTGGGGAGTCTCCGCACGATGGAGGTGACGCTGGACGTCAGATGCTACGGCATCAACGGCATCAGCGTAGGTAATCAATTGTGTTCTTGCTTTAATTTATAAGGTTGCAACTTTCGTGTGCAGCAGTTATCTCTAACAATATTAACTAATCATGATCATCAGAGAAATCTCGGTATCTCTCATTGGCCAAGCATGCCACCCGCCATTACGCTCATGTTGAGTTCGCAGAGAATTCTGTTCGTTGTTGTATAGGATCTTAACTTCCCGTATTTCAGCAGTATGCGAAATTGAAACGAAATACAAGGTATATCTCAGAAGTGGTACCAAACAATATGTTCCATCCATATGACTTTCTCTACCTGTTCTGAAAATAACTATTCTTACAAAAAAGATTATTCTTCTATCTATTTCATAACATCGAAATAAACATTAGCAAAATATTCTTATTAATTGGTTTCTTATAAGTACAAGGCAAATAGGCGACGCACTAGGTTAAAACGTGGCCAAATCTTTTAAAAGCTGTCGCTATGCGATTGACTTGAAATTAGTTCTCTTTGCATGGCCAGGGGTAAAACAAAACCGGATGCCAACTTCCTGTTTGAGAAAAGTATATGTATTATAAAATTGAAACCAATTACAAGGAATATCTCGGAAATCGTTAACTCTACAAAAAATGTACATGACATAAATTTGGTGTTCTAACGAGATGTAAATTCTTGATTAGTAAGTTTTAGTTCTATCGCTTACGATTTGCCAGTTATGCACAAGACACTCAGAATGAACAGGTCTTCACAGATGATGTGAAGATGATGATGATGATGATGATGATGATGATGAAGGTTATTAACGCCCAACAGAGTCTATTCCCAAAAAATACAAGCTATACAATTATTTGTCATTTAAATATCTTAATATACGGTATTTTAGTCAATTTTTTGTATTGATCCATTTAACTGCTATGGTCATATCGGGTGCTTTAACTTTGAAATTCTATTTTAACTGTAAGTTATTGCATTTTGGTTAATCACTTTGTCATTATAAGCAAGCATATTCACTCTCACATTCATACTTTCTAACTCGTGGGGGATAGGGAATAATTATGGTTAAAGACACATTGGCCGCCCTAGTCGGGAATCGAACCCGAGAACTCCGGGTGAATAATAACAATTAATTATTAGAGCCATTTTTTAGAAAATCAACATTTTGAATATTTTTCTATTCAAAGGGTAGTTTGGGTGGGGGAGTTTCTTGAAAATCTTCGTATCTCATCCTTGGAAGATGCTGAACTCAAATATCGGGTTTGGTATTTATTATCCGTGCAAGTAGACGAGAGCAGCGTAAACATGATGTACAGTGGCATGATCTGATTGCTGCAGTCGGCCTGCAGCCGATATCTTCGTGTATTTACTTACCCATGGCTATCATTTCCAGTCTCCGCCTCTTTCCCCACTCCTTGTACTGCGCAACTTCACTGCTCACGTCTATTTGCAAGGATAATAACTGTTTTTTGTTTTGGAGTTATGGTTCTACAGACACACACAAACACAAACTCACACACACACACACTCACAAGAATCTTTTTCTAAAAA
Organism: Hymenopus coronatus; assembly: GCA_030762935.1. Taxonomy (NCBI): domain Eukaryota; kingdom Metazoa; phylum Arthropoda; class Insecta; order Mantodea; family Hymenopodidae; genus Hymenopus; species Hymenopus coronatus. Next base: position 43,665,449 of record CM060892.1, on the reverse strand, counting down.
TGACTTTTTTATACAGCGGACTCTAAAATGTCTATTTCCAGTGAATTTTTGGCAGAATGTAATTCCTACTCTGCCTATGTATACTACGTACATATAGTATTTCCTTATCTTCTAAGTGGAGCAAAGGATATAATTACGGTATTTCCATGGTCGGATTTGAAATTCTAGTTCGTGAGTTCGCCGTTATGCACCATGGTGACGAGGGTTCAGCTCGTCACCCACGACTTGCGGACGCGAAATGGCGGAAAATATTTTGCCCAGAAACCTTCTTCTTTCAAGGTTTGGGACACTTTTACGTGCAAATAAAATTTACACGGGCCCAACGGCTATACTTCTCTTCCTAAAGAAGCTATGCTAAGGATTTTAGTCCGAAAAAATCCATCACCCTCCCTAGTCCGCCAGGTTTGAATCTGCAATCTTGGGTTTTAGAGGCTAGCATGATTGCCACTACAGCATCAGTATCAGTGTAATCGCCAATGGTGCAATAGTAGTAAAAGAGGGCGTTAAACACTTATCAAAGAATCTGATATGTTCCATTCACATGACTTTCCCTTCATCTCTGTAACAAATTATTGTTAATAAGCTTATTCTTCTATTTCATAGTAAACATTAGCAGAAACGGTCTTATTATTTAGTTCCTTATAAGTAGAAAGGAAATAAGGGAATACACTAGGCTAAACCGACAGTCAAATGTTTTAAAATGTGGCTGATATGAGATTGAAATCCGTTTCCTTGCGTGGCCGGGAGTTGACAGTTCCCGTATGAAAAAAGTTTGTGTTTTAAAGCTGAAATAAATATCAAGGAATATCTCGAAAATGGCCAACTCCAGGAAAAAATGTATATGACATAATTTGTGTGTTTCAAGGAGCTTTATTTTTTTGTGTACTAAGTTTATGTCTATCTCTTTCGGTTTATGCAAAATTCAATAAAAATCAAGCAGAATAAAGAGTTCTTCAGCTATTCCCAGAAAATTTAAGCTATACATTTTATTGGTTATGTAAATATCTCAAATATAAGAGATTTTAATCAAAAACTCTTGAGCCATTTTTGAGAAAATCAAAATTTTCGAAAAATTTTCCATGTAAAGGGTAGTTTGGGGTGCGGGGATTTTCTTGAATATCTTCGTACCGAATTCTTGGAAGATACCAAACTTAAATACCAAGTTTGGTATTTTACCGAATTTTCGTTTTTGAGGTATCGTATTCACAGACACACGGATCTTTTTCCAAAAATGCATTTTTTGGTTACAGGGGACCCTAAAACGTATATTTCAAGTGAAATCTCAGTATGGAATTTTTGGGTGGAATGCAATGCCTTCTCTATACACTATGCACATAAATGGTGCAAATGCAAAAGTCTTGTTCTGAATGAAAACAAAACAATTGACCTCACTTTTAATATTAGTTGCCCTGTTTTTTTTTTAACTGAAACAAGTACAAAATTTCTAGGCATTCATTTCGAACCTGGTGTAGGTTGGCGTTCACATATTAATTATATCGCCAACAAAGTATGCAGAGGTATATTTATGTTACGTGTTTTAAAAAATAATGTGTCTTCCAATGTTTTATTATCAGTTTACTATGGACAAATCCATAGCTATTTGAGTTATGGTATTTTATTTTGGGGGAACCATGCTTTAGCTGAAAAGATACTTTTATTACAGAAAAATGCAATTCGAATTTTATGTGGTGTAGCCCCCAGAACTCATTGTAAACTTTTATTTGTTAAGTTGGGTGTTTTAACTTCGACTTCATTGTTTGTGTTCCACTGTCTCTTATTTCCTAAGAAAAATAGTCATAAATACAATGTATGTTCCGAAGTCCATCTTCATCACTCCAAAACTAGTTCTAATATTTACAAAATAGATGTAAATATAGTAAGATACAAAATTCCTTTGAAATAATATCATTAAATCTATTTAACAAACTCAGTAACAACACTAAAGCTCTCTCCATTGAATCTTTTAAGAGGTCAGTGAAGCGCACTTTGATTTTAAATCCATTTTATTGTTTGGATGAATTTTATAATACTGTCAATTGTTTTTAATCTTGTTTGTATTTGACGTTGCTACACAATGTACTTTGTTCTGGCAAATAAACTTATCTATCTATGTAGTCCTCTCTTCTGGTGGAGGATAATGCTTGTACTGCGCGCCAAAATAAGGGAGTACATAATTTTCCTCCCACAAGTGCTGGATATCTGATGTGGTGCGGTATCGATTCTTCAAGAACGGCAAATCATTACCTTAGACCTTTCGGAGGGCCCTGTAATTGCGTGACTGGGCAATACCGTGTGGGCGAATAATTACACACAAAATTTCTCGTGTTGAGCATGGCATATATTGCAGCAAATGATAACTACTTTATAAACTAGTATAAGAAAGTATGACTAAAATCCAGACTTCTTAATTTGATTTTCTAAGGAATCCTTAGGTCGTCTCCTTAGCGCGGTGGTAGCACAGCTGCTTACCAAGCGGGAAACCTGAGTTCGATCCCCAATACCGGTGTGGGGATTTTTCCCCCGCTGGGAGACCTGGCCCGGGGTGCACTCAGCCTCGTAAGGTCCCTGGGGGGCAGCTACTTGATGGAGAAGTAGCGGCTCCTGGTCATGAGGACCGCATTAACCGGCCGGGGGGCTCGAGGCGCTGACCACGTCTCACCCTCCAATACTGCACCCCATCCATGACGTCTGTAGTGAACCGAGATGGGGGACGCAGCGGCCGGGCGGTAGGTCAAGGTTCCCCGTGAGCTGTCGTGCCATGGAGTTAAGGAATCCTTACATTCACGTTTTAGATCATTTGCAGTCTTGCTTAAGCCTACTTTAATACGTTTATACTAACAGATTTACACATTTCGTCGCTGTATAAGCAGTACACACAGTATAAAGCCAGAATCTGTTGTATTTAATTATTAACCTCGTCTGTAACAAACTCATTCTTTTATTTCATGCTAATAAAAGAAACAATTGCAGAAATGGTCTTGCTCTTAGTTCCTTCGAAGTAGAAGGAAAACAAGTTGACCATTTCCGAGATATTCCTTGTTATTGGACTCAAATTAAACTTTTCTCAAACGGGAACTTGACGTTCCGTTTCTTTTGATTTACTCTTGGCTATGCAAAAAGAACGAATTTCAATCAAACTATGACGTGCTGTATACAATATTTGACTGTGGCTTTAAACCTAGTGTATTCCCTTGTGTCCTCTCTACCTCGATTAGTATGAGAATAATAAGCTTTTGTGAGAATAGCTTCTGCCAGAATGGAACACATGTGAATGGAACGCATATGGTCTTTTACTTTCTCTACCATGTCCATAGTAGGTAGATGAGGTATTACATTCCACCCAAGAATTTGATACCGATATTCCACTGGAAATACATGTTGGGTTCCTCTGAATCAAATAAAAAAAAAGTTCTATGTGTGCTTTGTGAACAATATAATTAAAAACACTAAAAGTCTGTTATGCAACACGAAGTTATGCAACAAAATCTTCCCACTCGAAACTAACCTTTGCATGGAAGATTTTTCGAACATTTTGATTTTTTAGAAATGGCTCGAATGATTTTAATTAAAATATCATATATTTAAATATTCTTATGGCAAATGAAAAAAAGCATATGTTGGATTTTCTGAGAATAGTTTCTAGGTGAATTTTGAATAGCTGGTAAAGATTAAGAGATAAACAAAAACTTACTGTACAAAAAATACAGATGTCACTAAAACGCCCAATTTATGCTATATGCATTTTTTACGTAGTTTAATTATTCAAATTATTGCTTGTAACTGGTTTCATTTTAAAATAACTAAAGTTTTCTGAAACGGGTATTTGTCACTCCCATTTATATTTTCTACTGATGTCCATGCAAAAAGTACCGAAGTACAATCGCCAGGCGATAAAATTCAAAAGATTTTGCTATCGCTTTAGTCCAATAAGTTTCCTTATTTTCCTCCTACTTATCACTAAGCAAGTAACAGGAACATTTTTGCTAACGTTTATCTCGATTAGTAGATAGAAGAATAAACTTTTGTAACTAGAGATTGTTAGAGCATGAGTAGACAAATTCATATGAATGTAACACGTCAGACTTTTACTTTCTCTACGCTTACTATGTTAAATAGTAGGTAGAGAAGGTATTGTATTCCTTCCAAAAATTCAATGCCGAAATTCACCGGAAATACACATTTTAGAATATGTATACACAAAAAGCATTTTTAGAAAAAGGTCTGTGTGCCTGTGAACACGTTAACCCCAAATAAAATGGCGTGTTATTTATGGACATTCTTTAACTGCTGCGATTCTCAGCGTCTCATTCTATATTGGGCCAGAAATACTACTTGATTTTGCTCAGATACCTCTTTATCATGCTTGAGGTTCTTTTGCTTACCGTAAATCTACGACACTGGTCCAACGGCCTTACTTCCCTTTCGAAAGAAGCCATGCTAAGGATTTTTACGCCTGAAAAATACATCGTCCTCCATCGGGTTTGAACCCGCGACCTTGGGTAATATGTAGTTAGCATGATAACCATTACACCACGGAGGGCGATATAACCCAAAACAAAAAGTCGCATAAAGTACCATACTTGGTATTTAACTTCTGGGCTCGTTAAAATTTAATAAAATGATGTAAAATACAATGGGTGTTCAATAAGTCATTAGAAAAAGATAGAAAAACAAATTATGTTTGGTAATTATTTTTTCAACATAATCTTCTTTTAGCTCGATACACTTTTCCCCGCGATTCTCTGTTTTAAGCTTTCGGAAGATTTTCCGAAATAGGCATCTGTTTGGGATATGACCTCTTTGTTAGACTTGAATCGCTTTCCACCGAGCCACTATTTTAAGATTGGAAATAAAAAAAAAAGTCACTGGGGGTCAAATCTGGTGAATTTGGTGGATGTTGTAATATTGTAACTTAATTCTACAACTTTTGCCATCGAAACTGCGCAGGTGTGCACCCTTGCACTGCCTTGATGGAAGAAAATGTTTTTCTTTGCCAGATGAGGGCGTTTTTTCTTGACTTTTCCGTTCAACCGGTGCAATAATGATGCTAATAGTCTATATTTATCGTTCTTCATTTCTCTAGGTGATCAATGCATCAAAAAAAAAAAAAAAAAAAAAAAAAAGCCGAGGCCATCAACTTATCTGAAGATTTGACTATCTTTGCCTTCTTCGGAGCCGGTTCGCCTTTAAAAACTCACTGTTTCGGCTATACTTTTTCACCGGAGTGTTGTGTATCCAAACTTCATCCACAGTTATGTATCGAAGCAGAAGTTCGTCAGGATTGTGACAGAAAAGTGCCAAACCAGCTTCCGAATCGATCAACACGATTGCGTTTAGTCTTCATTGAGAGCAAAAACGGCACCAATCTTGCGGAAACCTTTGTCAGACCTGATTTGAGGACACTGTAGCTAGTATTCTCTACTATTTTGCGAACTTTGATTCGTCGATCACTCAAACCCATATCCTGGATTTTATCAATCTTTTCGGAGGAAGTTACTTCTACAGGACGTCCGGAACGATGTTTATCATTGGTATAAATTCAATTTATCCAATTGTTGCAAATGCAGGAGCGTATGTGTGATGAACTTCATCCAACCCGTCGTTTATCTCTTTTAAATCATATCTATTTTATAAATGTTTTATCATCGCACGAAACACGTTCCCCCATCTTTCTATAGTAGCTCATGATTGTTGATTCAATCGCCTATGTCAACGAAATCACATGATGGATATAGCTGAAACTTTACCTGCTGTCTAGTAACTGACGATCGTTAACGTAACTCCACAGGGGACCTTGGCCTTCCGCTCGGCCACTGCATCCCCTATCTTGTCCCGAAGGCGTCAAGAATGGGGTGCAGTTCTAGAGGGTGAGACGGGAGCAGCGTCCCTCCCGGTCAGCTGATGCGGAGCCGCAACTTCTCAATTAAGTATCCCCCAGGAACATTACGAGGCTGAGTGTACCCCGGACCAGGTCTCCCAGCGGGGGAAAATTCCCCACGCCGGTCTCTCGCAGCAGCTGTGCTGCCGCCCAGCTAAGACGACCAAAAGACGATGGTTACTAAATACAAACTTTTTTTCGATGCTACGAGCGTAATTTATTGGGTTTTCTAATGACTTATTGAACGCCCTTCGTACAAAGAAATGATTTGAAATATGAATAGCCTCTGCATTAATTTCAAAGTAAATGGCATTATTACTATTATGTAACAAATTATACATTACTAACTGTTTCACACGAATATTAAAATATACCGCCAGAAGTCCATTGCAGGTACGAGAGCCGTTTTTTTCAACCTCCGTCAGGCTATAAATAAAAGACAAGCTCATAGAAAGCAATTATTTTATTACTAAAAGTTTTGTACATTTATGGTTACTCTTCAACATAATCACCGAAAAAACTGAGACATTTATCGTACCTGTGCACAAGCTTTGCAATTTCCGCTTCAAAAAATGTTGCCGCCAATGATTTCAAATGAACATTGACGTTGTTTTGAAGATCTTCGTACTTTACGACGTTTGCGGAGAACCATTAAAAGCAAACGAAGAGGAATGCTGACTTCAGGATCCATGACAACACTCGTCCACACACTGCTGGCACAACCCATCGACTCCTTGAACAATTTCAATGGGACATTTCGATCATCCGCCGTACAGTCATGACCTGACACCCAACGATTTTACCTTTTCCCTTAACTGAAGACAACTTCAAAACAACATCAATGCTCATTTGAAATCATTGGCGGCAACATTTTTTGAAGCGGACATTGCAAAGTTTGTGCACAGGTACGATAAATGTCTCCATATTTTCGGTGATTATGTTGAAAAATAACCGTAAGTGTACAAAACTTTTAGTAATAAAATAATTGTTTTCTATGAACTTGTCTTTTATTTATAGCCTATCGGAGATTGAAGAAAAAAACGGCCCTCGTAGTTCCAGGTGGTGCAAGGTTACCACGCAGTAACTAACATAGCAGTGCCTGATACGCAGACTTGCTAAAAATAACCTCTTCGTGACAGAAGGCATGTACACGGGTAATCCAGGTCTGTAGAGGGGCTTAAACCCTGGGAATTCGTTTCCATGGGAGCTATTCCAGCTGTTGATTCAAGCGAGTCCTGTGCTGGTGTACAGTAAGACCTCAAGGTGGTTAGTTACGCCCCAGAAGTTTTGCCAAAACCATTGCTCCCAAGTTAACGAGTTAGGGAAAGCTATCCTGCACTCCTTCAGTGCCCCTGTAGTTACACAAGTCATTTTCAAGCTTGCCAATGAAATTCTAAAACAAATGAGAGTCAATTATGCTGAGTTGTCATGGCTCCACGGAAACGTTTATTAGTTAACTTCTCTAGAATATAATCTTCTCAAAACTGCAAAAACATATGATTGCATAACAGCCATTGATATGCTACATTCACATGAACTTCTCTATCTATTCTGCAACAGATTATTCTTACAAAATCTGATCCTTCTCTCTACTTCATGCTATTCAAAATAAACAATAACAGAAATGTTCGTATTAATATTTCCTTGTAAGTAGTAGAGAAGAGAATACATCGGGCTAAAGCGATAGTCAAATGTGGCTGAAATCCGTTTCTTTGCATGACCACGAGGTGACAAATTTCTGTATAAGAAAAATTGAAGTATTTTAAAACTGAATTTAATAGCAAGGAATATCTCGGAAATGCTCAGCACCACGAAATAGATGTATATAGCATAAATTGTGTGTTTTAATGAGTACTACAGCTTTTGTGAAACAAGGTATTGCCTATCTCTCAGTTAATCAAAATTCAGCAAATTCATCCGGAATGAAGAGGTCTTCAGATGCCAAATTCAAGATCTAAATGCTATTGGTCATTTTTATTTTAATCAAAAGAGCCAATTTTGAGTAAAAAGGGTAGTTGGGGGTGAGTGTATTTTTCTCAAAATCTTCGTGTTGCATCCCTGGAAGATACTAAACTTAAATACCAAGTTTGGTATTTTACCCACTTTTCGTTTTTGAGTTATCGTGTTCACAGACACACACACACACTGACCTTTTTCTTAAAATACCTTTTTTGGATACAGGGGACCCTAAAACATATATTTCCGGTGAAATCTCGGCATCGAATTTTTTGGTGGAGTGCAATACCTTCTCTAAACACTATGTACATAGTGCGTATAGATAAAGTAAAAACATACACATTCACTCTCACATTCATATATCCAGACTCTGTGGGGGATAGGAATTAATTTTGTTTAAAGAAAACTTCCCAGCCGCAGCCAGGAATCGAATCCGGGACCTCCGGGTGAAAATGTTTGTTTTGTTTGTAGTACTAAGTAATAATGAGCGAAGTTCAACTCTGCCTCACCAAATCAAAACAAGAATTACAAAACTAATAAGGCCAAACAAGACTTATAAAAACATACTTGTATTATTTAAACCACTGAATCTATTTACCTGTTCTACTGAGTGAAATGTACATGTATTAACTTTTTACTTTCTCTACTTAGTATATAGTATGTAGGTACAGATGGTGTTGTATTCCACCAATAATTCGATCTTGAGACTTCACTACAAATAGAAAAGAAGAAAAAAAAAAGCCCGTGTGTTAATTATAACTTTTGAAAAGTAAGTTCATCAACTTCCCAGGATGCGACACAGATTTTCAAGAAATCCTCAACTCCAAACTGCCCTTTATATGGAACGCTTTTGAAAATGTTGATTTTCGCAAACATGATTCAACGATTTTAACTAACATACCTATATTGAAGATTCTTGCATGAAAAATAAAATGTGTATCTTGAATTTTCCGGGAATAGCCCCTGAAGACCTCTTTATTGTGGATTACTTTTGAATAACTGGTAAACCGTAAGAGATAGACAAAAATTTACAATGAACAAAAAATGTAGATCTCGTTAAAACACACAATTTATATCATATACAATTTTTTTCATGGTGTTGACCTTTTTCGAGATATTCTTTGTTATTGGTTTCTGTTTTAAAATAATTAAAACTTTTTTCATACTTATATTATTATTATTCGTTAATATCATTACTACCATTAGTTTTAACCGTTTGTTTCACTGTTATTAAATTGGGAAGGGGCTTATATATCTTCATGTTTTGTACTTCACTTTCCAACATTTTCATTATTTATTGTTGTGGTATTTTCTGTGTTATGTCATTATGTATGATCTGTGATTATTTAATTACACATCTGAATTTGTATACAGTGAGCTCAAAGTAAACTTTTCTCGTTGGAGTGTTTTCATAAATTAACATATAAATATAAAGATTCAATAAGTATACTTGTTAAAACCTATATTTATAATTTATATTTCGATATGCTATATCTTCAATTCGAAAATACCTGTAAGACAGTAAATAATTAAAGAGCTCGCAGTTCACGCGTTGTTAGTGTCAAATTAAGAGTATACGATACACAACTAACTTTCTTACATTTAAATAATATGTTTTAACTCTTGACACGTTAGCCAGCCTGTGTATCTCGAAATGTTGACTGAAGACTTGTGTTGTAGAACACGTTTTATATTTTATTCTGGGCTTTGGTTTATATGACAGCTTCTGAGATATCTATGTTTGTTTTTATTGCTTGTCTCTACGTTTTTATATATGGATGTTCTTCAATTTCAGTGTTTTCCTCTGCTGACCATCCTTTTTACTTTCTCTACACGACTTTGTGCATAATGTATAGAGAAGATATTGCATTACACCCAAATATTCGATACCGAGATTTCACCGGAAATACATGTTTTAAAAAAAATCATTTTAAGAAAAAGGTCCATGTGTGTGCGTGTGTGTGTGGACAGCATATCTCAAAAACGAAAATACCGTTGAACACCAAACTTGGTATTTAAGTTTGGTATATTTCAAGGATTCGACACGAAGATTTTCAAGAAAATCCCCCCCAGCCCCAACTACCCTTTACTTGGAACTTTTTTCGAAGATTTTGATTTTCCAAAAAATGGCTCTAACGATTTTGATTAAAACATCGTATATTAAAGATATTTACCTGACTACTTCATTATTGATGAATTATACGGAATTTTGCATAACTGCTAAACCATAAGAGATGGACAAACACTTACCACAAAAAAATGTAGAGCACATTAAAACATACAATTTATTTTATATACATTTTTTTTTTTGTGGAGTTGATTGTTTTTGATATATTCCTTATTTTTGGTTTCAGCTTTGAAAAACTTTTTATCATACAGGAATATGTCATGTCCATACGAACAAAGAGACTTCAGCCACATAACAAATAGCTTTTGACTAACACTTGAACCTATGGTATTCCCTATTTCGCTTCTACTTACAGGGAATCAAGTAATAAGGCATTTCTGCTATTTTTTTCTCGATTAGCATGAAGTAAATAGAAGCATAAGCTTTTTAACAATAATTTGTTGCAGAGAAAGTCTTGTGAATGGAACATCTAAGGTTTTTATTTCTCTACACTTACTAAGTACATAGTGTATAGAGAAGGTATTTTATTGCACCCAAAAATTCGATACCGCGTATTCACCGGAAATACAGGTTTTGGGTACCCCTGAATCAAAAAGAAAAAAAGAATTTTAGGAAAAAGCTGTATGTGTGTGTGGGGGGGGGTTGCAGACACAGCTCAAAAACGAAAAGATCGTTAAATAACAAATTTCAAGAAAAAGCCCCACCCCAAACTACTCTTTATATGGAAAAAATTGCGAAAATGTTGATCTTCTCAAAAATGGTTCAAACAATTTTGATTAACATCTATTATATTTTAAATATTTACATGCCAAATAAAATTAATATCTTCAATTTTCTGGGAATAGCCTCTAAAAACCACTTTATTCTGAATAAATTTGGCTGAATTTTACGTAACTCGTAAACCGTAAGAGTTAGACAAAAACATAATACACAAAACATGTAGATCACGTTAAAACACACTATTTATACAATATAAGTTTTTTCTTATAAAACCCATTTCTGAAATATTCCTTGTTTTTTGTTTCAGATTTAAAATACTTAAAACTTTTCTCATACGGAAAGTTGTATACTCCTGACCCTGCATAGAAACGGATTTCAACCACATGGCAACCAACTTTTAAATATTTGACTATCACTTTAGCCTAGTGCATTCCCTCATTTCCCTTCTACTTATAAGGAAGCAAGTAATAAAGACAATTTCTGCTAATGTTTATCTCCTTTATCGTAAATTAGATAGAAGTATATGCTTTTTAACAACAATTTGTTACAACGATGTAGAGAAAGTCATGTGAATGGAACACATCAGATTTTACTTTAGTGTTACAGTTGCAGCATTTCACTTTCAATACCGATATGTCACGGGAAATACACACTTCGAGGCTCCCTGAATAATGATGATGATAATAATAATATAATAATAATTATTCATAATAAAATGTTAGGTAAATAAGCATATCAAAAGTTGTAAAATGTAATTAAAACTGTCAGATAAAACGAGATACTATACTGTTTTATCCAACAGCACCATGTTATGTAACAACACAACAACGGAAAATTAGCGAAAACACACATGTTATGAAATGTGGACAGGGCTTAATTTATGTAATACTTAACTTTACAGTTTTCAAATGGGTGTCTTCCAGGCATAACAAGCCTTTCCGAGTCACACTCCACTGTAAACGTAATTACTTTCTCTACACGTACCATGTACACAGTGTATAAAAGAAGTATTGTATTCTACCCAAACGTTTGGTACCAAGATTTCACCGGAAATATATGCTTTGAGGCCCCCTGAGTATAAAAAAAATCTGATGTGTACCATTCACATGACTTTCTCCATATCCCTGCAACAAATAATTCTTAAAAAGCTTATACTTCTATTTACTTTATGCTAATCAGAAAAAAATGGCAGAAATAGTCTAATTACTCGCTTCCTTTTAAGTAGAAGCGAAATAAAGGACAACCGTAGGTTAAAGTGATAGTCAAAAGCTGGTTGCTATGTCAATGAAGTTCATTTGTTTATATGGATAGGAGTTGACAAGTTCCTGTATGAGAAAAGTATGTTTTTCATAGCAGAAACCAAAAATAAGGAATGTCTAAAAAACGACAAACCCCACGAAAAAAATGTATATAACATAAATTGTGTGTTTTAATGTGCTCTGCATTTTATGTGAGTAAGTTTTTGTCCATCTCTTACGGTTTAGCAGTTATTCAAAATTCAGTAAAATTCATCCAGAATAAACTACTCTTCAGAGGCTATACACAGATATACATTTTATTTGTCAGGTAAATATGTTTAATATACGAAATTTTAATCAAAATCGTTAGAGCCATTTTTGAGAAAATCAAAATTTTCTTTACATGGAAAAAAGTTCCATGTAAAGGGTAGCTGGGGGTGGGGGTATTTTTCTCAAAATCTTCGTGTCGCATCCCTGGAAGACACTAAACTTAAGTACCAAGTTTGGTATTTTACCGACTTTTCGTTTTTGAGTTATCGTGTTCACAGACACACGGACACACGGACATACACACACATACACACACACACACACACACACGGACCTTTTTGTGAAAATGCTTTTTTTGGATATTGGGGACCCTAAAACATATTTCCGGTGAAATCTCGGTATCGAATTTTTGGGTGGAGTGCAATACTTTCTCTATACACTATGTACATAGTGCGTATGGAGAAAGTAAAAAGCACTTTTAGAAAAAGATCCATGTGTGTATCTGTGCTTGCTGTGGACACCATAGCTCAAAAACTAAAAGAGAGTTAAACACCAAACTAGCCATTTAAGTTTTGTCTTCCAAGTATGTGACACGAAGATTTTCTAAAAACAAATCCCCCCCTCACGTCAAACGTCCCTTTATATGGATACATTTTAGAAAATGTTATTTTTCTCCAAAAATGACTCTAATGAGGTTGATTAAAATACCGTATCTACATATTTACTTCACAAATAAAAAATATATTTTTAATTTTCTGCAAATAGGCAAACACTTAAAAATGTAGATTTCGTTAAAACACACGATTTATAACATATGCATTTTTGTTATAGAGTTGACCGTTTCCAAGATATTTTTTGTTATTTATCTCAATTTTAAACTGCGTACAGTTTTCGCAGATAGGAAGTGTCCGTTTTTCTTTAGTTCTATTCCTGGAAAAGCAGAGAAATAAAATCCAACGACAATCGCAGAACGACAGCTTTTAAAACATTTGACTACCGCTTTAGCATAGTGCTTTCGTTTGCTTCCCTTCTACTTATAAGGAATTAAGTAATAAGAATATCCTATTAATGTAACTCGATTAGCATGGTTTAGAAAGAAGAAGAATCTTTTGTAAGAAGTTTGTTTGTAGAACAGCTAAAGAAAGTGTTAATGTAATAACCCTTTTTACTTTCTCTATAGGCACTATGTACATGTGTATAGAGAATGTATTGCACTCCACCAAAAAATTCGATACTGAGATTTCGCCGGAAATATATGTTTTAGGGTCCCCTTTATCTAAAAAAAACATTTTCGGAAAAAGGTCCGTGTGTGCGTGTGTCCGTGTATCTGTGAACACGATAACTCAAAAACGAAAAGTAGATAAAATACCAAACTTGGTATATAAGTTTAGTACCTTCCAGGGATGCGACACGAAGATATTTTGAAAAATCCCCCACCATAAACTACCCTTTACATGGAAGTTTTTTCGAAAATTTTGAGTTTCTCCCAAAATGGCTCTAACGATTTTGATTAAAACGTTGTATAGTAAAGACATTTACCTGACAAATAAAACGTTTATCTTGAATTTTCTGGGAATAGCCTCTGAAGAGTAGTTTATTCTGGATGAATTTTACTAAATTTTAAATAACTGCTAAACCGTAGGAGATGGACAAAAACTTACTACACAAAAAATGTAGAGCACGTTAAAACACATAATTTATGTTATGTACATTTTTTTCGTGGAGTTTGTCATTTTTGTGACATTCCTTACTTTTGGTTTCTGCTATGAAAAACTTACACATTTCTCATACAGGAATTTGTCAACTGCTGTCCATATAAACAAAGGAACTTAATTGACATAGCAACCAGCATTTGATTATCATTTTAACCTATGGTATTCCTTTATTTCACCTCTACTTACAAGGAAGCAAGTAATATGGCTATTTCTGCGAATGTTTTACTGATTAGCATGAAGTTAACAGAGGTGTAAGCTTTTTAAGAATAATTTGTTGCAGGGATATAGAGAAGCTCATGTGAATGATACACATCAGATTTTTTTTTTTTTTTTGACGCACAGAACATACCCTTGCACACAACAGTGTTGGTACCCTCAAAATGGTAGCAAATAAATGGAAATAATTTACTATGATCAACGAAACAAGTCGGTACATAAAAGACGAGAAAATACCGGTACTTCGTTTTAGATGACCAGCCTGTTTTATCCACCTCTTCCCTTATTTACTCTTCCACTAGACATAATGGCTTTTAAATATTATTTTGGAATAAAATAAACCATTTCACTATAACTAACTTTATGATCAAAACAAGTTATGCTGTAATGCCTAAATATTCTTGTAGTCTGGTGCGGATTCGATTCCCAGCTGAAGGAAAGACATTTTTCTTTGGCCGGGATAATACCTTATCTTCCTTTCAGTCTGGAAGTATTCTTTTGCCAGATTTCTTTTTGAGATAGTGGACAGTTGCTTGTGCCTAGGCTGTTTACCTATGTCGACACTTTGTGACAACTGTCGTTGCAGCTTTCCATTCCACTGTCTGAAAATAATTTGAGGAAAATATAAAAGGAATAAACGTATAGGAGTGTTAATGTGTGTGTGTGTGTGTGTGTGTGTGTGTGTGTGGGTGTGTGTGGGTTAAATGATGACCCAATAAATAACACAAACAGGTACACACTATTTACCATAGCCTTTGCACCAAAGGTAAAGCTGCCGAATGTTTTAATTTTGTAGTCATCCATCCGTCCGTCCGTCCGTCCGTCCACCCATCCATCCATCCATCCATCCGTCCGTCCGTCCATCCATCCATCCATCCGTCCGTCCGTCCGTCCGTCCGTCCACCCATCCATCCATCCATCCATCCATCCATCCATCCATCCATCCATCCATCCATCCATCCATCCATCCATCCATCCACCCACCCATCCCATCCCATCCCATCCATCCATCGTTCTCCGGTTTCATCCCCCATCGCAGTCCACCGGTGCTCCATCTTCATTTATCAGTATCATCGCTTGCGGATCTTTGCAGTTAAACTGGGCGTTAGACATTATCCCATCCATCCCATTCCATCGGACAAACAGACATACACGAACATTTTTCTGAAACTTCTTTTTACTTTCCTTACACGTACTATGTACATAGTGTATAGAGAAGGTATTGCTTTCCACCCAAAAATTCAATACCGAGATTTCACCGGAAATACGCGTTTTAGGGTGCCTGTAACAAAAAAAAAAAGCATTTTCAGAAAAAGGTCCGCATTTGCGTGTATGTCCGTTTGTCTATGAGCACGATAAGTGAAAAACGAAAAGTCCGCAAAATATCCAACTTGGTATTTAAATTTAGTATTTTCCAGGGATGCGACACGAAGATTTTAATAAAAATTCTCCACCCCAAATACCCTTTATATAAAATAAATTTAGAAAATTTTGATTTTCTCAAAAACGGCCCTAACAATTTTGATTAAAATACCGTATATTAAAGATATTTACACGACAAATAAAATGTATATCTGGAATTTTCTGGGAATAGCCTTTGGAGACCTCTTTATCCTGGTCGAATTCTTCTGGATTTTGCATAACTAGTAAACCGTAAGCGATAGACAAAAACTTACTACACAAAATATGGAGATTTCGTTGAAAGACACAGATTATGTTAATAGACATTTTTTTCGTGGAGTTAAGCATTTTTAAGTATTGCTTGTTATTTGTTTCAGTTTTGAAATATTTGAACTTTTCACATATGGGAATTTTTCAACTCCTGGCAATGCAAAGAAACGGATTTCATGCTCATGGCAACCAACTTTTAAAATATTTGACTATCGTTTTAGCCGAGTTTATTACCTCATTTCCTTTCTATTTAAGGGAACGCATTTCTGCTAATGTTTATCAGGATTAGTATGAAGTAGACAGAATAATAAGCTTTTTGACAATAATTTGTTCCAGAGATGTAGAGAAAATCATGTGAATGGAACACATTAGAATTTTTTTTTGATTCAGGAAGTCTCAAAACATGTATTTTCGGTGAAATCTCGGTATCAAATCTTTGGGTGGAATACAATGCCTTCTCTATTTACTATGTACATTGTACATACGTACTAGAGAAAGAAATAAACTTTCTCACATTCGCTGCACAAGAGGATGAATAAGAAAATTGGAGTTGACATAACAAACACTTAGATTAAATTTTGGAAACTACCTTCAAAGGTAAGACATGTAGATGGGCGTAGGTAAGCTCTTATCTCATGCTAATCGCCAAAATAGTCCCCTGATATGCATCCCATATTTCGAGAATAGGGGGATTAGTATTCAATTGCAGTAATGTAGCCTTACCTTTGATGTCAGATGCAGTTTGGGTTGTAAGCTCCAGTTTTGGATATTGCGCTGATGTAGGGTCTTGACGTATTAAGGTTCCTCTTGTGGATTTGAATGGAGCTGTCAGACGTCTTTGATGCAACAGATTGATTGAATTTAAGCTCTGTATCCGAGTGGATTCCACAGTTTGAAACCTTCCTACATCGTTGTGATTCACCTTATCTCGAGCTGGAATTTATTCAGCATATACTCTACCTTTCGCAAAGCTCAGCCTTATACGAATAGATTCTATAGCCTCCTCAATCTTAAAGACATACCAAGAGAGCAGTCACCTGACCATGGGCATGTTCCTGGAGGAAGACTTTGGTGGCGGCGACATTTACCAGTTTATATCTACCAATCCTCCAGGTTAGTGCCGAAGGATATTGAAGCACAACCCCACCCAGGTATTGCGCAGACGTAGCTGATGGGGCCACTGCCACGCCGAGTTTAACCCAATCTGAACACGCTCTCCCGGGAAGGGCCTCATGCTGGAATTTATTCAGCTTATACTGAACTTCTAGCAAAACTTAGCTTTATACGGATACTATAGCCGTCTCAATCTTAAAAGACATACCGAGCGAGCAGTGACCTGATCTCAGGCGTGAGTGCGCCCCAGCGATCATGCCATGGGGTTTTCCATTAGGCCGGTACATATTTTATACCCCGGTCCTCTTTCTCAAGCAACGGATACGCCGCTTACGTGCGTCAACCCGTCCGGAAAACTACGGAAGAAACTCGTGGGGGCGATATTTACCAGCTTCGTCAATTAACTCTCCATATTAATGACGGAGGACATTGAGGCTTCTCACAGCTCCGCCCAGGCGTAGCTCAGGCGTAGCTAATCTCCCAAAAAAATGTACTGTACTGTCCAACCCAATCTGAACACTTCCTCTCGGGAGAGGCCTGGTGCTGGAATTTATTCGCAAAGCTTATCTTTATACGAATATATACTTCTCAACCTTAAAAGACAACAAGTGAGCAGTGACCTGACTATTCAGTTGAGCGTGCGTCCCGGGGAACATGCCCATATGGTTTTCCATTAGGCCAGTACATTTTTTATCCACCGGCCCTCTTTCTCAAGCAATAGATACACCACTTACGCGCGTCAACCCGTCCGGGAAGACTACCGAACATCGGTGGGGGCGACATTTACCATTTAGTGCCAGAGGACATTGAGTCGTCTCACAGCCCCGCGCATTCATAGCTCATGTGCACCTAATATCCCATGGGTATCGGGCCATTGCCCATCGAGTCCAACCCAATCTGAATACTCCCTCTCGAGTGATGAAATTTATTCAGCCTATACCTTACTTTTCGCAAAACTTAGCTTTACACGGATGCTATACCCATCTCAATCTTAAAATACATATTGAGAGAGCAGTGACCTGACTACTCAGGTGTACGTGCACCCTAGGGAACATGCCTATGGAGTTTTCCATTAAGCCGGTACATATTTTATTCAACGACCCCCTTGCTCAAGCAAGGACGGAAATGGTTACGCCACCTATGCACGTCAACCTCAAATAGGATGATAGCTGAAGACTTCGGTAGAGGCGACATTTACCAGCTTGTGTCTACTAACCCTACAGGTTAGTTCCAGAGGATATTGAGGCGTAGCTAATCTCCCAGGGAATCGAGTCCAACCCAATCCGAACACTCGCTCGAATATATTCAGCATATATTGTACTTTTCGCAAAGCATAGCTTTATACGGAATAATATAGCCGTCTCAATTTTAAAATACAGTTTGGAGTCTATCTAGCGTATATATATTGCCATTCGCTTCGTCCCTTTCTACTCCCGCGCTGTCGTCAAGTTACTAATAAATGGTGTAAGTATTCCTGGTTATAATTTTAAGCTATACAGAATAGTTTTCTCTATGCGATTACACCATTTTTAGAACCTTTTAGCAATCCGTAGGCTCAAATTTCTAAAGAAGACGTGTTTTCGGTAAAAGTCCGATATTTGCTATTTCTACGCTTAGTACGCAGTAACCAATAAAGTAAACGTCAGAAGGAAACAGTATATATTTTGTTATCAGCATTATAATTTATTCTAGATAACTATCTACTTTGAATTCTCTGCATTTTATAAGATGAGCGTTATGATTCTTTAAATAAAATGTTTACGGAAACTTCTATACCTATGCAGAGGAAAGTCATGCAACGAAAAACGTTTTTGCTATTTTCTCTCGCGGCCAAGCGAGAGAAAAATTTTATAAGCATTGGAGGAAGTTTTTAAAACAAGCTGCAACTGTAACTTATAGTAATCATTGTCTGTGACAAACAGTAGTGATATATTCATTCAGCTCAGTCACGAGGCAGCAGGCAGATAGCGTAATACGGTAAAGGTTTACACAAGTTAATAAAGAAGTGTTCATAGTGTGTGAAACACCGTGAAGTGTTAATGTCAGTTATTTGGTTTGTATATTATAAAAATAGTTATATTTATGGAAGGAGACGTATGGAAGAGACGAAACGCTGTTAAAATAAGGAGAGACGCAAAATAATAATGAATGCGTTAGATTATTCAAGTAATAATGGTGAAATAAATGAAATGCTAGGGCTATTGGGTGTTCAGTAACAGTAGCGTATACAGTAAAAAAGAAACAAATGAATGACCTATAAGAATGCCATTAACATAGAAAGCAAATAGGGGGAGGGAAACAAATATACGCTAGGTTAATGCAGTACAATGGAATAGTTCAAAATATAATGCGACGCATCGTTCATTCTTTACTATTTTAAAACAATCCGTCCATCTAAGTCACATTTTATCATGAGTAAACGAAGTTGATGTCTTACTAATTAAATCTTTTATTAATTTGTATCTTCAAATTCGATATGGATAGTAAATATTGCAATTATAGAGGAATTTCTCTGCTCAATCCTGGATATAGCATTTTTCAGTATAATAAAAGATCAAATTACAACCAATAGCGGAAAACCTACTCTAGGAGAAACAATGTGAATTCTGTAAAGGGAGATCATATATGGGTGCCATTTTTACGGTGAAACAGCTAATGGAAAAGCATTTTGAATTTAGTTTGCCCTTAGACCTCCTTTTCTTACACTATGTGAGAGCCTACGACAGAGTAAACATAACTAAATTTGGAAAATGTTAGAAGAATATAATATACCTCCAAGCTAAACATTAGCAGAAATGATCGTATTACTTAGTTGCTTACAATTAGAAAGAAAAAACGAAATAATCAGTCAAAAAGTTGACTGCCTCGCTGGCACTTGGAACACTAGATGGCGTTATTGCTTGGAACTATTCTATCTGTTAACGAGTCATTGAACTACTTAATCCGCGAATTAGAACTTGAAATATAATTCGGAATATGCTCCTGGGCACATGGAACGTTCTTGTCCCAAAAAATTAAAAATGACACTTAGAACGTTTAACATTTCCACACTTCTAAGTGTTACTTTGGTACGGTTATTTCAAATCTAGCTCTTTTTGAATTGGAAAGGTATGAACTGTGTTGAAAAAGTCTGAAGCATTACTTTCTATCGTTTATTAGTGGTGTACAAAG
This sequence comes from Hymenopus coronatus, assembly GCA_030762935.1. Taxonomy (NCBI): domain Eukaryota; kingdom Metazoa; phylum Arthropoda; class Insecta; order Mantodea; family Hymenopodidae; genus Hymenopus; species Hymenopus coronatus. The sequence goes on along the minus strand of CM060892.1, from coordinate 43,645,373 downwards.
TGTTCTTACTTAAGATTATTTATCTGCTTCATATTAGCGAGATAAATGTTTGCAGAAACAGCTACACTACACATTGCGTTATTCATATGCACAAAGAGAACAGTGATAGTAAAATACTTGACGCTATATACTAGTGTTAAAATTTGATGCTCTTGCCATGTAATCCCGAGAAACAGCTGAAAAAGACAGGACTTAAAACAGCGATAAGTGTATTGAGCGATTCGGAACATATAACGGATATATCTTATACTTACGGTACAAAAGTTTTGACAAATGGTTTGTTGAAAGATATATTTATTTTTCGCGTAGTACGTTTTCTATCGTTTTACGCTTACCAATTGTACAAGATTGTGCTAAACGAAACGAAACATCAATGTCAGCCATTTTTCAAACACCGTCTGTGGTCACGTGATAGAAGCTAATGACGTCACAATATGTCAACATGTGGCTTAAAGTCTGTAGATTACGATCCTGCAATTCGTTTCGTTACATTGTTGAAATTTAAATTTTTACAATGGGTTGCTCGTGACTTTCAGTATGCCCCTCGTACCTTCCAAATGAAGACTTCATAAGCTAGTCTCAGAAAATTGAAGCTATAAATTATATTTGTCATGTAAATATCCTTAATGAAACTATGGACCTTGAATAAAAAGAATCAGCGGAATTTTTGAGAGCAAAATAGAAAACGTTCCATGTAATGGGTGGTTGGGATGAGTAAATTTTCTTGGAAATCTTCGTTTTATATCTTTAGAGGCTATTGTCAAGTTAAGTGTTTATTCGATTTATTTGTGATTACTGCTGTATACAGACACCGTGCATTTATCTGAAAATGCTTTTTCAATTGCTATTTTATTCAGGGGCCTCAAGATATATATTGCCGCTGAATTCTTGATGTTGAATTTTTGGATGAAATACGTATCTCCTTGTTCATTATGTGTGGTAAAGAGATAATTATTTTTCTCACATCCAGCTACGTAAGCTCCGCAGTGAAGGGTAACCTGTAAGGATACAGATGACGGTCAGATTTTAAAAGGAGACGCAGGTGGCATCCCTGCATTTATGGCCTTCTGGCATTTCCACACCACGGCCAATTCATTTAATGGTTAGAGATGGTCAGTGAGCCTAGGGATTTTAGAGACTTATGATGAATTACCATGGTTTTATTGGCCAACATTCCTCCAAAAATAATTTCTAGAACTTATATTTAGATGTTTCCATGCACCTCGGTTGAAAAAATAAATTTGCGCCATAACAACATTACGCTATTAGATAAATGGCTTTATGTGTGAAGTGATGGAACATTAAAATGTTATCAATGGATATATTGGTAGCAGCTGTAATAGTGTGTCATGAAAAAGAAGCTATATAGCCATTTTCTGCTATGTTGCTCACATAAAGGATCGATTCAATCTGAGTGGACCATAACATTGGAGCATCGCGCTGCAATTTCCGTGTTAGCGATACAGCAGGGTGGTCATACAGAGGTTACGGCCTTTACAGACTACCGCTGGGGCTTGTTAAAGCCATCCCATGTGCGGTTCTTTATCACTCGCAGCAAATGTTCATCATTGTTGCATGACCCAGCGGTAAGGCTATGTAGACCGAACCGTTGCGTTTCAAACAAGAGACACCCTCAAACATAGGTGACGTTGTTCAAAATGTATTACAGTAGTCGCTAGTCTGTAACGACTAGTTCGCCAAAATTAGGCGGCGGTCCCCAAATATGCGGTGGGGGGTTCCGGGTTCGAATCCCGCGTAAAGGTTTAGAGGGTATTGAGTGGTGTGGAGATGTAGCTGCCCTAGTTTAGGATGTGTCGACATGGAATCTTTCTCAGGCGTGATTGCTTTGTAACAAACAATTATATGCCCCTCGATTGGGAGCCAATTTGTAACAAATGTATGATTATTAACCTCGGCTGTGAGTCAATTTGTTACACATATATCATTCAATGTATAACGATTTCCAGTCGGCGAGCTAGTTGAGATTCTTCTTCTTTAGTATTACTCGCGGTAATACGTAGTATTATTACTTCTCAGGTCGTGGCCTCGAGGGAAATAATTCATTCCAGGTAATATAATATTTATAAATAATACACTGGTTTCACTGGTAAGATGTTCTTGTATATCTTCAATATCACTGGATACAATAATTATTAAAACTGCAGGATTGCACAGATAAATGAAGTTCGCATTCTACAGCACGCGCTCCCATAGGACGCTATGCTTGTGCCGAGAAATGATGCGTACACAAAGACTGACCAATAACGAATGTACAAAGTTGAGCGTCTATTCAGCTCTTATATTGGCTCGAAACTTATTTTATATGCTTTTCCTTTTTAAACATTCTTTGAGGAAGTATATAATACAGACTTCCTTTTATTTATTAATAAATTACTTTCGATACATATAATATTTATTTTATAAGCTATTTCCGCTTAGTGAAAATTTAAATACGGGTATACAACGCTTGGGGATGCGGTACACTGGAAAGAAGAGCTTCGTTTTTCAAGCACGTAGAAATGCGATTATCATTGTTGAATTTTTTAAAATAATTATGTTTGATAACCTTGAAATAATACTTAAAATGCACATTACATTCAATATTCTGATATTCACAGAACACTTACAGCTTAATTACGTTCAGTAATTAATTTTTTCTCTACCACATAATCGATAAATTTATATGGCATCTATTAACATAAAATGAACACTTGATATGAAAACGCTTGGCTTCCATATATTAACATCTCACCTTTGAGTCCACGATTTCTATTGATCTCGTTTATTTATTTTCTTCCACATTTTCTGCTGTCGAACACACATGCATTCTTCCTAAGTTTTCCCCTTTCAACTACTCTTTACGCCTATCATCTCTCATTACTCGTGACCGTATTCTTGTGTATTAAATAAACACTGTTTCTGTCGCGGCCAAATGTAGCCCGTTCATTTCCACCGCGGACTCAAATATCACGTCTTAACCCAACGAGTCTTCCATAACAAATGAAGTCGCGTCGCTAGACCAACAAGAAAACCTTATTTGCTTTGTTAAGTCCACCCTCAGGCAGTGGAACTTGCAACTCCTTCGATTCATTGTCCTGCTTTTAACGGTATACTTCTACCTGGGTCGTTTGTCAGCTCATAGTAACTTTGTCTTTGCGCTTTTAAACATGTTTCACAACATTTCTTTCCTGGTCATTTCTAATATATATTATGTCCCTTCTTGATATAGTTTATATATTGAATATAATTTATATCTTCCTTTTTAGAGACCTTCTAATTCCATGACACGGCATATACTGTCTTAAGTAGCAGTAGATAATAATATGAGTTTACGATTATCATGAAGTAAGTAAAAGAAAATGCTTTTATAAGAGTAATTTGGAGATGAGAAAATTCCGTGACAAGAACTCGTAATTGCGGCTAAGCTTTTGGATGTAGTTTACGTTTGTTTTATGTAACTTTCCCTTATTGCTCTATACACTATGTGCGGTGTAGTGTGGAGAAAGTAAAAATTCACATGACTTTCTCTACAAACTATTGTTACAAAATACTATTCCTTTATCTGCATCATGGTAATCAAGTTAAACATTAGCAGAAATGGTTGTATTATTTACTTCTATGCAGCAGCAAAATAAAATAATATATTAGGCTAAGGCGATAGTCAAATCATTTAAAAAAACCGTTAGCTTTTAGAACTATTGAAATTCGGTTCACTTTGCACGGCCTGGAGTAAACCAAGAGAGAGATGTAGGGAAAAATGACCTGTTGGAAAAAAGTTTAAATAGCGTAAGATTGAAACTAATAACAAGGAGTATCTCGGAAATGGTTAACTTCATACAAAAATAAATAATAAAAAAAAAATTTACCTTTATTGTGCAGTAAGTTTCTATCTATCTCTTGCGGTTTACCAGTTATGTATAATTCATCCAGAATGAAGAGGTCTTCAAAGGCTATTCCCAGAACATGTTATATGTCATCTAAGTATCTTTAATATACTGCATTTTATTGAAAATCGTAGGTCATTTTTGAGAAAAACAAAAATTTCAAAAACATTTTCCATGTAAAGGCTAGTTTCAGGTGGAGGGATTTTCTTGAAAATCCTTGGAAGACACAACATTTGGTATGTAAGAGTCTTTCTGTTTTTGAGCTACACTGTCTTCCCTCCCTCCCACGCACATACATTCCGACCTTATTCTAAAAATACTTGTTTTTTTCTTGTTTTTTTTTCTTCAGGGGACGTAATTCTGATGAAATCTCGACATTGAATTTTGCATAGTGCGTGTGGATAAAGCAATGATTAAATAAGATAAATTATTTTTTTTGGAAATCTGGTCTAAATTATTTTATAGAGCAAAGAGAACCAAATTCACAATGTTTGTCTTTGGTCCAATTTTCACAGATGCCTCACCATAACTCGATAAAATCGCCATGACACTTCTAAAGCTTTCATTTGTTTTAATGTTATTATAAAACGCTCATTTGATATTCCCAGAGCATTACTGGTGCTCGTTTACTGTGATTTGCCTCTCGGTGTTTTATGCGAGTTTCACCCGCTCTTCGCTTTTTATTCCGCTTGCGTATAGGGCTGCATGTCTAGTTAACTGTTAAATAATGCAATAAGGGAAGCATCGATATTCCAACCACGTGACGGCAGGGTAATCCCGATTTTATCGCGAATCTGCAGGATATCATGTTCTTGTAGGATATCGATCGATCGTTTCATAAGAAACAGGTGAGAGTGCGGGTCATGACCTCCTTGATTAAGTTATACACATGCGCACTGTGGCGTAACAAGGAACTGTCAGGATAGAAAATATGCATTCGCTACAGGTGTCCGCATATCCATGGTTGAAAGCCTACTCACATAATATGTTCAATAATACTGCTTGTAGTTTAATTAAACCTCTGGATAAACTATAATAAAGCTATTACCAATCTTTGTCAATTTGTTTGTTAAACTTTTGTTCAATATTGCGTAAGTTGTGTTGAGGAAGATAAAGTAAAATATTTATTAAGTACAATAAAGTACACTTGATTTCGGATAAAAACGCATAATATTATTTAAAATAAATAATTCAAGCTCTACTTTTAGGCATATGGATTTGCGTTATTTTTCTTCCTCATGCTATATACCTTCTCTTCAGGGATTATGTGTTCAATTCACACGATTTTCTCCACATCTCTTTAACATATGATTATTAAAAAGCTTTACCTTCTAGCTACTTGGTGATAATCGATACACATTAGCATAAACTATCCTTATTAGTTGGTTCCTTGTATGTAGAAGGGCAAAAATCTAATGTGTTCCATTCACATGATGTCCTTTAGCTTAAACAAACCTTTTATTCAAAACAACAATCTATTATTTACATCATACTAATCAAGATAAACATTAGCAGAATTATCTGGTCTTATTACTACCTCCCTTGCCTATAGAAAGGAAATAAAATGCACAGGCTAAAGCGATAGTCTCGTCCTTTAAAAGCCAGCCGCTGTGTGAAACAATTGAAATTTCAATATCTTTGCTTGCCAGGAGTAAACAAACGAGAAACGAGAAAAAAGATGTCTTCCGTTCGAGAAATGTTGAAATTGTATAACCAATTGAAACTAATAATGAGGAATATCTCGAAAACAGCTAACTCTCCAATAAAATTTATATAACATAAACTGTGTGTTTTAATGAGATCTTCATTTTTTGGGCAGTAAGTTTTTGTATATCTCTTACGGTTTGGCAGTTACATAAACGCCATCCCGAATGAAGAGGTCTTCAGAAGCTATTCCCAGAAAATTCAAGATATACATTTGGATTGTCATAAAAATATCTTGTACATAAGGTGTTTTAATCAAAATTGTTAGTAATTTTTGAGAAAATCAAAATTTTCGAAAAATGTTCTATGTAGAGGGTAACGGTCTTTTCGTTTTTGAGCTATGCTGTCCACAGACACACACGGGCCTTTTTCTAAATCTAATTTTTGGACTCATGGCCCCTCAAACATGTATTTCCGATGAAATCTCGACTTCGAATTTTTGGGTGGAATACACAACACCTTCTCTATACAATATGTACATAGTACGAATCAATTCGGTTCTCCATTCTGTAGAACGCAAGAAGGTTATTCCGCCATAAGTTTTTCTGAATAGAGTGAAATATGACCACGTCGAAAAGCTCATACTTCTTATCTAATTAATCGGAGGTGCAAGCGATTGGAGAATATAATAAGAATACCCCACTAGTCACCAAGCCAAGTGGTTCAGGATTTCATCTGGTATTCGGGAAGTCGTGATTTGATTCCCACGACTGACCTTCTGGCCGATAGAATCTTTGTTTTTTTCGGTGTTATTAGGCGAATGCTGGGGAGGTTTCTTCATTCCTACGAGCTCTCTGCCCCTACATTTCATTTCCATTTCATGCAACCGGTCTTTCAGGGTTGTAAGTGTTGGTGAGAATTTCAGAGGTGGCAACCTTCCGTGGTGGTGAATACGCTTGGAAATGCAGCTTTCGGTGGAGGGATGGCGTGTGTATAGGACCCAGGAGATTCGGTCAGATCTAGGGTGTGGGCTCCTATCGCTCCCCGCGTCGATATAAAGAACTGCTTCAACTTTGTTAGAAATTCTGTACGGTGACTGATTCCCCGGGATCTGGTTTTCATCCGTCTGTCGATAATACTACCATATCCTCCTTTGGTATGACGCATAATAATCCCATGGTGGAAGCAGTGTGGAACCCCCTCCGGAAACGCACAAGCTCTATTAGCTCTGTGGCGAGAATTCTATGTCACATACAATACTATTTTTATTCTTTGTAAATGTCTGTTGTATTTTGTTACCGTTTGCATAGCAACATGTTATTATTCAGATGTCAACTTTTTCAAATGCCTTTTTATTCACCGTTAAATAAATAGTGGACATACATTTGCGGTGTTTTTATTTTAGAGTTAATTACTGTAACCCACTACTCTATTGTATCATTTGTCTTCTAACTGTACCAACGGCCATACTGTCACGTGTGTCATTAGCGAGAGTTTAACATATTGTTTTAGCGATATTTTATTAATTAAGAATTAATTAATCTGAATTTATTGGGATTTGATTCTTACATTTTCTTGGGAAAATACAAGTTTCGTTATAAGCACATTAAGTAACAGGATGGAGAAGACTAGCCTCTTCCGATGGCACTCCTAGTAGACTTTTTGGTGATACCGACTTCCGTTGGGCTACGTGCACATTCGCACTTCGACGTCACACCGGATATTCTAGAACATTTAAATGTTCGATATTGATTGGCTAAGATTACCCACTATTAGGGCGTTGGTTCTCCAAATTAGTAGAACGGCCTGGAATGCCTTCCCGGGATCCCGCTAAGGAACCTCTGCTGTGTTGTGTGCGTCTTGAGGCGTCTCTCCGGGCAACCACTTCGACCACTTCTTCTCTTACCTCACCTAGACACACCACGACGTATTTCTTTAGGTAAGGCTTTGTATTAGTAGCCCCATAATCAGAATAATATTGGCAGCGTTAATGGAATATACTAGTACGTCCAGAAAGTAAGTTCCGTTTGGTAATAAAATTAAATTGTGTACAGATAAGAATAATTATTTATTGCACAAAATTCTACAACTCTTAAACTACTTTTCCACATAGCTGCCGAAATTTTGCAGGTCATAGCGTAGCACAAGTTTTTGTATACCTTTTTCATAGAAGTTTGCCGCCTGTACCCAACGTGAGCAAAGTTTACGAAATTTCAGTTTTTCGGTAACAATTTCATGAATTAGTGATCGTGAGCTGTGGGGAAATTCCATAGTGAGAGCACTAATTGTAAACTTGCGGTTTTCCTGGATCTTGTCATCAATCGCGTGAACCACTTCTTCTGTAACCCAAGATGGACGCCCACTTCGTTCTTCATCGTGCACTTCACTACGTCCTTCATTGAACTGTCGGACCCATCTTCTCACCATTGAATCACTCATCCTATTTTGTCCGTAAACTTCGCAAATTTGCCGATACATTTCAATTGGTTTCACTTTCCTAGCATTCAGAAAACGAATCACAGATCTGATTTCACAAGCGGCGGGATTTTCAAGCGTATGTGGCTGACAGCGATCTCAAAATGGCGCACGTTTCTTCTCCTTGATACAGAGCGTATACCGCGCATGTGCGGAACTGCGATCGCAGCGCTGCAGTGGAGATAAATGGAAACAGAACTTACTTTCTGGACGTATCTCGTAGTGTAACCCTCACCTTAGTCAACCAAACATTCGCTACCAACAAATTATTTAATATTTCCCAATATATTAGCTTAATTTAAGTGCCGTTGTTTTCATTGCTCTACCTTTTACCAACCTCTAATAGCTATTCTCCACGTCGCAGAACTTGTTCGCGACAATACGATGTTGAAACCAAGGTACTCGTCCGGTCACCAAAGTTAAACAGAGTGGGTGGGTGACCCTTGGATTCAGTGCTTCAAAAATTGAGTATGGAGGTTCCATGCTAACCATTGTGACGGTTTCAAGGATCGCGGGTTCAAAACTCAGAGGCCGACCAGTCTGACGGAAGATTTTTCATATTTTTCCTAGAACTCTAGCCGCATGGGTTGGACAATTTGATTTGCGAATTTTCCTATAATGCTTTTCATCACTTACTTTTATTTCTTCTTCACCACAGTACTGATATTGGACTGACCACTCATCCAAAATAGGCTCTGACACAGAATTTGTTTGTTCCTCAAGGTACAAGTTCTATAAAGAACCCTCTTAACGGTATTAATCATCTGAAACGTTCTGCTTTTAACTAACTATAAATAAACATTAAAAGAATTAAAAGTTCTTATGGGAAAGAAACAAATTAATAAAATGTCCATATTTATTTTGATCTCATTTCAATTATTCTATGCAACATTTTTATAGGTTTATTCCCATATATGTACCTTTACAGAGCACGCACCACCGCCCAGCCACAACCCACCGAACATCATTGCCTGGTCTGTAAAATAAATTACAAGAAAGTGATGGATATAGGAAATGATGGAAGGGTGAGTTATGGTAGAACATAACCCACTCCAGCAAACGTCTGCGTGCCCCTGTATTATTGCTTAAGAGACAAATTTAATTTTCAAATGAAGACCCTTATGTATATTTATTATTCAGTGCTCCAATTAGTGTTAAAACACGTTCTCTGAGAACATATTTCAGGACGAACGCTCTTTATCACCCGTGTCAACAGCTTTCTAGAAATCTGCAGAACAAATATCCACACTATGGGGTTGTGTAATTAATTTGTTTTGCATGAACGGACGACCCAGCTTCTATGGAGCTAAGCAAATGTTGATTAGAAGCAAGTTGCTAGGCAACACACAATCCCGCAGTGAAGGTACAACGTAAACGTGAGAGTTGTGATTCCGTGCCTACAATCGATTCCTGAGGAACCCCCCCCCCCAACCCCCAGCGTCGTTTGGTGACCTACATTACATTTTCTCTACTACTACATGGTCCCACGTTGATTGCAAGATTGGGTTCTGCCCTCCTTGAACACGAGGAGACGTGATGAATCGTGTCCACTTGATGTATGTTTTCACAAGAAATTTCCTAAAGGTTGTTTGTTCCTCCTCAAATGTAAGATGTCAACTTAATTTTCTCTTTTTAAGGGTACATGCTTATATATGCTCAAGACATTTGGCAGAACATTCTCCGAACTGTTATTCCCAATTTATTTTACTAAAAATCTGATGTGTACCATTCACATGACTTTCTCTATATCACTGCAATAAATTATTCTTAAGAACCTTATACTTCTATTTACTTTATGCTAAATAGAAAAAAATTAGCAGAAATAGACTTATTACTTGCTTCCATGTAAGTAGAAGCGAAATAAGGGACTACCATAGGTTAAAGTGATAGTCAAAAGCTGGTTGCTATGTCAATTAAGTTCCTTTGTTTATATGGATAGGAGTTGACAAGTTAGTGTATGAGAAAAGTATACGTTTTTCATAGCAGAAACCAAAAATAAGGAATGTCTCAAAAACGACGAACTCCACGAAAAAATGTATATAACATAAATTGTGTGTTTTAACGTGCTCTACATTTTTGTGTAGTAAGTTTTTGTCCATCTCTTACGGTTTAGCAGTTATTCAAAATTCAGTAAAATTCATCCAGAATAAACTACTCTTCAGAGGCTATTCCCAGAAAATTCAAGATATACATTTTATTTGTCAGGTAAATGTCTTTAATATACAATATTTTAATCAAAATGGTTAGAGCCATTTTTGAGAAAATCAAAATTTTCGAAAAAAGTTCCATGTAAAGGGTAGTTGGGGGTGGAGGGATTTTTCTCAAAATCTTCGAGTCGCATCCCTCGAAGATACTAAACTTAAATACCGACTTTTCGTTTTTGAGTTATCGTGTTCACAGACACACGGACACACACACACATGGACACACCACACACACGGACCTTTTTCTGAAAATACTTTTTTTGGATACAGGGGTTCCTAAAACATATAGTATCGGTGAAATCTCGGTATGGAATTTTTGATGGAGTGCAATACCTTCTCTATACACTATATACATAGTGCGTATAGAGAAAGTAAAAATGTGGGATTTGTACAAAGGTTACTTTATAGCGATATTTTCTCAAGTGAATTTTTAATTTGTCTACACGTACTTATGTACTTAGTGTATAGAGAAGGTATTGTATTGTACCCAAAATTTGATACCGAGGTTTAACCGGAAATAGACGTTTTAGAGTCCCCTGTATCCAAAAAAGTTAATATGTTCCATTCACATCACTTTCTCTACATGTCTCTAACAAATTACTGTTAGTGAGCTTATTCTTATATTTCATGATAATCAAGATAAACATTAGCAGAAACGGTGTTTTTACTTAGTTCCTTATAAGTAGAAGGGAAATAACCGGATACACTACGGTAAACTGACTGTCAAAAGTTTTAAAATGAGGTTGATATGGGATTGAAATCGATTATTTGCATGACCAGGAGTTGACAAGTTCCCGTATGAAAAAAGTATAAGTATTTTAAAACTGAAACCAATAACAAGAAATATCTCAAAAAACGGTCAATGGAAATGGGAATTTTATTTATGAACGCTCGTTGGTTCTCAGCTTCCCATTCCATACTGGGCGTGAAAGACCGAGTAGTTTGCTCCGATGCCTCTTTTATCAGACTTGAAAAACGCCCAACTGCATGAAAAAAACGTATACAACATAAATTGTGCGTTTTAACCAGATCTACATTTTTTTCTGCAGTAAATTTTTGACTATTGTTATGGTTAACGGGTTATGCAAAATACATTCTGGACAAAGAGGTCTTCATAAGCTATTTCCAGAAAATTCAAAATATAAATTTTATTTGTCATGTAAATATCCTTAATATACGACTTCTTAATCAATATTTTTGAGAAAATCACAATTTTCGAAAATTTTTCCATGTAAAGGGTAGTTAGAGGAAAATCTTCGTATCACATCCTTGGATGAAACTGAACTTAAAGGCTTTTCGCTTTTGAGCTATGCTGCCCAAGTAAAAAAAAAAAAAAAACACACACACACACAGACACACACACACACACACATTGACATTTTTCTAAAAATACTCTTTTGGATTTAGAGGGTTCTAAAACATGTATTTCCGGTGAAATCTCAGTATCGAATTTTTGGGTTCATTAAAATACCTTCTCTATACACTATGTACATAGTAGTGTAGAGAAAGTGAAAAATCATTTTTAGAAAAAGCTCTGTGTGTGTGAATGTGTGTGTGTGTGTCCGTGTGTCTCTTGACATGTTAACTCAAAAACGAAAAGTCGGTAAAATAGCAAAATTGGTATACAATTTTAATAGCTTCCAAGGATACAACACGAAGAGTCAGAGAAAAATTCCCCACCCCAAACTGCCCTTTACATGGAAAACTTTTCGAAAGTTTTGATTTTCTCAAAAATGGTTCTAACGATTTTGATTAAAATTCGTATACTAAAGCTATTAACACGAAAAATATAATGCATATCTTGAATTTTCTGGGAATAACCTATGAAGACCTGGATGAGTTTTGCCGGATTGGCAGAGCTATTAAACCAAAGAGATGCATAAAAACTTACTGCACAAAATCTCGTGAAGCATACAATTTATGTCCCATATATTTTTTTCGTAAAGTTGACAGTTTTTTAGATAGTCGTTGTTGTTGGTTTCAGTTTTAAAATCTTTTCAAGTATGGGAATTCGTCAACAGCTGGCAGATCAAAGAAACGGACTACATACACGTGGCAACTAGCTTTTAGAAGATTTGACAATTGTTTTAGGCTAGTGTATTCCATTATTTCCCCTCTACTTACAAGAAAGCATTTCTTCGAATGTTTATCTCGATTAGCATGAAGTTGATAGAAAAATAATATTTTTAACGATAATTTGTTTCGGCGATGTAGAGAAAGTCATGTGAATTGAACATATAAGATTTTTCTCAGTCTACTGTTACCATGAAATATATTAAAGAAAATAAAAGAGAGTTAAATTGAAATTAATAAAAGAGATTAAAAATTCGAAAGTAATTTAATATTAGGCCTAAAAATCTGATGTGTTCCACAAACAAACTTTTCTTGCAAGAGATTATTATTTATCTACTTCTTGATAATCCAGATACACATTATCTGGCTTGGTTTTATTACTTGCTTCTTTGTAGGTTAAAGGGAAATAAGGGATTGCATGAATAGTCAAGGTTTTTAAAAGCCCATCGCAAGTGAAATAATTGAAATCCGGTTCTCTTGGCTTGGTAGGAGTAAACAAAGTTAACCACTTAAAATGAATGGTTATGAACCAGAAAAGCAGCAGATAGTGACTATTTTAATAGCTTGGGCAGTCGAGATGAGAAATATAAATGGAGATTATAATAATTTATTGCAATATGTACCAGCAGCGCAACTATTAATTTATGTTAAATATATGTATGTGTTGCATACACAGCTTTATAGCTGCAGTGACCAGTTTTGAGGTTATTATTAAGTGTTTGAAATATATTTTATCAAATTCTTCTCCAGCAAATGTAACTGGTGGTTTAAAAATTCTGTACCGAAATAGATTCTTTTCTACCCTTCATTTCTTAGTAACTTGAAAATAATTTGTCGAATTGCATGTGTTTCAGAATATCTGCGATAAACTCTGAGAATCGATAGATCTCGTAGAATACTATGCACATAGTGTGTAGAGGGAGTATTGTACTCCACCCAAAAATTCGACACCGAAATTTCACCGGAAATACATGTTTTAGGATCTCCTGAATAACAATAAAAAAAGCATGTGTGTTTGTCTGTGGACAGCTTGACTGAAAAACGAAAATACTCTTAAATGTTCGACAATTTTGATTTTTTAAAAAATGGCTCTAACGATTTTGATTAAAATACCTAACATTAAAGATATTTACATCCTAAATAAAATGTATATCTTGAATTTTCTGTGAATATCCTCTGAAAACCTTTTTATTCTGGATGAACTTGGCCGAATTTTACTTAAATGCTAAACCGTAAGAGATAGACAAACACTTACTACACAAAAAATGTAGATCTCGTCAAAGCACAGAGTTTATGTCCTTTACATATTTGTTGTGGAGGTAACCGTCTCCGGGATATTCCTTGATGTTGGTTTTAGTTGTAATACTTATAGTTTTCTCAGACAGTTTTTTTTTTTGTTCTGCTCCTGACCAAGGAAAGAAGCGATTTGAAATGACAATCGCATAACCTAAGCTTTTAAAACATTTCACTATCAGTTTAGCCTGGTGAAAGCCCTTAATTTCTTCCTACTTATAAGGAACTAAGTAATAAGAACATTCTGCTAATGATTATCTCGATTAGTACGGTGCAGAAAGAAGAATCTTATGTAAGAAGTTTGTATAACAGCCAGAGAAAGTCATGTGAGTGTAACACATCAGAATTGTTTGTCAATCAAACCCATCTTTTAACGCATATTACGGAGTTATGCTCTCCTGTTTGAAGGTCATTCGGTAGGATACTCGTGTGTTTTGAGACACAGCCAGTATACTTTGATTATGTTTATTTACAACCGTGAATCAAGTGATAGCTTCTCTTTCTTGCCCTTAAGTCTGGTTCGGTTTGGTAGGTCTGCAACGCTCAGGCTAATTTAATCCAGTGTTTATTCACAAACAATGTTGAACCATTTGATGTCGGCTTATTCTTGTCCTTTATCGTATTTACTGTGTCATAAGCAGCAGTTTATCCAGTAATTTACCTGAGCTTAACAACCTGATGACGTGTTTGGGACAGGCTGTAGGAAATGGCAGTGAAGCTCTCCGTATCTACCAAGAGTGGCGTCACCAACAGAATTATGATCAACGCTTTCAGGAAACGGGATCTCTTCCTCCACAGCACACTGGCGGATGACAGCTGCGTTTGAAGAAGAGGTAGTTAAAATATTCAACAAGGATTCTTCAACAGCACGCGTGCCGTTGTCCATGGATACAAATCCATCATCACTGTGATGTATACCACCTCAAGAAAGTTTAGGGACTGGGGCTGAACGACTTTGCTCCTCGGGTTCAGTTTGTCAACGAGGTATCCCAGAGCCTACATCACACGAGACGGATACTTCAAAACAAGAGCAGTCGCGTCTGGAATGTCAAGAACTCTCGTGCAGTGTTCGTTAAACATCACTAACAAAATTATTCCATAAACATCTGGGCTAAAGTCGCTGCTGATCGTCTGCTAGGTCTCTTCGTTTTGCCATCGCGTTTGAATGGAGAGGTTTATTTTGATTTCTTGTTGAGATGGTGAACAACGTCAAAATGTAAAGCCTGTGTCTCTCAAACCTATCTTACTGGTTTGCTTCAAACAGGGAAGAATGAATGCGTCAGAGGATGGTGTTGGTTGACAAAAAATGTTCCATTCAGTGAGAACTATCGTTCCTCAGATTTTGTAGCAGAGGTCCTGAAACATGAACCATCCTGTATATTAATATTATATTCGTGTATTTGTACGTACATATGTCTGTACATTAATCTGAAAAAAAACTGATTTTAATAATTGTTTCACTATTGTAAAGCCCAAGGCATTCAGACATGGGGCTATAAAACCCGATCTAATTTTATTCCATTGATTAACAGAACATTTTAAATAATGAACTCATTGAAGGTAAAAAGAACATGCTTGCGGAGAAAGCCTCTCATTTTAGTTTAGAATGCCATGAAATAGAGAATCGTTGTTGATGCTCCACATAATTTGTAAGTAAAACAAGATAATTATGTTCTATTCCAAGTAACATATTTACAGATAGTCACGATTTACAGGCACAGCAAAACAAAACATGAGATTACGTCTGCTTACAAAGCTACAAGGCATGATATGCATGAGATACCAATGCCAACATATTTAAACACTCTCAATAAGAGGACTATATTGTAATAAACTTTTCTTGTTGGTCATATAACTTTATCCAAAAGGTTAACTTGATGGTCTGGGAGTACCGAATCTCCATATTTACCAGGTTCAAATCTATTTATGTTATCAAATAACTAAGGAACTCAAGTGTTGCACAAAGATTGCGATTATTGACCTTCTCAAAAATGGCTCCAATGATTTTTATTAAACATATTTACACACATGGCAATTCAATATTTATATTTAATGTTCTGAGAATTCCTAGTGAAGTAGTATTCAATCGAAGGATTTTGTATAATCTTATGTAACTAGAAGACATTAAGCGATTGACGAAAGGAAGTGCACAAAAAATTTGGACTCTTTTAAACACAAATTATTCCAAAATGTTTTTGCGCTATAAGTGATGCTTCTATATGTTATTAATTGTTCCAATTGTTTAGTAACTTTGTCCCTTTAAATATCCTTCCTATATTCAGCAGTTTAACCTAATTGTATGAAAACAATATAATATATTAAGGGGGAAGCATGTAAAGTCCATTTCCTAAACATTTGACCGTTGCTATTCTATTTTTCGCTTAGCAAAATGTGATATTTAAGTATTTGCACAAAGTAATTTATCTTGATTAAAATTAACTGGATGGAAAAAAATCAAATTACTTTCTCTGACTATTCTGTAACAAACTATTTTTACAAAAGCTTATTTTTCTACCTAGTTCAATGTAATTTAGATTAACATTCAGAAATAGAAAATAGATACAAGGAAAATCAGGGAGTATACTAGACTAAGCGTACTCAAATTCTTTAAGAGCAGGTCACTATATGGTGACCTTGACATTCTTTTTTTATTTTCTTTACCAAAGTGGAAGAAAAGAATAAAATTTTCCCATTTTGAGAAAAGTGTGTTTTGGAGAATTTAAACCAATAAAAAGGATTCGAAAATTGTTGATTTCACACACGCAAAAAAAGAAGAAAAAAAAAGGTGTTGGACTTAAATTGTGTGCTTTAACGACATCTATATTTTTGTGAAGTAAGTTTTAATTATCTCTATATCTTATCTATCTCTTTTTCAGCTATCAAAAGTTGTCCAGAATGAAGAGGACTTCAAAGGTTATTCACCCAAAAATTCAATCTTATTTCAATTTTATCTATTTATATAAAAACGAATCGCCGAAATGTATGTATGCGTATCACTTCCGAACAACTGCACCAAATTGAACATCTCTTTTTTGTTGTGCCCGTTACTGTCACGACAAGGTTTGTGGAAAAGAAAATGTTTAAAAATAATACGGGAAAGGTTTTAAAATCTCATAATATGAATAATAACAGTGCCAAGGGAACGCATTTCAATTAATAGCCGCCAGATGCCAGTGGTACTACGGTTGCTAAATGGCCGTAGTACTGCAATGTTAAGGTAACTCACCAATTTATCGAGACAATGACGCAATGCAGCAGCGAAATTCAAATATATGTTATGTATTAACTGTCCTTTACTTATTCATATCGTTTAAAATAAAGAAGCAAAGAAGCTTTCCTGGCGACGAACACCTAAAGTACGTACTCATATATTTGCCGCTAGATGGTCGTAGTACTGATCAATTTCCCCCCCCCCCCCATTCAGTGCCAAGGATATGCACCCGGTTATGTAGTCAATGGCACAAGATAACAGTAAAATCAATATATTTCTTATGTTCTATCGTTTCCTTGGTCACGTCATTTAGATAAAGAAATAAGCTTATTTTTGTTGTAGTTCTTTAAAATGAACAAGTTATAAACTATTACATAACTAATAATCCCTCTTGGAAACTGAAAATGGGGAGAAATGACGGAAGTCGAATAGTAAACCAGCTTATGTTAACTTTCTATTGCAGATGTTGGTTATTTGAGGTTATGTGATGCATGAGTTAGCTAAACGCGACTTCATCAGAACATGAAGATATTCCCATCATCGCTACACAGCAATTGTGGCGCTCTTAATGTTTTGATCAAGTAATATTTTAGGTTAAATGAATGAATGTAATACACAAAGCTCTCATCAAATAAAATCTTATCACTTGTCCAACCAGATTTATCTGACCTTCAGTTATGTCATTGTTAGCCTTAAAAATGGTTGTTTTGACATAAAAGAAAATAAAGAAAGAGGTGGAAAACATTAGAAGTAAAGGAAAGAAAGAGATTTGGAAGAAGCATAAATGTTATTTTGTGATTTTCTCCTTTATGTAATTCATTAGCTATTTCAGTGTTTACCCCCCCCCCCCGACTATGAAAGCGCTGCCATTATTGTTATTATGTCATCCTTGCTTACCTACGCTATAAACTGTATATGTCATCCTTTTCACACTACCTTATGGGTACGCTGACTTCATCCTTCGCAATACCAACAATATATGCTACTTTGCGCATTGCACCTGCAAAGGCATTATTAGATAATGTCAATGGGAAAATTCCTGTTGGTATTTCTACTGGCCTCATTTCGTTTCCACTAACTTTTTGTCACTTCACAACGTCAAACGAAGAATTAATATCGAAAGTATTCCCCAAACATTGGTGTAAATTACCAAAAACTATGCTTGGTTGAGTGAACGAGCCATTTTAGCAGCAACAATTTATGGACAAATGCATTCATTTAAGTCGATCGATTCCATTATCAATCCAAATGAAGTGGTGAATTACCTAACTGAATTTCTAAATTCATTCGATTTGCCAGGATTACCGTCACACAATTTACAGCTCAAGGTTGACTCGGTAATAATTATGCTATGCAATCTGAACCAGCCGAAATTGTGCAACGGAACAAGACTTGCTGTTAAAAAAATTATGAAAAATGTGATTTAAACTACTATAATCATAGAAAAGTTCAAAAGCGAGGATGTGCTTATTTTAAGAATACCACTAATGCCAACAAACTATCCTTTTGAATTTAAGCGTGTTAAGTTTCCCATACGCCTTGTATTCGCAATTTCAATAAAACCCAAGGTCAATCGAGAGAAATGTGTGAAATATACCTTGAATTGCCGTGTTTTTCGCATGGGAAGTTGTACGTTGCGTGCTCGAGAGTTGGCAATTCATCGGCGCTATTTGTTTTCTCTCCGGAAGGAAAATTGTACATTACAGTGCATTTCAATAAAGTATTGTCAAATTATTTAATTGTAATTTTATTTCATTGCATGGCCGTATTGTAAGCGGAAGATTTTGTCTCAGTTTTTTCATTAGATACACCACCCGTGCGAAGCTGGGGCGGGCAACTAGTGGGTAATAAACATGTATTTTCACAGGGTATTTTAAAATTACATTTTAGAGCCATTTAATGAAAATCTTAGAGCAATTTTTAAAACATGAAATGTCCAACTTTTTCCCCATATAAATTTAGTTTCTTAAAGTTAAAAATTAATTTTGATATTACAGACACACACACATACACACATATGTCTAGACATGAGCTTTTTCTACAATTTTTTTTTCATTTATTCATTGGGTCTCAAAATGTGTGTTTCCAGTGAATTTTTGTTAGGAATGTAATACTTTACCTACGTACTCTTCGCAAAGAAAGTAAAGTTTGTTTTACTATGAATAGTTAATTTGCTATATCTCCTAAGTGGAGCATGTGACATCGTTACGATGTTTCCGTGATCGGATTGGATTTATAGTTCGTGAGTTCGCCACTATGCACCATGGTGCCGAGGAATTAGCTCGTCAAATGAAATGGCGTGTTATTTATGGACGCTCTTTTAACTACTGTGGTTCTCAGCTCTCATTCTAAATTGGGCGTGAAAGACCGCTTAATTTTGCTCAGAGGCCTCTCTATCAGGCTTGAGGTTCTTTTACATGCTAAGCATTTTTGAATCCGAAAAAGTTCATCACCCTCTTCCAGATCTGAACCTGCAATCATGGTTTTAGAGGCTAGCATGATAACCACTACAAGACGGAGAGCGACGGAAATAAAATAGACAGAGGAGAAAAAATGTGATCCATACACAGCAAATTTTTACTTTCTCTAGCACGTATATGCAACATACACAATGGGCAGAGAAGGTGTGTATTACACCCAAAAAATTCATACCGAGATTCCAGCGGAAATAGAAGTTTTATTATCACTTTTATCCAAAAAGAAAGTATTTTTAGAAAAAGGTCTGTGTATGTGTGTCCGTGTACCTGTGAACACGATTACTCAATAAAACGAAAAGTGGGCAAAATACCAAACTTGGTATATAAGTCTATTATCTTCCAAGGATGCGACACGAAGATTTTAAGGAAACTTCCCCCCCCCCCACCCTAAACTATCCTTTACATGGAGAAATTTTCTAACATTTTGATTTTCTCAAAAATAGCTATAGCGCTTTTGAATAGAATACCATATATTAAAGGTCCTTATATGACAAATAAAATGTATATCTTGAATTTTCTGGGAATTGCCTCTGAAAACATATTTATTCTGGATGAATTTTTTGGAATTTTGTATAACTGAATTTTCTGGGAATTGCCTCTGAAAACATATTTATTCTGGATGAATTTTTTGGAATTTTGTATAACTGGTAAATCGTAAGAGATAGACGTAAAATGTACAGCTCGTTAAAACACACAATGTATGTTATATACATGTTTTTCGTGGAGGTCATCGTTTTTAAGATATTCCTTGTAATTTGTTTCAGCTTTAAAATACTTATAATTTTCTCATATGGGAATTTTTCAACTCCAGTCCATACAAAGGAACTTCAACCAGCTTTTGACTATTACTTTATCCTATGGTACTGCCTTATTTCCCTTCTATTTCATGAGAGCAGGTAATAAGGCCATGAAGTAAATAGAAGAATAAACTTTTTAAGAATAATTTGCTGCGCAGATGTAGAAAAAGGTATCTGAATGAATCACATCAGATCTTTAAGTATTGTTTGTGTTTTCGCTGCAAGTAAAGCATTATCATAAAAACACAAAACTTTAAAGTACACAGAGTGAGAATGAAAGCCACTCTACTTTTTCCTCTTTTTTACAGCTGGCCATTCTGCTTTGCCTCATACGTTGTCAGTTTTTGTAGGTGTGTGTCGCGTGTGCACTTCCATTAGCGGCATTATAAAACCAGTATGACGTGTTTATAAAACAGAAGAGCCTTCTGTTGCAAGATCCCACACAGAAACACACGACTAAGAACTAAACAGATCCATGAGTAAAGCTCTTGTAGGGACAACAAAACATGTTTCACGTTAGAACGACAGGGCAAGAAAATTTAATGTTCTTGAATTGTATTTTCATTTTCTTATACGTCCTTGATATTTTAAGTATCCATATTGTGATGTACGGGACGTACCAAATAATATTTTTTTCTGCGATCATTTGAATCAGGACTTAAATTAAGACTTAAAGGCTTTGGAAATAACAATCTGGTAAAAAAATACGTAGGTGGTACAACATAAAATCTGCAATACCCATTCATATCTACAGCAGTATATTTAGGACGTATATTTATATTTTTTCTTATTTTTATTAGTTTAGACAATATTATTTTACAGATTTAATTGGTTAAGTTAGTTAATTTCCTGTAGCTTCTACGTGAATCATAGGGCATCGTTACGATGTTTCCTTGATCTGATTTGAAGTTTTAGTTCTTGAGTTCCCCGCTATATGCCATGGTGACTAGAGATCGGCTCGTCGCCTATAGATGTCAGTGTAAGACAAAATCACGACTTGCGTAGGTGAAATGGCGGAATTTTGCCCAGAAACTCTTTCTTCAGATATAAAAAAGTTTTCTTTTTTTTTTTTTTTACAAAGCGGAATGCCTCAACAGTGATTGCTGTGACGCATTCGAGAGGTCATCGGTTCAAATCTGATGGCAGGATTCCTCGTTATTTCTCTCAGTCGCCAAGGTATATCCCGGCTTGGATATTTAATACCACGATCCAAAGTTCCAACTTCAGTCTAAAACAACAGTAAAACTGAAAATATGTGATAATTGTGACCGGCCACAGAAAATGCAGGTAACCAGGCCGGCCGGTGTCCCAGCGCCATCTGCTTGGACCGGAGCAAAGTAGTGCCTATAGTGAATAAGGCATGAGATCTAGA
Organism: Hymenopus coronatus; assembly: GCA_030762935.1. Taxonomy (NCBI): domain Eukaryota; kingdom Metazoa; phylum Arthropoda; class Insecta; order Mantodea; family Hymenopodidae; genus Hymenopus; species Hymenopus coronatus. Next base: position 43,623,943 of record CM060892.1, on the reverse strand, counting down.
ACGCGTCTATGTAGAGATGGCGATAAAGCAGCCAGACTGGATGGCATGCTTTCACCGTCTGCTTGGCGTGAAGCGAAATTGGTATAAACACAGAGAAAATACCGTGATGGCTACTGTCCAGCATACAGATCAGAGGTGTATCACGGAACAAAACGTGATATGGCCAAGCAGTTAAAGTGATGTAAAATAAATAGAATTAAAACACATTTAAAGTAAATTAAAACAAAATAAAATAAACAAAAAACTACAATTCAGCAAAATAATGGAAATGTATTATTACTTCTGAAGCCGGTATAAAAAAATAACTGGAATCAATTGTCTATGCACTATACAACTAAAATGCTAATTTATTAAATATTTCCACTGGCTATATTGCAAGGTACCTGATATGCTCATTTTGAATAAATTATATTTAATTTAGTAAAAGGTAATATTGCACCAGTTTCAGCAATCGATTTTAGTAACAAGATGTCAAAATGCTGACATAGCTGTGTTCCCTCAAAGCAATGCTATAAACCTCCAATAAGTAGGTTGCATGAGTCTTGTTCATCTGAGCTACTTACGTATTGACCGGCGTCCACCGAACGAGCCTAGTTTTATTTAAAAGAGTAAACTGTACGATTTACAACGTACCAGGTAAGTCAAATGGAGCCTGGGTAACCCTTGGGTATTCTCATACATTATCTCTTGATAGTAACGCCCTGTGTCTCCTCGTGGTATATTTATTCATAGTTCCTGATTTATCAAACGGACATCCCCCTTCATCTTAAATCCTGAGGTCACCTGCTTTCCTCTCGCATGCACGAAAAGCTCTACCTCTGAACTACTACCTCTAGTATGCGCAGTGTAGGTGTGATTCGTATTCCACACTGGGTATCCTACAATATAATAATATGTTTGCTCAGGATGCCAGATGAGACATTTGTACACTGATACCCTCTTGAAATTAGATTAAGAGACAGGCCTAAAAACAGATGATATATGGAGATAAACAGAAAGCTGAAAACTAGCAAATCAGAAATTGCTCTTAAGTGATTAGGGATCGTAGGGAATGGAAAAAAATAGTAGAGAAGGCAAGAACATTCAGTTTTGGTGTTGCAGTAGTTATATTGAACAAGATAGCTATGTTTGTATGGTGTATTTTTAACCTATGTATGAAACCGTAATTATTGTTATATTCAACACCTGAAACATTTGTTTATATATTAGGGTACTTCACTAAGCTATCAGACTAATCTATCCACCATTGATATCTATAATAAATATTTCTCACTTCACTTCATTACGCTATCAAATATAATAATAATAATAATAATAATAATAATAATAATAATAATAATAATTCTATTTATATTACCACACTTTCACATTTTTAACTTCTACTCAAATAACTCTTCACTTCTCTCTCAATACAAATACCAAAGGCGCACCTTTTTGTTGAAGTAGGCTATACTGATATTAATGCTATGGTTTTATTCTGTCTGTAGATTCCAAAATTCACGCACATGCATGCGTAATGAGTTTCGTTTAATAATTCAGTTAGTTCGCGGTAAATTAATAACCGATTCACCATAATTGGTGTAGGCATCAAAGAAAGAAAGACAATTCTGCCGTAGGGAGGACGGGATCTCTATTATTATCCCTGGTCCTCGCTTTCCCGTAAAATTAGCGCCCAAGAAGTCGTGTGCCCATAATACTTCATACTTCACTATCACTAAACATTCAACTCATTATCTATCTCATTCACCACCATTATTTTACCATCATCCATCCTTACCCACCACTCCTCTGTTAACCCTATAATGCATGAATTAGTTTGCTACACTGTTACGACTCTTCTTCCAATTCTTGAACCGGTTTGTATGGCCCTATTACAGACACCTCGAGAGAGTTGAAATGCCCTATCTTGCCGATGTTAAAGTTTGACCCATTATCTCAGCAATTATTTAACATAATAAACTAAAATCAAAAGGTATAAAAAAGGTATTTTCAGCAACACCTTTACTGTTGACTCATGAAAAATAGCATACTTTTGTGGTTAGAATGAAAGAAATACTTTTTTCAGAATAAAGTCTTTAAAATTTTACTGTCCAACAATGATATTTAAATTAAAAAAAAATCTGATGTGCACCATTCTCATGACTTTCTCTATATCCCTGCAACAAACTATTCTTAAAAAGCTTATACTTCTATTTACTTTATGCTAATCAGAAAAAATGAGCAGAAATAGTCTTATTACTTGCTTCCTTGTAAGTAGAAGCGAAATAAGGGACTACCATAGGTTAAAATGATAGTCAAAGGTGGTTGCTATGTCAATGAAGTTCCTTTGTTTATATGGATAGGAGTTTACAAGTTCCTGTATGAGAAAAGTATACGTTTTTCATAGCAGAAACCAAAAGTAAGGAATGTCTCAAAAACTCACGAAAAAAAAGTATATAACATAAATTGTGTGTTTTAACGTGCTCTACATTTTTTTGTGTAGTAAGTTTTTTTTCCATCTCTTACGGTTTAGCAATTATTCAAAATTCAGTAAAATTCATCCAGAATAAACTGCTCTTCAGAGACTATTCTCAGAAAATTCAAGATATACATTTTATTTGACAGGTAAATATCTTTAATATACGAAAGTTTAATCAAAATCGTTAGTCATTTTTGAGCAAATCAAAATTTTCGAAAAAATTTCCATTTAAGGGTAGTTTGGGGTGGGGGAATTTTTCTCAAAATCTTCGTGTCGCATCCCTGGAAGATACTAAACTTAAATACCAAGTTTGGTATTTTACCTACTTTTCGTTTGTGAGTTATCGTGTTCACAGGCACACGGACACACACAAACACACACACACACACACACACACACACACACACACACACACGGACCTTTTTGTGAAAATGCTTTTTTTTGGATATTGGGGACCCTAAAACATATATTTCAGGTGAAATCTCGGTATCGAATTTTTGGGTGGAGTGCAATACCTTCTCTATACCCTATGTACATAGTGCGTATAGAGAAAGTAAAAAGATAACTAATCGATATACATAAAACCTTTTTCGTTAAAACAAAGCCTATTTACGTGTGGCAAACATTTCAGCCCTTAGTCTCAATTAGTTTGCGAGATAATGGGACATTTTATAGGCAATTATACTTCTTTAGAAATTGCTTTCCAACATACCACATAAAAATCTGATGTGGTACACTCACATAATTTTCTCTAGCTACTCTACAAACAAACGTCTAACAAAAGATAATTCTTCTTTCAACACCTCGCTAATCGAGATAAACATTAGCAGAATTTTGTTACTTAGTTCCTTATAAGTAGACTGGAACTAAGGGAATGCACTAGGCTAAAGTGATAGTCAAATGTTTTAAACGCTGGCATTGCAAATCGCCTCTTGCTTGGCCAGGTGTAGAACAAAAGAAAAACGAACACTCCCGTCTATGAAAAGTATAAGTACTTCACAACTGAAAATAATAACAAGGAATAACTCTGAAACGGCAAGTTCCACGAAAATAATGTTTATGACATAACTTGTGTATTTTAACAAGATCTAAATTTTTTGTATAGTAAGTTTTTTTTATCCCTTGTGGTTTACCAGTTATTCTAAATTAAGCAAAATTCATCCAGAATAAGCAGGTCTTTAGAAGCTATTCCCAGAACATTCAAGATATACATTTTATTTGTGATAAAAATGGCTTTAATATGTGATATTTTAATCAAAATCGTTAGAGCCATTTTTAAGAAACACAAAATTTTCGAAAAATTTTCCATGTAAAAGGTAGTAAGGGGTGGGGGATTTTCTTGAAAAGCTTCGTGTCGCATCCTTGGAAGATACCAAACCTAAATACCAAGTTTGGTATTCAACCGTCTTTTCATTTTTGAGCTATGCTGTCCACAGACACACACAGACACGGACCTTTTTCTAAAAATGCTTTTTTGGACCCAGCGGTTCCTAAAACATGTATTTCTGGTGAAATCTCGACATCGAATTTTTGGGTGGAATACAATACTTCTCTATCCCTATCTAAATTGTACATACGGGGCTAGAGAAAGTAAAAATGTAACATAACTTTCCAAACACAACTTTGCAGTATTTCGAAACATTCGCATGACTGAAATATAAGTGGGTTGCCAATGCTGCGAATAACTAAATTTAAACTTTCCGATAAAAATTAAAACAGATATGTTCTATAGCACTAATGCTTACATATCTATTGATTTTTTACCTCTTGGGTGTACCAGTATGTACTAAAAAACTACTATTACAGGATTATTTTCAATAATATTTTTAAACTATTTATAATTAGCGCACCTATATGAAAGTTATACAAAAAAGAGAAGAAGATTCGAGATATTCATATGCAATTAAAACATGAAAATGAAAATAAATTGTGAAAATCTCATTTCGACACCCCTTAAACGTAAGCGGTTGGAATATCCATATTTGTAAGGCGACACAAAATGGACTGGCCATCCATTCAAAGCCTAACGCAGTGAGCTCGAATCCCAGAAACTGTATAAAATGTGTCTGTGGTAAAGGACGGAGAGGGCCCACGTAAAATAATTGGTGTGATGGCACGCTGGATGATGACGGCCTCATAAATGACTGCAGTTTTGCTTTTTGTTCTAAAAATACTACAATGTTGAAATAAATTAAAAGGTTAATGATATAAAATAGCTATAAATATTTCACTGTATTGTTTAATGCCAGTATAATATTAACATAAAAAGCAGTGCACTCCTAAATATATTGACTAATACCTTTGTTGCCAAATAGCAACACAATGCAATACAGGGTTAAAATACCTGGCTGCTCCATTCGTAGGTGGTACAATCAAATCCAAATAATCAATGGGGCCTGTCCATAAAGGAAATAACTCCGGGCAACTGCGGTGAGAATGAAGAGAGAGACACTATAATTTCTAGAAATGATAATGGATACAGGCGTATAGAGTTTTTTACGAATACGAATGCTGTAATTATTAAGTGAAAGACTGACATAAAATTAGATTATGTTAACTTTACATTTTACAGCTCCACACGGGGAATTATTGTCTCAGTAAAATAAGCATGCCAAAACAGTTTAGTCCTTCATCACCGCAGTAATGTCAATGAAAAGCCAAAACTATGTTGAAAGTTATTGGAAAAAAATTTCTATCATTTATACCTTTTTTGGGGTCATGAGTGTGAAGAAAAGGTTCACCTAAACATTTGCTATTGCCGCGGTGTATTGTGGGAAAATAAATATTAAATACGACAGATAATGTAGATACATCCATTCACATAGTGGACTTTTAGTTCAGTTATAAGACCCATTTCATCACACAAAAAAAAATGAGCCTAATAAATAATGTCCACAGCTCTGAATTTTGAAGAGATCTCATTTTTACTTTCTCTAGCCCGTATTTACATAGTAGATAGAATAATTTAGATATCGAGATTTCGCCGGAAATACATGTTCTGAGGTCTCCTGAATCCAAAAAGAGCATTTTTAGAAACATGTTAGGATGAATCATTCTGGATGTCTTTTAAAGAGAGAGAGAGAGAGAGAGAGAGAGAGAGAGAGAGACTGCACAAAAATGTAGACCTCATTAAAGCACACAATTTATTTCATACACTTTTGTAGAGTGGACTGTGTCGGAAATATCCCTTGTTATTCGTTTCAGTTTTAAGCTACTAAATCTTTCTCATGCGGGAAGTCAACTTTCGCTTCATTTCTTTTGGTTTTACTCCCGAAAATGAAAAAAAAAAAAAAAGAACCAAATCTCAATTGTTTCACATAGTGTTAACTTTTAAAAAGATCTGACTATTGCTTTAGCCTGGTTCATTCCCTTGTTTTCCTTCTACTTACAAAGAGGAAAATAGCAACACAATTTACATTAGCATTTATCTGCATTAGCATGACCTAAATAAAATAATAACTCTTTTTAAAGGAACGTTTCTTTATGTAAACAGAGAAACTTATTGAATGGAACATATCAGATTTTTATGGATTGAGTTTTTGTCTATCTCGTATGGTTTTCAGTTACACAACATTATTTTACTGAAGAGGAGTTTACTGGCTAGAGGAGGCGACACCAACTGGCTGTCCTTTGAGTAAAGCAAGGGAACACATTTGCTCGCTGCTCCTCGTCTATTATACTCTGCGCGACCAGCTGTAGTACTGTCTGTTCAGCGGTGATATAGCTAGTGGATTGGGATGGCTTATCGCTCAAGCAACACTTGCATCTGCGGGAGGGGTACAGGTATGCTGAACTCCTTCCGTGCTGGCAGAACAGTCAACAGTGTTGCAATACTTTACTCAGGGTCGGATGACAAGCCTTCAAAATCTACAGGAATCAGACAGTGCACTGGGAACACACACCCACATATTATCGGCAACAGTGCTTCCTTTTTCCACTCTGTCCTGCGCCTTTACCTCTTGCTTCAGATTAAGAAAACACTACCTCCTACCTATTACTTAAACCTGGGTGCCCATCCCACTAATTAAAACACCGCCAAACAGACAATAATGCAACATTTTGCGTTTAAAATACCTATCCCACCTTTCAAAGGTAATACACGTATTGTAGGTTCATGACTAGTAAATGCAAAAGTTGCATTTATTAAGACTCTTGCATTAGTATTTTTACTTCGGATATAAAATAAATATGTTTTCATAGGTTTGATGGCAATTGATAGTTGTCACTCAACTAATTGCAACAAATTACAATTATTATTTATTAACATAATACAACATGCTTCTCAACTTTGTTAATACCATTGTAACAAAATTCTATCGCCAACAATATGGCCATTAATTTGTAACGAAAAACTTTCACATTTATAGCTGTAAGTATGAAAAAGCATCTTAGTAATTACTTGGGATCGAAAACAAATGGAAAAGAACATTTTTTTCTTTGGTAACTGCCGTACTCACTTACAAGAGTCCCATAATGACACCGCAAATTGAATTGAAGTTTGCCGCAAACTATACACGTATTCCGCCACTTTCTATAGATAGTGTTTATTTCCAAAAAAACAATACAGTATAGTAAGTTATAATTTAAAAGTTACCAAGCTAAATTATAAAAACCATTCACAAAATACAATGGATTAGCCACCAATGTGTGGCATACAATCCTTTTGAAGGTTGAAATAGGGAACTCTCTTAATCTTTGGAGTAAAATGTTATATAGTTTAATAGAAACAACTATAAAACTATATTTTCGTATGCCTACATTTGTTTATACATAAATTCAGACAACTTCGTGTCGTATAATTATGAATATTCGAACAAACTGTAAAAGCGCTAACATTTTTCTTAACATACAAGAGGCAGTTCAGCATATACCTCGATGACAAGGTTAAAAATCTAAATCAATAAAAAATGATTTACAGTGTTCTTTTGGATGAGCTCCAAAGATTAATATAACAGCCCTTTTCTGTAATACAAAGATCTTCGTTGCCAAGGAGTGATTCCCCCAAAGAAGCAAATCATAATTAGTGTGTGAATAAATATGAGCATAATACACTTTTATCAGCACATCTTTAGTAACACTATGGCTTAGGATTCTCAACATAAAAGTTCTTGTGATTTTTTTTAAAAAATATGATTAATATGTTTTGATCATCCAAAGTTTGAATCAGTATGAATATCTGCAAATTTTATGGATCTTCCATATGTACATACACGTTGGGACTCAATGCCTTACATGTTAAATTGCTTTCTGTTCTCGACATTGTAAAATGACACACGACACACTGTACAAGGAAGATAAACATTACTGTCACGTGTTTACTTACTGAAGGCACGGAGCAAGCCTATTTGTTGCGGCACAAAATATCGCGAGTTGGTGTCGCTTGGTTAGCGACTTGGTGCGCACAGAGGAGAGGTGGGGGAGAAATAAACTCCTACTTTTAGCGCTAAAATAAATGACAACCACAATATTTGAACCGGTTATTACAGAAAGGCAAATAGTTCAACATTTTCTACGATCATGGATTTAAGTGGGTCAATGGATCGTTTACTACAGAAATGAAACGTTTCTGTACCATATCACGACCTGGTAATGCCTTCAATTTTCTGCTTAGTGCAGACAAGGAGGGTTTTATTTCCTTCTTTGGTTCTGCTGTTAAATTAGGAAATGTGGGCAGTTTGCTTTTCTGCAGTAAACGGATCATTTTTGCCAAACGTTTCTTCTGAGTTACACATGGAAAAAAAAAAAATACTGCGAAATTGAATGGGGATGTTAAACTAACGCTGGTGAAATGGGTGATGTAACTTAAAATTTGCGAAAGTTGTAGCTGGACAGCTATCAGAAACTGACTACATTTTAAAATATTTAATTTAAAAAACTATAGCATATTTCAAAACTCGCTTCACACTTTAAACCGCTATAAATATTACTAGCATTCAGATAGGATTAAAACAAAAGAAGTCGCATACTAAGCACTCTTACCATGGGTACAATTTTGTTTAATAAAATATTAGTAATTTTATTCATACCGCTATAAGAATTTGTAAATTAAAAGCATGGCTCTATCACTATATAGTAGAATACAGCTGATTCAATGCTGTTGGGAAAATATGAGGAATGTTTCTCAAGGTCTGAGAAAGTTTGGAACTCTTCACAATTTAAGAGACAGTGATATTCATAGCTATGGGGATTTAATCAGACATTTTCAGGAAACTGGTTTTGTTTCTGTAAGAAGACATTTTTAAAGTCAAAAATTTACTTGCTGAGGTACTTGATGCAAATAATGAAGTGGGTAGAAATGATAATTATGAAATTATGTTGCACAGGTATCGAAACAACTTCAGATGAATAGTACTACAGTTTGGAGAATTGTGAAAACATTCTTAGCCTGAATATAAATGTCTGAATATAAACTGAAACCAACTTTTACACTCAAAACAACAACCGGACAGATATGATTTTGCTTTATTTGTACTAATAAATGTTTAAATTAATGATTGCTTGGCCAACATTTATGGACAAACAAAGCACATCTGCCTTAATGGTCAATTAACGTATACATTGAAATGTCTCTCAAATTTTAATTCAAGAATGTCTTCATGATTTAACGTTATTGTGTGTAATGACTTTCATTTACAATGAATCATTGACCATTAATTTTGCAAAGAAGACTGTAAACATTGAGAACTAGCGTTTCGATAGTTTTTATTTGGATTGTTCAGTACTACCCTTTTTTATATGTACGGTTTGAAAACACTGGTGAGTATAGTTGTGTTTTGGGCTAGTGAACCCTGCAGGATGAGTGTGGGGAGAGGGGAAAGGATATCTAGTTACCTAGTGAGCTGTTATGCAGTAATCATTCCTGCAGATTTTCAATTAACCTAGCATAGCCACTTAGCATAATAAGATGCAGAAGTTGTTTAATGCTGTAAGAAGATTTTCTATTCTTTCCACTATGTCTGAAGTTAAGAAATGTACTGTAGTGCATTCAGAAGGGCGTGAAATTATAAGTAGCGTTATAGATAAGTATGATGATGAAGCTCTGAATAAAGAGTATTTATATCCAGTGCCAGAAGCTCACAACCAGTTGCATCTTATACTGGTGTTTCCGTGTCAACGATAAGGAGAAGAGCTGCGGTCAAGAGAGGGAACTGTGTATTGAACACTTCTGAAAAAAAAAATCTGATGTGTTAAACTCCCAAGACTTTCTCTAGCTGTTCTACAAACTTCATACATAAGATTCTTCTTCTTTCTGCACCTTGCTAATCGTGGTACTCATTAGCATAATGTTCTTATTATTTAGTTCCGTATAAGTAGTAAGAAAATAAGGAAATACACTAGACTAAACCAATAGTCAAATGTTTTAAAAGCCTGTCGTTATGCGATTGTCATTACAAATCGCTTCTTTTCTTGGCCAGGAGTAGAACAAAAGAAAAACGGACACTCCCGTCTGAGAAAAGTATAAATACTTCACAACTGAAAATAATAACAATGAATACCTCGAAAACAGTAAGCTCCACGAGAAAAGTGTATATAACATAACTTGTGTATTTCAACAAGACCTACATTTTTTGTATAGGAAGTGTTTGTATATCTCTTACGTTTTACTAGTTATGCCAAATTAAGCAAATTTCATCCAGAATAAATAGGTCTTCAGAAGCTATTCCAAGAAAATTCAAGATATACATTTTATTTGTTAGGTAAATATCTTTAATGTATGATATTTTAATCAAAATCGTTAGAGCCATTTTTAAGAAAATCAAAATTTTCGAAAAAAGTTCCATGTAAAGGGTAGTTTGGGGTGGGGGATTTTTCTCAAAATCTTCGTGTCACATCCCTGGAAGATACTGAACTTATACACAAAGTTTGGTATTTTAGCTACTTTTCGTTTTTGAGTTATCGTGTTCACACACACGGATCTTTTTCTGAAAATGTTTTTTTTGGATACAGGGGATCCTAAAACATGTATTTCCGGTGAAATCTCGGTATCGAATTTTTGGGTGGAATACAATACCTCTCTATCCCTATGTACATTGTACATATGGGGCTAGAGAAAGTAAAAAAAATCTGTTGTGTACCATTCACATGACTTTCTCCATATCCCTGCAACAAATAATTCTTAAAAAGCTTATACTTCTATTTACTTTATGCTAATCAGAAAAAAATGGCAGAAATAGTCTAAGTACTCGCTTCCTTGTAAGTAGAAGCGAAATAAAGGACAACCGTAGGTTAAAGTGATAGTCAAAAGCTGGTTGCTATGTCAATGAAGTTCCTTTGTTTATATGGATAGGAGTTGACAAGTTCCTGTATGAGAAAAGTATGTTTTTCATAGCAGAAACCAAAAATAAGGAATGTCTAAAAAACGACGAACCCCACGAAAAAAATGTATATAACATAAATTGTGTGTTTTAATGTGCTCTGCATTTTATGTGTAGTAAGTTTTTGTCCATCTCTTACGGTTTAGCAGTTATTCAAAATTCAGTAAAATTCATCCAGAATAAACTACTCTTCAGAGACTATACACAGAAAATTCAAGATATACATTTTATTTGTCAGGTAAATATGTTTAATATACGAAATTTTAATCAAAATCATTAGAGCCATTTTTGAGAAAATCAAAATTTTCTTTACATGGAAAAAAGTTCCATGTAAAGGGTAGCTGGGGGTGGGGGTATTTTTCTCAAAATCTTCGTGTCGCATCCCTGGAAGATACTAAACTTAAATACCAAGTTTGGTATTTTACCGACTTTTCATTTTTGAGTTATCGTGTTCACAGACACACGGACACACGGACACACACACACAAACACACACACGGACCTTTTTGTGAAAATGTTTTTTTTTTGTATATTGGGGACCCTAAAACATATATTTCCGGTGAAATCTCGGTATCGAATTTTTGCTGGAGTGCAATACTTTCTCTATACACTATGTACATAGTAAAAAGAAAGAAAAGCTACACCTGAACATACTGTTGCGCAAATCAATGACTTTAATGCTACCGTTATATGAAGAATAACACAGTTAACTCATTTCATATTTATTTATTTAAAAAGTCTGCCATAAAGTGTGTGTTTTAATGAATTCTATATATATTGTGTAGTGAGTTTCTGTCTTTCTCTTACTTACAAAAGTCTCTAGAATGAAGAAGTGTTTAGAGGCCATTCCCGGATAATGCAAAGATACATTACGTTTGCCAGAAAATATCTTAAACATATGGTATTTTAATAAAAATCGTTAAAGCTAATTTTGATAAAATAAACATTTTCGAAAAAAGTTCATATGTACAGGGTAACGGGGGGTTTGTTGAGAAGCTTTGGGGGCATCCTTGGAAGATTTTGAACCCAAATATCAAGTTTGGTATTTAGCGAGCGTTTAGTTTTTGAGCTATGCCGCCTACAGACAGACAGACAGACACATACACACGACCACAACTAATCTTCTTCAGAAAATGAAACAGCGTCGTGTTCGGAATTGGACACGGAATTGGCACGGTCACTAATCTATGCCGGTCCCGGTGGCCGCGGTCGCTAAAATGCCTCGCTTTGGTGCTTCGTGGTACACGGCACGTGGGTTCGAGTCCCGCCTTGGGTATGGGTGTTTCTGTGTTTGTAAATGTGTATCTGTATATAAATATATATGTACAAAAGGAAAACGTTAAATATTAATAGGTCAACTAAAGAAATATAGGAAACTGGGAAAAAGAGGAAAAAGAAATACAGCGCTGCAGTCCTGACAAGCCTCAGGAACTGTATTAAAAAAAAAATCTATTAAGGTAGATTCAATACCGTTTTTATTTATATATATATATATATATATATATATATATATATATATAAAATTGTAAAAATACAGTTCCGGAGGCTAGTCAGGACTGCGGCGCTGTATTCCTTTTTTTCTCTCTCCATTTTTTCCAGTTTCCTATATTTCCTTAGTAGACCTTATTATTCTTAACGTTTTCCTTTTACATATACATACATAAACATAGACACATTTACAAACACAGAAACACCCATGCCCAAGGCGGGACTCGGACCCACGATCCTGTGCACCACGAAGCGTCAAAGCGAGATACTTCAGCGAGCGTGGCCACCGGGATTGACAACACTATTTTTTTTTTAAATACGGTACCGGAGTCTGTTTAGGACTCCGGCACTGTATACCCTACTTTAATTCACTTTTTTTTTTTTTTTTTTACCTTGTTTTTCTGTATTATTACTGGACTGCTGTTTTTTACTGTTACAACACACACATAAACACAAACATAACGCCCATGCCCAAGGCGGGACTCGAACCCACGATCCCCAGCGCTACGAAGCACCAAAGCGCGACGCCTTGGCGAGCGCGGCCATGGGGACCGGCACTATTTGTTAGTGTCACCTTATCTGTTCTCATGTGCGTGTTTTATACTCATTCCTTTCAGGTTCCACGAACTGGGAACACACTATAGCATTATTATTACTAGACACATTGCAAAATACTTTAATTGCCAAGAAGAAAACAAACTCTGTTACAAACAGTGCAAGTAATATGATTTACTTTTCCTCAGTCCTCAGGAAACCCCTCTGCTCTATAACACAATGATGAAGGTACGTGCTTGTGGCTATGTTGTCAAGTTATGCTGTTACAAGAACTAACACGCTTTCTAGGTAAGGTTAATGATGACAATGCACAAATGCTTGACATTGCAGCACAAACAATGCAAATTAAATTAATACAACTCAACATGAACAATGACAGGCCCGTCATTATCGTCAAATGCAGTAGTTGCAACAGATCTCTGTTCTCTGCTGCGGAATAAGTGTATGATAGAGCGAGTTTAAGGCTCGTTTCACACCGGGACACTGGTAACAGTGGTCAACACTCCTAGATCACTGGTGACTGACACTGCAGATTTTGCCAACTGATTGCTTAGTGAAATGGACCATATTTTTGGGACCATAACACGACAGTAAGAGACACCCTTAATTTTGTTATGAAAATGTTGAAATCAAAGTATTTTTACTTTCTCTAGCCCCGTATGTATAATGTACATAGGGATAGAGAAGGTATTGCACTCCACCCAAAAATTCGATACCGAGATTTCACCGGAAATATATGTTTTAGGGTTCCCTTTATCTAAAAAAAGTATTTTCAGAAAAAGGTCTGTGTGTGAGTCCGTGTGCCCATGAACACGATAACTCAAAAACGAAAAGTCGGTAAAATACCAAACTTGGTATTTAAGTTTAGAATCTTCCAGGGATGCGACACGAAGATTTTGAGAAAAATCCCTCCACCCCAAACTACCCTTTACATGGAACTTTTTTTCGAACATTTTGATTTTCTAAAAAATGGCTCTAACGATTTTGATTAAAATATCGTATATTAAATATATTTACCCGACAAATAAAATGTATATTTTGAATTTTCTGGGAATAGCCTCGGAAGCTTACTTTATTCTGAATGAAATTTACGGAATTTTGCATAGCTCTTAAACCGTAAGAGTAAGATAAAAACTTACTGCACAAAAAATATAGAGCACGTTAAAACATACAATTTATGTTATATACATTTTTTTCATGGAGTTGATCGTGTCTTAGATATTGGTTTTTTTTTTGGTTTTTGCTATGAAAAACATACTTTTTTCATACATGAATTTGCCAACTCTGACCATGGAAGTAAAGGAACTTAAGTCACATAGCAACCAGCTTTTGGCTATCACTTTTAACCCATGGTACTTCCTTATTTCCCTTCTACTCACAACGAAGCAAGTAATAAGACTATTTCGGCTATTTTTTTTTCTAGATTAGCATGAATTAAATAGAAGCATAAGTTTATTTAACAATAATTTGTTGCAGAGATGTAGAGAAAGTCATGTGAATGGAACACATCAGATTTTTTAAATTATCTCTTCATTCGCCCTGTAGGGTTGAGTTCATGGTTTCCGCGCTCATTTATTTTTTCGCTTCATTTTGTTGTTGTTGTAGCTTAACGTCCTTTAATCATCAATTTTGTCCATTCTTCTCGAATTGAGACTGCATAACGGTACACTTGATACTCTTCTTCTTCATGATAATCATGTGGGTGTATGTTTACGTAGCAATGTCATCATAAACGACTCAATCAATTTCAATAATCCTATCCGATGTTAGATTGTACTAAAATTGCTGTAAAATTACTGTGATCATATATTTGAGACGCATATATGGACAAGGAATGCTCTGGCGTTAGCCTGTGAGGCCCCCTTTATTCGTAAATAATAATTTGTATACCTGGAAACCATAAGGGACAGGCAGATAAAAATGTAGATCTGATAAAATACACAATTTACAGTTATGTGAACACTATTTCACTGAAGTTTTGTAGCTAAATGGTTAAAGGTTCTGAGTTTGAACACAATTTACAAATATCTGAGCCATTAGTTCACATAAAATCGAATTTTTTCATCAGCTAGTTATTATTTTGCAATAATACATCACAGCAGTAGCAAATTTTCTCATGAAGTTTACTTTTTTCCACAAACGGCACCATAGCCTGCAGAGAGAAAAGTATATATGATGGGAAACATTTTTAATTTATGATTTAGGATTTTCATTCGCAATACTGAAGTGATGAACGGTACTCTAAAATATTTTGACAAGCAGTTCAACGTTTCTGGTGATACAAAATCTAAAGTT
Source organism: Hymenopus coronatus (assembly GCA_030762935.1). Taxonomy (NCBI): domain Eukaryota; kingdom Metazoa; phylum Arthropoda; class Insecta; order Mantodea; family Hymenopodidae; genus Hymenopus; species Hymenopus coronatus. Next base: position 43,608,832 of record CM060892.1, on the reverse strand, counting down.
AACATTCTTTCGCTAGAAAATCACCAAATCCTTATTCGTTGAACATTTTATACGTACTCTATCACCTTATCATATAGAGAATCACTAAATTCTTATTGTTAGAAATTGTGTGCGAACTTTATTACCTTATTATTTATAGAAGTCTTTATTTTTTTTTTGTGGAAAATTCTGTACACTATTTATCTCCTTGAAATTTCAATATCTTTCACTAGGCTGCTGTCGTGTTACCCCGCCTCCTTCGTTTTGTGCATGGCCAAGGAGAAAGCATTTCCCCTTCAATCATTCAGTGGCGCTTAACAGGGTTCGATTCTCGACACGATGGCAGGTTTAAAGCGAATCAAACATATCGTATTCCAGAAAGAATGGGAGGCAGGATACTTTTTGTTTAAATGTGAAATGCCTCATTTGTAAGCCATACTTATATTGAGTTTCCGATTGAATATTAAACGACACGGCAAACATTATTTTATCGGGTATGCAATTGATTTTGAAATAATTTTGCCTGCAAATACGCTCCCCGCGATCTTCAAATGGAACTAGTTGCTTTGCAAAATTCAGCAGCCATTAAATATTCTCAGAACAAAGATTCGGACTATTTAAATCTGTTCCCAATGAAAATTTGCCCAAATTTCCGAGACTTTGCTGAAAAGCATATATCAATATTTGGTTCTAAATATGCTTGCGAACAGATATTCTCAAAAATGAATAAAAAACAAACAAACTAATGTTGTAGTAGGAAGGGAGGGTAGGATTGTTGCTCTGCCTTTTAAAACCCCGTGGTTCATCTCTGTTGACAACCGTCGATGAACTGGTTGCAAGCAAATAATGTCAACCAAGTCAGGTTTTTTTAGTATCCCATATAATATTAACGTTGCTGAAGCCCCCGCCACTGATAGAAAGCGACGTCATAGATAGAGAGGTTGTTGCCTGCCGCAACCAAACAAATGGGTGGAGGTAAATCTGCCCTCCCCTCTTCTGCTGTTTCTTTATTATATAAAAACAGTACCGGAGTCTGGTCAGGACTCCGGCGCTGTATCCCCTATTTACATTCCGCCCCCCCCTGTATGATTACTGGTTTTACTGTTCCTTTACACAAACATATACACATTGCACAAACATATAGCACCCATGCCCAAGGCCGGTCTCCATGGCCACGCTCGCTAAGGCGTCTCGCTTTGGTGCTTCGTGGGCAGGGGGTCTTGGGTTTGAGTCTCGCCTTGGGCACGGGTGTTATATGTTTGTGTAAAGGAACAGAAAACCAGTAATCATACAGTAAACTTAGGGGGCGGATGTAAACGGGGATACAGCGCCGAAGTCCTGATTAGACTCCGGTACTGTTAAAAAAAAGCGGGACTCGAACCCACGATCCTGTGCGCCAAAGCGAGACACATTAGCGAGCGCGGCCACCGGGATCAGCAAACTTGAGCAGTAGGGAATTAAATTGGTCTAAACTTCGCTTTGCGTCTAATAATTTCCACACCTCTGATATGCAAACAACTGTTATGGTACTAGGCGTTTTCGAGATATATGTTTTTATAAGTTTCAACTTACGTCAGTTTTTGAAGTTGTATTGCCTACAGTATTTCTCGTGATATCACGGAAAGAGTATGAAATTACAAGTCCAGCGTATAATGATCCACTTCTAAACATTGGCTCCCTTTATTCCCATTGTATCTGTAGAGAAATGTGTAATGAAACTATTTCTACAAACGTTTGTCACTCTGTTCCAACTCTGCTCAGCTGTGTCGAGTTAATGAGGATTTAGAAGAACATATATGGAAATATGGACAAATGCAATTATCTGGAAACAGTTTGGAGGAAATATGAATTAGGCTGTTCAAATTGTTCTATAGAGTTGCAGCAGGAGTGGTAAAGCTTGGTCGGTTCCAGATCAGTCAGTAGAGCACTTCTTGAGAACTCCTTTACTATGCCGCGTAACTGATGCAGGAACTTGTAGAAAGGACAACATTCTCTTTTTCTCTCAAACAACTTAGCTTTATTGATAATTTTCCAACATTAAAATAGTTTCAATATAAGCGACAGCCTTCTTTTCTTTTAAGGAAACTAAATCGTCTATACTTATTAACGATTACAGTTCCAACGAAATTTATCTGGTATTGTTGAAATATTAAACTTATTTCTTATTTTTATCTTTTACGTAATACACTTTCTTTCTCACTTGGACTAGGATGTTCCGTCAAATAACTTCATTAATTCCCCGGAAATTCAATTATCTTGCCGAAGATTATATCTGCTCTATTCTCCGAGGCAATATCAAATCCGAACACAAATTCTTTCGTATAATTGACCTCCTTCCCTGACGAGGTATTTATAAGAAATATTACCTCTCAGACATGAATAAAGATGGATATTGTTCCGCAATGCTAGATATTGCTTCAGAGTTAATCTTTCTTTTATAATGTCCAATAATTTGACAAAAAATCATCTTTTACAGATCATTAATTGATTTCATAAAGTTCTATAAAAGCCTGTAGGTTACAGCAGTAAAACATGGACCCAAGGGCACAAGATCGGAAACGAATTGAACTGCAGAAACGAAATTCCTCAAATCAGTGGAAAAATCAACAATGAGATAACAAGAGAAGCAGTGAAATAAGGGAGACAGTAAAAATGAGTATAGGTGATTCAATTAATGTAGTGCATCAGTGATATTTGGAAAATCCAAAATTGTAAGATATTTTATTATATGTAACAATAGTTCGACCATTCACAGGCATAAATTCTTCTTGAGTAATGTTAATAATTTTGCCCTATACTCACACAGTTGTTTTCGGTTTCAAAAGTTTAGTAATTGTATGAAAAAAAGTTTGTGAAACACTCACTTGCTGTGCAACACGGCTGAGAGACTTTTTAAGTGAGCGTTCGAATACAGTATCACATTCATCTAACCTTTCCTACTAGAACCTGTCGTTTACGCTTCTTTGGTTTAGCGTTTAGTGATCCCGTTGTTTTAAATGTATTGATCAAATATTTTATAATGTCTCTACCCGGAACTGGAACAGCAGGAAATTGCTGCTGATATTATCTACATACCTGTCTACATGATTCGGTTTTCACGTGTGTATCGTACATAAAAAACACTGTAAAAGCCTCAATTTGTTGACAAGCATCTATGCGCATTAACGAGAGAATAACCATTTTAAGGAAATTACATACAACACAAAGCAACGACTGAGACAGCACAAGCTGATAAACGTACCCTTGACACGTCTTGCGCTGCTTCTGCGCAGTGGTATAATGCCGACGGCACTGTCGTCTCGGGCGATACGCATATGCGCCGGTTCTGGCCTTGGCATAAACCGAAAACAAGTATAATATACAAAGAGCTATGGAAGTGCGAAATCTACGGGAAGGTGCTTGGAACAACAGAGGCATATCGAGAGAGGGAGAGAGAGAGAGAGAGAGAGAGAGAGAGAGACGGTAAACATCCAATAAAGGAAATACAGCAGAAGAAAGAAAAAGAAAACTCTAATATGTTACATTCTCATGATTTTCTCTACATCGCTGTAAAAAATTATTGTTAAAACATATTCTTCTATCTACTTTATGATAATTGGGATAAACATTAGCATAAATTTACTTAATTACTTGGTTCCTTGTAAGTAGAAGGGAAATAAGGGAATACACTAGTCAAATCTTTAAAAGGCCGGTTACCATGTGTTTGAAATCCGTTTCTGTGTATTACCAGGATTTACAGCTTTCCGTGTGAGAAAAGTTAAAGTAGGTATTTTAAATCTGAAACAATTAACCAGGAATATCACAGAAACGATAAATTCCACGAAAAAACGTATATGACATAAATTGTGTGTTTTAGCGCGATCTACATTTTTTGTCGAATAAAGAGGTCTTTAGAGGCTATTCCCAGAGAATTCAAGATATACATTTTATTTGTCGTGTAAATATCTTTTACATACGGTATTTAAATCAAAATCTTTGGAGTCATTTTAGAAAAATATCACAATTTTCGATAATATCCATGTAAAGGGTAATTTGGGGGGGGGATCTTTTCCTCAAAATCTTCGGTCGCATCCCTGGAAGATACGAAATTTAAACACCAAGTTTGGTATTTACCGACTTTTCGTTTTTGAGTTATCGTGTTCGCAGGCACAGGGACACACTGACACACACGGACCTTCTTTTTCTAAAAATTTGTTTTTTTTTATACAGGAGACCCTATAATGTGCGTTTCCGCTGAAATCTCAGTATCGAAGTTTTGGGTGGAATGCAATACCTTCTCTATTCACTATGTACATAGTACGTGTAGAGAAAGTAAAAAGGAAAATAATTACAAGTGTTTATATCACTTCTAAATTGTATTGTACCCTTGTGCACACCCTGTATATTACAACATAGGTATTATAAGACTTGTGTTTTCTTACTACAACATTTGTAAACATTTATTTCTAGCTTGTATCTAAGTATTATATAATGCAAAGAAAATATACGAACAATGGAGTCAGAAGTACTTCGTTTATAGTCACAGTAGTTAAGTTACCTTTTGGAAATTTAAGGGACGCATAAAATGAGAGAGATAGAGAGGGAGAGTATATTATGTTGCCTACTTTAATTTTGTTAGGTTGGCAAGATGAAGTGGTGTCTGCTTTGACAGCCCCTATCGGTAATAGGATACTCTCCATCCAATAACATTCTTTATTATGAGGCTCGTGATGGGGGCGGGGGAGCTAAAGTGAGTTACGTCCCACGTGATGGGTAATGTGATACACTTGATGCTGCTAAAGGTGCATTTAATCAACACTAGAGGTCTCGCTTGTAACACGAAGTTTTCACTCTGCTTGCGGAACAGGTGGAAATCAAATTATAACCTCCTCCTTAAGTGATACTTGCAGAATATGCCAGTTAAATTTCAACAGTGTGCTAAGTAACACAAATCACTGTAAAGCTTTATTTACTGTTAACAGACATTTGTTTTACAGATTTAAAATTATTTAATTCATACTGTATGGAATTTCACACACAAACTCCCAGGAAGCAAAGAAAAACTGCAAGTCATTTGGTCCGAGTCAAGCTGCACTCTGCCGCCAAACAGTCTCTATTTCACGGCCGGAAATGTGCTGTTGGTGGCATGTGGGGAGGCCCGCCGGGTGCTCTATCTCGCCTGTGGTTTAGGATGGGGAGGGCCCAGGTTAAATAATCGGTGGTACGGCATGCCTGGATCATAGCACCCGGTGTGAGGCCTGTGTTGTAAATTTCGAAACATATTACTATACTAAATTTTTTTTAAGTTATTATTGCAAATTATTGTATTTTCACCTTGAAATAGACGCATTTAAGGCCAAATGTTACTGACCAAATCAAAATTTAGTATTATTACCAATTTTTCACTATAGTGAAAACGCTAAAGCACTACACCCACTTACAGTCATCCATTTAAATTGTCACGTGATACGGTTTAAAGCGCCGTATATTAATAAAAACGACAGGAACTTGAACTACAAGCATTACATTATTTAATTAGGCAAAAAACATTTTTTTTTCATTTTTTTCACTTTTTGATAAAATTTTACAGATGCGTTACCTTTAGTGATATTGCAGAATATGCCAGTTGAATTTCAACAGTGTGCTAAGTAGCACAAATCACTGTCAAGCTTTATTTACTGTTAACAAAAATCGTTGCTTTACAGATTTAAAATTATTTAATTCATACTGTATAGAATTTCATGCTTTTCCGTCTGCAAATGACTATGTCAAATTGAACTTTTCAATTTAGTTATTTTCCGTATTCCAACACCAGTATATACATACATGCTGATACATTTAATACGAGAATAACTTTTCACGACCACTTTTCTCCCGTATTGGAATACTCCACGTTTATATATTAACTGTAAAAATCTGATGTGTTCCATTCACATGATTTTCTCTACATCGCTGTAACAAGTTATTGTTAAAAAGCATATTGTTCTATCTACTTGTACTTCATGATAATCGAGATAAATATTAGCATACATTGTTTTAACTTGCTTCCTTATAGGTAGAACGAAAATTATGGAATACAATAGGCTAAAACAATAGTCAAATATTTTAAAAGCAGGAAGCTATGAGGATGAAATCCATTTCTATGCAGGACCATGAGTTTACAACATTCCGTGTTAAAAATTTTTGAAGTATTTTACATCTGTAACAAATAACAACAAGGAGTATCTCAGAAATAGTAAATTCAAAGAAAAAAAGTATATAACATACATTGTGTGTTTTAACGTGATATACAATTTTTGGGAAGTAAGTTTTTATCTATCTCTTACGGTTTACTAGTTACGCAGAATTCAGCAAAATTCATTCAAAATAAAGAGGTCTTTAGAGGCTATTCCCAGAAAATTTAAGATATACATTTTATTTTCCATATAAATATCTTTTATATACGTTATTTTAATCAAAACCGTTAGAGCCATTTTTGAGAAAATAAAAGATGTCGAAATTTTGTCTATGTAAAGGGTAGTTTAGGGTGCGGGTATTTTGCTCAAAAATTTTCTTGTCGCATCCCTGGAAGATACTTAACTTAAATACCAAGTTTGGTATTTTACCGACTTTACATTTTTGAATTATCGTGTTCACAGACACACGGACACCACACACACACACACATATCACGAACCTTTTTCTGAAAATACTTTTTTTGGATACAGGGGACCCTCAAACTTTTATTTCCGTAGAAATTTCGGTATGAATTTTTTGGGTGGAATGCAATACTTTCTCTATACACTATGTACATAGTACATGTAGAGAAAGTAAAAATTGCGTATTACTTAATGCTCCATTGCTTCCTTATATTTTTGTAATATCTGTTTGGAAACTCACGATCTGTGCTTTAAACACTCTCCATAATACTTTAAGTATTTCCTTCAACTTTTGTTTAATCAATAACTTGACTGTTAGCCCTGCAATGAGCGTATGAACTACGACTAAGTCCAACATAATATGAAAACCTTAATTAACATAAATAATATAAAGTATTTTGTCATAGTATGAAACTAAATGTTGTAGGTAAGTGCAGGATTTTTTTTTCAGGCCTGGTTTCAATATTCCGGCTTTACCGACATTACTCCTTATGTAAAAGATCTCACTTTCCTATCCAGTTACGCAAATACGTGAATACGAATACGAACAATTTCCTTCCTAAAATCTCCTGTATAGATTGTTTCACTCATATGACGCAAGCGCGGTATGGACGAATACTTTTTAAACATTTTTGCATATCAACTAATCTTCGCATCTAGAGCAAGTAATGTAATCGCCATTCGATAATGCAATGTATTCCAACTTTTTTTTTGCAATTATCGGGGATTCAAGGGAACTGATATTAAAACTTTTGTCAAGCTGTATCTAATTAGTTCATTTTAAACAATTAATATTTTTTTCCAGTAAGTTTACATTTTTATTCTATTAATTTAACGTTATACCATTGCTTAAATCTATTTCAATATTTGGTGCAAGGTTATGGGGGAAAGCAACGATAAGTGATTTGTTTTAAAGGTCTGAAAACAGAATTAAATTTTATGTATATTTTATAGTAATTATTTGTAGATGTTTATTGGAAATATCGTCATATTTTTTGGCCAGAGTCTTTTGAGACAGTACAAAGATACAACAGCAACCACATAATTATGATAGAACATTAAATATTCTGCTTAAAAATATAAGAAATGAAGTCTAAGATATTTTATGTATGCATTTGCTTTCCCTACAACATAATATGTGTACAAGTTTTAGTAAGGTCCGTGAAATTTACTTTCCGATCTTGTATAAGGTTGGTGAAGCAGGATTTTGTCCACCATGTTTAAACACACTATACTTTTGAGATAAGTGCACATTGTATGGGTTAAATGTGCATCCAAAATAAGATTTTGTGGTATTAAATGTTCAATTAAGCCGTAAATTTAGACAGTAAGTTTTAAACCACTATAATGGTGAATACGTGTGTGGTGTTTGGTTGTAATTACTCGAATAGCAGAAGCATAAACAAGGAAAGGGAAATGAGTGTCAATACATAGATTAGTGTACTTATTTAAGTGATGTTTCGATGGAATACTTTGTGAAATTTAATTATTTTTTCACATAAGCCGCGTGTAGGGCTCAAAATAATTAGAGATCACCTTGTAGTTTACCAAGAAACATGCGAGTCCGTTGAGAAATTCAATCTTAGGCCAGCATGTTGCCATGAGCTCAGCAGTAGAGCAACCGGCTAAGGACCGGGAGATCCGTGGTTCAGTTCCCGGCTATGGCAGTGACTTTTTCAGTCTGACTCTACATATCCAACTTAGTGAAATATTTCAATACACAGGTGTATGTTATACATTATCAGCAAATCGATTATGTGTTGTTTATTAGATTTTAGATTTCCAACTTGGAAAGGCCGTGGAAAAAGCAGACAAAATTGGCAACCTACTCCGGTTTATAAGAAATTTGCCCATGCAGCAGCTATTGCGAGAAATAACTACTATCAAATTATGTGCTTATGATACCAGAACCGTGAGAATAGGGGGCTGTTCCTCGGAGTCGGAATGCAATACATGCAGTCCACAGTCAGTCATTATATCTTTAGGATATTCTCTGCTATTTGTCACCCTTTTTTGGTGTGCACTTAAAAGGATTCGAAATCTCTCGCAAACATGTATGTGTATGTGTGTGTGTTTGTTTACGTGCATACACCCTATATATGACTGCTTATACATATATTCAGAATCGTTTACTTAATGCACTCAATAGAGGAGTTAGAGTAGATTATTTTTATAGGTTCTTGTAGTGGAATTAAAGTTAAAGGCATGAGAGACAAATAAAATATCAGATTTTGTCCTCCTTTAGTTTTAGACCAAGAAATTAGAACAACATTAAATTATGATCTTGCCGCGATGTTTACTGAAATAATACGAATTTATCAATAATAACTGACTGTCAGAAAATATTATTGTATTAAATGTTTTTAATCTAGAGATCTCTCCCCTTCCATTGTCTTTTGTTCTTTACTTCAAAAATTTGCAAAACATTAATTTGACAGATGTATTGTGTGGTGTATACGGTAGTGTGTAGAATCACAAGATGGCGGCTGGGCACAAAACGTGCTTCAGCAAAACTTGGCATTTTCGTCTGTGATGGTGTGTCTGTCCCGTGCAGAGGTTAGTTAGGAAGCTTAATTGTTTTGTTCTCCGGCTCTGGGTTTGTGCGTATGTTTGCAACATAATAATATGTTGCCATTTTGTTATTCGCCTTTGTATGTTTAATTCTTTCTGTTATGGCACACAATGTTATTGCAATTTTGTTATTATTTAGGATAACATTTTAATGGTAATTTTATGGATTTTTTTACGTATTCTTGGGTATTTTAATGCATTGTTACTTAATTCTTGTCCGTGGGAAATATTAAAGAATTCAAATTGAGGTTAGCAAATGGCTGTGTCAAGCAGGTAACAAAAGTTCTAATAAACCTGATATGAAAAAATATTTTCTTAATAGCGCTGAATCAGGTTACGATTAAATGTTGACCCAAATGTTTGCAACGCAATCTTTTGGGATACTCTCCATATAAACTACCATTAATGTCGTACATATTTAAAAATCTTGGAAGATATTGACAACTTTTGTTCTAATTATAGCATTTTAGCTATGTTTGTGCAGCTTTCTTTCAAAAATACACAATAGGGAATGCCAATACTGAGTGATCGGCATATAGTAGAACCGGTGACAGACAGAGCTCTGAGCAGGTGACAACACGTCCGCAATAAATATACTACAATTTGTCGCGTAAGATATTAATAACAAATCAAAACAGTAATTACTTAAAAATAAAAATTACTGCCACATATCAAGCCAGGAGACACTAAAGTGCTTCCATTCGTTGTTCAAGTATTTCTGGAATCAGCTGAAGAAATTGGCCATTACTCGCTGCAGCCCCTTTGAGAACTCGGGAGCGACTCACAGAATTTTTTAAAGGATGTATAAATCATAAATGAATACCTGTTGGGAAACAGAATATCGATTACCCAAACAGAGCTATTTAACATAATACGTACTGTTTTGCGTCAATAACAGAGTGCTGCGTTTACAAGAGCTGAAGCTTCGCGCTTCACTACTGGCCAGCAAAGAACCGTGGAAGCTGTTCTACTCTATGGTGACCATCCTGTATATGATCCCTTAATTACACGAGTAATTTTGCTACACATGCTACTCTCACTTTTAATTCCTAAACAGTTTTTTACTTTCTCTACACGTACTATGTACATAGTGTGCAGAGAAGGTATTGTAATTCACCCAAAATTCGATACCGAGATTTCACCAGAAATACACGTTTTGGTTCCCCCTGAATCCAAAAAAAGCACTTTTACAAAAAGGTCTGTGTGTGTCTGTGGACAGCATAGCTCAAAAACGAAAAGACTGTTAAATACCAAACTTGGTATTTAAGTTTTTTATCTTCCAAGGATGCGACGCGATGACTTTCAAGAAAATCGCCCCACCCCCAACTACCCTTTGCATGGAACTTTTTTCGAAAATTTGGCTGTAACGATTTTGATTAAAATGTCAAATATTAAAGTTATTTACCTGAAAAATAAAAAATGTATATCTTGAATTTTCTGGGAATAGCCTTTGAAGACTTTATTCTGAGTGAACATTTTACGGAATTTTGCATAACTGCTTAACCGTAAGAGATGGACAAAAACTTAACACACAAAAATGTAGAGCACATTAAAACACACAATTTCTGTCATGTGTATAGTTTTTTCGTGGAGTTGATCGTTTTTGACATATTCCTTGTTTTTGGTTTCAGCTTTGAAAACATTATACTTTTCTCATTGAAATTCCTGTCCATACAAATAAAAGAACTTCAGTCACATAGCAACCAACTAACGGTTATCAAATTTGATACTATAAAACAAGCAGAAGCTAAAGGCATAAAACTTGATAAATTGAATTTAAACTTTTTATTGGAAAGAAAAAAATCAATAAAGGATCCACTTTCATTTTTATTTCCATTTTTTCTATTATTTTATTTAACAACTTCATAGGTTTATTCCATATAGTACTCCCTTATTTCCCTTCTACTTACAAGGAAGCAAGTAATACGACTATTTCTGTTACTTTTTTCTCGATTAAAATGAAGCAAATAGAAGTATAAGCTTTTTAACAATAATTTGTTGCAGAGATGTAGAGAAAGTCATGTGAATGGAACACGTCAGATTTTGAATATTCCCATCACAGACACCTTAGCCTAAGTCAGACCTGGGGAGCTGGTAAACGGAGGGAAAGTGTGACGTCTAACAGTTCCATCTATAGTTGTTATCGAGACTGTTACTCCCATGCAAAGTACAGCAGTGGCAAAACCAACTCGGCGAGTGGCCATGTACCAAAGTATATCGATACATTTTTCTTGACACTAATTTGTCAATTAAGGCTCAATTTTAGACGCAGAGAGACGCAGTGTTGATAGAAGGGTATTATAATTTAAGCTGGAGCGAATGCAACCCTTAGTATAGTTCACATATATATGCGTAACATACAATCTGATGCGTTCCATTCACATGACTTTCTCTACATCTCTGCAACAAATTATTGTTAAAAAGCCCTTGCTTCTATTTACTTCATGCTAATTGAGAAAAAATTAGAAAAAAATAGTCTTATTACTTGCTTCCTTGTACGTAGAAGCGAAGCAAGGCTAAAGTGTTAATCAAAAGTGGTTGCTATATGACTGAAGTTCCTTTGTTTGTATGGACAGAGTTGACAACTTCCTGTATGAGAAAGATATGTTTTTCAAAGCTGAAACCAAAAATAAGGATATCTAAAAACGATCAACTCCAAGAAAAAATGTATATAGCAGAAATTGTGTGTTTTAACATGCTTACTTTTTTGTGTGGTAAGCTTTTGTCCATAGCTTACGGTTTAGCAGTTATGCAAAATTCCGTAAAATGCATTCAGAATAAAGTAGTCTTCACAGGCTATTCCCAGAAAATTCAAGATATACATTTTATTTGTCAGGTAAATATCTTTAATATATGATATTTTAATCAAATCGTTAGAGCATTTTTTAAGAAAATCAAAATTTTCCAAAAAAGTTCCATGTAAAGGGTAGTTTAGGGTGCGGGTATTTTTCTCAAAAATTTTCTTGTCACATCCCTGGAAGATACTAAACTTAAATACCAAGTTTGGTATTTTATCGACCCTTCGTTTTTGAGTTATCGTGTTCACGGACCCACGGACACACTGACAAACGGACACACACACGCGGGCCTTTTTCTGAAAATACTTTATTTGGATACAGGGGATCCTAAAATATATATTTCCGGTGAAATTTCGGTATCAAATTTTTGGTGGAGTGCAATACCTTCTCTATATACTATGTACATAGAACGTGTAGAGGTAGTAAAAATTGCAACAATACATTCTACAAAATTTCGCAATATAGGGTATGTATTGGCTGGCAACATTTGGAAAAGCTTCAAGCCGTGTTCTCTGTTGTTTTAGAGGAGTGCTGTGCTGTAATATAATCAATTCTAATTGCTAAGGGACTTAGACCGATTGCATTGAAAGCATGGTTGCAAAATTATTGCATTATGTTTTTCCTTGGTAATATCTGTGAATCACATGTCGTTGATTTCCCGCTGTCTGTTGTTATTCGTCAAGCACACTGCTAAGAAGGCGCAGATGAGCGCAAGCTTCCTAGGTTTGACCTAAGCGATTCAAATAACTACGATCATTAAGTTGACACGCAATGGAGTAGTCATTCTTTCAAAACCGAACGTTGAATTCGAATCTCTGCGACTGCAGTTAAATGTATCGATAAAAAATCTGATGTGTACCATTCACATGACTTTCTCCATATCCCTGCAACAAATTATTCTTAAAAAGCTTATACTTTTATTTACTTTCTGCTAATCAGAAAAAAATAGCAGAAATAGTCTAATTACTCGCGTCCTTGTAAGTAGAAGCGAAATAAGGGACAACTGCAGGTTAAAGTGATAGTCAAAAGCTGGTTGCTCTGTCAATGAAGTTCCTTTGTCTATATGGATAGGAGTTGACAAGTTCCTATATGAGAAAAGTATACGTTTTTCATAGCAGAAACCAAAAATAAGGAATGTCACAAAAACGACGAACTCCACGAAAAAAATGTATATAACATAAATTGTGTGTTTTAATGTGCTCTACATTTTTTGTGCAGTACGTTTTTGTCCATGTCTTACGGTTTAGCAGTTATTCAAAATTTAGTAAAATTCATTCAGAATAAACTACTCTTCAGAGGATATTCCCAGAAAATTCAAGATATACATTTTATTTGTCAGGTAAATATGTTTAATATACGAAATTTTAATCAAAATCGTTAGAGCCATTTTTGAGAAAATCAAAATTTTCGAAAAAAGTTCCATGTAAAGGGTAGTTGCGGGTTGGGGGATTTTTTTCAAAATCTTCGTGTCGCATCCCTGGAAGATACTAAACTTAAATACCAAGTTTGGTATTTTACCGACTTTTCGTTTTTGAGTTATCGTGTTCACACACACACACACACACACACACACACACACACACACACACACGGACCTTTTTGTGAAAATTCTTTTATTTTGGATATTGGGGATCCTAAAACATATATTTCGGGTGAAATCTCGGTATTAATTTTTTGGTGGAGTGCAATGCTTTCTCTATTCACTATGTACATAGTGCGTATGGAGAAAGTAAAAAGGAGGGGGAAGGCCCATTAAAATAACTGTGTGATAACACGCGTGGATGGTAACTGCAAAAATCTGATGTGTTCCATTCACATGCCTTTCTCTACAACTTTGCAATAAATTATTGTTAAAAAGCTTATGGTTCTATTTACTTCATGCTAATTGAGAGAAAAAAAAAAAACTAGAAGAAGTAGTCCTATTACTTGCTTTCTTGAAAGTAGAAGCGAAATAAGGGAGTACCATAGGTTAAAGTAATAGTCAAAAGATGGTTGCTATGTGACTAATGTTCCTTTGTTTGTATGGATAGGAGTTGACAAATTCCTGTATAAGAAAAGTATAAGTTTTTCAAAGCTGAAACCAAGAAAAAGGAATATCTCAAAAACGATCAACTCCACGAAAAATATGTATACAACATAAATCGTGTGTTTTAACATGCTCTACATTTTTTGTGAGTTAAGTTTTTGTCCATCTCTTACGGTTTAGTAGTTATGCAAAATTCCGTAAAATTTACTTGGAATAAAGTAGTCTTTAGAGGCTAGTCCCAGAAAATTCAAAATATACATTTTATTTGTCATATGATATTTTAATCAAAATCGTTAGAGCCATTTTTCTAGAAAATCAAAAATTTCGAAGAAAGTTCCATGTAAACGGTAGTTTGGGGTGGGGGGATTTTTCTCAAAAGTTTCGTGTCGCATCCCTGGAAGATACTAAACTTAAATACCCAGTTTGGTATTTTACCCACTTTTCGTTTTTGAGTGATCGTGTTCACTGACACACGGACACACACACACACACAAAATACTTTTTTTTGGATACAGGGGACTCTAAAACATATATTTCCGGTGAAATTTCGGTATGGAATTTTTTGGTGGAGTGCAATATTTTCTCTATACACTATGTACATAGCACGTATAGAGAAAATAAAAACAGGTTTCACGGGTTTTGTTTCCGTTCTTAAGAGCAACTACAATTAAGTGAAGTATGTATATATATATAAATAAACTTATGATATAAAACTTCCATAATTTGTATATAAATAACTTTATTAAAGTATGAAAGATTTGTTGGATACAAAGCAGAACCAAGAGAGGCCTTTATAATGTTAAACATCCATAAAATACTATTTCATGTCAAAAAAAATGAACGATAGTTTTGGTCAAAATGCAAGCAATCATCCTATTATATCTTAGGCAAATCAGTTTACAAAATCTAAAAGGTTTATAATATCAAAGAAAGAAATGGAAATATATAAGAAATTTATGTATGCTAGCAAAGGAAATTAAAGAAAGACAATTTTGGCCATGGAAGCAGACTTTAAAAACATTCCTAAAATGCTAGCAGCATTACCACTAAGAATAGCATCTTGGGGACCGATAGCGGGACAGTTATCGCAGCTTGGCATATAGTTGTGCTGTGTTCGCATGCAGTGTGTACGTATGGTACTAATAAAAAGAAAATGGGGTAGTGGTTGCGTGGTAGACTGTGATGTTTTCACTAGTAGTGGAAGGCGATTGAGGATTGGTGGGTGGTAAACACAAATACCATTAATTTATGGGAACTAACAATTTTAATTCAATTGCTGTTGTGCAACAAGCATCAGCATCATTATCCGTTTCTTTTTCTTTCAAGATACATGGATTACAATGCACAACAACGTACAATCGGAACGTGTCAAATGTGAATCGTCTCCGATTGGCACATAAACAGGTTTTGTATTGCGAACAATTACACTCCACATCAGAAGATGTGATTGGAGTAAAACGGAAATAGGACACATCACCGACTATTGGGTAAGAACTCAATCAGCAATTATTTACGTAGCAATACCTCGTAGTACATTTCGTATTTCATGCATTATTGAAAATACGACATATTTCCAAACACTGTCTTCGCTTTGTTTTTCCCACGGTTAAAAATAGGTGTCTCGGATCTCTGATTAATTGCTTGCACAAGTTCATCGACAACTTTCAAGCCTCGAGGCATCAATGTTCGATGTTTCCAAATATGTGTTAATGTCGTAGATATATCTGCAATGTTCTTCTCTATGAATTGCATTTCTTCATGCAATCCATTTGAAGCAAGAGATTTTACAATCTTGATTAAAGAGCATGCACTACCATCAAAGGCATTAATTACCTGTAAAAGAGTAATATACAACGTAATATACTGCTGCGTGGAGCCACGTTCCCCAACGCGTTACTACAGGTTGTTAACATGCGGCGCGTGCAATCACCAATGCAAGTCGGTCTCTACTCAGTAGGTATGCAACTGGTAGCCTCATGTGTCCCCAAGTTGCTATCCTTAATTAGAACGTTGATTGTCCAAACTAATGCGCTAACAGGAATAGAACAGCAATGCTCCACTGAAAACGACACCAAGTGGTTTCTTATAATGAATATCAGATATTTAGCTTCCCTACTCCAGAGACCAAGTATTTCGATGACAAAAGCAAGAAATATATAATTATGAATAGAATGTTGTTTACTGAATACAACTGCGAAACTTGGTCATATCGGACGGTGAATGAATTTGGTGAAATGGGTGCACAAATGATCTCAGGATCTATGGAGCTTAAAGTTACTCGACATTCATCTTCTCAGGTTAAGGGAAAACCCCGAGACAAATCTTATCCAGGTAACTCACCCTAAGCGAGATTTGAACTCGCGATCTGTTGAATGTGAGGCAGGCACGCTACCACCGCACTACCCAGGCGGGCGTTTGTATGTTGTTGAAAGATGGGATAGAGCTGGTATTGATGGATTTTGCATTTCATGTAAGCGACTTTCCTTCTCCATGAAACTGTCATTCCATCAGATCCCTTTCCACCTTAGCGACTGATCCCACAGAGTCCTAAAATGGTGGGATGGCCAGAAGATATTAATGCCCTTTTAATTATATAAACTACTTCTTTTATTGTTAAAGACCAGTGCAGTATGAAACTAAAAACAGCAAAATCACTTAAAATATCCATGAATTAGCCTGCAAAGCACGGCATTTAAGCGTGAACCCTACTATTTTATCTACTATAGATATGAATAGGAAAGTTAAAAATGTAAATTGAGGTTAGGAAGCCCACAGAGTTAATGGCTATGTCATACAAAACAAAAGTTGTAATAAAGCTGATAGCGGAATATCAGCTTTATGGTCGATATTGAACAGCGCTGGCTAATATGCAGAAGCCAGACATGAAAGGGTGTAATGAACTGTCCCCCGAGACCTTTGTGTTACAAAAATTTAAATGCACTTTACACAAGCAATGACCATTATGTTTGAAACAAAAGGGAAATTAAAAAAGCTTGTGTAGTTGTACAGATAACAAGAACCTTAATGCTGCATAAAACAAACGCTTCTTATCTGCTGATTCGCTTTGATAAAGAGGTGCTGGGTAAGAACCCAGAATGCTCAAAGTAAATCTACGTATGTGGAAACTACATTGTTTTCAAAATAGTGAAGAAAATATATTTTAGGCACTCTGGAAGTAAAATTATGACCAAAATCCGCGCGCGTGTGTGTCTGTGTGGTTGTGTATTCAGCATAACTCAAATAGCGAAAAGGTTCAGAATCTTCCAAGGTGCGACACGGAAGATTTTCAAGAAAATCTCTCCCCCACCTCAAACTAACCTTTACATGGAACAATTTTGTGATGGACAAAGCGGTGCTGGGGGTGGGTTTTCACAGGAATATTTTTCAAAATTTTCGATTTTCTGAAGAATAGCTCCAAAAGTTGTGTTAAAAGTGGCGTATGTTCATGATACTTGCATGGCAAATAAAATGTATATCCTGAATTTCTTGGGAATAGCCCCTTAAGTCCTCTTCATTGTGAATTATATTTGCATAACTTATAAACCGTAGGGAACGGACAAAAACTTCCTACACAAAAATGCACATCTCGTTAAAACACACAGTTTATGTTAAACACAGTTTTTTTTTGTAGATTTTTCTCCTTTATTGTTTTCAATTTCAAATACTTTTCATTTTCCCAAACGGGAAGTTCTCATAAGTTTTACTTCTGATTATGCAAAGAAGACGGAATTTTCAAAGTCAATGACATAACGAAGCTTTTAAAATATTTGAATATCACTTTAGTCTAGTATTCCCTCATTTTCTTTCTATTTACAAAGAAGCAAATAAGACCGTTTCTGCTATAATGTTATCTCGATTAGCATGATGTAAGCGTTTTAGAGTTCATTGAGAAAATCATGTGATGGAACACATCCGATTTTTACTTTCTCTACATAGTACACCGTACGAAGTTACAGAAGTACGACTCTCCATCGATACCAAAAATTCGACACTGAGGTTTCCAAGAATGCGACACGAAGATTTTGAGGTAAATCTCCCCACTTCAAACGATTTTAATTGAAATACCGCAGTTTAAAGATATTTATGTGAAAAATAAAATACATATTTTGAATTTTCTGGGAATAGCCTGTGTAGAGCTCTTCATTCTGGATGAATTTTGCTGAATTTTGTATAGCTGGTAAACCGTTAGAGATAGACAAAAACTTAATGCACAAAAAGTGTAGATCTCGTTAAAACACACAGTTTATGTCATATACATTTTTTCGTGGAGTTGGCCATTTTTTGGATATTCCTTGTTATTTGTTTCAGTTTTAAAACTCTTCAAATTTTCTCATACGGGAATATGCCAAGTCCTGGCAATGCTAAGAAACGGATTTCACCCACATAGCAACCAGCTTTTAAGTGATTAGACTATCACTTTAACCTAGTGCATTCTGTTATTTCGCTTCTACTCAAAAGAAAATAAGTCGATTTCTGCTAATATTTATCTTGATTAGCATGAAGTAGATAGAAGAGTAGGCTTTTTAATACTTTGTTATAGGGATGTAGAGAAAGTCATGTGAACAGATCACATCAGATTCTTATATAAAATATTGCAAGAAGTTTTAGATAACAAACATAATACAAACATTCAATACGGTATTGTCATGCAATTACATCATTGATATTACATATTTAATTTTCTATTACTATTGTTTTATTATTATATTATGTGTATACATATTAGTTAATTAGTTAGTATTAACTATGCGGAGTTTGTCGTGCCGTTTCTTCTCGGCCCATGTGTAAGTTCTTATTAACATCATTTTGATGGAAAAGCTTTGCGGTTTATTAAATACGTTTTACTTTCTCTAGCACGTATGCACAATATACATAATAGATGGGTAAGATGTTAATACACGTTTTGATACCCTGAATAAAAAGACATTTTAGTATGCGTGTGTGTGTGTGTGTGTGTGTGTGTGTGTGTTTGGACAGCATAGCTCAAAAACTAAAAGTACGTTGAATACCAAAATTGGTATTTAAGTTCAATATCTTCCAAGGATGTGACAAGAAGATTTTCAAGAAAATCTCTCTCCGACTAATCTGTACATAGAAAATTTTTCGAACATTTCATTTGCTCAAAAATAGCTCTTAACAAATTTGATTAAAATGGCATATGTTTAAAATATTTTCATGATAAACTAAATATACATCTTGAATTTTCTAGGAATAGCTGCTAAAGACTTCTTTATTCTGGATGGGTTTTGTAAACTCGTGAATCATGAGCTAGACAAGTTTATTACACATAGATATAGATCTCATTAAAAACACACACTTTATATGATATATATTTTTTGATAGAATTAAGCGTTTCTGAGATATTTCTTGTTGTTGGTTTCAAGTTTGAACTACTTAAACTTTTCCCAAGAGGGAGGTTGAACTTTAGGTTTATCTCTCTTGTTTTACTCCCGGGAATGCAAAATAGAACCGAATTTCAATTGTTTCACATAGCGATAGTTTTTAAAAGAAATAACAATCGCTTTAGCCTAGTATATTCCGTTATTTCGCTTCTGCTTACAAAGAAACAAATAATAAGACAATTTCTGTTAATGTTTATCTCAATTTGCAATACATGTATAAAATAGTATTTTGTAGCTTAACGTTCTTTAACCTGGTTGATCATATCGAACGACGTATGAATTTAGCGTAATGGTGCTCGTATGATCTCAGGATTCATGGAACTTAAAGCTACTCGACATACGTCTTCTCAGGATAAGGGAAAACTCCGGAAAAATCTTATCCGGGCAACTTACCCTAAGCGAGATAGGAACTGGCGACCTGTGGAATGTGAGGCGCACATGCCACCCAGGCGTGCGTAAAAAAAGTTTATTTGTGGAATAGCTAGTAAAAGTGACGTGGAACACGTTAAGCTTTGTATTAAACAACTCCATTTATTCTTCTTCATATACATATTTCAAGTACCTTCAACACTTTTACTTAATTCGTTGCTACATACAATTTTCCACGCAAGTATTCCTTCACCTCCTCCTAATTCTTTCGGAAAGGGCCTGGAGAAATTTTTATTTTTCTTAAATGTTGTGTTCACTTCATGATTACAGTTCGTTTTATCACATAATATACGATTTTTCTTCAGTTCATTCCTACTTAATAAGATAGGCAAGTTTGGAGAACAATGACCAACAAGCCCGTAAGTACAAGTACACAGTAGAAGGAGAAGGTATTGTATTGTATTCCAACCAAAAATGCAATGTCGAGATTTCACTGGAAATATGTTTTGAGGTCCTCTGACCGATAAATAACAAACTTGGTAATTATGTATAGTATCTTCCAAGGGTATGACAAAAATATTTTCAAGAAAATCTCCCACCACGAACCTCCCTTTACTTGGAAAAAGTTTTTAAAGTTTTGATTTTCTAAAAATGGTTCTAACGATTTTGATTAACGTATCGTATATTAAAGATATTAACATGACAAATAAAATCTATATCTTGAATTTTCTGGGAAAAATCTCTGAAGACCTCTTTATTCTGGATGATTTTTTCTTGAATTTTGCATAACTAGTAAACCATAGAACATAGACAAAAATTACATAAAATGATCTCGTTTAAAATATAATTTGTCATAGAGTAGGTATTTTTGTGTTGAGTTGACCTTTTTTGAGACATTGCTTGTCATTGGTTCCAATTTTAAACTAAGTAAATTTTCTCAAAGGGGATGTCACCTCGTTTCATCTCTTTTGATTTTCTGCAAAGGGATGCAAAGCGAACCGAACTTCAGTTGTTTGACATAGTCACCAATTTTTAAAAGGTTTGACATCGCTTTAGCCTAGTGTATTCCCATATTTACGTTCTACTTAGAAGGAAGCAAGTAATAAGAGCAATTCTGCTGATATTTATCTCAGTTGGCTTGATGTAGGAAAAAGAATAATCTATTGTTAGAGTGGAACAGTTAGAGAGAGTCACATAAATGGAACACATGAGATTTTTTTTAGAAATGCCAAGACTGTACTCAGTTTACCTCTTAAAAACAATTCGTTTTATCACACATACGATTTTTACTTTCTCTATACGCACTATGTTCATAGTGTATAGAGAAGGTATTGCACTCCACCAAACATTTTGATACCAAAATTTCACCGGAAATATATGTTTTAGGGTCACCTTTATCTAAAAAAAGCATTTTCGGAAAAAGGTCCGTGTGTTGTGTGTTGTGTGTGTGTGTCTGTGAACACGATAATTCAAAAACTAAAATTCGGTAAAACACCAAACTTGGTATTGAAGTTTAGTATCTTCCAGGGATGCGACACGAAGATTTGAGAAAAATCCCCCCACTCCCAACTACCCTTTACATGGAACATTTTTCGAAAATTTTGATTTTCTCAAATATGGCGCTAACGATTTTGATTAAAATTTCGTATATTAAAGATATTTACCCGACAAATAAAATGTATATCTTGAATTTTCTGGGAATAACCTCTGAAGAGTACTTTATTCTGGATGAATTTTACGGAATTTTGAATAACTGCTAAACCGTAAGAGATGGACAAAAACGTACTATACGAAAAATGTAGAGCACGATAAAACACACAATTCATATGGTATACATTTTTTCGTGCGGTTCATCGTTTTTGAGACATTCCTTGTTTTTGGTTTCTGCTTAGAAAAATTTATACTTTTCTCATACAGGAATTTGTCAGCTGCTGTTCCTACAAGCAAAGGAACTTTAGAGACATAGCCACCAGCTTTTGTCTATCACTTTAACCTATGTTACTCTCTTATTTCGCTTCTTCTTACAAGGAAGCAAGTCATGTGAATGGTACACATCAGATTTTTCTTTATCCACCTCTACTAAGATAGTGGAGTTTGAAAAACAATGACTAACAAATGCTAGAGAAAAAGCTTTGTGTTTTGATATAAAGGAAGAAAGGTAGTGGTACAACAGGCGTATCTGAACTTGTTGCTTGCGTGGCAGAAAGAAATAACCCCCATCGCTCTACCTACCGCAACTTATGACGTTATCAGGAACACTTGCACGATAAGCCACCGCCCTCTTCACCCTTCGCCTTCTCCACGGTACGAGGCATCCTGTCATGCGGGAATTATAACAGCTGCGAACTTTGGCTTATTGAAAAAAAATAGCGCCCTACATTTTCCTTTCTGTGTATCTGCGCTGTTTTAAAGGGTTGAGTTCATTTAGGATATTAGTAAAAACAGCAAGGAACACTTTTAATTATATTATGCGGCAGATTTTGAATTTAAAAAGTATGACAATTTGGCATTCGATAGCACAAAGTCTGTAAAATCATACGAAATAATATTTTCTCAATTTCATTACCAAACAACAACAGTACTAGGGGGTTCAATAAGTTAGAAGATATAGAGAAACAAATTATTTTTGGTACTTTTTTACTTTCTCTATACGCACTATGTACATAGTGTATAGAGAAAGTATTGCACTCCACCCAAAAATTCGATACCGAGATTTCACCGGAGATATGTTTTAGGGTCCCCACCATCCAAAAAAAGCATTTTCACAAAAAGGTCCGTATGTGTGTGTGTGTCCGTGTGTCTGTGAACTCAAAAACGAAAAGTCGGTAAAATACCAAACTTGGTATTGAAGTTAAGTATCTTCCAGGGATGCGACACGAAGATTTTGCGAAAAATCTTCCCCACCCCCAACTACCCTTTACATGGAACCTTTTTCGAACATTTTCATTTTCTCAAAAATGGCTTTAACAATTTTGATTAAAATTTCATATATTAAAGATATTTACCTGACAAATAAAATTTATATCTTGAATTTTCTGGGAATAGCCTCCGAAGAGTAGTTTATTCTGAATGAATTTTACTGAATTTTGAATAACTGCTAAACCGTAAGAGATGGACAAAAACTTACTTCAAACAAAATGTAGAGCTCGTTAAAACACACAATTTATGTTATATACATTTTTTTCGTGGAGTTCGTCGTTTTTGAGACATTCCTTATTTTTGGTTTCTGCTATGAAAAACTTATAATTTTCGCATACAGGAACTTGTCAACTCCTATCCATATAAACAAAGGAACTTCATTGACATACCAACCAGCTTTTGACTATCATTTTAACCTATGGGTGTCCCTTATTTCGCTTCTACTTACAAGGTAGCAAGTAATAAGGCTATTTCTGCTCATTTTTTCTGATTAGCATAAAGTAAATAGAAGTATAAGCTTTCTATGAATAAATTGTTGCAGGGATATAGAGAAAGTCATGTGAATGGTACACATCAGATTTTTTTTTTTTTTACATACTCTATAGGTACCATGTACATAGTGTATAGAGAAGGTATTGTAATGCACCAAAATACCGAGATTTCACCGGACATATATGTTTTAGGGTCCCCTGTATTTAAAAAAAAGTATTTTCTGAAAAAGGTCCGTATGTGTGTGTGTTCGTGTGTCTGTGAGCACGATATCTCAAAAATGAAAACTTGGTAAAACACCATACTTGGTATTTAAATTTAGTATCTTCCAGGGATGCAACACGAAGATTTTGAAAAAAATCCCCCCACACCAAACTACCCTTTACATGGAACTTATTTAGAAAATTTTGATTTTCTCAAAAATGACTAACGATTTTGATTAAAATATTGTGTTTTATAGTCATTTACCTGAGAAATAAAATGTGTATTTTGAGTTTTCTGGGAATAGCCTCCGAGGACTACTTTAATCTAGATGAATTTTACGGTACTTTGCATAACTGCTAAACCGTAAGAGCTGGACAAAACTTACTACACAAAACTGTAGAGCACGCTAAAAGACACACTTTGTTATATACATCTTTTTCTTAGAGTTGAAAGTTTTTCTTTTTAGGTATTCCTTGTTTTTGTTTTCAGCTTTGAAAAACGTACTTTTCTCATAGAGGAATTTGTCAACTTCTGTCCATACAAACAAAGGAACTCCAGTCATATAGCAACCAGCTTTTGACCATCACTTTAACCTATGGTACTCCCTTATTTCGCTTCTACTTAAATGGAAGCAAGTAATAAGACTATTTCTGCTAGTTTTTTCTCGATTAGATGAAGTAAATAGAATAATTTGTTGCAGAGATGTAGAGAAAGTCATATGAATGGAATACATGTGATATTTGTTGTTGTACTTTTAAACATAATTTCCTTTTAGCTCGATACATTTTCCACAGCGTCTCTCGAGCTGCTCTAAACCCTCTAAAGAGTAGGACTTTGGAAGGTCCTCAAAATAGGTGTCTGTTTGGGATATGACCTCTTCATTAGACGTGAATCGTTTTCCGCCGAGCTACTTTTTCAATCCTGGAAAAAAAAAGAAAAAAAAAAAAGAAAGAAGGATGATGTAGTAATTCGAACCTTAATTCTAGAGTTTTCGCTATCAAAACTGCGCAGATGTGCACCTTACATTGTCTTGATGGAACAGAATATTTTTCTTTGCCAGATGAGGGCGTTTTCTCTTGATTTCAACCGTTGCAATAACAATGTATATTAGTCTCCATTTATCGCTCTTCCTTTGTGCAAGTAATCTATGTACCGCGTGCATCTCAAAAAACCGAGGCCATCACCTTGTCTCCAGACTTCATTACCTTCGTCTTCTTTGCTTGGCCAGGAGTAGAACAAAAGAAAAACGGACGCTTCCTGTCTGAGAAAAGTATAAGTACTTTACAACTGAAATCAATAACAATTAATATCTCGGAAACGGTTACTTCCTCAAACAATATCAACATTATCGACATTTTTTCTATGTAAAGGATAGTTTGTGGTGGGGGGATTTTCTTGAAAATCTTTGTCTCGCATCCTTGGAAGATACCAAACCTAAATACTAAGCTTGATATTTACCTAATTGTCTTTTTGTTTTTGAGTTATGCTGTCCACAGACATACACACACATCTTTTTCTAAAAAATACTTTTTTTCGGATTATGGGGACCCCAAAATATATATTTCGGTAAAATATCGACATCAATTTTTGGGGTGGAATACAATACGTTCTCTATCCCTATGTACATTGTACACACGGGGTAGAGAAATTAAAAATATAGTGAAAATGAAATAATTATCTGAAAACAACGTACAGTGCACAAAAATCGTACTTAGGCCCTTTTGAATGCTATAATATTGATTTATCATCATATGAAGCAAACCAATAGAGATACTTTTTGTCCAAAGTAGAATCACTTATTTCGAATAGCTGATATCTCAGAATGCTCAGTTGAGAACGAAAGAGAAAGAAACTTCCGTTGTCTCTGCTTTGGTAGAACTCGTCTGTTAATTATGAGACAGAAGTCAACTTATGAAGGGACTATTTTAGGAGTATTGATCTCCGGAATTGTAGCACGGAAGTCGATATTGAAATATTTATTTCTGTATCACTAGGTTGCAACATGCACCGTCTTCTACTCTGGGAATTTAAAAATCGTAAAAATCTCACAAAGAAACATAAGAAATATTGCATACTAGTTTCATATTATATTAAATAAACAACAGATAAAAAATAAAAACTCTGATATGGTCCATTCACGTGACTTTCTCGACCCGTTCCACACACACAAAAAAACAACTAAATTACTAACATTATTAACTAAATTATTAAAATGATGTTGGTCAAGATAAATATTATCAGAAATGTTCTTATTACTTTCTTTCTTGTAAATAGAAGGGAAATAAGGAATTGCCATAAGTTAAAGCTTAGTCAAATCTTTTAAAAGTTGAGTTTAAGTACTCTAAAATTAAAACCATTAACGAGGCAAGTATTGAAAATGGTAAATTATACAAAAAGGATGCAGGTACGAAATTGTGGATTTTAATTAGGTATATATTATTTTTGCAATAAGCTTTTGTCTGTTTCTTACAGTTAGCCGGTTATACAAAAGTCATTCAGAATGACGAGGCTTTCAAAGGCTATTCCCAGAAAAATCAAGATAAATGTTTAGTTTCACATGAAAATATCTTAAATATATAATGGTATTTTAATAAACCTCGTTAGAGCATTTTTGAAAAAATTAAAAGTTTCGAAAAATGTTTCATGTAAAGAGTAGTAGGGGCGGAAACTTACCTGAAAATCTTCGTGTCACATCTTTGGCAAATACTGAATTTACACCAGCGTATAAGTTTGATGTTTAATCGATTTTTCCCTTTTGTGTATACTGTCTATATATATATACACACACACAGATACACTCTGATCGTTTTATGTCTTTTTTTTTAATCAGCGGCTCTCAATATACGTATTTCCGGTTAAAATATCCGTATCGAATTTTTGAATGGAATACAACACTGTAATTTACTAAAATGAACGTTTCTGTCTTTGAAATGCAATGAGGACCCTCTATGTACGATGCAAATAACGTAACACCGCAATTCAAAATTGTCAGTGCCATTGTAGCAATATTGTAATGTGCTGTGGTTTCATGAGTATCCAATTAACATAATTTTTAATGATATGGCTAGCTTTAGGAAAAAAAAAAACTGTTGCTACTTAAGGTAATATATTGTCTCAGGAATGAAAGAATAAGCTAGGGGCGTTCAGTAAGTTCTTAGAAAATCGTAGCGTCGATAAAAGTTTATATTTAGTAACAGTCATCTCCTACAAGACGACAGTTAAAGTTTCAGCTATATCCATCACGTGGTTTTGTTGCCATAGACGATTGAATCAACAATCTTTGCTTCTTTAGAAAGATGGAGAAAGTTCCGTGCGGTGATCAAACACCTCTATTTAAAAGAATAAAATCCGAGTTGGATGAAGCTCATGGCACATCTGCTCCTGCGTTTACAACAATTTGCAATTGGATACATCAATTTAACATGGTCATACATCCACAAATGATGGATGTCCAATAAGAGTGACTTTCTCCGAAATGATAGACAAAAACCAGGATATAGTTTTGAGTGATCGACGAATCACAGCTCGCTAAATAGTACAGACCACAGGCATATCATACGGTACAGAGTGCTAAATTTTTCATCAAAGATTAGGTCTGACAAAGAATCTCGGCAAGATGGGTGCCGCGTTTGCTCTTAATGGAGAGTAAACGCAATCGCGTGATGCTTTGATAATTTTCCATCGCAATCCTGACGAGTTTCTGCGTCGATACATAACTATGGATGAAACATGGACACACCACTACATTCCAGAAACAAAAGTACAGCCGAACGGACTCCGAAGAAGGCAAAGGTGGTGAAATCTGCAGACAAGGTGATGCCCCCGGTTTTTTTTTGGGATGCACGCGGAATCGTATACATTGATTATTTGCAGAAAGAAAGAACGATAAATAGAGAGAGTATTATGCATCGTTATTGCACCGGTTGAACGGAGGAATCAAGACAAAACGCTCTCATCTGGCAAAGAAAAGTATTCCCTACCATCAAGATAATGCAAGGGTACACATCTGTGCAGTTTCGATTGGGAAAATTGTAGAATTAAGTTTAGAATTACTACAATATTCACCACACTCACCAGATTTGGCCCCCAGTAGCTTTTTTTATTTCAAAACTTGAAAAAGTGACTCGGCGGAAAACGAATCACGTCTAATGAAACGATCATCTCCCAAACAGATGCCTATTTTGAGAACCTTAAAAAATTCTAACTTTTTAGGAGGTTTGAAACAGTTGGAGAAACGCTGGGTAAAGTGTATTGAGCTAAAAGCGATTTTGTTGAAAAATAAATAAAATCCACCAAAATATTTGTTTTTCTAAGAACTTATTGAACACCCCTCAAACTTTTGCTGTTGGTGCTAAAGGTTAGAGCGAGTGAGCGCTATTTCATATTTACCTTTCTCAACCATCAGGTCATAGCTAATCTCCTGAGTCACTTACAGTACCTTCTATTTATATTGTACGTACATACGTGCTAAGGAAAATAAAAAATATTATGCTGAAATATCGTCTGTAACAGAAGTTTGTTTGGTGAACAGATAGAGACAGTCATGTGAATGAAAAACCGCTCGTATCAGACTCCATAATACCTACAGCTAGACTAAAACTTACCTCACAAAAATATAGATCTCGCATACACTTTTTTGTAGAGTTAACCGTTTCCGAGATATTTCGTGTCATTGGTTTCAGTTTTAAACTACTTATACTTTTGTCAAAGGGAACTCATCTCTCATTTCATATCTGTTTTGTTTTACTCCTGGCGTGCAAAGAAACCGAATTCCAATTGTTTCACAAAGCGACCAGCTTTTAATAGTTTGACTATTTTTGCTTGTTTATTCCCATCTTTCCGTTCTACTTACTAGGAAGCAGGAATTAGACAAGAAGTAAGAATAATTTATTTGTAAACAGGAAGAGAAAGTTATGTGAATACAACATATCAGGTTTTTTGAGTGAGATTTGATGCTCCCTGTAACGGCACCTGTTCAATATACCAGGTCATGACGCAGTTCCCTAATACATATATTACTAACAGCAGATATTAATATTTAATACATCAATAATGCAGAACCAGAGATTGCATGGATTATGAATGAACATGAGGTTGTCCGTTACTAAAGCAAATTCTGTAGGAACTCCTAGAGAAAATGTAAACTACTTGAATGTATCTGCAAATACTTGTTCTGGTGACATGTCAGACCCTTTTTATCCAAGGGATTAGTGGATGTAGAAAGGGAGAAAACACATTAAAATTTAACATGCAATTTTAATATTCATGAGGAGATAGTACGAATAATGTTATGATTATAATGCAGATGCTAATGATGACGTTGACAGCATGCACGAAAAATCTCTTGAAGCCTACTTGCTCTCAGTAGGTCATATGAATACAAATTTAATGCACTCCATTCGCATGACTTTCTCTGTAAGGTGACTGGAAGCTACAATCAGATAATTCCGTCAGTGCCTTACTTGCGCTGTTTTGTACGGAGACTGGAAGCCAATTTCAGATATCTCCCTTAGTGCCACACTTATGCTGTGCTTTACAGAGACTGGATGCCACTTTCAGATATCTCCAGCAGTACCACATATATGCTGTTCTGTGAACAGCCACCCAAATCCCCAGGTGAACACTCTCGGTCTTTACGACCACACGCTGCCTAGGAGACGCGTAAGCTACCGCCTTCCCAAGGACGCCTTGGGATGGTAGTTTTCCGGCCGCCTCTCCCTTCTTTACAGTTCTACCCGCCAAGTTAAGCAGCATCGGGCCCGGTCACAACTCGGACGGGTGACCATCCAGTTGTACACCGACCAGATCTGCAACACTGGCTTCCCCCACCCCGTACCTATATCCCTTCAGGTCTCCCCGCTAGCCGGCACTGCTTTCCTTGACAGCCCGCAAGCGGCTGGCCAAGGTAAGCAGCATCGGGCCTGGTCTCTCTCTGGGTTGGTGGCCACTCAGATAGGTAAGTCAGCCCGCGCCGGCTGCACAGAGGGAAACACCCTGCCCAATTACTTTGACACAGGCAAAAACGCTTGCATTAGACTACATCTTTTATATCACACGGGTAAATCCGCGAGAAAAGCGGATAGGTACCGTGGTGATTGCCCCCGCCCGAGTACACTCGGGCGACTAGTTCCTGCTCCTGGCTCCTGGCTGCAAGCCACGTTCAGATAACTGCCGGAGTGGTACACTTGTGCTGTTCTGTACGGAGACTGGAAGTCACTTTCAGATATCTGCCGCTGTGCCACACTTGTGTTGTGCACAGCGATTGGAAGCCACTTACAGATATCTCCCGCAGGTCCACACTTGCGCCGTGCTATAGGCATACTAGAAGCACATCCAGATATATCCCGCAGTGCTACACTTGTGCTCTTCTATAATCAGACAGGAAGCCACTTTCAGATAACTCCTGCAGTGCCACACTTGTGGTGTTCTGTAAACAGACTCAAAGCCACTTTTCTCATCTCCTGTAGTGCCACACAAAATCTTATACTTATATCTACGTCATGCTAATCCAGAAATTAACAAATATGCTCCTATTGCTTGCTTCCTAATACGCTAGGCCAAATCGATAGACAAATCCTTTAAAAGCCGGTCGCTATGTGAAACAACTGAAGTTTCGTTTTCTTTGCTTACCAGGAGTATGAAGAATGAATAAGTGTATTTATTGAAATATCAGAATGCACACATTTCTATACACCATTCGCACAGTTGCACAGACCATGTGTGCTTTTGCAATACCTACATAAGTAAACAACCAAATTAGAACAGTAAACACGAAAATAAATATACGAATATATTCAACTACAGCAACTTGATTTTAGAACACAGAGAAACCATATTCAGATGCATTAATGTACCCTATTATAGTAGACAAATACACTTAAGAGAAATATATATTCAGAATACTAACACCATAATAAAACAGTGACCGAAAAGTACGACATAAAATATTTGTATGTAAAAGATTATAATCACTTTGCCAGGAGTAAACAAAAGAGAGACGTTTGAGAAACGTTTAAGTCACTTAAAACTGAAAACAATAACAGGGAATATCTCGGAAATGGTTAACTCTAAAAAAAAAATTAAAGTGTGTGACGGAAACTGTGTGTTTTAACGATATATAATATATTTGTCTATCTCTTACGTTTTTTCAGTTACACAAAACTTATCAGTAATGTGCCTTGTATTCCTAGGCTCACTATACCTCGTTGTCATCGTCGTATGTAGGAGGACCATTTAATTTTATAATGCTTTGAAACATATTCTTGCACTGTCACACTTCTAAATTTTGTATTTTCTCTACACGTACTATGTACATAGTGTATAGAGCAGGTATTGTATTGCACCCAAAAATTCGATACCGGTATTTCACCGGAAATACATGTTTTGGGTCTCCCTAAATCCAAAAAAGGACTTTTTGGGAAAAGGTCCGTGTGTGTGTGCGTGCGTGCGTCTGTATGTCTGTGGACAGCATAGCTCAAAAACGAAAAGTTTCAAGTTTGCTATCTTCCAAGGATGCGACACGAAGATTTTCAAGAAAATTCCCTCACCCCCCAACTACCCTTTACATGGATCTTTTTTCGAAAAAGTTTGATTAAAATACCGCATATTCTTTAATATACGATATTTTAATCAAAATTTACCTGAAAAGTAAAATGTATATCTTGAATTTTCTGCGAATAGCCTCTGGATCAATTTTACGGAATTTTGCATAACTGCTAAACCGTAAGAGATAGACAAGAACCTACAGCACAAAAAATGTAGAGCACATTAAAACACACAATTTATGTTATACATTTTTTTCGTGGAGTTTATCGTTTTTTAGATATTCCTTGTTTTTGGTTTCAGCTTTGAAAAACTTGTATTTTTCTCATACAGAAATTTGTCAATTCCTGTCCATACAAACAAGGGAACTTCAGTCAATAGCAACCAGCTTTTGACTATCACTTTAACGTATGGTACTCCCTTATTTCACTTCTATTTACAACGAAACAAGTAATAAGACAATTTCTGCTGATTTTTTCTCGATTAGCATGAAGTAAATAGAAGCATAAGCTTTTTAACAATAATTTGTTACAGAGATGTAGAGAAAGTCATGTGAATGGAAGACATCAGATTTTTTGGTTTTATATTTTATATTTTCTGACTTCGGAGGTTTTGTTAAGATTCATTCGTGACAGGATGTAGGTGAGCATACCGAACTTCCTCAGGATTGCCTCAAGGTACTTTCCGAATGACGTTATTTCCATGGGCGTTTAAGGAATAATGTTGCATCAAACAAGACTGATCAATCACGTGTTTCCGCTCAATCCGACACACAAGTAAGGCATCAGATCACCACATACAGACAGGAAACAGAGGTAATTAGGGTTGTGTTAGATGGAGCCGATAAAGCGAGCGCGATAGCGCCGTTCACACATACCATGTAGTTTCAGTTGAGGGACACAAATCTATACTAAGGCCAATAAGAGGCGGAGTCCCCGAAGGCTCTTTACTATTCCCCATGCTTTTCAGCCTCTACGTGGCCGATCTTCTAACAGAGCTGCACGTCAACATAGCTCAATGTGCTGATAACCTGCTGTTATTCTGTACAAACAAAATCCCACGCAGAGCCTTCAATTCCATTCAGACACACCTCTGCCTCCTCCAAGAGTGGTGCCAGCGTTGGCGGTTATCCATAAGCCCGGAGGAAAGCCACGTTATCCTCTTCACCAAGCGCCGCTAACTTCCCTTCATTTAAGTACCCCAGACGAAGGTTTGAATGGACGAACACCATCAGCAGCTACTTGGGAGTAAAACTAGATAAGGGCGTCACTTTTGGGGAGTGCATCAGGGAACTGATTGTGGGGGCACTGGAGCTGCGGCCTCCTTGTAGCCGATGGTGAAATCCACAATGCCAGTTCCTCTTAAGTTACGCCTTTTGAGGACTCTCATAGTCCCCATGCGAAATCTGGGGCATGGCAGCAGACTCCAGTCTGCTGTTGCTTCAACGGGTACAGAATAAATGACTTCGGGGTATCTATTCTGTGCCTCGAGGATTTCCTACGAGAATTCTGCACGAAGCCTTTGGTCTGCCATACCTGGAGGACGAGATTAGGCGTCTGGCAATCAAATTCAACGAAGGTTTACGTTTCCATCGGAGCGCCCTCGTTAGGTTTCTTGGGGATTACAATCCCAGAAACCTCCGCTTCAGGTGATACCGTCTTCCCCGCAAGGCTTGGGGGCATCCCCCGTAACGAAAGAGCACCTTCAACAGCTGCTACGGCTTAGCCCATTACAATCATTCAAGAGTTGCTTGGATTTAAAAATTTAAACCCCAAAATAAACTAATATTTTGTAAAATAATTACACCAGCTGTGTACAAGGGCGGTTGCACCATGACTGGCATCTTTTGAGGAGCACACTTGCTACCTCCTTTCACTCCCCAGACTCATTTTCAACCCCCATCCTACAAACGTGGTTAAATTCTAGCAAGAATGAGAATACGTCTAACACACAGTTGGGGTGCCCTCCGCCTGTCAACTGCTCGTCGTTGTTGATTGGGGGTAGACAGTCACATTCTTGGTATTTAAGTTGGTGTCTTCCAAAAATGCAACACGAAGATTTTGGAAAAAATCCCCCCAACCCAAACTACCCTTTACATGAAAACATTTTCGAGAATTTTGTTTTTCTAAAAAATGGCTCTAACGATTTTGATTAAAATACCACACATTAAAGCCATTTCCATCACATATAAAATGTATGTTCTTGAATTTTCTGGGAACAGCAGTTGAAGACCTGTTTATGCTGGATGCATTTTACTGAATTTGCATAACTCGTAAACCATATGAGATAGATAAAAACTTACTACACAAAAAATTAGATCTCGTTAAACTACCCAATTTTTGTCATATACATTTTTTTCGTGGAGTTTACCGTTTCCGAGATAGTTTCAATTGTAAAGCAATTATACTTATCTCAGAAAGGAAGTCCCCGTTTTTTCTTTTGTTCTAATCCTGGCCAAGCAAAGTAGCAATTTGCAATGACAGTCGCGGAACGATATCTTTTAAAACATTTGACTACCACTTAGGCATAGCGCCTCCCTTTAGATGCCTACTACTTATAAAAAACTATGTAAAAAAACATTCTGCTAATGTTTATCTCGATTATCATTGTGTAGAAAGAAGAATGATCTTTTGTAAGAGGTTCGTCTGAAGATTAGCTAGAGAAAATCATGTGAGTGTAACGCATCAGATTTTTTAAGAATAGTTTGTAGAAGAGTGATTAGAGAAATCATGTGCAAGCAACATATTAGACTTTTAAAGAAGGTGTATATATACACATATACCAATCTTCGTGTAATTCATTTGAAAGTCTTGTAATACTGACTTCATTATAATCAATTTTATAGGTCAGTAACAATTCATCCAAAATGGAAAATTCATCATCATTATCATCCTTTGAGAGCATAGGACATTCACGAAGCATCGCCATCTTATTCTGTTGCTTCCCATCCTCTTTACTGCGCTCCAGCTCTTTCTTTGTTCCCATCCTTCTTTTTCTACTGATCTCCGGCAGGAGAGCTTTGATCTCCTTTTACACGTGTCCTGTGGATTCCAATAGAGTGCTTTTTTCTATGGCATCATGTAGTTTCCTTAAGGTGTGGCCTATCCAGGTCCATTTCCTTATTTTTATCTGCTATTTGACTTGTTCTTCCGATGTTCTTGCTCATAGTTCCTCGTTTGTGATCACCTACGGCCATGTATATTGAAATGTTTACTTTCTCTACACATAGTGTATAGAGAAGGTATTACACTCCACTCAAAAATTCGATTACGAGATTTCATCGGAAATATGTGTTTTAGGGTCCCCTGTATCCCCCCCCAA
Organism: Hymenopus coronatus; assembly: GCA_030762935.1. Lineage (NCBI taxonomy): Eukaryota > Metazoa > Arthropoda > Insecta > Mantodea > Hymenopodidae > Hymenopus > Hymenopus coronatus. The sequence goes on along the minus strand of CM060892.1, from coordinate 43,574,595 downwards.
AAAAAAAATCACAAAAAGGTCCGTGTGTTTGTAAACACGATAACTCGACAACCAAAAGTCCGTAAAACACCAAACTTGGTATTTTAGTGTGGTATCTTCCAGGGATCCGACACGAAGATTTTGAGAAACATCCCCCACCCCAAACTACTGTACAAGGAACTTTTTTCTAAAATTTAGATTTTCAGAAAAATGGCTCTAACGATTTTGATTAAAATCTTGTGTATTAAAGACATTTACCTGACAAATAAAATGTATATCTTGAATTTTCTGGGAATAGCTTCTGAAGACTACTTTATTATGGATGAATTTTATGGAATTTTGCTTAACTGCTTACAAAAAATGTAGAGCATGACAAAACACACAATTTATGTTATATACTTTTTTGTTAAATTGATCGTGTTTTAGTTATTCCTTGTTTTTGGGTTCAGCTTTGAAAAACTTATACTTTTCCCATACAGGAATTTGTCAACTCTGTCCAGAAAAACAAAGGAACTTTAGTCACATAGCAACCAGCTTTTGACTTTCACTTTAACCTGTGGTACTCCCTTATTTTGGTTCTACTTGCATGGCATCAAATATGAATACTATTTCTGCTATTTTTTTCTTGATTAACATGAAGTAAAATGAAGCATAAGCTTTTTTTAACAATATGTTGCAGAGATATAGAGAAAAATCATGTGAATGGAACACATCAGATTTTTTCTCACGCGTCTGTTTATAAACATTTATAGCCTGTCTGCTGTATGTTTTGGAACCTTCCAAACTTCTGAACCATATAGAAATTGAATTTGGTGGTTATTTCGTTTTCATTTCTCCAAACAAGGTAAAGTTGTACATTCATTTGTCTTCCTTATCCTTTGTTTCACATCTTCGGTCTCTCCATTACTGGTCACCACGCTAACCGAATATGTAAACTCTATTTATACTTTTTCTACACGTACCCGTGTACATAGTGTATACAGAAGATATTGTAATGAACCCAAAAATTCGATACCGAGATTTCACCGGAAATACACTTGTTTATGTCCCCCTGAATCCAAAAAAAAAACAAACCATTTTTAGAAAAAGGTCCGTGTGTGCGGGTGTGTGTATGTGGAGAACATAACTCAAAAACAAAAAGACCGTTAAATATCAAACTTGGTATTTAAGTTTGGTATCTTCCAAGGATGCGACGTGAAGATTATCATAACTACCCTTTACATGGAACTTTTTTCGAAAATTTTGATTTTCCCAAAAATGGCGCTAACGATTTTCATTAAAGTGTCGTATATTAAGGAAATATACCTGACAAATAAAGTGCATATCTTGAATTTTTTAGGAATAGCCTCTTGAAGACTACTTTATTCTGGATGAATTTACGGAATTTTGCATAACTCGTAAACCATAAGAGATAAGCAAAAGGTAACTTAACAGAAAATGTAGAGCTCGTTAAAACACATGATTTATATCACATATATTTTTTGTGGAGTTGATCACTTTCAGATATTCCTTGTTATTGGTTTCAGCTTTAAAATACGTACTTTTCTCATACGGAAATTTGCCAACTCCTGTCCATACAAAGGAACTTCATTCACATTGCAACCAGCTTTTGACTATGACTTTAACCTATGGTACTCCCTTATTTCCCTTCTACTTAAATGGAAGCAAGTAATAAGACTATTTCTGCTATTTTTTCTCAATCAGCATGAACTAAATAGAAGCAAAAGCCTTTTAACAATTATTTGTCGCAGAGGTGTGGAGAAAGTCTTGTGAATGGAACATATCAGATTTTATTTTAGCTTAACGTTGTTTAATTTGGTTGGTCATATCGGATGATGAATAAAATTGGTGAACTGATACTCAAATGATCTTGCGGCCCATAGAGCTTTAAGTTACTGGACAATTTGTCTTCTCAGAATAAGAGAAAAACACGAAAAAAAAAACTTACTCACCTTAAGCGAGATTCGAACTCGTGACCTGTTGAATGTGAAGTAGACACGCAACACATCACTACCCAGACGGACTAAACTTTTTCACTTCTTCCAAATCTAAATCCTCTGCCTTTATAGGAAATCTAAAATTATTAAGAAAAATTTATGTTAACTTCACTATTCTGTATGGTCGTCTCCTTAGCACGAAGGTAGCGTTGCTGCTTGCCAAGCGGGAGACCTGCGTTCGATTCCCAGTACCGCTGGGAGACCTGGACCGGGGTGCACTCAGCATCGTGAGGTCCCTGGAGGAGCTACTTGATGGAGAAGTAGTGGCTTCACTGCGTGAACATCTAATTTAGCCGGTGCTGACCACGTCTCACCCCTCACTACTGCACCCCATCCATGACGTCTGTAATGGACCGTGATGGGGACTCAGCGGCCGGGCTCTTAGTGAGCTGTGCCACGGAGTCATCAGTCAGTCACTATTCTGTATGAATCTCCAGAGAAGTTTACGAAAAGCAATTCACCGGACATAGTTGTTAGAAGACGCGTATTAAGGGGATGCTTTAATGTTTCCTTGCAGACGTTGACATATCATTTAACACGGTGTGTTGCGAAGTTATATTTAGTGTTAATGTATCCTGACAAAGGGTACCTGAGGGGAGTTATTAACAACAACAGTGAGGGGAAGTTTGTGTAGTTTTGTTGCTCCATTTGTGTTGTGGAGAGCGAAAGTTACTCGGGGACAGAGTTCGGCAAGTTTGGCTTCCTAACTTCTGCCCTATTTCAGAAGCAACTATTGAAACTAATATTTGTTACACCCTTGTGTAAAAGCGAGTTTCCCCTTGAAAGTAATCTTTTCTAATCCGTCATTTAGCTTCCATAACAAAAAAACAAAAAAAAAAAAAAAAGCGTAAGAGGTGCTTTTGACGAGTAAGTTATCTAAAATAATCTTTATGAGACAATCACACGAAGTTTTAGCTATTCAACACCCTAAATTACGACATCAATTGTTAATCATTTTACCTTATTTTATACTTTCTCTACCCCGTATGTACAGTGAAAATAGTAGGTATTGTATATCACCCAAAAATTCCATGTCGCGATTACACCGGAAATATATGTTTGAAGGTCCCCTGAAATCGAATAAAGTATTTTTAGTAAATGGTCCGTGTATGTGTGTGTGTGTCTATGAATAGCATAGCTCAAAAACGAAAAGTCTGTTGAATACCAAACTAAGTATTTAAGATTAGTATTCTTCCATGGATGCGACAGGAAGATTTTCAAGAAAATCTTGCCAACCCATCTACCCTTTACACAAAAAATGAGAACATTTTGTGTTTTTTAAAAAATGGCTCATACGACTTTTTTAATTAAAATATCGTATATTAGAGATATTTACATAAAATAATTTCAAATTGAATTTTCTGGGAATAGCTTCAGAAGACCTCTTTCTGGATGAATTTTGTATAACTGGTAAATCGTAAGATATAGACAAAAGATTACCAAACAAAAAATATATATCTCGTTAAAACACAGAATTTATTATATATATTTTTTTTTTTGCAGAACTGTCCGTTTCTGAGATATTACTTGTTATTGGTTTCAGCTTTTCTCAAACGAGACTATACAAAGCGAACCAAACCTCAATTGTTTCACATAGCGACGTGCTTTAAAGGATTTGATTATTGCTTTAGGCAAATGCATCTCCTATTTCCTTTATACTTAGAAGGAAACAAGTGATAAGACTAATCATGATAATATTTAACTAGCTTAAAGTTACTGGAAATTTGTCTTCTCAGGATAAGGGGAAATTCCAAAAAAAAAAAAAAAAAAAAAAAAAAAAAAAAAAAAAAAAAAAAAAAAAAACAACCTAATCCGGGCATCTCATCCTAAGCGAGATTCGAACTCACGACCTGTTGAATGTGAGGCAGACACGCTATAACCACACTTCCCTGGCGGGCATTTTATTACTGAAGAGGTACTATGTGAGACATTTGCAGTCGGCCATTGATCGCTTATATGCATAGTTCACTTTCACTGTATGACCTCGGTACTTTTCCACAGCACACTAGAGGTGAATGGCCTGCTCAAGGCTACGCTTATTACCTGAGTTATACAGTATCGGTTTCTACCTTCAGTTGGAGCTGCAAAGTATATTTGTTCATTGTGTATCTCAAACTGAAATTTTATTTAAGGGACTCAGGAATGAAAAATATGTAAAAAATGCAATTTATGTATTTTTGCAGACTATTTATTTTCAAAATATTAGTTTTAAAACTTTACTTATGCAAATAGCATTACAATTTAATTTCAAATATGTTTAAAGTACCTACTTTTAAAAGAAAAACACGATAATATTAACAAAATGTGTAATTTCAATTTTGCAATGCTTTTTTTCTTAAAAAAGTTTGGGACATTTCTTGTTCGCAGAATGTTCTACTGCGTAGTAGAATCAATGACAGTTGGTGTGGCGTTACCACCTGGAAAAACGAATAACAACTTGCCTGTCAACCTAATAACAAATAATATCTAGAAAACGCTCAAAGAAACAAACATTTTTATATAAACTAAGATTTAAGGAGATTTAAATTTTTTGTGTTAGTAAATTTTTTGCAAATTTTAAAGTTTATTAATTATATAAACGTCATTCCAAATGAAGAGGACTCATTGGCTATTTTAAGAACATTTAAGTTAATATACTTTGTCTTGTGGACATTTTAAGTGTATCTTATTTTAATCAACATTTTTAGTAATTATTAAAAAAATAATTTGAAAAAAAATGTTCATATAAAGATAGTGTTGGATAGGGGGATTTTCTTGAAAAAAATTCCCTATCTTTTAAATATACTAAACTTAATACTAAGTTTTGAATTATATTGTTCAGACACACAGTTACACGCACGTTATTCTAAAACGGTTTCTTTTATATTCAGGGGGTTTCAGAACGTGTATATATGGTTATTCTCAATATCTAATTTATGGTTGGTTCCAATATTTTTCTACCTATTAGGCACGCGTTAGAGAAATGAAAGCTGTTCCTATAATTTTTTTACAATAAAATTACTGTTGCGTTCTCCCTCGACACAAGCAGAGGTCGCTAGCAGCCCGGAAGGTTTACATTTTCGTGAAGGGTTCCTTGAAAGATCTGGTTAGTTCCGTTTACATAATTTTCTCTAACTGTTCCAAATACAAATTAAACTTAAAAAGTATTATTTTTTTATCTAAGTCATAGTAATCGAGATAAACATTAGCAGAATTGGCGTTAATATTTGCTTCATTGTAAGCACAAGGGAAATACGGGAATACATTAAGCTAAAGCGATAGTCAACTCTTTTAAAAGCTAGTCGTTATGTAAAACAATTGAGGTTCGGTTCACTTTGCATGGTGCCTTTTGAGAATAGCAGGTAGTTTAAAACTGAAACCAAAAACAAGGTATATCTAAAAAACGGTCAATTCTGCAAGAAAAACCTAAATTACATTAATTATATGTTTTGACGAAATGTACATTTTTTGTGTGTTAAGCTGTTTCTATCTCTTACGGTTAAACAGGTATGCAAACTTACTGCAAACTCATCCAGAATAAAGAGGTCTTCAGGGGGAGTTCCTAGAAAATTCAAAATGTTAATTTTATTTGTTATGTAAATATCTTTAACATACGGTATTTTATTTAGCATCGTTAAAGCCTTTTTGGGAAAAACAACATTTTCAAGACTGCCGTGGTTCCCGGGTTCGATTCCCGGCTGGGGCGGGGAATTTTTCTCTAGCCAGAATTATTCCCTACCCCCCACAGAGTATGGAAATTTGTATGTGAGTGTGAATGTGTGCGTGTTTGAGTAAAACACAATGATTTAAACCAACGTAAAAAGAACCTACAGACAACGAGTTGTTTCAAGTGGAAAGCCCCCGATATGACCTTAGATGTTAAAGGGGGCTATATAAATGAAACAAAACAAAAATTCAAAAAGTTTTCATGTAAAGTCAGTTTGTGGTGGGGCAATATCGTTTGAAAATCTTCGTGGTGCATCTTGTAAGATGCTAAACATAAACATCAAGTTTGGTTTTTAATTTTTAATGGAGTGTGCTATCCACAGACACATACACACGGATCTCTATCAAAAAATGCCTTTTTTGGATTCAGGAGCTTTCAAAACATTTTTCCAGCGAAATCTCAACATCGAATTTTTGGTTGGAATACAGTACCTTCTCTAGCTAGTATGTACATTGTATGTTCATACGTGCTAGAGAAAGTAAAAGGTTATTTACTTTACTGCACTTCATAGGGATTTTTAATGTTAATTTCTGAACACTCTAGAAGCAAAATTTTTATCATAAGCTACTTGTGTCGTTGATGCACGGAGTCAGGAAGCTAGTGTGGGCGTAGCCAGGTGATACGGTCATGTAGAACATGCAGGAAACTGTAATCACACCGCCTCGGCGCCTAGCGTCGGTGTATACTGAGTGAAGCCCAGTGAAAATGGGGCAGCTGCCCATTGACACAAGGGTGGCTTCCATTCACGGCAACTAATGAAAATGACTCAACGGGGAAACAGAAGGGGAGGGTTTTGTTTTTCATTTGGAAGTTGGTGACGTTTGCTCGAGAAGTTGTGTGCAAACACGAAACGGAAGTCTGAAACAGAGTGTAGAAAAGGCAGGTCAAAACGTAACCAGCCATGTTGATGTTTGAAACTCTGAACCATATACAACAGAGAAAACCTGAATTAATTGTGATTTTTACTTTCTCTGCACATACAATGTGTATAGAAAATGCTTTGTATTCCACCCAAAAATTCGATACCGAGATTTCACCGTAAATATACGTCCTGTGTATCCAAGAAAAAAAAGTATTTGTAGAAAAAGGTCCGTATAAAAAGTCGTTAAAATACCAAACTTTGTATTTAAGTTCTGTATCTTCCAAGGATGCGACACGACAATTTTCAAGAAAATCCTCCCACCCCCAACTACCTTTTACATGGAAGCATTTTCGAAAATTTTGATTTTGTCAAAAATACCTCTAACGATTTTGATTTAAAGACCGTGCATTAAATATATTTATATTGCAAATAAAATGTATGTATTGAAGGCATCTTTATTCTGGATGAATTTTGTGGACTTTTAAATAATTGGTAAACTGTAAGAGATAGACAAAAACGTACTGCTTAAAATATAGAGCTCATTAAAACACACCATTTATATTATATAAATTCTTTTCGATGAGTTGACCGTTTTTGAGATATTCCTTGTTATTGGTTTCAGTTTTAAAATACTTATATTTTTCTCATACAGGAGTTGTCAACTCCTGGTCATATAAACAAAGAAACTTCAATCGCATAGCAACCAGTTATTAAAAATCTGGTTATCGCGTTAACCTAGTGTATTCGTTTCTACTTACAGTGTAACAAGTAATAAAACCATTTCTATCTATTATTTCTCGATTAGCATGAAGTAAATAGAGAAATAAAATGTTTAACAATAATTAATTGCAGATGTAGAGAAAGTCAAGTGAATGGAACACATCAGATTTTTTGTGATTGTTTTCTCGTCAGTGGTTAATACATAGTATATGTAACAATTATGGAATATCATTTACGGCTTCTTATATTGCCGGATCCTGGAGGTATATATCTTTGCTGCTTCGTGGCGTAGGGGATCGCGGGAATGGGGGTTTGTGGTGTGTCCCAAAGTCATTTTCTCTCCCCTAATGGTCATTTAAGTTACTCCTGTCTGTTAAAAAAGATCTTATATTTTAATTTTTAATTTACAATATTTATTCAGTTAAATCATAGAACATGATACCAGAGTAGGGCCGCGCCGTGGTCGAGTAGTTAAACTACTCTCCTGTCACCTCGGCCCAGTTGATCCCAAGTGACCGCATGTGAGATTTGTGGTGGACAAAGCGGCTCAGGGCCGGGTTTTCTCCAGGTTCTCTGGTTTCACCCGCCATCGCATTCCACCGGTCTTCATCTTCATTCCATGTATATCTATATCCCTGCAACAAATTATTCTTAAAAAGCTTATACTTCTATTATCTTTATGCTAATCAGAAAAAATTAGCTGAAATAGTTTTATTACTTGCTTCCTTGTAAGTAGAAGCGAAATAAGGGAGTACCATAGGTTAAAGTGATACTCAAAAGCTGGTTACTATGTCAATGAAGTTCCTTTGCTTGTATGGATAGGAGTTGACAAGTTCCTGTATGAGAAAAGTATAAGTTTTTCATAGCAGAAACCAAAAATAAGGAATGTCTCTAAAACGACGAACTCCTTGAAAAAAATGTATATAACATAAATTGTGTATTTTAACGTGCTCTACATTTTTTGTGGAGTAAGTTTTTGTCCATCTCTTACGGTTTAGCAGTTATTCAAAATTCAGTAAAATTCATCCAGAATAAACTACTTTTCAGAGGATATTCCTAGAAATTTCAAAATATTCATTTTATTTTTCAGGTAAATATCTTTAATATACAACCTTTTAAACAAAATCGTTAGAGCCGTTTTTGAGAAAATCGTAACGTTCCATGTAAAGGGTAGTTTGGGGTGGGGGATTTTTCTCAAAATCTTCGTGTCGCATCCCTGTAGGATACTAAACTTAAATATCAAGTTTGGTATTTTACCGACTTTTCGTTTTTGAGTTATCGTGTTCACAGACACATGGACACACTGACACACGGGCACACGGACACACATATACACACACACACACACAGACACACACACACACGGACCTTTTTGTGAAAATGCTTTTTTTGGATATTGGGGATCCTAAAACATATATTTCCGGTGAAATCTCGGTATCGAATATTTTGGTGGAGTGCAATACCTTCTCTATACACTATGTACATAGTGCATATAGAGAAAGTAAAAAGGATACCAGAGTTCGAAAAAGTTTATTTCTCAGGTATAGGTAGGTGTTTTTCTGTATTTTTTTATCTTTGTTATTAGTTCTCTGTTTGCCTCCTCGTATGTAGGACTCACCCCTTCCCCCAGGACCTACAAGCCCACGCTTGGGATAAGCAGTCTTCTGTTGAGGAGCAGGGGCTCTGGATCAGAGAGAAGCCAGAGGAGGATGATGCTGACTACGAAAGCGAGGAAGTGGATGAAATGAAATGACGGTGAAGTGGACGGCGGAAACATTACTATGCAGCATCTGGCGTAATGAATGGCGGGGGAAACCGTATAACCCGTAGAAAACACGCTTTGTCTTCTAAAGTGCATAATTCGGTCCCTGGGATCGAACTTGGGCCACCTAGGTAAGACGCGAACGATCTAGCTGTTCGCCATGGCACCGTATATAGGAATGTGATAATATAGGTAATATATAAATATAACTCTATTTTAATATTTACATATTTAGAAGACTCAAAAGTTTTTACATATGAATTCATAGATATGTGACCATTCAACTGTTTTATTACTTTCTTTTTACGTACTATGTACATAGTGTATAGAGAAAATATTTTAATCTCCACCCAAAAATTCGATACCGAGATTTCACCGGAAATATATGTTTTACGGTCCCCTGTATCCAGAAAAAAAAAAAAAAAGCATTTTCTGTGTATCCGTGAACACGATAGCTCATAAACGAAACGTCGGCAACATATTTAAGTTTAGAATATTCCAGGGATGCGACACGAAGATTTTGAGAAAACTCGCCCACCCCAAACTACCCTTTACATGGAATTTTTTTCGAAAGTTTTTATTTTTTCAAAAATGGCTTTAACGATTTTGATTAAAATGTCGTATATTAAAGATATTTACCTGACAAATAAAATGTATATCTTGAATTTTCTCGGAATAGCCTCTGAAGACTACTTTATTCTGGATGAATTTTACGGAATTTTGCTTAACTGCTAAACCATAAGAGATGGACAAAAACTTACAACACAAAACATGTAGATCATCTTAAAACACATAATTTATATTATTTACATTTTTTCGTGGATTTGATCAATTTTGAGATATTACTTGTTTTTGGTTTCACGTTTAAAAACATTTTCTCATACAGGAATATGTCAACTCCTGCCCAAAGGAACTTCAGTCACATAGCAACCAGCTTTTGACTATCACTTTAACCTATGGTACTCCCTTATTTCGTTTCTACTTACAAGGAAGCAAGTAATAAGACTATTTCTGCTAATTTTTTCTCGATTAGCATGAAGTAAATAGAAGCATAAGCTTTTTAACAATAATTTGTTGCCGAATTGTAGAGAAAGTCATGTGAATGAACCATCAGATTTTTATATTAAATTTTAAAAGTAGGCGAAGAAAATGATTGTATCATTTTTGAAATAATATACTAATTTTGATAAATAAAAGTTTACATTTTGTAAAGTCAAGGGTTTCGTAGAGTACAAAACAATAATTCTTCTAGAATAATTAAAGTTAGTATAAAATACATGATATGCTTCATCTACGTGCAAACTGATTCACGATATAACTTGAATTTTAATGTAAATATTTTTAAAATGCATATAGTAGAACAATGAATTTTAAACAATAAATAGTGATTGAAGCTAGAATTTTGAAATATGTCAAATCATATTACTATTATTGTACACAGGGTGTAAAATCTAAAGACGAAAGTAGCATTCGTGTGTCACTGCCAAGTGACGTAGCGCGATGAAGCTTGAATCAAAGTTGTGTATTTGCTGGGAACCATTTACAACAAAGTACCTTGTAGCAACTTCAAGCAAATATATCTTGCTTTGTTTGAAAGTGTTTTTAGCTATGGACTGTTAGCATATGGTAACTGTTCTAAATTGAATGATATTTTACTTCTACAAAAGAAAGCCATGAGAATTTTTTGTCATACTTCTTATAGTGCTCCATGTAGACCACTTTTTAAGCAACAGAACATTTTAACAGTGTACAATTGCTATATATCACAATTATTATTATATGTGCACAAGAATTTAACTAAATTTAAACTGAACAGACATGTACACATATTAAATGCCAGAAATATTGATAAATTGCATGTTCCATAGACTAGACTAATGAAAGTTAAAGCTAGTTATTTGATAACCAGCATTATAGCCCATAATAAGCTTCCTGACCACATGAGAGATCTAAATGTAATACAGTTTAAGGCTAAAGTAAAAAAATGGCTGATGGACAATGTATTTTACAATTTGGATGCATTTGTTATTCTTAGAATTCTTATATAACTGACTCTTACTTGTATATATTATTTTGACCATGTCTATTGTACTAATGTACCTAATGACTAAACAAATAAATACTAAATACTAAACATAGAACTGCTACAGTATGCTACATAGGCTGCGAAATATGCAATGAAACGAATAGAAGTTATACTTTTATTCATAGAAAATAAGATACACTAAGGTCTATACGTACGATGGTCCTTCAGATTTACAAAAATCTGATGTGTTCGATTCACAAGACTTTATCTACATCTCTTAACAAATTATTGTTAAAAAGCTTATTCTTCTATCTAAATCGAGATAAACAGTAGCCGAAAAGCTATATTGTAAGTACCTATATGGGAAATAATGGAATGCATTAAGCTAAAATGATAGTCAAGTCTTTTAAAAGCTGGTTTCCATGTGGATGAAATCCGATTCTTTGCATTGCCGGGAGTTGACAAGTTCTCGTATATGAATAGTTTTATATATTTTAAAACTGAATCGAATGACAAGGGATATCTAAAAAATAGTCAACTCCATGAAAACAAAGTGTAGGATCTAAATTATGTGTTTCAACGAGATTAACATATTTTGTGTAGTAGGTTTTTGGTTTATTAATTATGCAAAATCTAGGAAAATTCATCCAGAATAAAGAGATCTTCAAAGGATATTCCCAGAGAATCCAAGATATACATTTTATTTGTCGTGTAAATATCTTTAATATACGCTATTTTAATCAACATTGTTAGAACCTTTTTTGAGGAAATCAAACTTTTCTAATTTTTTTCCATCTAAAGGGTAGTTTGGGGTTGGGGGAATTTTTTCAAAATCTTCATGTCGTATCCTTGAAAGATACTAAATTTATATAGGTACCAAATTTGGTATTTTACCGACTTTGCGTTTTTGAGTTATCGTGTTCACAGACGCACGGATACACAAACGGGATTTTTTTCTAAAAATTCTTTGTTTTTTATACAGGGGATCATAAAACGTCTATTTCCGGTGAAATTTCGGTATCGAATTCTTGAGTGGAATGCTATACCTTCTCTATACACTATGTATATTGTACATGTAGACAAAGTAAAAATAGAGACATAAGGATGTATGATCGCTACAGACAGCAATGCATGCTCTGCGTCGTTGTGGGCGTTCCATTACTCCACCAACGCTGTTGACAACATTTGGTTTGTCGTTGATACATGTGGACGCGCAGCAATGCGTCTCACCAACCCACACATGTCCAATGGGATTTAAATCGAGGTAACGGGCAAATCAGTCCATTTGCTGATAATTCTCTCGTCCCAAGAGATCCTACATCTCACTGTTCGATGCGGTCGCGCATTCACGGACTCCACGAGTGCTTTATTAGCATTACATCACATAATTACCCATCGGTTGCAGAACTATTAAGATTATACAATTCATCAACTCAATCCGGTAAACATATCAAACTTAATCTGGATTCTGTCTGACGTCAGCATCCAAGGGCAGCTGATGCTGCAGTTAAAGGCGCCACCAAGCATCCTCCAAAGAACTGTAGAGACTTCATCAACTATACCCACAAGAAGAACATACGGATATGGAAGCAGCAATGGAACATCTCTCTACAAGTAAACTTGAAGGCATCTATTCTCCTCTCTGTCCTAAATACCCAGTGATTTCCTTCCTCGCGAGGACCAAATTGTGCCATCAGCAATCTATTGTTTCATGAAATGACTTAAACACATTAAGTCATGCTTCTGTGAAATTTGACAAAAATTGTAAACATTTATAAAATTATATAGCTTCGTAATAAAATGTTAGGAATCCTAAGTTTAAGAAAATAAATTGCTTTCTCATTTGACACACTTTAAGTACTAATTAATTGAAGCTAAGAATGGCTGGCGCATGCTCATTAATACGCACTTCCAACTCTACACTTTGTTTTCTCCCAAACCTTTTTCCAACACTTCTTCATACTCAAAATGTCCCACACAATGCAAATTTTCACTAATATGTTTAAAATAAAGTTATACTGCCTCTCAAAAAGACATTACAGAAAGTGGTCATACTACTTTTTCGAAACAATGCTCCAATCTTCAGATATAAAATATTACATTTTGAAAAGTCAAGAGTATGAAAAGCAATAATATTTCTCCACTAATTAGGACTAATATAGAAAAATATAATATGACAGATTTATCTCTAAACTCTTTTGCTGTAAAACTGGATTTTTGTATGTGAATATTTTTCGAAGTTCATCATGTGGCTCATTACTTTCTCTATACGCACTATGTACATAGTGTATAGAGAAAGTATTGCACTCCACCAAAAAATTCGATACCGAGATTTCACCGGAAATATATGTTTTAGGGTCCCCAATATCCAAAAAAAGCATTTTCACAAAAAGGTCCGTGTGTGTGTGTGTGTCCGTGTGTCCGTGTGACTGTGAACACGATAACTCAAAAACGAAAAGTTGGTAAAATACCAAACTTGGTATTTAAGTTTAGTATCTTCCAGGGATGTGACACGAAGATTTTGAGAAAAATCCCCCCACGCCCAACTACCCTTTACATGGAACTTTTTTCGAAAATTTTGATTTTCTCAAAAATGGCTATAACGATTTTGATTAAAATTTCGGGTGTTAAACATATTTACCTGACAAATAAAATGTATATCTTGAATTTTCTGGGAATAGCCTCTGAAGAGTAGTTTATTCTGGATGAATTTTACTAAATTTTGAATGACTGCTAAACCGTAAGAGATGGACAAAAACTTACTAGACAAAAAATGTAGAACACTTTAAAACACACAATTTATGTTATATACATTTTTTTCGTGGAGTTCGTCGTTTTTGTGACATTCCTTATTTTTGGTTTCTGCTATGAAAAACGTATACTTTTCTCATACAGGAACTTGTCAACCCCTATCCATATAAACAAAGGAACTTCATTGACATAGCAACCAGCTTTTGACTATCACTTTAACCTACGGTTGTCCCTTATTTCGCTTCTACTTACAAGGAAGCGAGTAATAAGACTTTCTGCTAATTTTTTCTGATTAGCATAAAGTAAATAGAAGTATAAGCTATTTAAGAATTATTTGTTGCAGGGATATGGAGAAAGTCATGTGAATTGTACACATCAGATTTTGTTTACTTTCTCTATAGGCACTATGTACATAGTGTATAGAGAATGTATTGCACTCCACCAAAAAATTCTATACCGAGATTTCACCGGAAATATATGTTTTAGGGTCCCCTGTAACCAAAAAAAGCATTTTCACAAAAAGGTCCGTGTGTGTCCGTGTGCCTGTGAACACGATAACTCAAAAACGAAAAGTCGGTAGAATACCAAACTTGGTATTTAAGTTTAGTATCTTCCAGGGATGCGACACGAAGATTTTGAGAAAAATCCCCTTACCCCCAACTACCCTTTACATGGAACATTTTTCTAAAATTTTGATTTTTTCAAAAATGGCTCCAACGCTTTTGATTAAAATTTCGTATATTAAAGATATTTATTTGACAAATGAAATGTATATCTTGAATGTTCTGGGAATAGCCTCTGAAGACTACACAAACACACACACACACACACACATACACACACACACGGACCTTTTGTGAAAATGCCTTTTTTGGATATTGGGGACCCTAAAACATATATTTCCGGTGAAATCTCGGTATCGAATTTTTTGGTGGAGTGCAATACTTTCTCTATACACTATGTACATAGTGCGTATGGAGAAAGTAAAAATAAAATTAATACTCCTACTATTCATGAGTAATGGGAGGAGGAAAATTGTGGCGCTGTATTCTGGAGTGGCAATGTTACCACGCACGTCCGATGCCATTCTGGTGTTCCAAATTGTGTTATTTTATTGTTCGTTGTGCTGCGAACGACATTATTTTCTATCCAGTGCAACATTGTAGTTTTAGGCCATACATAATTGTTCTATTAGATTAACAATAAATTATCTATGAAGGGATCAGAACTGACGTAGAATGACGTTATTTGATATGTACTATGTACTTGAACCTGGCGCATGAACTAAACTACAGAGTGATTTATGTAGAACTGATACATTTCTTTAATTATTCCATTGGAAATTCAATGACCCAATTTTAGCACCAAATTAAGCATAATGTTCTGGAGTTTCTATTCCTTGTCACTAGATGTGCAGATGTTTCATTCCTAATTGCATTGTTGGCGGCTGCTTCAACATTTTGTTCTTGTAGTCAACGTGAAAATGCAGTACGATATAGAGCTGAGTCAAGGATATTTTCAACAAGATGGCGCTACATGCCATACATCACATGTATCCACGAACCTAATTGCAAGTATCTTTGACGACCGGATAATTTCCAGTAACCTGTGGCCATCGAGATCTCCGGATTTGACATCGCCGAACTTCTTTCTATGGGGTTAATTAAAAGAAAGGGTTTACGCCACACGTCCCCAGACATTGGACGATCTGAAGTACATCATCACAAAGAAGATTCAAGCTATTGACGAGTGGCCAGATGGAGGACATTTTCAACATTCGATATAGAGGTAAATAATCTCCCAAACTTCCTCTACAATTTAGGTATAATAAGTTGTCGCTAGCACAACACGTTTTGAAACAATTAATGAAAGAAGTGTGTTATTCTATATAAATAACCCTGTATAATGTAATATCACATTTAGCCCACCTCTGGAGCGTGGTGGTAGCGTGACTGTCCCACATTCAGAGATCGCGCGTTTGAATCTCAGTTAGGGTGAGCTAACGGACAGGATTTTTCCTTATCATGAGAAGACAATTGCTGGGTAACTATAAGCTCTAAGGCTCCCGGGCTCATTTGAACATCATTTTACTAATTTAATTCATCGATCAATATGATCTATCAGATTAAAGTTATCTGTTAAAGATTATCTGTTAAAACAGATAAAAATATTCAATTTGAATTTGTCAGCAACTTTGATATCTTGAATTTCTATACACAATATAGAGAAAATGTTGTATTCCATCCAAATTTGATACCAAGATTTCACTGAAACATACTCTGCAGCTGTATTCTAAAACATCGTGTTTCTGTGAACCCTAAAACTCAAAATTTTGGCATTTAAGTTTAGTATATTCAAAGGTTGCAACTCAGGATTCTCACCAAAATCCCCCCATACTACTATATAGGATTTTTTAAAATTTTCGATTTACTAAAATATCTCTGAAATTTTAATTAAAATTCCGTAATTTTATACAGTTTCCATGGCAAATAAAATGTATACCTTGAATTTTTTGATAACATCCCCTGAAATCTCTGAATGAATTTTGCATAACCAATTGACCATAAGAGATACACAGAAAACTTATACACAACAAATGTAGATATATAATTATACATTTTTTGTAGAGCTAACCGTTCCCACTTATTCCTTGTTATTGGTTTAACTTTTAAACTTTTTAAACTTTACTCAAACGGGAAGTCATCTTTCGTTTCGTACCTCTTTTGGCTTTTTCTTCTGGCCATGCAGAGAGAACCGAATTTAAATTTTTCACCTAGCAAACTAGATTTGACTATCGCTTTAACATAGTGTATGTCCTTAGGTATTTCTTTCCTACTTGCAAGGAAGAAGGTAATAAGAGAGTTTCTGCTAATGTTTATCTCGATTAACATGAGTTAGATAAAATAATAATCTTTAGTATGAATAGTTGTTTGCAGAAAAGGTAGAAAACTCATGTGAAAGGAACACATCAGACATTTACTTTCCCTGTCGTGTAGAAGGTGAATTATTCTTGGGTATTTGAATGGTCACATTTTGAACTTTATAAGGACCTGAGAGAAAATTTGAACAAACTTCAGTTGAGCGCGCTTTTTTCCTAGTATCTGTATTGAATCCTTCCTTTAAATACTAAAATACAAGGCGCAAATTTCAGCAAAAACAATAGAAATATGCTTTAAAAACAATACTTGGTTGCTCTGTATGCCCTGGAGCTACAAATAACAAGTAGAATGTTTCTGTTATTTACGAAACTGTGCTTTGCTTTCCTGCACCGTGATTAGATCATTTATTGCTGCATCGGTGCGAATTTCCAGATGAATAGTAATGTGCCTGTCATAATGTAAATTTTAATACAATTTTGAACGATAGAAACATCTGTGTAATGAAGATAAATAACATGAGGCAACACGGTGCTGCACTCTGTCCACTTTTAGTTTGATAATGATGTAAACAAAACCTTGTGTTTGTGACAGCTGCACATCTGGCTCAAAATGGATGACAGATAAATTGATTATAGCTAAATACCTTTGCACAGCTTGGTCTGTGACGCCAATTTATTGCATGGTTTAAAACGCAAAGAAACATACGTTCTGCTCATGTGTTTTCCCTTTCATTCTATATCGGAAAGGATCGCTTTTTACTTAGAGAAGGTATTATATTCCACCCAAAATTCTATACAGAGATTTCACCGGAAATGCATGTTTTGAGACACCCTGAATCAAAAAAGAGCATCTCAAAAACAGGTCAATGTGTGTCTGTGGACAGCATAGCTCAAAAACGAAAAATTAAATACCAAAGTTGGTATGTAACTTTAGTATCTCCCAAGGATGCGACAAGAAGATTTTTCAAGAAAGTCAACCTACCTTTTACATGGAAAGAATTTCGAAAATTTTGACTTTATCAAAACAATGGCTAACGATTTTGGCTAAAATATAGTACATTAAAGATATATCTCTTTATTCTGGGTGAATTTTGCTGAACTTTGCATAACTGGTAAACCGCAAGAGAATGACAAAAAAATTACCAAACACAAAATGTAGATCTCGTTAAAGTACATAATGTATGTCATATGCACTTTATTTTTGGTAGCTCTGACAGTTCTTGAGATACTCTTCCTATTTATTTCAGCTTTGAAATACTTACACTTCTCTCATACGGGAATTTTTCAATCCTGGCCATACAAATAAAAAATTTCAATCACATAGCAACCAGCTTTAAAAGATTTGACTATCGCATTTGTGTTTTCTCTTATTTTCTTTCTGCTTACAAGCAAGCAAATAATAAAGCAATTATTACTGCTAATTTTATCTCGGTTAGCACGAAGTAAATGAAAGAATAATCTTTTTTAATTTATTTCTGAGAAAGTCATGCACGGAACATCAGATTTTTTACCTTCTTCACCGAATATCCACTTACGCTTATCGATACCAATATTAGGCCGATATTAGACCACTGGACTCTCACATAGATGGCCTGGGTTCAATCCCAAGAGATCTCATGTGGGATTTGTGGTGAACAAAGCGGCGCAGGGGCGGGTTTTCTCCGGGTTCTCCAGTTATGCCCGCAATTACATTTCCCCGGTGCTCCATCTTCACGTCATGTATCATCGGCTGCGGTGCTATAATGGTAAAAGCCGGCATTAAACATTACCAAAAAAAAAAAAAAAAAAATAATGATATTGCATCTAAAACATGTTTTGAGCTTTGAAGTGTGTTGAATTCCAAAGCAGTTTCGGAAAAACGTGTCTACATGTGTGTGTGTGTGTGTGTGTGTGTATGCGTTTGTGCGCGCACTCATACGTGGTAGAGAAGAGAAGGTGAGAAAGTATTTCGCAAAAAACAAAAACAACAATAAAAACAACAACTATTTTGTGTTAAAATGAACTCTGTCACTGCTGTGGTTCTCTGTTGGGCGTGGAAAACCACTTAGTTTTACTCAGAGCCTGAGGTTCTTTTACATGACGTATATCAACGACACGGGAACAGCGGCTTAACTTTCCTTGAAAAGGAAGCGATATTATGGATTTTTACGGCCAAAACAGTATTTAAAGCCGCGACTTTGTGTTCATTTTGGGTTCATGAGTGAAAAGCATATCTGGAAAAGCAAGTGTGCAAGCGTGTGTCAGTAGCATAACACAAAGCGAAAAATCTAATGTGTTCCATATACATGACTTTCTTATATCTCTGTAACAAGTTATTGTTAATAAGCTTATTCTTTTATTTATTTCATGCTAATCGAGAAAAATTAACATATAGTTTTATTTCTTGCTTTATTGCAAGTAGAAGCGAAATAAGGGAGTACCATAGGTTAAAGTGCAAGCCAAAAGCTCGTTGCTATGTGACTGAAGTTCATTTGTTTGTATGGACACGAGTTGGCAAATTCCTGTTTTAGAAAAGTATAAGTTTTTCAAAGCTGAAACCAAAAACAAGGAATATATAAAAAACGACCAGCTCCACAAAAACAAAAAAAAAAACAAAAAAAAAGAAAGTATATAACATAAATTGTGTGTTTTAACGTGCTCTACATTTTTTGTGGTTATGCAAAATTCGTTCACAATAAAGAAGTCTTCAGAGGCTATTCCCAGAACATTCAAGATATACCCTTTTCTTGTCAGGTAAATATTTTTAATATACAATATTTTAATCAAAATCGTTAGAGCCATTTTTTAGAACATCAAAATTTTCGAAAAAGTTCCATGTAAAGGGTAGTTGGGCGTGGGGGGATTTTCTTGAAAATCTTCGTGTCGCATTCCTGGAAGATATCAAACCTAAATACCAAGTTTGGTTTTTAACGGATTTTTTGTTTTTGAGCTATGCTGCCCAAAGATACACACACACATACGGACTTTTTCTAAAAATGCTTTTTTGGGATTCAGGAGGTCTCAAAACATGTATTTGCGGTGAAATTTCGGTATCGAATTTTTGGGTGCATTACAATACCTTCTCTATACATTACGTATATAGGAGGTATAGAGAAAGTAAAAATGGAACAGATATAAAACCTGATATTTAAGTTCAGTTTTTTTTTACTTTCTCTATACGTATTATGTAAATACTTTATAGAGAAGGTATTGTTGTTCCTAAAAATTCGATATCGAGATTTCACCGCAAATACATGTTTTGAGACCCCATGAATCTAAAAAAAGCATTTTTAGAAACATGTCCGTGTGTGTGTGTGTCTGTGTGTATGTGTAGGTGTCTGTGTGTCTGTAGGCAGCATAGCTCAAAAACAAAACGACCGTTAAAAACCAAACTTGGTATTTTAGTTTGGTATCTTCCAAGGATGCGACACGAAGATTTTCAAGAAAATCCCCCCATCCCAAACTACCCTTTACATGGAACTTTTTTCGAAAATTTTGATCTTCTAAAAACTGGCTCTAACAATTTTGATTAAAATCCCGTATATTACTGACATTTACATTCCAAATAAAATGTGTATCTTGAATTTTCTGGGAATAGTCTCTGAAGACCCCTTTATTCTGGATGAATTTTGAAAATTGTGCATAACTGCTAAACAGTAATAGATGGACGAAAACTTAAAACACATAAAATGTAGAGCATGTTAAAACACGCACTTTATGTTATATACATTTTTTTCTGCGAGTTGATCGTTTTTGAGATATTCCTTGTTTTTGGTTTCAGCTCTGAAAAACATATTTTTCTCATACTGGAATTTATCAACTCCTGTCCATGCAAACAAAGTAACTTCAATTCACATAGCAACTAGCTTTTAAGTATCACTTTAACCTATTTTACTCCCTTATTTCGGTTCTACTTACAAGGAAGCAAGTAATAAGGCTGTTTCTGCAATTTTTTTTCTCGATTAGATGAAGTAAATAGAATAATTGTTGCAGAGGTGTAGAGATAGGCATGTGAATGGAACACATCAGATTTTTGCTTTCCCTATCGAATATAGTTCCGATAATAACGTAACACGAATCTTGTTGCTACAAAAAAAGTTGAACCGAAGACTGAATCTGCAATAATAAATAGTGCTTTGGTATAAACAAATAATTGTAAAGCAGTAAAATACATGCTAATAAAATAGTAAATATTAATCCCGTACATTCAGATACATCACAAGCTCCGACATGTGGAATCTGTGGTGGTAGAAGCGGCGTCTGGGTGGGTTTTCTCTGGGTCCTCCGGTTTGCCCCGCAACTCATTCCACCGATTGCTCCAACATCACCGTCCTTATAATGAATTTCGCTTACATTTCATATCATCCACTTCCTCATGTCCATTTTGTGGTTTAGAGCCGTTACACCCCCGACAGGCTTCTGACCCCTAGCCATTGGCTTGTAAGTCCTAGGGGGGTGTCAGTCCTACAAAAATACGGGGAGGGTAAGTCGATTAAGAAACAAAACGAAATGATCAAATACACCTAACCTCTAAAGTGTATTTGATACAATTTGCGTATTGAGTAGAAAAGTTTGGCATTCCATTATAGCCAAACAATTCAATGATGTAAACAAAAATCGTTTTTACAATAACGTCCGTATATGTGTGAGCTGAATAAATAAAAAACGAAAGGCCGGTTAGTCACACAACTTGATATATAACTTCAATTGCTCTTGAAGTTTTTCAGGAAAATGCTCCCACCCTAAACTACATTTTACATAAAACATAGTTTTGGAATTTTCCATTCTCTCAAAAATGGCTAAAGTTTTATTACAATGCAATATATTAGAGGTATTTATATGATAAAACTAAACTTGCATCTTTCAGCGAATAACATCTGAAGCTCTGTTCTGGATGACTAATGTATAACTGGTAAACCATAAGAGGAAGACAAAATCTTACTACACAAAACATATAGATCTCATTAAAACACACAATTTATATCAAATTGCATATAATATTCCAATTTTCTAAATACTTATTATTTTTCTCAAATTAGAAGTTGTGAATCTTTTTTTTTTTTTTTTTTTTTCCCCCAATGGCTGTTACAAAGTTACCAGCTCTTAAGGTATCGACTGTCGCACTAGACTTGGGTATTCCCTTATTCCGCTTGAACCTATAACATAATTGTACTAATCATTTCCGTTAATGTTTATTTTATTTAGCGTTATACTTTCTCTACATATACTAACTATACACATAGTGTGTATAAAAGGTATTGTAATGCACCCAAAAATTCGATACCGAGAATATTTTAAAGAAAATCCCCCACCCATAACTACCCTTTACATGGAAAAAGTTTCGAATATTTAAAGAGAATGTATATCTTGAACTTTCTCGGAATAGCTTCTGAAGACATCTTTATTCTGGAGGAATTTTGCATAACTAATAAAATGTAAGAGACAGACAAAAACTTACTACACAAAAATATTGACCTTGTTAAAACACACAATTTATGTTATATGCATTTTTTCCCCTGGAGTTGACCGTTTTTAAGAAATTCCTTGTTATCGATTTCAGTTTTAAAATTCTTAATACTTTTCTCATCCGGGAACTTGTCAACACAAAGAATCGCATTTCTATATCATAGCAACCACATTTTAAAGCATGTGACTGTCAGTTTAGGCTAGGTATGCTCTTATTTCCCTTCTACTTATAAGGAAGCAAGTAATAAGACCTTGTCTGATAATGTTTATCTCGATTGATATGAAGTACATAGAATAATAAGCTTATTAATAATAATCTGTTACAGGGATGTAGAAAAAGTCATGTAGTTGCTAAATATGTTGCTAAATATGTAAAGAACATCATGCGAATATAACGATTCAGCTGTTTTAATCTTGATCCGTCTTTCCGACTCGTATATTTGCTTTTGTATTTATCCATGAATACAGCATATTTTACAAACGTATGACATGTACAGAAAAACATTTTCTAAGAATGGTTAATATGAAATATATCAAAATAAGTATTATTGTGTTGAGAAACTCGCAACAAGTTCGATGGTCTGCTCCAGAGACCTGAGGGCCCCATCCGTGACAAGTCCTTTCCTGTCTGTAGTTTAGTTCATCGTCGTTGATAGCATTGCGTTTTCTGTGCATTGTTTATTTTAGTATGAATGTAGGATAGGGAAGTCTAAATGACTTACTGAAATGTCGGTGTTCAAACCAGAGCTAAGAAGGCCAATTTTATCTCGCTCTCTGCTTTCTCATAGCTGGGAATTTGTTGGTGAGAAGGAAGCCAACAGAAAACCACTTGTTTCACTTGTTCTATAGTTTGATTATATAAAGTTTGAATATTTTACATGGGTTGGTAGTTTGTGTAAACCTTTCAAGTTGCAATTATAACTGATTTGGAATCTCAAAAGATTTTATGAATGACTGCTTGTTGGCTGTTGTTATTGACGAAAAGGCTTATTTTATGGTGTATAGTTCACTAGAAAACTTACAAAAACAATTAGAAATTTTTCCATCTGAATTTGATTTGGTAGATTATTTTGAATCGTACCCCATTTTCTGATTTAGAACCAACTGCAAACAATATATGAAGCACATAACTTGAACCACAACTTCCTTGAAAAATTGTTGATAAATCTTTTACACATTTCTGGCTTTCTGGAGGGTTCCATTCCTAATTTAATCTTTACTTTCTCTAAGAGTACTATGTACATAGTAAGTAGAGAAGTTATTGTACGCCACCAAAAATTAAATGTCGACATTTCATCGTAAATATATATTTTGAGGCCCACTAAGTTCAAAAAAGCATTTTTAGAAAACCGACCGCGCCTGCGGTGTGTGTATGCACGGGTATGTGGACAGCATAGCTGAAACACAAGTCGGTTAAATACCAAACTTGGCATTTAAGTTCAGTATCTTCCCAAATATGAGACATGCAGGTTTTCATGTAAGTACCTCCCTACCAGCTAAACTTTTTATGGAACATTTTGAAAACTTTGATTTTCTCATTTAACGAACGTTTTTGTAAGTTTCTGTACAAATATACGTATCAAACTTTTTAATATGCACCAATTTTACCTGCATGGTTGATTATACACGCATTTCATCGCGCGCACATATTCCAAAATGATGTGGTTTCCATATTCTGGATAATAATTTATTTATTGTTACATTACTGCGATACTATTATAAATTCGAACAATGTTTAGAACAATGAATAAAGTTAAACTATTACATTAGCTATATAGATATATGTTATAACATGCAAACACTATCATTTTTACTTTCTCTACACGTACTATGTACATAGTGTATAGAGAAGGTATTGCATTTCATCTAAAATTCGATGCCGAGATTCCACCGGAAATACACGTTTTAGGGTCCCCTGTATAAAACATTTTTAGAAAAAGCTACCTGTGTGTGTCCGTGTATCTGTGAACACGACAACTCGATAACAAAAAGTCTGTAAAATACCAAACTTGGTATTTAAGTTTAGTATCTTCCAGGGATGCGACACGAAGATTTTCAAGGACCTCCAACTACATTTCAAATGAAATATTTTCGAAAAATTTAATTTTTTAAAAAATGTCCCTAACAATTTTGATTAAAATATCGTATATTAAAGATATTTACATGGAAAATAGAAGGTATATTTTGAATTTTTTGGGAATAGCCTCTGAAGCCTCCTATATTTATTCTGGAATTGCGGAATTTTGCATGGATAAAAACTTACTTAACATATATGTAGAGCTCATTAAATTTATGTTGTATACATTTTATCGTGGAGTTGACCGTTTTTGAAATTTTCCTTGTCAGTGGGTTCAGTTTTAAAATACTTAGTTTTCTGATTCGGGAATTTGTCAACTCCTGGCAATACAAAGAAACGAATTTCAGCCATCACTTTAGCCTAGTGTATCCCTTATTTCTCTTCTTCTTTCAAGGAAGCAAGTAGTTAGATTATTTCTACTAATGTTTACTTCAATTTCTCGATTAGCATGAAGTAGGAGGGTCGGCTGATAAGTTCCAGGCCTCCAGGCCACTAGGCCAGTTAGACGGTAGCATCGTATAGTTTAACTCTAGACTATATTTTAACCATAGTTACAGGTCAATAGCTTGTTTAGTTTTCAAATGAGAGGATTTTAAACAAGAAAAATTTCGAGTTTTCCCGAAAATGGAGGATTTGGAAAAACAGTGATTAAATACTTCCATTTAAAAGGCTTAACGCCTAAATAAATCAAGGAGAAAATGAAAGAGTCTGCCCCTTCACATTCAATACTTAAAATGTTGGTTGCAAAGTTTAAAATGGAACGTACGAGCACTAGTGATGAGCCTCGCTCTGGACGTCCTGTAGAAGTGACAACTCCAGAGATCATTGAAAAAATTGATCGTTTAGTACTGGAAGACCGCAGATTAAAGGTGCTTGAGATAGCAGAGGCTGTAAAAATATAAAGAGAGCGTGCAAGTACTATTTTAATTAATATTTTGGGTTTTCACAAGGTCTGTGCAAGATGGGTGCCGCGTTTGTTGACACCTGATCAAAAGATGCAAAGAAAAACTGTTTCTGTTGAGAATGTGCAGCTCTACCGTTAAAATCCCAGTGAATTTTTGAGACGTCTTATCACCATGGTTGAAACTTGGATACATCACTACTGTCCAGAAAGTAAATCACAGTCAATACAGTGGATTGCGCCAGGTGAACCAACTCCAAAAATGGCAAAGCCAATTTTGTCAGCTAACAAGGTTATGGCGAGTGTTTTCTGGGATGCACTGGGAATTGTTTTTATTGATTACTTGTAAAAGGGTAAAAGTATCACTGGTGACTACTATGCAAGCTTATTGCAACGTTTGAGTGATGAGATGGAAAGAAAAAGACCTCATTTGGCAAAAAAAGAAAAAAAAAAATCTTGTTCATCACGACAATGCTATGGCCCACCGTTCAGTCCTTGCACTGGGAAAATATGAGAATTAAAGTTGGAATTCCTTGAACATCCACCCCATTTGCCATATATAGCATTCAATGATTACCACCTGTTCCTAAACCTCAAAACATTTCTTGGAGGACGAAGATTTCACAGCATTGATGCGGTAAACAGCTATTTATAGGATTTTGATAAATCGCAGTACAGAGATGGTTTCATTAAATTAGAACACTGATATGACAAATGCTTTAGCCTTTCTGGAGATTATGTTGAGAAAAAAAATTAAATGCTGTTTACATTGAGAGACCCAGGACTTGTCAGCCGATCCAAAATGGAAGAATAAGCTTTTAACAATACTTTGTATTGAGATGCAGAGGAACTCATGTGAATGAAATGTATCTAGTTACTTTCTCTATACGCACTCTGTACATAGTACATAGAGAAGGTATTGCACTCGACCCAAACATTCGATACCGAGATTTCACCGGAAATATATGTTTTAGGGTCCCCTGTATCCAAAAAGGTATTTTCAGAAAAAGGTCCGTCTGTGTGTGTCCGTGTACCTGTGAACACGATAACTCAAAAACGAAAAGTCGGTAAAATACCAAACTTGTTATTTAAGTTTAGTATCTTCCAGGGATATGACACGAAGATTTTGAGAGAAATCCCCCCACCCCAACTACCCTTTCCATGGAACTGTCTTCGAAAATTTTGATTTTCTCAAAAATGGCTCTAACGATTTTGATTAAAATTTCGTATATTAAAGATATTTACCTGACAAAGAAAATGTATATCTTGAATTTACTGGGAATAGCCTCTGAAGAGTAATTTATTCTGGATGAATTTTACGGAATTATGCATAACTGCTAAATCGTAAGAGATGGACAAAAGCTTACTACACAAAAAATGTAGAGCACGTTAAAGCACACAATTTAGGTTATATACTTTTTTTTCGTGGAGTTGGTCGTTTTTGAGACATTCCTTATATTTGGTTTCTGCTATGAAAAACGTATACTTTTCTCATACAGGAACTTGTCAACTCCTATCCATATAAACAAAGGAACTTCATTGACATAGCAACCAGCTTTTGAGTATCACTTTAACCTATTGTAGTCCCTTATTTCGCTTCTACTTACAAGGAGGCAAGTAATAAGACTATTTCTGCTAATTTTTTCTGATGAGTATAAAGTAAATAGAAGTATAAACTTTTAAAGAATAATTTGTTGCAGGGATGTATAGAGAAACTCATGTAAATGGTACACATCAGATTGTTTTTAGTATTGCCCAAGGGAACCCTAAGTCACATTTTATACTAATGTGTTTTCGGTTTCCATGGAAATACTGCTTCTGACGATAGCTCAAGAGCTGCGGTGGAAGACCTAGGAGCGTTTTACAATGTGGTGGAAATTCTATCCTCACGCTTTGCTGTGCAACAAGTTTTAACGATGAACTCTGCTTCGTGAAAACTAAAGAGTGAAGTTTGTCTTGGACTAACCGTGAAATTGTGCTACCTCGTTTCGGCGAGGAGCAGATGAAAATGTTACACTTTTATCTAATTAGCATTTTGTACTCTTATAAGTGCGGGGGCCAGGTGCACCTCGGTGACGTGTTATGGATTGTAATTTTATTTTCCACGTAGTACGCTAGTAATTTATGACACTTGCAGCATGGCTTATGATGCTACGTGGAGCATACAGCTTTTAAAATGTTGTATAAAAGTCTCTGCTTCTCGAGTGCTAAGGTGATACTTTTGTTACAAAATTTGTGTTGCATTCACATGACTTCTGCTGCCTCGCTGTAACGAATTATTGTTAAAAAGCATATTCTTCTCTACTTTATGATAATCGAGATAAACATTATTCTTATTACTTGCTTTCTTGTCAGTGAAAAATAAATAACGGAATACACTGCTAAAACGATAATAACATTTTCTTAAATCTGGTTGCCTTGAGGTTTAAATCCGTTTCTAAGCAGGCCCAGGGGTGTACAGCTTTCTTTTTAACTATGCACCGCAGGCGATACATGGTATGAAGATGGAGCACCGCTGGAGTGCGATGGCGGGGAAAACCGGAGAAAACCCCCTCCACAAATTTCACATACGGAAGCTTGGGATCGAAGCCGAGCCGTCTAGGTGAGAGGCGAATGGTCTAACCACTCGGCCGCGGCACGATCTTACAACTTTCGGTGAAAGAAAAGTTTAAATATTTTAAATCCGAAACAAATAACAAGGAATATACCAGATATAGTCAATTCTACGATAAAAAATTATAGGTGTATAGTAAACTGTGTGTTTTAACTAGATATACATTTATGTACATTAACCTTCTGCATATCTCTTATGGTTTACAAGTTACGCAAAGTTCAGAAAAATTCATTCAGAATGAAGAAGTCTTCCCAGAATATTCAAGATATACTTTTATTTGCCACGTAAGTAACATATGGTATTTTAATCAAAATCCTTAGAGGTATTTTTGAGAAAATCAGAACTTTCAAAAATATTTCCATGTAAAGGGTAGTTTGGAGTGGGGAATTTTCCTAAAACCTTCGTGTCGCATCCCTGGAACATACTTGACTTAAATACCAAGTTTGGTATTTTACAGAATTTACATTTTTGAGTTATCGTGTTCACAGATACACGGACACACACATGGATCTTTTTCTAAAAATGTTTTACTAAAAACGTTTTTCTTAATACAGGCGACATTAAAACATATCTTAGCGGTGGAATCTCGGTATCGAATTTTTGAGGGAGTGCGATACCTTGTCTATGCACTATATACATGGTACGTGTAGAGAAAGTAAAAATCTGATGTGTTCCATGCACATGACTTTCTCTACATGTTCTGTAAGCAAACATTTTACAAAATATTATTACTTTCTGTATACGTGCTATGTATATAGTGTATAGAGTAGGTATTGCACTCCACCAAAAAAATTCGATACCGAGATTTCACCGGAAATATATGTTTTAGGGTCCCCTGTATCCAAAAAGGTATTTTCAGAAAATGGTCCGTAGGTGTGTGTCCGTGTGTCCGTGTGTCAGTGTGTCCGTGTGTCTGTGAACACGATAACTCAGAAACGAAAAGTCGGTAAAATATCAAAATTGGTATTTAAGTTTAGTATCTTCCAGGGATGCGACACGAAGATTTTGAGAAATATCTCCCCACCCCTTTACATGGAACTTTTTTTGAAAATTTTGAATTTATAAAAAATGGCTAACGATTTTAATTAAAATTTCGTATATTGAAGATATTTACATGACAAATAAAATGTAAATTTTGAATTTTTTGGGAATAGCCTCTGAAGACTACTTTATTCTTGGTCAATTTTACGGAATTTTGCATAGCTGCTAAACCGTAAGAGATGGACAAAAGCTTACCACACAACAAATGTAGAGCACCTTAAAACACACAATTTATATTATATACATTTTTTTTGTGGAGTTGATTGTCTTTTAGATATATCTTGTTTTTTTTAGCTATAAAAACTTGTACATTTCTCATACAGGACTTGTGAACTCGTGTCCATACAAACAAAGAAACTTCAGTCGCAGAGCAACCAGCTTTTGACTATCACTTTAACCTATAGTACCCCCTTATTTCGCTTCTACTAACTAGGAAGCAAGTAATAAAACCATTTATGCTAATTTTTGCTCCATTAGATGAAGTAAATAGAATAATTTGTTGCAGTGATATAGAGAAAGACATGTGAAAGGAAGACATCAGCTTTTTTTATTCACACTCGAAACTAAATGCAGCAACAAGACATCTGCAAGCATTACTTTCACCATTAGCTGAATGCCTTACATTATGGCGCAGTTCACTTAACATCAACAAGACAGAAGCAAAAATATTTTCTCTAAGACCTTGTCGAAACCTTGATTATTTATATTAACAGAATAAACAGCTAACCTGGTTGCCACCTCAAACCCCAGTTAAATATCTCGGTGTTCTACTGAACACAAAAATGACATGGAATGATCACATTACAACACTTCCTAACTCAAGGCTCAACAAACTTTATCCATCAATTAATAAACGCTCAAAGATTGGCCTGGATTGCTCCATTCTGCTTTACAAATCTTTAGTTCGACCTCTTCTCAATTATGCAACTCCTATATGGTCCACAACAAATAAAATTAATATTCATCAACTGCAAGTTGTACAAAATAAGTTTCTCCGCAGAGCTACAAATGCACCATGGTTTGTAAGAAATACGCAGCTTCAACACGAACTTAACATCCTTCCAATAGAACAGTATATGAAACGCCTCTCCAAGACATTCTTCAACAAATTAAGTAACGTTACTGGTGCTCAAGCATTTAGCCTGCATATCAAAACTCAACACAAAAGGCTGAAAAGAAAACTACCACAACATTTCTTAGCCACTGAAACAGAGGACTCCTGTTAATGTTTACTCATAAATTTCATTATCATGTAGTTTCATTTTTTGTAATTTATTATTGTTATTACTTTTACTTTCATTCAATTGTAACACTTATTTGTAAAGTTATATTATCATTTCTGTAATAATAATCTATTTTTGTTTGTTAGAGGAGCCAATATGGTCAACCTCAAATGTTAATATTTAATGTTTTTGTTATCTAGTTGTTATCTATGGCCTGTATAGCATGAATGCTGATCTGCCAAAAATAAAGTTAAAAAAAATCGTATGTGTTCCATTTACATGGCTTTCTCTACATCGCTGTAATAAATTATTGTTAAAAAGCACATTCTTCACCACTTAATAGTAATCCAGATAAACATTAGTAGAAATTGTCTTATTACTTGCTTTCTTGTCAGTAAAAGATAAATAAGGGAATACGCTAGGTAAAAACGATAGTCAAAATCTCTTAAAAGCTGGTTGCCATGTGATTGAAATCCATTTCAATGCAGGGCCAGGAGTTTACAACTTTCAATGAAAGAAACGTTTTAATATTTTAAATCCGAAACAAATAACAAGGAATATCTCAGAAATAGTTAATTCTACGAAAAAAACAACGTATATCACATAACGAGATCTACATTTAAGTATATTAAGCTTTTGCCTATCTCTTATGTGTTTAAGTTACCAT
This sequence comes from Hymenopus coronatus, assembly GCA_030762935.1. NCBI lineage: Eukaryota > Metazoa > Arthropoda > Insecta > Mantodea > Hymenopodidae > Hymenopus > Hymenopus coronatus. Next base: position 43,543,946 of record CM060892.1, on the reverse strand, counting down.
GTGCACTGACACATGGGCACACACATGGATCTTTTTCTTTTGGATACAGAGGAACCTAAAACATATATTTCCGGTGAAATCTCGGTATAGAATTTTTTGGTATAGTGCAATACCTACTTTATGCACTATGTACATAGTACGTGTAGAGAAAATAAAAATCTGACGTGTTCCATTTAAATAACTTTCTCTATTCTGTAAACAAACATTTTACAAACATTATTCTTCTAGCTAACTTCGTGATAATTGAGATAAACATTAACAGAAATCTCTGATTACTTAGTTCCTTATAAGTAGGACGGAACTAAGGGAATACACTAGGCTATAGCGATAGACAAATTTGTTAAAATATATCGTTATGTGATTGATTTTAAACTAGCTCTCCTTGCATGGCCTGGAGTAAAACAAAAGCAACATAATCGATATCTAGTTTGAGAAAAGTGTATATTAAAATTGATCGTCTCCTTAGCGTGGTGGTTGCGCAGCTGCTTACCTTGGTTCGATCCCTAGTACCGGCGTGGGGATTCTTTCCCCGCTGGGAGACCTGGCCCGGGGTGCACTCAGCCTCGCAAGGTCCCTGGGGGGCCAATTGATGAGCTACTTGATGGAGAAGTAGCGGCTCCAGGTCATGAGAACTGCATTAACCGGCCGGGGGGGAGGGGCTGGAGGCACTGACCACGTCTCACCCTCCAATTCTGCACCCCATCCATGACGTCTGTAATGGACCGAGATGCGGGACGCAGCGGCCGGGCGGTAGGCCAAGATATCCCGTGAGCTGTCGTGCCATGGAGTTATGCTTATATATTAAAATTGAAATCAATAATAGAAAATATCTTGGGAATAGTTAGCTACGCAACATAAATGTATGCGAATAAATTGTATGTTTTGACGAGATCTACATTTTTTGTGAAGTAAGTTTTTATCTTTTGTTACCAGTTATGCAACATTCATACAGAATGAAAAGGCTTTTTATGTGGAATTCAATTATATATATAATATCCAGTATTTTAATTAAAATCATTACAAAATCCAAATTTTCGAAAAGTTTTCCATGTAAAGAGCAGTTTGGAGTGGGGAATTTTCTTGAAATTCTTTTTATGGCATCCATGGAAGATACTAAATTTAAATACCAAGTTTGATATTTAATGGGCTATTCGTATTTGAGTTGCCGTATATACGCGCACGTGCGCGCCGGTCTTTTTCTAAAATGCCCTTTGTGGATTTGTAGGACTCCAAAACATTTTCAGATGAAATTCGATATCACCTTTTTGGTTTAAATATAATACCTTCTCTATAACTATACAGTATTCAGTAGAGAAATTTAAACCTTATTCTCCTAGTTCATGTTAATGTAGATAAATATTGCAGGTGTAAGAATACAGTAGGCTAAAGCTATTGTCGGATTTTTAAATTGCAAATACTTTTGTGACGGTTCTGAAATTCCCTTTTATGACCATCAGCGAAACCCGAATAATCACGGTAATTTTTTTTTTTTTTTTTAAACAGTAACGGAGTCTGATCAGGACTCCGGTACTGTATCCCTATTTACATTTCCCCCGTAGGTTTTACTGATTACTGGTTTACTGGTTTTACTGTTTCTTTTACAAACATATACACATTGCACAAACATATAACACTCATGCCCAAGGCGGGACTCGGACCCACGATCCCCTGCCCACGAAGCACCAAAGCGAGACGCTTTAGCGAGCGTGGCCATGGGGACCGGCTGCTTGGTCATATCGGACGATGAGTGAAATTGGTGAAATGATGCTCAAATGATCTCGGGGATGGAGCTTAAAGTTACTCGACATTCATCTTCCAAGGATTAGGGAAAACCCCGAAAAAAAATCCGGGTAACTTACCCTAAGCGAGATTCGAACTCACGACCTGTTGAATGTGAGGCAGACACGCTACCATCACACTACCCAGGCGGCCTGGTAACTTGTACTGTCAAATGCGTTTGTTTTTTACTTTCTCTATGCGTACTATGTACATAGTGTATAGAGAAGCTATTGTATTGCACTCAAAAATTCGATACCGAGATTTCACCGGAAATATATGTTTTGAGAAAATGTATAAAAAATGTTCGTGTGCAGGTGTGTGTGTGTGTGTGAATGTGTGTGTACAGCATGAAAACACCGTTAAATACCAGCGTTTTTACTTAAGTTCAGGATCTTCTAAGGATGCGACACGAAGATTTTCAAGAACCCCCCCCCCCCCCCCACCACCGCCCCAAACTACATTTTACGTGGGAAAAGTTTCGAAAATTTAGATTTTCCCACAAGTGGCTCTAACAATTTTGATTAACATACCTTATATTAAAGATATTTACATGTCAAATAAAATATATATCTTGACTTCTCTGCGAATAGCCTCTAAAGATCTGTTTATTCTGAATGAATTTGTCAGAATTTTGTGTACCTGGTAAGCGGTAAGAGATAGACAAAAACTTGTTACACAAAAAATGTAGATCATGTTAAAGTACACAATTTACGTCATATACGCTTTTTTCGTGGAATTGACCATTTCTGAAGTATTCCTTGTTATTTCTTTCAGGTCCAAAATACATTTGAACTTTTTTCACACGGAAAGCTGTAAACTCTTGGCCCGGCATATAAACGGATTTCAACCACATGGCAACCAGCTTTTAAAAGATTTGACTTCTGTTTTAGCCTAGTGTATTCCCTTATTTTCCTTCCTCTTACAAGGAAGAAAGTAATTAAGACAATTTCTGCCAATGTTTATCCTGATTTTCATAAACTATATAGAAGAATATGCTTTTTAATAATAATTTGTTACAGGGATTTAGAGAAAGTCGGTGAATGGATCACATCACTTTTTTTTATTTATAAATGAAGCCTCACTATCTTAAATTTTTAAACCTGTCTTGTATAGATCCGTTTGAAATATTTAATAAGCAGCCTCATGTATTGTAAACAGGGTCTTAAGTACGTACCTGTAGCTGTTTCTTTTCTGTTGCAATTAAATGTCTTTACGTATAAACCCTATTTAAACGTTTTTCCTTGTTTTTTATTGAAAGTTTAAAACAATAACTGTTTATTACAAAACTTATTGTGAAGATGGTTTTTGATACTTTAGAGTATTTCTACAGAGATGAATTATTTTTTTTTCTATTTAAAATGGCAAATTAATTTCACGAGAAGCCATATATATGATTTTTTATGTAACAGATTTATTAACTCAGGCATTTTAATGTTATTTAATGTGTTGTTGTTTAAAGAATAGTTTAACATTGTTTGTTCGCATCTCTTATAGTTCTTAAGCTTCCTCATAATTGGTCCCTAGAATCCTTAATATTTCAAAATAATATTAAATTATATGAAAAAAACACCTCTGTTACTTTGCTTCAGAGTTCTTTCTTTGGAAATTGTTGTAGAGGTAACTAATGGGAACTAATGGTAGCAGAGATGAATATTATTTGTGATTTCCTAATAATGCTGTATACTTCCTAATACTAGTGTCGTGAAAAACTTGATATGTGTTAGACTTTGGTGGATAGACTATCTCTTTCTTTTTACGTACTTCAGTTACAGGTAGAAATTCTGTACGGTTTTCGGAGGAAAAGGTATTAAAGCATAACTCACTTTATTGTTCATATGTACGGAAAACCAATACAAATTATTAGGTTATCCTTCATAGGTGTAAGCTCTATATATATTTCAGTTCTGACCATACCAAAAATGTACTTTATAAACACATATATCAATTTCTGAAACTACGTTATAAAAATAACCGGTAGCTATGAGCCCTTAAATAGTTAAGTTGCAAATTACCAAGTCATTATTATACATAAACATCACAAAGTAAAATACATATAATTCACAGTATCATATCCAAAGAGATATAAACAAGTAGAGATGCTACCTCCAAACGAGAACGAGTTACTAATTAATTATTGATTATCATAACGGTATGAATTAATAAGAATTCGTTCATCCTTGTATCCAGACAAATTCCCAGTTTGCTATATTTTGTAAACAAGAGTTTACTCAGCTGTGAGCTACATCGCTTGATACGTCAATAAAACAAGCAAGGCCTTCCATTCCAATCAGCAAATACCGCTTCGATCGATGCTGACCGCGCTCGGGTATATTAGATTCCACGCTCTATTCATACGCTTTGATGGTTGCATACATAGAAAGGCTCGAGTTAACACCACTTGGTTTCCCGTCTTCACAAAAGATAAACACCTTTATTGATTAATTTGGAGAGCATTTAAAAATGAGGGCTCATCTTGTGTATATTTTGAAACGGATGATATTACTAGTGACCGCTGATCTATGACTAGAGAACGGATAGAACGCCTTCCATCCAACGCGGGTCTTTTGTTACCGTCCCCAGGAGGAAATAATAGGTGAAGGAATACGCGGAGTCATAGGCCGCGGACATGCTGGCAGGCCAGCAGAGATTCTTAACAATTTTGTTTTATTCTTCTATCTACTTCGTGCTAATTGAGATAAACATACTTCTTTCCTTACAGGTAGAAGGGAGATAAGGGAATACACTAGACTAAACCGACGGTCAATGTTTTAAAATATGGTTGCTATGGGATTGAATTCGGTTTCTTTGTGTGGCCAGGAGTCAACAAGTTCCAGTATGAAAACATCTAAATATTTTAAAACTGAAACCAACACCAAGGAATATCTCGAAAATGGTCAACTGCACGAAAACATGTTTGACATAATTACTGTGTGTTTTAAGGAGATTTACAGTTTTATATATAAAGTTTTTGTCTATCTCTCACGGTTTACGACTTAAGCAAAATTCAGAACGATTCATAGAGAATAAAGAGGCTTTCAGAGGTTATTTCCAGAAAATTCTAGATATACATTTTATTTATATTGTTGTTTATTAAAAACAAGAGATTTTAAACAAAATTGTTAGTTATTTTTAAGAAAACCAACATTTTTGAATGTTTTTCCATGTAAAGGGTAGTTGGGGTGGGGGAATATTCCTGAAAATCTTCTAGTGCCATCCTTGGAAGGTATTGAACCTAAACACCCATTTCTTTTTTGAGCTATGCTGAACACAGACACACACACGTACACAGGCACATACACACACAGACCTGCATATGGACATTTTTCTAAAAATACTTTTCTGGATTCAAGGAGTCCCAAAACATGTATTTCCGGTGAAATTTTGGTATCTAAATTTTAACGCAATACAATACATTTTCTATACACTATGTAGATACACAGTAAATGTTGAAAAAATTAAAATTTGATGTTTTTCATTCACATATTTTTCTGTAAATCTCTTTAACAACTAAGGTTAAAAGCTTGTTCTTCTATCTAATTCACAATAATCAAGATAATTATTAGCACAAATTGTCTCGTATTACTTTGTAAGCAGAAGGGAAATAAAGGAATGCACTAGGCTAAAACGATGGTCAAATCTTCTAAAATCCGATTGCTATGTGACTGAAGTTCGGCTCTTTTGCATGGCTAGGAATTGAAAAATTCCTGAATGAGAAAAACTATTTTAAAATAGAAACCAATAACAAGTAATATCTCGGAAATTCTTAACACCACAAAAAGTGTATAGGATATAATTTCCTTGTTTTAACGAGATCTACATTTTTGTGCAGTAACTGTTTATCTATTTCTTGAAGTAAAATAATTCAGAATGAAGAGGGCTTCAAAGGCTATTTCCAGAAAATTCAAGATATACATTTTATTATTAATGTAATCATATTTAATATACAATATTTTGATAACGTTTTTGAGAATTTCAAAATTTTCGAAAGTTTTTCTATGTAAAGGGTGGTTTTTGGTGACTGGATTTTCTTGAAAATCTTCATGTTGCGCCCTAGGATGACACTGAAGTTAAATATCAAGTTTTATATTTAACCGAATTTTAGTTTATAAGTTAACGTGTTCACAGACCCGTTTCTAAAAATGATTTTTTTTTTATTTCAGCTGACCTCAAAAAACATATATGTCCCGACATTTTAGGTGGAATACGGTACCTTCTGTTTCTACTATATGCATATTTTTTTTTTTTTACAAAAATACAGTTTCGGAGGCTTGTCAAGACTCCGGCGCTGTATTCCTTTTTTTTTTTTTTTTTTTTTAATATTTCCTTAGTAGACCTTATTATTCTTAACGTTTTCCTTTTACATATACATACACGAACATAGACACATTTACAAACACAGAAACACCCATGCCCAAGGCGGGACCCGAACCCACGATCCTGTGCACCACGAAGCGCCAAAGCGAGACACTTTAGCGAGCGCGGCCACCGGGAATGGCATAGTCGTGTACAGAACGTAAAAGATAACGTTTTATTTATAGACGCTCTTTAACTCTCATGGCCATGGTGTCCCGTTCTATAAAGGGCGTGCAACACCGGAAGTGTTTCCCAGAGGCCACTCTTTTAAATGTCATACAGAGACAGAAAAAAAAAGCTCGAGCTATGTAATGAAGTTTCCCATACTGGCAATCCGGAGAAACATTGAAAAAAATCAATGGATCAGGAAGGGTGCCGCGGTTATCGAACCAATGGCCTCCAGAATAAGAGACCCACACTACGGCCTGCGACCTGCTAATCCTTGGGAAGTAAAGGCTTAAAACCACAGCCTCAGCTTCTGCGCATAATACGTTAATCAAGAGCAGTAACACGTGACATTTGTGCTACATAATTTGCCCGGACCTGTCCTAACTAATTAACTTCAAACTTTATTTCTTGGTTTGTATGTTTTATGTGGGAGGTAACATCACGAATATGTGAGGCTTTAGAGGTTATTGAAATGCTATAGGTATAAACAGAGGTGGCTTTAACAACAGAGTGGGTTTGCTTTCATAAAGGCTTTTATCATGTTGCTGTAGCAACGCACACGGAAATATGCTGGAGGCCATGCATTGCACAAAAGGTCACTGAATGCATTGAAAAGTTAGCTGAAGAGAAAGCTTAGTGATATCACTTACAGCTAGTGTTGGGATAAAACATGGAAAACACTTAAATATGCGTTTTGTTTGTGGCTTACATAGATCTCTGATTTTTAGGGTATTAAAGTAGCATTTAATCATCCAAAAAGGGTTTTCAAAACTTCAAAATTGATCCTTAAAATGATATTTTAAGTTCTGTAAATGTATTAGAACTAATTAATAATAATTAATGAATATCACCGGAACGCACATCAATGTTAAATGAGATTACAAAAATTAACAACATGATAAAAAATACTTGTTTATTTCAACCACGTGTTAATTGGCCAAAAAAGAGATATAACACTTTGGAAATACAAATTCATAGTTTTGTATGTTTTCTATACACACAATGGCTGTCCCAGAAGTTCCTGACTTGACGTATAGATAGCGGTTGTTATTTCAAACAAAAGCAATAGTAAAAAGTAACATAGAAAGCTTAAACCAACACTGAGAGTTTTAAAATGGTTGCTATGGGATTGACATCCGTTTCTTTGCGTGGTCAGAAGTCGACAAGTTCCCGTATGAGACAAGTCTAAAGTATTTTAAAACTGAAACCAATAACAAGGAATATCTCGAAAATGGTCAACTGCACGAAAAAATGTTTAACATAATTACTGTGTGTTTTAAGGAGATCCACATTTTTGTATAGAAAGTTTTTGTCTATCTCTCACGGTTTACTTTTATGCAAAATCCAGAACAATTCATACAGAAAAAAGAGGTTTTCAGACGCTATTCCCAGAAAATTATAGATATACATTTTATTTATTTATATTGTTGTTTATTAAAAACGAGAGATTTTAATCAAAATTGTTAAGTCATTTTTGAGAAAACAAATTTTCGAAATTGTTTACATGAAAATCTTTTAGCGGCATCATTGGAAGGTATTAAACTTAAATATCCATTTCCTTTATGAGCTATGCTGGACACAGACACACACACACACACACAAACATACACATACACAGACACACACAGTCAGACCCATACATGGAAATTTTTCTAAAAATTCAGGAAGTCCCAAAACACGTATTCCCGGAGAAATTTCGGTATCGAAATATTTAACGCAATAATATACTTTCTCTATACACTATGTAGGTATAAAGTACGTGTAGAGAAAGTAAAAATTTGATGTTGTTCATTAACATATTTATCTGCACCATAGAAAGCTTAAATTTGAAGTTTGAGGGTTTTACATTGTTTAGCACTTGTTTGGCAGCCATCAATTCGTAAACATGGATAAAACTGGTTATGGTTAGTAATCCAATACTTTCATTTGAAAGGTTTTTTTCAACTAATATTAAAGCTGAGCTAGATTCTCGTTTGTTTACAACAGGGAAATATTGGGTGGCGGAGTTTAAGCGCGGCCGTACGAGCTGCCAAGACGAACATCGCGGTGGGTGGCTAAATGAGGTTACCAGTCCAGAAATTGTAAAGAAAACCCACAAAATGGTATTGGATGACCGTTGACTGAAATTGCGGGAACTATCAGACATTGCACGAATTTCAATAAGTTCTGTACGTCGCATATTGACTGAAAAATTTAATATAAGAAAGTTGTGGGCATCGTAGGTGCCGCGTTTGCTCACAATAGAACAAAAACAACCTGGGTTCAATACTTCGCACCGTAAACGAAGGAACAATAAAAACAGTCCATCATTGCCATGACAAAATCAATGACTTAAAGTTCGAATTGCTTCCTTATGCACCCTATTGGCCAGATTTAGCCCTCTCTGATTATTTTCTGTTTCCAAATTTGAAGAAATGGTTTGGTGGTAGAAGATTGCCAACAATGAAGAGGTGGCTATTGTGCAGACCTAGACAGTTCTCACTATAAACAGGGTATTGAAGCTATTGAACATCGCTGGGAAAAGTGTGTCAAGCTGGAAGGAGACTATGTAGAGAAATAAAGACGTTTTTTCCCAATTTTTGTGCTTTCTTTGTAAGGTCGGGTACTTCTGGGTCAGCCCTCGTACCATGCCCATGTCGCCCTCCGTGGTGTAATGGTTACCATGCTAACTTCATATACCCAAGGTCGCGAGTTCAAACCCGGCGGAGGACGATGGATTTTTTCGGGCGAAAAAATCCTTTGCATGGCTTCCTTCGGAAGGGAAGTAAAGCCGTGGGTCCCGTGTCGTAGATTTACGGCACGTAAAAGAACCTCAAGCCTGATATAAAGACCTCTGAGCAAAATTAAGCGGTCTTTCACGCCCAGTATTGAATGGGTCGCTGACAACCACAGCGGTTAAAGAGCGTCCATAGATAAAACGCCATTTCCATTACCATGCACATTGTATTCCACCCAAAAATTCGATGCTGAGACTTCAACGTAATTATATATTTTAGGGTCTCCTGGATCCAGAAAATGTATTTTTACTTTCACCGTAAATATATGTTTTAGGGTCCCCTTTAACTAAAAAAAGTATTTTCAGAAAAAGGTCCGTGTGTGTGTGTCCGTGTGTCAGTGTGTCAATGTGTCCGTATGTCTGTGAACACGATAACTCAAAAACGAAAAGTCGGTAAAATACCACACTTGATATTTAGTTTAGAATCTTCCAGGGATGCAACACGAAGATTTTGAGATAAATCCCCCACCCCAAAACACCCTTTACATGGAACTTTTTTCGAAAATTTTGATTTTCTAAGAAATGGCTCCAACGCTTTTGATTAAAATGTCGTATATTAAAGAATAAATAAAATTTATATTTTGAATTTTCTGGGAATAGCCTCTGAAGACTATATTCTGACTGAATTTTCCGGAATTTTGTATAACTGCTAAACCGTAAGAGATAGACAAAAACTTACCACACAAAAATGCAGAGCACATTAAAGCACACAATTTATGTCGCATACAGTTTTTTCTTAGAGTTGATCGTTTTTAAGATGTTCCTTGTTTTTGTTTTCAGGTTGAAAATCTTAACTTTTCTCATACAGGATTTGTCAACTCATGTCCATACAAACAAAGGACTTTAGTCACATAGTAACCAGCTTTTGATTATCGCTTTAACCTATGCTACTCCCTTATTTCCTTTCTACTTAAAGGAAGAAAGTAATAAGACTATTTCTACTAATTTTTCTAGATTAGCATGAAGTAAATAGAAGCATGAACTTCTTAAGAATATTTTGTTGCAGGGATATAGAGAAAGTCATGTGATTGGTACACATCAGACTTTTACAAAATGTTCCGTGTGTGATTCTGTGTGTATGTGTGTATCTAACTATAGATAATATAAACCAACAGCGAAAAGACTGTTAAATACAACTTGGTATTTAAGTTTAATATATTTCAAATATGCGATGAAAAGATGGCCAATAAAACCCCCCACCCCAACCTACCCATTTACATGGACATTTTTTGAAATTCATTTTTTGTCAAAAATGACTGTTAGGATTTTGACTAAAATACCGTAAATTAATGATTTTACATAACAAATAAATTGTATGTCTTGATTTTTCTGGGAATAGCCTCTGAGACCTCTACACTCTTGATGAATGCTGCATGACCGGCATACCGTAAGAAATAGACAAAATGTTTACTACACAAAAAATATCTGATATGTTCCATTCACATGACATTCTCTACATCTCTGCAACAAATTATTGTTAAAAATCTTATGCCTCTATTTACTTCTAGCTAATGGAGAAAAAAATAGCAGAAATAGTCTTATCAGTTGCTTCCTTGTAAGTAGAAGCGAAATAAGGGAGTACCATAGGTTAAAGTGAAAGCCAAAAGCTGGTTGCTATGTGACTGATGTTCTTTTATTTGTTTGAACATGAGTTGACAAATTCCTGTATGAGAAAAGTGTAAGTTTTTTAAAGATAAAGTGAAAAACAAGGGACAGCTAAAAAACGATCAACTCCACGAAAAAAGTATATAACATAAATTGTGTGTTTCAGCGTGCTCTACATTTAAGTTTTTATCCATCTCTTAAGGTTTAACAGTTGTGCAAAATTCCGCAAAACTTTATTCAGAATAAAGTAGCCTTCAGGCGATATTCCCAGAAAATTCAAGATATACATTATATTTGTGAGGTAAATATCTTTAATATACGATATTTTAATCAAAAATTATTAGAACCATTTTTGAAAAAATCAAAATTTGCGAAAAAAAGTTCTATGTAAAGGGTATTTTGGTGTGGAGAATTTTTCTCAAAATCTTTGTGTCGCATTCCTGGAATATATTAAATTTAAATACCAAATTTGGTATTTTACCGACTTTTCGTTTTTGAGTTTTCGTGTTCACAGACACACGGACACACACGAACCTTTTTCTGAAAATGCTTTTTTTTGGATACAGGGAGCCCTAAAACATATATTTCCGATGAAATCTCGGTATCGAATTTTTGGGTGGAGTACAATACCTTCTCTATACACTATGTACATAGAACGTGTAGAGAAAGTAAATATTGATCCCGTTAAATCACACAACTTATATCTTATACTTTTTTTTGCAGAGTTAATCGTTTCCAGGATATTCCCTCTTAATGGTTTCAATAATGCAAACTTTCTCAAATGGGAAGTCATCTTTTGTTTCATATCTGTTGTTTTACTCCTTGCTATGTAAACAACAATGTAAGGAGCTTTTAGGTGATTTGACTAGTGCTTTAGTGTATTCCCTCATTTTCTGAAGCAAGAAATACAACTTCTGTTAATGTTTATGTCAATTACCATGACGTACATAAAAGACTAATCTTTTGTAATAATAGTGTGTAAAGAAAGTCATGTGCATGGTACACATCACATTTTTCTCTATAAATGATATCTCAAAGAAAACAACAATCAGATAAGAAAATCGACGAACAATGCATTTTAAATAAAAAAAAAATGTATGGCATTTTTAGTACACCAACGCAATATTTGAAACAATTAAATATGATGCTTCTATAAGCGCTCGTTAAATGTTGGATTGTAAGTCTACTTGCGCTTATGCTTGACTTTTTGTGTATCGTTTGACTCTTCTCAGGGCGTTTTTTTTTTTTTTAATCGGGCTTGTTGGGCTTCCCAGATCCAGACTACGTGGTGGCTTGTTTAATAATAAGTCATTAGGATTTTTGTAAAATCGCAGTTTATTTTTATAGTTATTCTTTTACAATTCCAAAGATAAACTGTAAGCGCTCGATGCAATTCTTTACTTTGTTGGACGCTGTGAATCCATGGGCGCGTATAATTCAACACGAATGCATTTTTACGCGTTATCTCTAAACGGCCGTTTCCATTACGCGTGAAGAAGCCTCCTTCTTCATGATAACCTGGCGTCACCAGCCAGAAAATCAACACTAACTATAGATACTGTTGAAAAACAAAATCGCATCGAGAAAATCAAAACAATCACATGCGACGAAAGCACAAGGAGTAATAAAAATTTGCATCCAGCGATTTCAACTTTGGAAGCAAAGGAATAAAAACAATTGCACATTGAAAATCTCAAACATGACACAAAACTCATAAAATGTCGGCAGATTTTGTGAATAATATATAAATATTGCCTCATTTTCCATGTTTTACAAAATTTTGATCTTTTCTTTAACCTAAATTGATAACCCTTCTTGAAATGTTTGCTCTCTTGATAGTTGGCATTATAAATATAACTATTAATTTCTTTTAAATTTTCGGTGTTAAACCGCATATTTTATCACAGAGAACTATTCTATATGCTACAAAATACCTTTCAACACAAACTGAACTACTGGAAACATATTTTAATTTTGTTACATTTGGCATGCTTATCTGTGCTGATAGATCTGTACCTTCACAATTCAGTATTTCGCACCTATTTTCCAAGATGGATACATGTAGCATTACAGTTTCATAATTTCTATATTTTTTATCAGATATTTTATGTTAAAAAACCATAAAACAGGTAAATTGGCATAAAATACTTACTTCAGGATAACATAAACTTATACAGATGGTGTAATTTTAAATGCAACCTGAACACATATAAAGAAAAAAAAATCTGACGTGTTCCATTCACATGACTTTTTCTACATCTCTGTAACAAATTAATGATCTGCTGTATGCTAATTGAGAAAAACATTAGTATAAACGGTTCTATTACTTAGTTGTTTATTAAGTAGAAGGGAAATAAGGGAATACACTAGGCTAAACTGACAGTCAAATGTTTTAAAATGTGGTTGCTATGGGATTGAAGTCTATTTCGTTGCGTGGGCAGGAGTTGACAAGTTCACGTATAAGAAAAGTTTTAAGTATTTTAAAATTGAAACCAATAAAAATGATATCTCGAAAAGGATCAACTCCACGAAAATAATTTATAAGACATATACTTTATTGTGTAGTAAGTTTTTGTCTATCTCTTACGGTTTATTAGTTATGCAAATTTAAAAAAAAAATCATTCAGAATATAGGCCTTCAGAGGCTATTCCCAGAAAATTCAAGATATACATTTTTTTGTCATGTAAATATCTTAAATATAAGATATTTTAATCAAAATCGTTAGAGCCATTTTTGAGAAACATCAAAACTTTCGAAATATTTTCCATGTGCAGGGTAGTTGGGGGTGGGGAATTTTCTTGCAAATTTTCATCTTCCATCCTTGGAAAATACTAAACTCAAATACTAAGTTTGTTATTTAATGGACTTTTAGTTTTTGAGCAATACTGTACACACATACATACACATACAGAAACACTCACAGACAGACAGACCCAGATATTTTTCTAAAAATGCTTTTTTGTATTCAGGGCATCTTAAAGTATATATTTCCGGTGAAATCTGGGTATCGAATTTTTGTGTGCATTATTCACTATGTACATAGTACGTGTAGAGAAAGTAAAAATAACCATGCGAGGTCTCCGTATCATTTGTTCAGGACAATAAATGACATGTAGAAATTCTAAAGTGTTATCTATTGTATTATAAAATGAACATTAAATTAAAGGATAGCAAAAGATACTTGGTAAAAACTGTATAAATATTCACTTTTAATATTCTTTATGGAACAGAAAGAGAAAAAATCTGATGTGTACCATTCACATGACTTTCTCCAAATCCCTGCAACAAATAATTCTTAAAAAGCTTATACTTCTATTTACTTTATGCTAATCAGAAAAAAATAGCAGAAATAGTCTTATTACTCGTATCCTTGTAAGTAGAAGCGAAATAAGGGACAACCGTAGGTTAAAGTGATAGTCAAAAGCTGGTTGCTATGTCAATGAAGTTCCTTTGTTTATATGGAAAGGAGTTGACAAGTTCCAGTATGAGAAAAGGATACGTTTTTCATAGCAGAAACCAAAAATAAGGAATGTCACAAAAACGACGAACTCCACGAAAAAAATGTATATAACATAAATTGTGTGTTTTAATGTGCTCTACATTTTTAGTGTGGTAAGTTTTTGTCCATCTCTTACGCTTTAGCAGTTATTCAAAATTTAGTAAAATTCATCCAGAATAAACTACTCTTCAGAGGCTATTCCCAGAAAATTCAAGATATACATTTCATTTGCCGGGTAAATATGTTTAATATCCGAAATTTTAATCAAAATCGTTAGAGCCATTTTTGAGAAAATCAAAATTTTCGAAAAAAGTTCCATGTAAAGGGTATTTGGGGGTGGGGGTATTTTTCTCAAAATCTTCGTGTCGCATCCCTGGAAGATACTAAACTTAAATACCAAGTTTGGTATTTTACCGACTTTTCGTTTTTGAGTTATCGTGTTCACAGACTCACGGGCACACGGACACACGGACACACACACACACACACACACACACACACACACACACACACACACACACTCGTACCTTTTTGTGAAAATGCTTTTTTTGGATATTGGAGACCCTAAAACATATATTTCCGGTGAAATCTCGGTATCGAATTTTTGTACATAGTGCGTATGGAGAAAGTAAAAATTGGAAAAAATTGGAACAACAGAAATGAAACCTCAAATGTCAATTACAACAATCTGTACAACCAGGATAGTTTTAGAAACGAACAGAGGGGATTGCCGATAAGAATAGAGGAACACGTGACCACTTTAATTTTTAACACCGTTGGATTTAGTGATACTTTTTTAATCTATTAAACGTGACGTACATGCCGTAAATTAAAAGCTACGGCGTTTAGCTCTACCATATTACTCCACTAAACTCGATAAATTATGGCAAAAACGTCACTAACACATCCTGAAACGCCTGCCCCTGTGTAACTGTTATGACGTAATTACCTTAACCACTAGCGTTCAAAACTTTTCCCGCGTAGTTTTGATAATATCATTATAGAAGATGGGAGGTGAAAATTGCAAATAATAGCATCAGCGTTTGCGCATGATGTTATGATCCAGTATTTGCAGTTATGTTTATGTGCAACAGTTCACGATGTTTTCAGGAATAGTATTATTTCCTTTCTCAGACAGGTCAAATGGTTGACTCTCCTCTGTTGCTGCAGAGACGTAGCTCAGGTTCGTTCAAAACACATTAGACCTTCAAGTTTGTGTTCCATACTGTATTCTCTGCTATATATCAAATTATTTGCACTTGTTCATCCCACCTCTATGCACACTTTTACGTTAATGGTACTAGATGGTAGCCCACTACGACAGAATCAATTAACCTGCACAAGTGCGGAAACTTCAGCCGGTTTCTCCATATAATCCATACTATCAACTCATTTAATTAATTTACACACTACTTCGTTCTTGCCCTAAAAGCTGTACTTCGTCACTCAAGTTATGCGTTGTGATTATTATTATTATTATTATTATTATTATTACTATTATTTTTATTAATAGTAGTACTAATAGTAGTTTTTATTTTTATCTTTTTTGCTCTTATTTTTTATGCAGGGAAAAAAATCTTAGAATGACACCCATCGGGTGAGTTGGGTTCTCACCAACTAAAAAAAAACCCTGCAAGTCTTAGGTGACTTCTTCTTGGAACTACCTTGCAGTGTTACTTCAAGAAGAAGAAGATGTCTACATGTCTACACACCGCGTTCATCCCTCTCCTTAGCCTTGAGGACACAGATTACCATTTGAGCAATAATTTGCCAGTTTTCTTTTATTTCCAGCACAACCGAAAGAATATTGTTCACGGTTACCACTTGACCTAAGCGTACGAGGGTGGTCTGAAGCGCTCTCGCCTCACCCAGAGATCGCGGCACTACTTGCGTGATTCTTTTTGTTATATTGGTACACATGTTAACAGACCCTATGTAAAATTACAGGTCTTTCTAGGCAATAGTTGCCTGTAGGAAGTTGTTTGAAGCAGTGAAAGTGCACATTGCTTTGAAAATGGAGAAATTCCAGTATCGTGCTGTGATAAAATTCTTCGTTAAAGAAGATTTAACACATACAGAAATTCATTTGCAGATTGTAAATTGTATGGTGACTCTTCACCTTAAGTTTCCACGGCGAAGAAATGATCGGCCGATTTTAAACGTGGCCGTGAAAACGTCCAAGACGATTCATGTGAAGGACATCCAAAAACTGTAACCGCACCGAAAATCATTGAAAAAGTGCATGACATGATTTTGGAAGATCGGCGTACAAAGGTGCGTGAAATTGCTAATGCTCTTGGAATTTCAAAGGAACGTATTGGTCACATCTTACATCAGGAATTAAATATGAAAAAGCTTTGCGAGATGGGTGTCGCGTATCCTCACTGTGAATAACGACACTTCCTGAAAACTGCTTGACGCATTTTGAGAAAAACAGAATCAATTTTAAAATACTTAAAACTTTATACATTTTTTTTCGTAGTATATATGTATATGCCTTGACAAGTTCTATGTTCAATGGCTTCCTGGCCTAAACGAACGTACAGAATACTTTCTAATCTAATCTAGAACAACTGAAGAGTACATAATTGCCTACATTCAAAATTATACAATATTGTTTAGTAACACACTTGTTCCATAACGAGGCAATTATAATTTACGCTGCCTTTTGCATTGGCTGTCCCAGAAGTACCCGATCTGTCGCATAAATAGCAGTTGTTTCAAACGATGGTAAACAGTACAAACCTTAAAAGGCTTAAGTTTGAATTTTTACGATTTTTTTATTGCTTAGCATTTGTTTGGCAGCCATCATTAGTGAATGCTTTCAGCAAATTTGTAAACATGGATAAAACTGATCATCGTTATGTGATACAATTTTTTCATTAAAAGCTGAGCAAGATACTACTTTGGAGGAGTCTGCTCCTTCTTTTACAACAATGAAATATTGGGTGGTAGAGTTTCGCACGAGCTGCCAAGACGAACATCACAGTGATCGACTACATGTGGTTACCAGTCCAGAAATTATAAAGAAAATCCACAAAATGGTATTGGATGACCGTCGACTGAAATTGCACGAGCTATCAGACATTTCAAGCATTTCAAAAAGTTTTGTACTGACTGAACATTTGGGTATGAGAAAGTTCTGTGCAAAGTGGGTGCCGCGTTTGCTCAGAATAGGACAAAATCAGTGTCATAAGGATGTTTCAGTCGATTGTTTGGCAATGTTTCGCTGCAATAAAGCCAAGTTTTTGTGTCGATTCATAACAACGGATGAAACCTAGGTCCATCAGTTCACACCTGAGATGAAGGAGCAATCAAAACATTGAATTGGAATTGGAGAATCGGCTCCAAAGAAGGCGAAGACATCTGCAGGCAAGGTCAGGACGTCAGTTTTCTGGCATTCTCAAAAAAGGAAAAGTAATCAACGGCAAATATTATGCGAACTTGTTATAGTGTTTGCGTGATGAAGTGGAACAAAAACTTCCGCATTTAGCGAAGAAGAAAATGATAAATTAAGACAATGCACCAGTTCACATGTCCGTTATCGTCATGGACAAAATCAGTGAGTTAAAGTTCGAATTGCTTCCTCATGCACCCTGTTCGCCAGATTTAGCCCCCTCTGATTATTTTCTGTTTCCAAACTTGAAGAAATGATTTGGTGGTAGAAGATTTGCTAATAATGAAGAAGTGGAATCTGCAGTTGATAGCTATTTTGCAGATTTCGATAGTTCTCACTATAAACAGAGCTATTGAACATTGCTGGGAAAAGTGTATCGAGCGGAAAGGAGACTATGTAGAGAATTAAAAATGTTTTTCCCCAACATTTTTGTGCGTTAGGTCGGGTACTTATGGGACATCCCTCGTAAATACCATGCTTTACATTTATAGCCGGGCCATGGATCAAGTATAATACGGCGATCTTTGTGTTTTTCCGAAGCAATATAAATCGTTTAAAGAAAATATTTGATTCCATTCACATTAATTTCTCTGCATTTCTGTACCAAATTATTGATAAAACGCTTATTGTTCCATCTACTTCAAGCTAACCCAGATGAACTTTAGCAGAAATGTTCTTATTACCTGCTTTCTAGTCAGAAGGGAAATAAGGGAATATACTGGGCTAAAGCGATATTCAAATGTTATAAAATGGTTGTCGTGTGGCTGATATCCGATTCTTTGGAATGCCAGGAGTTGACAAATTCCTGAGAAAAGTTTAAGTATATTAAAACTGACACCAATAACAAGGAATATCTAAAAAATGATCAACTCCACAAAAAATTTATGATATAAATTGTGTATTTTAACGAGGTCTGTATGTTTTGTGCACTAAGTTTTTACCTATCTCTTGTGCTTTACCAGTTATCCAGTCATCAAGAATGAAGACTTCTGCAGGAGCTGTTCACAGAAAATTCAAAATATACATTTTATTTGTAATGTATAAATCTTTAGTATACGGTATATTAATCAAAATCATTAGTCATTTTTGGAAAATCAAACTTTTGAAAACATTTTTCATCTAAAGGGTATTTTGAGGTGGGGAATTTTCCTCAAAATCTCTAAAAGATGATAACTTAAATACAAATACTTTACGCTTTTGAGTTATCGTGTTCACAGATACACGGACCTTTCTCTAAAAATAGTTTTTAAATACAGAGGACCCTAAAAGGTGTATTTCCTGTGAAATCTCGATATAAAAATGTTAGTTGGAGTACAATACCTTCTCTACCTACGTGCTATGTAGTAGGTAGACAGAATAAAACGATTTTTTTCAGCTGTAGGATAATCTGTCAGTTTCTACCTTAATTTCGAGCTGTAAAGACTAGAGTATGCTCACTATGCATCTCAAAATTAAAAGATAATCAAGACATGTGTTATGTGTATGATTTACTGTAGATTGCCCATCATAATTCACATGGTTTAAGCCGTTCATCCTCATTAGATTGTTCATTGTATCTTAATTTTGGACGCCCTATATTTCGTTTTTCTCGAGGTTTATAATTAAATGCTTTCTATGGTGATCGGTTTTCATCCATTTTGTGTAAATGTTCATTTCAGTGCCTTTGGTAATTTTCGTTGCGATCCTACAATCCTTTTATTCCTATTTCTCTTCTTATTTCTTCCCTCTTTTTATGTTCCACTAGAGACATACCAGCCACTGATCTGAGAAATCTCATTTTTGAAGCTTCTTCTCTCCTTTTCTCTCTTTTTATAGCTACCTAGACTCTGCACAATAAAGAATATTGACAGTACTGGCACTTGTTACTTTCTCTAGCACGTATGTACAATATACATGGTAGGTAACGAAGGTATTGCATTTTTCACCCCAAAAATCGGTTCGGAGATTTCACCAGAAATACATCCTGTGTGTGAACAAGATAACTAAAAAGCAAAAGGCGGTTAAATACCAAATTTGATATCATTTTCCAAATCCAGAACCCAAATTACCATTTATATGGAATGTTTTCAAAAACTTCTAAAACGGCTTCAACAATTTTGATTACAATCTTGAATTTTGTGGGAATAACCTTTGTATAACTGGTAAACTGTAAGAAATAGACAAAACTTACCACAACAGATGATTTTACAGGATAGGAACCAAGTTAAATTGGAATCGGAGAAATCCAACATAACTCGGTTGCTATTCCGTGAAATATCTGTTATAACCAGAGCTCGGAAGTTCGTACCGTTCGCCGTTTCGCAATATAGGTTGCGACCGACCACCTCGCCGCATCAAAACAACTCGTACATAAGAATGCACAGTGGAGAGGTAAACAAACCTGTTATAAAGTAAACAGTGCGTTTCCAGAGAACAAAAATGACTCCTGAGACATTCCTTAATGCACACCTATTTAGATCTCTAATGATGTACAACAGACAAATTGTTACATGTATACAGGCGAACTGTGACTGATTTCTTTCTGTACATATGTACATTATGGAAACACGCAAGCAATTATAACACGAATTGTTGTATTTGAAATGTAAAATAATATCCAAATAATAAAATTAATTTCTTAAATATCTTAAGACTCTTATTTGGTAAAAACCAAAGCAGGAATTAAACTAAATCTTTCATCAACTGCAGCCGTATTACTGAAAACAATAATGTACTTCTGAAACCTTTCAAATGAAAAACATATTCTACGTCTGACAAACAAGATTTGTAATGCAAAAAATGTCATTCTACTCGCATGATGTGATCAGTTCCGTATCAGCATCATCAAGCAAATATCATTTGTTGGGATCTAAAAGTGTAGTTTGTATGCGATATATCACACTAAACCGTGCATTCCTTTTCAATTACACTTCTCATTTTCATCTTTATTTCAGGCAGGATGCTCGTGGTTTGCTAAATCGGTCTTGACAGTTCTTCCCCATACCGCACAGATTCAGTTCAGCTCCATACCTCAGGACTGCAACAGTGTGCTAGCTGAGTGTAACTTTTTGAACTAATTTGCAATCACTAATATATTTCTGTGAAGCTGTTCTGTTACTAGATGTTTGAGCGCTTGTATACTAGAACTGCCATCGGTTTCTAAATAAGTACATGAAAAAGCACACTGTTAGAAAACTTATTATGGTTGTAAAGCAAATTAGTTTTGCTCACATTTGAGCAGCATAAAGATGTTATTCCAACGCCTTCCTTGCTACCGACGTGGTTCTGTGTTATGCAGTAATAGCTGTTTTGCAGTAATGGGTTGCACTTTACGCTGACCTTTGCTCATTCAAAGTAGCGCCGCATGGTGTTGGCCGCTCTTACCCTGCATAAGGAAACTGGTTCGAACTTCCTAGATCAGGTTATAACCAACACCGAGAAAGCTTCAAATCTTTAAAAAGTTACTACCCAAAAATGTGAGTCTCGTTAAAATATATAGTTTATATCATATACATACACTATTTTTGTAGAGTTAATGATTACTTAGATATTTCCTGTTGTTAGTTTCAGGTTTAACATACTTGAATTTTTCTCACACAGGAAGGCTTTATCCGTTTATACCTCTTTTGTTTTACTCCTTACCGTGAAAGAGAACCGAATTTATGAAAATTGCATATCGATAGCTTTAAAAAGATTTGACTATTCAAACTTGGAATTTAAGATTAGTTTCCTCCAAGGATGCGACACAAAGATGTTCAAATTACCATTTCTCCACAAATTATCCTTTCCATTTGTATAGAGGAAAAAAAAATTGGAATCTGTGAGTATAAACATATACTAAAAGTATTATTAATGTAACCGATATTTTGTTTTCCTCTTAAAAGTTTGAATTTTGGGCAAAAGTTATATTTTTGGAGGATGAGCCTTTGTTTTATTTTACTCAATTCACCCCTCACCAACCAATCCAATACATTTTTTGTTTTTTCAAAAATTGCTCCAACGGTTTTGATTAAAATTCCGTAAGTTAACGATATTTAATGCAAAATAAATGTTATATCTTGAGCTTCCTGAGACCTATAAATACTTTTTCATTCTGGAGGACTTTTGCATAACTAGTAAACCGTATAATGAGGTTCACTGAATCCCCCCTCCCAAAAAGCAATCTTATAAAAGGTGCGCCCGCGTGTGTTTATGAACAGCATAGCACAAAAACGTTAAATGCCAACTTGATATTAAATTCAGCATCTTCCAAGGTGTGACAAGTAAATTTCGCAAACTATCCTTCACATGGAAGATTTTTCGAAAAATTTTTATTTTTTCCAAAATGGCTATTAAGAATTTTGATTAAATGCCATATTTTAAAAATATTTTCATGGCAAATAAAATGTTTATCTTGAATTTTCTGGAAATTGCCTCTGAATAGTCATTCTGGATGATTTTTGTATAACTGGTGAACCTAGGAGATAGACAAAAACTTAAATGAAAATAATATTGAAAATTTCTAAAACTCACAACTTATGGTCTATAGAGTTTTTTGTTAAATTAACATTTTCTGAGATATTCCTTATTATTGGTTTCAATTTTAAAATACATATTCTGAAATGGGAAGTTCCCATTCGCTTCGTTTTTGTTTTACTCTTGGCCATGCAAATGGAACCAAATAGCAATTGTTTTGCTGATCGGCTAGGTTTTAAAGGATTTGATTCTCGCTTTAGCCTAGCGTATCCCCTTATTTCCCTTTTGCTTACAAGAAAACAAGAATAAGAATATTTCCTGAGAACAACTCATTTTTATCTCGATTAGCTTCATGTGAATAAAGAAACACAGAGTAATAGTTTGTACAAATGGTTTGTCTAGGACAGGTAGAGAAAGCAATGTGATTGGAATAAATTTAACTTCTTGTGCTGAATCGCCGTTTAATCATCATTACTAATTCTTATCACAACGTTATATACTCAGGTTGTAAATGTTGGCAGTATTTGGAAAGATGGGTTGAATAAAGCTATTGAAGGAATTGCTAATGCAGTTTCAGTGCTTCATGCATATGCAACATCCAATATCACAAGAAGTGCTTTGAAGCAATGGGTGAAAACTGGCAATTTATCAAAAGGACCATTTGGGCACCAAAAATGAAGGGAAGCTCGTGCGACATATTAACAAAATGCAGAAGTATGGGTTTCCTCTAACAAGATAGATATTTGCACTCGTGTACAATTCCGTCGAAGTATTTGGCCTGAAAAACTACAAAAAATCTGTGTGTTCCATTCACATGATTTTCTTTACATACTCTACAACAAACTATTCTTTAAAAAACTGATACTTCTATATAATTCCTACTAATAGAGATAAACTTTAATAGAAATCTTCTCATTACTTCCTTAGATGCAAAAATATAATGGAACACACTAGTCTAAAGTAGTAGCAAACTCTTTTAGATGTAGGTCGCTATGTTATGTTGAAATTTGGTTCTCTTTGCATGGCTAGGAGTAAAAACTCACGATGACTTCTCATTTGCGAAAAGTATAATTATTGGAAATTTTAAACCAGTGAGAAGGAACATTTCAGAAATGGGTAACTCAAAAAAAAAAGTATTTTATATATGTTATGTGCTTTAACAGGATCTACATGTATTGTTTAGTAAGAATAATACATACATATATATATATATATATATATATATATGTCATGGTTAACCAGCTATGAAGGTCGGACCTCTTTCTGAACACTGGGTTCTCTAAATACCACGTAACGCAACTGCCCCGTCCTTCAATGGGGCTATTTCGGGTTAAAATCTGCCAGTGGCGCGACCTTTGCTTTACACGTCTTGCTATCAGAGGGCACTGTGGGTCGCGATCATTGCAAAGAAAAACTTTATATTTCAATAACAATCCATAAATAAATTCTCGTAACATTTATTCGCTCTCGCCCTTTTTCCACCGGCATGTTTTAACTTGAAACAGTCCCGTTGAGTTCTGCAACTCTTTTAACGCAAAAATGGATACTTGTCCACGCCAAATGAGCGCATTTGGATCACCTGGTTACATCTTGGTATCGAATTCTTGGTGGTATTGGATACTTTCCCTGCTTACTATAGGTGGTAGTAGATGTAAAGTAATTAAAATCATATTTATTTTATAGTGTACTCCAAAACTTTTGACAGTGAGCATTAGTTACAAGAGGTTGATTAATACTAGCTTGATTACTCGTAACTGATAAACAAAATGCAAAACAAGTATTGCAAATTATCGTTAGTTTAATAAACCTCTAAAACATTTCTTCTGACTATGAAAAATGATTGGAAATATATCCTTGTAATATATGGCCATATCCCACTCTTACATTATGGATAGGTGCAATTGAAAGTAAAAGGTAACAATACGTTTTTTATTTGTTTAATTTATGTAGCCCCCTTTAACATCTATGGACATATCGGGGGCTTTGACTTAGGAAACAATTCGTTGACTATAGGTTCTTGATGGTTAGGTTTTTAATCATTTGCTTTACTTCAAATATATGCACATTCACTCTCAGAGTGTGTGAGAGATAGGAGATAATGTTGGTTAAAGATAAATTCTCCTTTCCAGCCGGGAATCAAACCCGTGACCTCTTTATTCAATAAAGAGCAGTTTGGCTATAATCACGTCTCACTGAATCAAGTTTGCTTTTACACACACCCACTCTGCCCTTCTGTCACTATCATCAGTGATACACAGTGGTGGGGTAGAGGTTAAAGCCCCTCTGTATTATTGACAGCGACAGCGGCTGTACGAGAACTTGATTAAACATTACGGGGACGCCACATCATTTGTTTCGATATAATTCAACGCCCTGTCGATAATCTGCGTCTCTCCACTCAATCAAGACATAACTGTAATTGAGTAGATGGATGTGCGCCAGGCGGAATTCCACTGTTTTATTAATGTTCCGGTGTAGATCCGGAGCACGGATGTAACTCCGGTGAAACGTTAATAGAATATAACTACCTACACCAGCCCGGAAGTGTGGTCCTCCTTTTGAATAAGTAATTTGACTGTGGGCGCTTTGGACCCTCTACGCTGTATTTTATGCAGCAATATCATGCATGACCTTTTGCAACAAAATCGATGGTTAAGAAAAAAGACAATGCATTTCTGTTCTCTACCCATTACCAGTTTTCCATTTCAAAGCTTCCTATTGTAAATATATTTACAATGAACTTCCATGGACAAAACACATTGACATTGCGAAACACAAGGCAAGGGTGAAAGCGGCGGAAGCTCTCCGGATACGCTGCAGAATTCCGAATATCTCCATAACCTTAATGGAAACTGTATACGGAGCGACAGTTAGATCCACGATGACATACGGAGGAGAAATATGGGGGTGGGAACAAACAGGAAATCTGGATCAAGTGAGGACCCAATTTTTGAAAGAAATTCTGGGTGTAGGGAGGGGTACGGCAAACTGCGGAATAATGAGGGAATTCGGGGCACATAGTGAAACGATAGAGTGCAAAATCAGAGCAGTTAAATATTGGATGAGAATCGTTCACGGAAACCAATCTCTAATTAGGGCAGTCTGCTACCGTGAACAGTTGCGAATGGAAGGTAATTTGACGTGGGCATCAAAATTAAAGAAAGGGTTGGAAACCATTGGGATGGGAGACATTTGGATGGCGGGGCAGGAAAACAGGCGAAGTATTTGGAGAAAAATTAAGAAACGTCTCTGTGATATTGACAGACAGCAAATGATTGCGCAATACACAGAGAAGGTGTCATTAGAAGTACAGTCTGGGCTGAAATCGGAGTGGGGTATGGAGCAATACATCAAAACAGGTACCAAACTCATTAGAGAGGGGCTCGCGTGGATTAGACTAGGAGCATGGAGGAGCACGAAAATTTCTGACGAGAATGGTACGAGAATCTGTCCCATTTGCGAGGAGGAAGAGTCGTGGACTCACATCTTGGCAAGATGTAGGGGCACGGAGGAATGGCGGGAAAAATATTTGCCGCGATTTTTTACCACTGCGAATGTAGGGATAGAAGCATGTTGGACGCTACTGGCAGGCACGGAAAACATGGACGGGCTAGGTAAATTTATCCTTGAGGCAAGACAGCTGAGATCTGAGGAGGCTGCCAATAGGGAAGGGGGGGGGGGAATAAGTTCAACTAAACAAAAGTGACTACAATATTCTACATGCATATATATTATGTCATACTTAGGTCACTGTTGTGCTAGGGTTGTATATATTATGTGTATATATGTCTTTTAAGTGTAATTATCTATTATAAGAGGGTGCATTTATGAAGGTGTACTCTGTGCTGTAAATTTAAATTGCTATATTTGAATATTTTTGTGTCTTTATTTTCGGATTCACTCTTAATGTTATTGTTGTTTAATACTGCTTTTGACTGTGTATTTCCTTTGTATTTTTATTTTCGTGTTTACTCTTTTAATTCTTTGTTGTGGTTGTTGTTTTAATATTGCTTGTAATGTGTATTACAAAAGCACGCACGGTCTGTGGACCCGTGCGACTGTTGAAATTCTATGTATGATATTGCTATGTTAATAAATACACTTATTCATTCATTCATTCATTCATTCATACATTTGTTTAATTGAAGTAAAATCCCTTAGGTTTAGATATACACCTGTGTAAAGAAAGTACCGGGAATTGGTCAATAAAACACAAAAAATGAATTATTCATCCAATTTTATTTTATCGCCTTCAAAGTAGGCCCCTTCTGAAATTATACATTATGCCAACGAATAATCCAATCATCAAAACATTTTTTGAAGACACTTTTAGGAATCAATGAAAATTCCTTTATGTCTTCTATCGACTGAAAACGGGTGCCTCGAAGTGGCAACTTGAGTTTTGGAAAGAGAAAGAAATCAGTAGGAGCCAGATCAGGTGAATATGGTGGTTGTTCGATGAAATTTGTTGAGTTTTTGGCCAGAAATTCGTTCACAATAATAGCCTTGTGAGCTGGTACCTTATCGAATCCATGAGTTGTCGTTCCACAAATCTGGCCTTTTTCGCCGTATTTATTCTCAAACGCCGTATAATGCTCAGATAATAGTCTTTATTTACCATCTGACCTTCTGACAAGAACTTTGAGTACACGACACCGCGATAATCGAAAAAAACTATCAACATGACCTTCAGTTTTTATCGAGTTTGATGTGGCCTCTTAGGTTTCGGTTCAGTTGGAAGGCGCCATTCGGAATCTTGTTGACTGGTTTGAGTGTCAATCTCGTAAACCCACGTCTTGTCACCAGTTACAATGCGTTTCATGAATGTGGGGTCGGAACTGGCTCGTTCTAGCATGTCTTCAGCAATCCTTACCCGATTTGAGTTTTTGTAGAAAATTCAAGTATTTCGGAACTAACCGAGCTGCAACGCGTGTCATGCCCAAACAATCGTTTAAAATGGTACGAATCGATTCGTAAGACACAAAAAGTTCAGCGGCAATCTGTCTCAGACATAAATAACGATTTTCAGGCACCATTTTCTTCACTTTAGCGAGGTTCAGTTCAGTTGAAACCGTTGATGGTCGACCAGAGCGAGGCAAATCTTCCACCACATCTCGACCACTTTTGAATGCACTGTATTACTCATATGCACGTGTTTTTGATAAAGTCGATTCACTGTAAGCCCTCTGTAACATTTTCAGTGATTCGGCACACGAAATACCATTTGCAATGCAAAATTTGAGACAGATTCTTTGTTCAATATTTGTATCCATCGTAAAATCGCAAATAACATTTGAGATGAACTAACAAAATGGCGTACTGTAAACAAACTAGAAGACAGATGACAATCAAACTCCGCGTGGGTATAGAGAAAAGTTGCACCAACTTAGCGACAACAATAATTTCGAATCCCCTTTTAAACAGGATTTTTAAATGATCAATTCCCGGTACTTGCTTGACAGAATGTATAGGAATAAGTTTAAAAACACTATTATTTACAGATTGGGCTTTATACTTAAAGATTCACCCTTCAATTTTCGGTGAAATCTCGACATCAAATTTCTGGGTGGAATACAATACCTGCTCTGTTCACTATGCACATTGTACATGCGGGCTAGAGAATGTAAAAACAAAGTCGGTTAAATACCAAAGTTGGTATTTAAATTTAGTATCTGCCAAGGATGCGACACGAAGATTTATAGGAAAATGAACCACCCCCCCAACCCAAACAAGGAACAGTTTCCGATTTTTCTATAAAATGGCTCTAACGATTCTGATTAGATGCGTATGTTAAAGATGTTTACATTTCAAATAAAATGTATACACTGAATTTCGTAAGAGAAAGAAAAAGAACTTATTACTCAACAATTTAGATCTCGTTAAAACAAACAATTTGTCATATACAGCTTTTTGTTGTTGTTGTAGAATTAACCTTTTCCAAGATATTATTGCTATTGGTTTCAATTTTAAACTCCTTAAAGTTTTCTCAAACTGGAAGTTCATTTTTCGTTTCATCTATCTTTTATTTTACTCCTGGCCGTGCAAAGCAAACCGAATTTAAATGTATCACATAGCGACCGGCGTTAAAATATTTGAGTATTTCCTTAGCCCAGTGTATTATGTGCCTTATTTCCCTCCTACTTAAAATGAACTAATACAACGAACTGTGCTAATTTTGTATCGATTTCCACTATGTAAATAAAAGGAATAATCTTTGTAACAAAGTTTGTACAGAAAGTAATGTGAATGGAACACATAAGCTTTTTTTCAATAAGGATTAGCGTCCTATAACTGGTAAGTCATATCCGACGATAAATGGAATCAATGAAATTATGCTCAAATTATCTCCGAGCCCATGGAACTTAAACTTATATTCATTCCTCGTCTCAGGATAAGAAAGAAAAAAAAGCACTAAAAAACTTTTATGCGGGTAACTCACCCTGGCCGAGATTCGAACTCGGAACCTCTTGAATGTGAAACAGGCACCTCACTCCCACATTGCTTTTTATATTCATACTTTGTCAGTTATAATTATGCAATAATTTATAATTATACATAAAATTCATTATTTCGCAGGTATACGCAATACAATGGTGATACTATTAATAGATGCACATCAAGACTACTACTTCCTCCGTAGTGTAAGGGCAGTAATCGATAGGTTATCTGCTCTGTAATGTTACTCCGTCGAGCAGCATTTCTCTTTTCTCAGTAGACCTGCTTCCAAGAGCACCGAGAGTGACGGTTGGACACACTTTTTACTGAACGGTGGTGACATTTGAATCTGTACATGATTACGTTGAGTTTATAAGTCACTAGTGCAACCAAGGCTTGTATCTTTGCTCGGATATTTAAAGTTGCTTAATTTATTTACGTCGATAATTTCTTCTCTTCTGCTATTCAAAATATTATGTTATCTCATAAGTAATGTCGGTTTTTTTATTTTGGTATTTTGAAATTTTATTGGGTTTCTTTGGTTTGGCAACTCTATTTACAGGATGCCATGGCTAGCTTTGGGTACATTGCGAGCATGCATCAGTCTTCAGTTGTTAATAAACAATCACAAAATGGAGATAACAAAGTTTGAATTAGGAGTCGAAGAATTTGTGAAGTGGAAGGAGAAGGTGTCTTTAGAGAGCGTGTGACACAACGATGGTTCCAACGTTTCAACAATGGAGACGAAAATACTAAAGATTTACCACGTTCTGGAAGACCTAAAGTGTGGAATAATGAGGATATTTGCCAAGTTTTGTGAGAAAATGCGCAAAAAATACCCTAGGCTTTCAGAAGAACTTGGTGCATCAAAAGATATACATCGCCACATTAAGACACTTGGAAAATCATACAGAAGCTGTAGATCTGACATCATGAACTGACACCTCAACAGGCTCAAGGTAGAGTGGATATCTGTCGTAATCCCATGGATGATAGATCTGTCAGGAGAATTGAAAAATGGGTATATTACCGGAACCCTGATGTCTCGAAACAGTGGCTTGATCCCCGCCAACCTGCCAAAGTCATTGTTAAAAACAATTGGTTCGGTCCAAAGTAATTTTGTGTGTTTGTGGAAGGTGTGATTCACTGGGAGTTTGTTCCGAACGGGCGGGTCATTGATGCGGATCTTTATTTTCAACAACTGGAACACGTTCATGAAGTTTTGAAACCGAGATACCCAGCATTAGTTAACCGAAATAGAGTTATATTGTAACAGGACAGTGTAAGACCCCTTACTGCACGAACAACCAGGAATTGGGAGGAATCGAACTGCTACCACATACAGCATACAGCCCTGATCTCGCACCATCAGATTGTCATCTTTTTCGATCCATGGCCCATTTTCTACGTGAAAGAAGTTTTGACAACATTAAGCAGTGCAAGTGGGTGTCACAGAATTCTTCGCATCAAAAACCAGAGACTGGTACCATCGTGGGATAATAAACCTGGCTGAAAAATGGCTCAAGACCTTGGAATATAATGATCTGCACTTTGAAGATTAGTTAATTGCTTGTCAGAACACATTTCAAATACTTGTTTTTCTTAAAAAACGACAATACTTATGAGAGAGTATCTGTACGAAGAACATGCCTATTATACAGGGCTTTCATTTCAAAACTTCTCAGTTTAAATCATTTATTTAAATCCACTTTCATTTTCGAAGGTGAAATAACGTACATCTGTATATAAATGTTATTTTAAATACGAATCGTTGTTCGCGTTCATGAGGAATTCTCCTGAAGTTGCCCATGATTCAGAACTTCAATTTACGAAATTGTGAGTAAATTGAGGCTACTAGGTCAGTACAAAACAAGAAGACGTCAGTAATAACAGAAGAACAACTAGTTGCGAAAATCTTGAACTTTCGCTACGAAAATCACCCATAGATTTGAAGAACTTCAGTAAAACAATCGTACTGAAATACAAAACGTTACAGTAACCGAGTTAAACCATGTGAATCTAAATGTGTACTGAGAACAATACTTGTTTAGTTATCAAGGACATTTCTAGAATTTGGTAAGATGCAAGAGTTATCTTTGTTATATTTTCTGTATACATTTATATGAACACAGAACTAAGAAGCGGGAAAAAAAAAAACCGTTGGCACGGCCAGTTGTAGCATTGTAGTTGCAAGCTGTCAGGTTTTATACCAAAGACTCTGTAATACAATATGTAAAATGCAATTTTACTTTCTCATAGCACGTATGTACAATGCACATAGTAGATAGCGAATATATTGTACTCCACCCAACGTTTTGGGAAAATATTTTAAGACCCCTGGATCCAAAAACAAAATAAACTCGTTTGCTAGACTATGGATCATATAATGAGATCATCAATGCCTGGTTATTTCGTTAGCTCTTAAGATAGATAAAATTGTTATTGGCCTTTATTATATATGAAATTAAATTACGTGAAGTACACAATGCTAAAATATAAATAATGACTAATAAAACAAAAGTATAACAAATATGGGACAGACCTCAGAGACGCGCTGAAGTACCTAGCATACCCTATTTGTCCCGCTGCTGGAACCACCAGAGAGGACGATCAAGCACCCCGTCGACCTGGCAGCCCTACAATGTCCACGGGGAGTATTATTTCCATTAAGCATGCGTAGGTACCATCATATATTTCATACCTGGCAACCTAGAAGGAAATTGAATAAAGGGGACATTATGGAAAATAAATCATGATAGATCAACCACGACATTCGGAGACCCCTTGAAACATCCTTGGGTCAGAGTGGGCAATGACCAGGGATCGAACCCAGAAACACCCGAATACGAGTCCACGCGTTACCGCAGCACCACTGTGTTCCGTACTAAATGCAGAATCTCGAATGGAATGCTTACCTCCTCTTCATTAGTACTTGGTAAAGTGCATCCTCATTCTTGGTGCTTTTATTTCATAGTGTTTAACGCCCTCTTTTATTACAAATGGCACCGCAGGTGATGACGCTGATGGAACATAGAATGTAGATGTTGGGGGAAACCGAAGAATCCGTAGAAAACCCACCCCTGCACCGTTTTGTCCACCACAAATCCCACCATCGCTTGGGATCGAACCCGAGCTGCCTAGGTGAGAGTCCAGTATTCTAACCACTTGGCCATGACGGACCTTTTCTTAGTGCTATTTATTAAGATCTATGCAAGTTTTTATTCGTTTCAAAGGGCAAAATGTATGGTGAAGTTACCGGAAGCATATAAGCATGATTAAAGTGAAGCTGTGACGTCAGAATGTGGCCATGCAACATTGAGGTTGAACTCGACTGCAGTTGTATTTCAACTGATAATGTCTCTGGCCTGCAAGTTGTTAGCATGCAGAAAACCTCCCAACTAATTTGCTTCTAACAAGTGGGATTATTGAAGAGCATTCCCCAGGGCATCGAATTACCTTTGCCCTTTCTTTCATCAACCGCCCTGCTCTTATTGGATTGCAAACGTGAGAGGATTTTCTTCAGAAATTACCTTTATCCGGTGATTACAATTATTATTTCATTCTCTAAAAAGTCTCTTGAAAATTCTTCTGTAGACTTGCTGAACTTCATTTTAAGCTTCTAAGCTATACTCTCTTGTACAGGGTGTTTCAAAAAGAAACTGTGAAATATAGAATCTCTTTGTACATATCACCGAATAGAAAAAGCTTTAACGCGTGAAGTTTGACATCAAATGCAGAGCAATTAAAACATTGTTTTTACTTTTTCTATCAAGTATGTACAATGTAAACAGTAAATAGACAACTTCTGAGTAAAATTAAGCAGTCTTTCACGCCCAGAATAGAACCGGATGCTGAGAACCACAGCAGTTAAAGAGTGCTCATAAATAAAAAATGTGATATGTTCCATTCACATGACCTTCTCTAAATAATAGTCTTATTACTTGCTTCCTTGTTAGTAAAAGCGAAATAAGGAGGTACTATAGGTTAAAGAGATAGTCGAAAGCTGGTAGCTAAGTGACTGAAGTTCCTTTGTTTGTATGGACAGGAGTTGACAAATTCCTGTATGAGAAAAGTATGTTTTTCAAAGCTGAACCAAAAACAAGGAATGTCTCAAAAACGATCAACTCCACGAAAAAAATGCATATAACTTAAATTGTGTGTTTTAACATGTACATTTTTTATGCGGTAAGCTTTTGTCCACCTCTTACGGTTTAGCAGCTATGCGAAATTCCGTAAAATTCATCCAGAATAAAGTAGTCTTCAGAGGCTATTCCCAGAAAGTCCAAGATATATATTTTTATTTGTCAGCTAAATATCTTTAATATACGATATTTTAATTAAAATCGTTAGAGCCATTTTTAAGAAAATCAACATTTTCAAAAAATGTTCCATGTAAAGTGTAGTTTGGGGTGGAAGGATTTTTCTCAAACTCTTCATGTTGCATCACTGGAAGATACTAAACTTAAATACCAATTTTTGAGTTATCGTGTTCACAGACACACGGACACACACACACACACACACGGACCCTTTTCTGATTTTTTTTTGTTGGATACAGAGGACCCTAAAACATATACTTCCGGTGAAATCTATTTTTGAGTGGAGTGCAATACCTTCTCTATATACTATGTACATAGTACGTATAGAAAAAGTAAAAACTCGATTTCTGCCCACAGAAAGAAACGTTTATCAAAACCATAGCAACCACATTTTAATACACTTGACTGTCGGTTTAGTCTAATGTATTCTCTTATTTTACTTCAGCTTATAAGAACTAAGTAATACGATAATTTCTGTTAATTTTATCGCGATTAGCATGTATATAAAATAATGAACTTACTAACAATAATTTGTTACAAAGATGTAGAGAAAGTCATGTGAATGGAGCATATCAGTTTTTTTACACTACATGTTAGCTTTCCTTTTCCAAGGTTGTGGGCCGAAAAAGAAGGTAGCTCAGCGCCACACGGACTTTGTCTTTCTCTAAAGAAAACTTGAAAACTACAAGCCTGCTAACTTTTGAAAACTCGAAATATAGCAACGCTACCAACTTACATAAGATACAAGAGGCTACCAACATCTACATCAGTGAAAAAACTGGAAATACCGTCTTCAAACGCTGATACAAATATTTGCACTTATTTATCTGTTACCCTGTATAATGGAAAACTACTAGATAATTCCAAAAGTTTAGTTTTCGTATTAATTTTTGAACGCAAATTTCCGCAACACATGTAACTGCGTTCTCTGTAAAAACCCCTTGAATTATTATTACTTTCTCAACACAATGCACATAGTGTATATAGAAGGTATTGCATTCCACACACAAATTCAATACCGAGATTTCACCGAAAATACACATATTAGGGTACGCAAAAAAAATTTTTTTTAGAAAAATGTACGTGTGTGTGTCCATGTGTCTATGAACACGATAACTTAAGAACGAAAAGTCCCTTAAATACCAAATCTGGTGTTTAAGTTCAGTATGTTTCAAGGATGCGACACGAAGATTTTCAAGACTGCCCTTTACATGGAAAAATTTTCGAAAACTTTGATTTTCACAACGATTTTGATTAAAATGTCTAACGTTTAAGATGTTTACATGGCAAACGAAATGTATAACTTGGACTTTTTGGGAATAGGCTCTAAAGACGTCTTTATTCTGGAAGAATTTTGCTGAATTTTCCGTAACTGCTAAACCCTAAGAGATAGACAGAATCTTACTACATAAAAGATGTAGATCACGTTAAAAAACACAATTTATTTCATATACTTAAACTTTTCTCACATGGAAAGTTGTAAACTTCTGGCCCTGCATAGAAACGGATTTCAACTACATGGCAACCAGCTTTTAAGAGATTTGACATACGCTTTAGCCTAGTGCATTTCCTTATTTTCCTCCTACTTACAAGGAAGAAGTAATTAAGAAAATATCTGACAATGTTTATCTCCATTATTATAACGTAGCTAGAAGAAATGCTTTTTAACAATAATTTGTTCCAGGGCGTAGAGAAAGTCATGTGAGTGGAATACATCAGATTTTTACTTACTCTACACATACTATGTATATAATGTATAGAGAAGGTATTGTAATGCATCCAAACATTCGATACCGAGATTTCACCGGAAATACGTTTTGGATCCACCTGAATCCAAAGTAAGCATTTTTAGAAGAATGTCCATTGTGTGTGTCTGTCTGTCTGTCTGTCTGTGTGTGTATGTGGGCAGCATAGCTCAAAAACGAAAAGACCGTTAAATACCGAACGTGGTATTTAAGTTTGGTATCTTCCATGGATGTGACACGAAGATTTTGAAGAAAATCCCTCCACCTTAACTACCCTTTACATGGAATTTTTTTTGAAAATTTTGATTTTCTTAAAATGGCTCTAACGATTTTGATTAGATATCATATATTAAAGATATTTACCTGATAAATAATATGTATATCTTGAATTTCCTGTGAATAGCCTCTGAAGACTGCTTTATTCTGGATGAATTTTACGGAATTTTGCATAACTGCTGAACTGTAATAAATGGACAAAAACTTACCGAACAAAAAACGTATAGCACATTAAAACAAACAATTTATGTTATGTACATTTTTTTCGCGGAGTTTATCATTTCTGAGATATTCGTTATTATTGGTTTCAGCTTTAAAATACTTATACTTTTCTCATGTGGGAATTTGTCAATTACTGTCCATACCAAAAAGGAACTTTAGTCACATAGCAACCAGTTTTTAACTATCACTTTAACCTATGGTACTCCCTTATTTTCCTTCTACTTACAAGGAACCAAGGTCTTCTGGTAATGTTTTCTCAATTAGCACGAAGTAAATAAAAGCTTAAACTTTTTAACAATAATTTGATGCAGGGATGAAGAGAAAGTCATGTGACTGGAACACACCCGAATTTTTTAATATGCATCGACATGGCGAAATTATCGTGAACAAAAAGCTTATGTGTAAACATGGGGAGCGATGCGGTGCAAATTAACTTTTCCTCTGCATTGGCGCTTGTTATTTATGACAACAGATGTTTTAATATCGAGAAAGGGTGGAAACCGATGCTAAACATTGAGGTTGGCTGCATTGCGGATGTCGCTGACCAGAAAAATGCTCCCAAATGTATGGGAGAGGAAGAGATCCACCATATCTTGCAATTCGAAACGATTCAGATTGGAGGCAATAAAATTCGGCTTTAAACACCTTTCAGTAGCCTTTACGCTCTTCTGAATGGATATTCAAGCAAGGGAAAAATATTACAGTTTACTTTTTCTCTTATGTGTTCCATTCACATGACTTTCTCTACATCTCCACAGAAAATTATTGTTAAAAAGCTTATGCTCCTATTTACTTCATTCTAATCAAGAAAAATTAGCAGAAATAATCTTAATTGTTTGTGTGGACAGGAGTTGACAAATTCCTGTATGAGAAAAGTATAACTATTTTAAAGCTAAAACCAATATCAAGGAATATCTAAAAAACGCTCAACTCCATGAAAAAAATACATATAACAAAAATGGTGTGTCTTAACGAGCTCTACATTTTTGGTGGAGTAAGTTTTTGTCTATCTCTTACGGTTCATCAGTTAAGGAAAATTCCGTAAAATTCGTCCAGAATGAACATGTCTTCAGAGGCTATTCCCATAAAATTGAAGATATACATTTTATTTGCCATTGAATATCTTAAATAAGAGATTTTAACCAAAATGTTTATGCATTTTTGAGAAAATCATACTTTTTTAACTTTTTTCATGTAAAGGGTAGGGGCGATTTTCTTGAAAATCTTTGTGTCGCATTCTTGGAAGATACTGAACTTAAATACCAAGTTTGGTATTTAACGGATATCGTTTTTGAGCTATGCTGTCCACAGGGACACACACACACACACACACACACACACATTCTAAAAATGCTTTATTGGAATCGGGGTCTCAAAACATGTATTTCCAGTGAAATCTCGGTATAGAATTTTTGTGTGGAATACAATACCTTCTCTATGCACTAAGTACATAGTACGTGTAGAGAAAGTAATAACGGGTACTTGTCACTATGGTGGCGTCCTTGAATGATATTAATGAAGTCATTCATACAAAGTACAAAGAAAGCATTTGATGTGTTCCATTCACATGACTTCTCCAGCTCTTTTAAAAACTCTTTATCTATATCATGCTAATTAGATAAACTTTACCAAAAATTGTCCTTTACTTCTTTTTACTTTCTCTACACGTACCTTGTACATAGTGTATAGAGAAAGTATTCCAATACACCAAAAAATTCGATATTTCATCGGAAATAGACATTTTAGGGTCACCTGTACCCGAAAAATTCTATATATTTAAGTTTATTATCTTCCAAGGATGCGACCCGAAAGGTTTGAGGAAAAATCCCCCACTTCAAACTACCCATTACATGGAACAATGTTTGAAATTTTATTTTTCTCAAAAATGACTCTAACGATTTTGATTAAAATACAATATATTATAGCTATTTACAGCAGAAATAGAATTTATGTCTTGCATTTTCTGGGAATACTTCCGAAGACACGATCATTCTGGATTAATTTTACTGAATTTTGCACAACTGGTAAAGCGTAAGAGATGCACAAAAACTTACTTCATAAAAATGTAGATATCGTTAAAACGCACAATTTATGTCATATTTATTTTTGTTGCAGAGTTCATCGTTTTCAAGATGCTCCTTGTTATTGGTTTCAATTTTAAACTATGCATATTCTCAAACGAGGTCACCTTTCGTTTCCTTTTCCTTTTGCTTTTCTGGAAATGCAAAGCGAACCGAACATCAATTTTTCTCACATCGATTGGCTTTTAAAAAGTTTGACTATGGCTTTAGCCTAGTGTATCCTGTTATTTCCCTTTTACTTACAAGAAAGCAAAGAAGTCAATTTCATCTAGTATTTATCTTGATTAGCATGACGTAGAAAGAAGTAATTACTTTTACAGAAATGTAGAGAAAGCCATGTGAATGGAACACATCAGAGTTTTTATTTAATGACGGTCTTGAAAAAAGATCCTTATTCATTTAACCAGCATGGACTGTAGTCTTTTATTACTTAGTTCCTTATGCGTAGAAGTGAATACACTAAATTAAAGCGATAGTCAAATCTTTTAAAAACTATCGCTATGCGATTGTTATTGAAATTCGGTAAAGAGGTTTATTGAACGTCACATGATATTGCAATACAGATGAGAGATGGTAATATAAGGTACGAATTTTATTAAGTTATTATTTACATCGTGTATGGAAATGTTTATTTGTAGCTTTTTTTTCGACATTTTTTACTTCCTTTTTTGTGTTTTTAGATCATCAAAATCCGCGCCCTGGTAATAGGTATTGGGATGTTATATCGTAAGGTCATGCCTGAAATATCGCCTAGCATGTTCAACATTCACTGTCTACGTCATGAGAAACAGGTTTCCCAGCCCCATCGCTCTAAAACATTCACTTTTGACGGCAGTTGTTATGAGCACTTTTTTTTTTTTTTTTTTTTTTTTTTTTTTTTTTTTTTTTACTGCACAACTTTGAGAAAAATTGCCAGCCTATGCTTTGGTTGGCCTGAGGGAAACCATTTGCCGCTATAGACCGATGCAGGTAGAAAAAATCGCAGAAATGTACGCCTCCATTATCAACATAAACAGGTGCGTTCTATTATGGGCAACATTTTGTAGAGGTCAGTATGCGCTCATAAAGTTACAAATGCTTTCTATAAAATGCAAATAAGGAACTGTAAACAAATATAGAGTGTACTACCTACAACTTAAAATATATATGTATATATTTGTATATAAAGTATAAGGCCGCTTGTTTAAACCACTTTACCAAGGCTGACCA
The DNA here is from genome assembly GCA_030762935.1 of Hymenopus coronatus. Classification (NCBI taxonomy): domain Eukaryota; kingdom Metazoa; phylum Arthropoda; class Insecta; order Mantodea; family Hymenopodidae; genus Hymenopus; species Hymenopus coronatus. Next base: position 43,505,647 of record CM060892.1, on the reverse strand, counting down.
GGTTCGATCCCCAGTGACCGCATGTTGCATTTGTGGCGGACTAAAGGGTACAGGGGCAGGTTTTCCTCTGGGTTTCCCCCGGTTTCCCCCGCTATCTCATTCCACTGGTGTTGCATCTTCACTCCATATATCATCAGGGTCATCGTCTACGGTTCCTTAAGTAGTAAAATTGAGCTTAAACACCATCAAAAAAGAGAAGTGCAGGTAAATAAACAATAAGAATTAAATATGAAATAATAAAAAATAATAATGATAGCGATATAAAATAATTTAATAACAATGATATCAATAATAATGGAATTTATAGCGTGTTTTATTTATAAAACAAAAGAAATATCTTATAATACTTTAAATAAAATATTGTAGAATATCTTAAAATATATGAAAATAAATATTACTTTATTAGATAATATGTTATAAGATAAAATTATTGGTAAATAAGAGTACATTAGTCGATGGAAAAGCTATGACTATATTATTGTTTTATAAACAATTTAATAATAGGGAGATTATAGTAATTTTATGGTAACATTAAAATAAAATAAAAAGAATACTGTGGAATTTGAATTTTTGTTTGTATTTTATATTCATACTTGTTTTGGAATTGTTAGTTTATTGTTATTTTAATTTTATTTTGGTTAGCAATTACCTGTAGATTAAATATTGAAAATAAGGATTAAAATCTGGCATTTTGGCTCTGGTTTAAAAAATTATGTTCCTGGACTATACAGGTTTATTTTATTTTTGTATCTAAATCTTCGGAGGCCTCTGGAAGCCAGAATATTACAAGATAGGTAACAGCAAGTAATAAACTCTTTAACCAGCAAACTTTAATATTCGCCCTTTGCTTTTCCCCAGCCATTAGCAGTTAGCTCCAGTCTGAGACCACAAACGTCATTCACATTTCCCTTTGAAGCTTTCCCTCTTGCTCCAAGTTCCCGCTTTGTAATATCAAGCTTCGAGCAAAGCTGGCACAAGTCTACCAATTCTTTGTTTCGATATGCAGTCTTTTTATCTTTTTCTGTTGGAAAGCAGACTTTCCTTCCTGCTGTGACATCTGTTGTTTTCATTTCCTGCACTGATTTCGATCAAAACTGTAAATGTCAAAGCGACATCATCGAGTCAAAGCCGGATCCGGATATTATTCTAGGATTTTGCAGATGCTGCAACTGAAATTGGAAAGCATAAATAAATCATGACTCTGAGGCTTATGACTCCTACCAGCATCTCAAAATCATTGTACAAGGGCCGTTTTCCGATAGGCTGTAAATAAAACACAAATTCATAGAAACAATTATTTTATTACTAAAGGTTTTATACACTAATGGTTACTTTTCAACATAATCACCGAAAACATTGAGATATTTATCGTACCTGGGCACAAGCTTTTAAAAAAAAAATCTGTATATTAAACCTTGATAACTAAATTACTTAAACCAGGTTAAAATATCCCAAACCTTATACATATATTACTACTTATACCAATTACAAATTTAATCATACAATTTAAATTTACAGATATAAACTTAAAATATCTTAGCCTAACATTTTTATAAATACCAATTAAAATCATAATTATTGTCAATTAAACTGCGTGTTAACATTTAGTTAATACAATTTCAATTTAATTCATATTAATATTATTATAATTTCGTATTTGTAATATATATTAATACTTTGTATTTAAATTTAATATATGATTTTACTATTATTATTTATTAAAATTTATTTTATATGATTTATTTATATTATACACATATTTTATTAAAATATATCATTTTAATAACTATTCTATTAAGTAATTAAATTATACTACTCTTACTGTTATTATGTTATTACTTAAACTTTTATACATATAATTACCGTTTTATTTATAAAATTTAAAATAAAATAATATTAGTTCAAAAACTTTACAATACCGAATTATAATTATTTTTAACTTTATATTTATATTTATTTAAATTCTCTAAAACCTAATATTATAATTACTTCCAATTGTATCAAAATCTCATAATTTTAAAATTAAATAATTAGATTATTTAAACATTTCAAAACCATACATATTCAATATAAATTTATATTCCATTTAAATTTACATTAAATCCAAAACTCAAAATTATAATTTAAAATTTATAATCTAATTAAAACCTTTTAAATATTTAAATTTAATTCAAATTTAGGGTTTAATTAAACATTTAAAATTGATATCTAATAATTTTAAATTATGGTAACCCGCTTAAAAAATGTTGCCACCAACGATTTCAAATGAGCATTGACATTGTTTTGAAGATCTTCGTTGGTTTGAAAGTGCTGCCCTCATAGCCACGTCTTCAGTTCAGGGAAAAGGTGAATGTCGCTGGGTGCCAGGTCAGGGATGTACGGCGGATGATCGAAAATGTCCCATTGAAATTGTTCAAAGAGCCGATGGGTTGTGCCAGCAGTGTGTGGAAGAGCGTTGTCATGGATCAACACAATCTTCGTTTGTTTTGAATGGCTCTCCGCAAACGTTCGTAAAGTTTCACAAACAGCTGCATTGAAGGTGGTTCCGGGCTGCATCATTGGCGGCAACATTTTTTGAAGCGGCAAAGCTTGTGCACAGTTAAAATAAATGTCTCAATCCTTTCGGCGATTATGTTGAAATGTAACCATAAGTGTGAAAAATTGTAATAATAAAATAATTGTTTTGTATGAACTTTTCTTTTATTTATAGACTATCGGAGGTTGAAAAAATAAACGGCCCTCGTATTATCAATAATTTACCAACATATGTTATTGAAATATGGATCATATAAGCAGATAATCTTTTATAATGAAAGAAAATAATATTAATATGTTGCAGAAACTTACTGCAGACACATTGAGTAGCATATCATAGTGCTTTATTACCAATGATTTTGTATTAAATAATGAAAAGTCTGAAAGCTTCATTATGTGTCTCAATTCGAATATAATAAAGAAATTCAAATTAACGAATATAAATTCTTAGGTGTAATTTTAGATTCAACTCTAACATGGTCGAAACATGTTCTATTTCAGCAAGACCATCAGGAGTGCTGTATTTATTAAGAGCTTTAAGTCACGGTGTACCTCCTGTGTATCTAAGAAGTGGCTAGATTGCATTTTTCTGTCGGTAGTTTGTTATTCTTTGATATTTTGGGGTAATTCTAGTCACATAACATATGTCTTAATTTTACAAAAAAAGGCTATAAGAATTTTGTTAAATAACTCCGAGCGCGAGCATTGTAAGCTTCTTTTAAACATTAAATTTACTAACAGTAATAAACCTATATATTTATGATTTAATAATATACATAAGGCAAGAAATAATTTCAATTTGGATATTCCTAATTTTAGATTAAATAAAATGGCGCCAAATTATCTAATAATGGGTCTAAAGCTATGTAATAAAATGCCTCTAAAATATCAGATTACCACTTCTATTTTTTTAAGGAAACGCTCTTTAATTGACTAGTTTAAAATACTTTTGTGCTATATATGATTATCCAAATTTTAGAAAAATGCCACTGTCTGTTGGTATGTGTGCTGTGGGCAGCATAACTCAAAAACGAAACTTGGTATTTAAGTTCAGTATCTTCCAAGCATGCGACACGAAGATTTTTAAGACAATTCCTCCACCCCAACTATGGAAAAGGTTTGGGAATTTTTGGTTTTTCCAAAATGACTAACGATTTTGATTAAAATATTGTATATTAAATATGTTTACATGGCAAGTAAAATGTATATCTTCAATTTTCTGGAAGTACCCTCTGAAGACATATTTATTCTGGATGAATTTTACGGAATTTTGCATAACTGGTAAATCGTAGGAGATAGACAAAAAGTTAATGCACAAAAATTAGATCACGACAAAGCACACAATTTGCCATATGCGTTTTTTACGTGGAGTTGAGCATTTTTGAGATATTCCTTGTTTTTGCTTCAGCTTTGAAAAATACATACTTTTCTGATACGGAAATTTGTCAACTCCTGTCAATACAAACAAAGGGACATCAATCACATAGCAACCAGATTTTGGCTTTCACTTTAACCTATGATACTCCCTTATTTCGCTTCTACTCACTAAGAAGCAAGTAATAAGACTATTGCTGCTAATTTTTCTCAATTAGCGTAAATTAAATAGAAGCATAAGCTTTTTAACAATAATTTGTTGCATAAATGTAGAGAAAGTCATGTGAATAGAACACAACATGTTTTTTTTGGATATAGGAGACCCTAGAACGCGTATTTCCGGTGAAATCTCGGTATCGAATTTTTACGTGGAATAACTTCTCTATACACTATGTACAAAGTAGGTGTAGAGAAAATAAAAATTAAACATGCTTTGTATTTCATTATCTCTCCTACACAAGTAAAACACGATTTTCAAACTGAGGAGCAGTTTTTTAAAACATGTTTCACCTCTGCACCCACGTCACTCCTACAATGCGATATCTGATATTTGAACGCGGGAAGGGTCGGTTTCTACCCACGCTTCGGCCTATTTGATGCTGCTGGAATATGCGAGTGCTGATTGTTGTAGGGGGAAGCCATTCGTTATTTTCAGTCATTAAAATTCTGATAAACTCACAAATGTTTCGTTTTAAATATTTGATGTGTTCCACTCACAAGACTTTCTTTACTTCTCTGCAACAAATTATTGTTAAAAAAGCTTATTCTTATATTTACTTCATTCTAATCGAGAAAAAATTAACAGAAATAGTCTTATTTCTTCCTTCCTTGTAAGTAGAAGCGAAATAAGGGAGTAGCATAGGTTAAAGTGATAGTCAAAAACTGATGTAGAGAAATTCAAGTGAATGAATCACATAAGATTTTTTAAATTTAATAGACTACGAGTAAAAGGTTGTATACTCTTAATTAGAACTGATCCGGTGTCACGATATTGTCGGATTGAGTCTTGGTGCACCAAAGTATAACTATGCCTTGGGGGTCTCCACAACCTGTTGCACTACCTAGCATTGCTCACTGCCTGGCCTCTTTACTTGCAGTTCCTAGTAGATAAACCAGTGAATACTAAAACAGAGCAGAGTGTAGGCGTTGGATACTGAACAGACTTGTGGACGATTGAAATATGTTTTTGGTGACAGGAGGAGAGCCTTTTCTTTTGATTTAGTAAACATGTATGTTGTAGTTCAGTGTAGTATATTCTGAATGAGTTTCGTTGTCTTTTCAAAGCTCTGCATATTATTATTTTACTTTATTTGTAAAAGTACTAGGTGTTTCTATTTACTAATTATCTTATGACATTATTGTTTTATTGTGTTACTTAATGAATTAGAACGATATATATAATGTTAATTCATTTTTGGAACAGATTATATCTCAACGTGTGCGTGTTTACACTACAAACCTGTCCCCACTACCCTCTCTTTATACCGCTGACTTGTATGTGTTCGTAAGTGAATGGTCTTCGGAATCCAAAATGACTTCTACTCATAAAATATAACTTGGAAGAAGATTAAAGTTATAAAACTTGGAACTGATTTGGAAGCAAGATGCCAGAAAGGCGTATTTAAGTTGTTTTTTTTTTCTCGCGTGCTCTACCATGTTCATGATTTTGCATTGTTAAACGAGAAGGATATCAGTGCGAGACGGAGGAGTTGTTTGACGTTTCAGTACCATCTCAAACTACCTCGTTCGCTGGCAAAATTTTTAGACGTAGCCATAGCGTATAACGTCACTTTGTTGAAGTACAGAAAGATGAAGGAAAGAGAGTGAGTTAAAACGTTTACAGATATTGTTAAATAAAAAGGGTGAAGCATCACCGCATCTTGGCAGATCCAAGAGAAGTCTTGTGTGTTGCGTCAGCTGTCCTCTTGGGACGCACACAGGGCATTCTCTCACTTCTCACACCTAATGTCTCCCGAGAGAATGGAAGAATTGGTAAGCTGCCAGGTTTTCCCCAGCCACTTTGGATTCCCCTGCCGCGATGTAAAGCCGTGCTTATCGCGCTGCCCCTGTCGGCCAAACGAGCCCTTGCATATACGTCACACAATGATAGATGCTCCTTGTAGGTCAAAGATTCCGGATAGCACTGCTGCTAGTTTTAGCGTGATGGGAATAGGTAACGGAATTGTAACACAGAGTAGAAAATGTTACGTTTTCTGCAATGGCGGTTCGAGGTCTAACAATTTGCACTGTTACCTTAAGTTAAAATTTGCTTCGGGTTAAGTAAAATACAGAGTGGTACACATTTCAGTATCTAATGTGTCCGGTGTATGCACACATTACGCAATGGCCAGCTTCTGTGTTTAGTATAACTCGCACACCGCCGACCTGCATTCAGGTGAGCCACAGTTGGAAACTGAGGGGCAATTCAGTCGAAAAGTTCCCTTTACACAATGAATTACTTTACATTTGCGGGGTTTACAGATATGTATTTAATTTACGCCGCAACTGGTAAACATGCCAATGCTATGATCTTATTAAAGGATCTGTAACACAGGTTCTCTTAATTCCCCTTTGTAATAGCAATAATGGTGATTTTGTAGTTTAAACAACGGTAGTGCATATGCTCACATGTGGTTTGAGTTATGCACTTGTTCAATAAAACAAATTTAAATACTGTATAAAAATGTAATTTTGTTTAGTTTTTTTTTAAGTTGAACCCTGAATATGTGGTGAATCCTAAATAGATAATGTGGCATGAAAACAAAAACGTACGGTTACGTAGGCTGAAATTTCAGTGCGATCGATATCTTCCCTCGCATCCAACCAGATATAGCGGGCAGGACAAAGGGCAGAAAAGAGTGAGCTGTGTGATTTGTTACGTAAACAATTACCGAACGCTGAGATAGGGAAAAATAGGCATCCTAAAAGCATCGTGAAATTTTCCTAATGAACATAAATAAAAAATAAACGCAAATATTCTAGATTCGCATCGTCTTCAGACGTTGATACAAATATTTGCACTTATTGCCCAGCAGGGTTAATACCAAACTTAGTTTGCAATGTTATTAAAAATGGTCAATACACCCATACACCCAAACAACCACCCGCACACCCAAACACACCCACACACCCATCCGCACACCTACAGACCCAAACCCACCGGCACACCCACACACCAATACAGACACCCGCACACCCATGCACACACCCACACACCCACCCGCACACCCACCCTCAAAACCACACATTCATACACACACCCTTACACCCACACGCCATACACACAACCACACCAACCCGCACACCCACACACCCCTACACACACCCACACACCCACACAACCACCCGCACACCCAAACACACCCACACACCCACCCGCACATCCACACACCCACACAAACTCACATCCACACACCCAAACACACCCACGCACCCACACACAACCACACACTCTCACGCCCACCCGCACACACTCACACCCACACACTCACACCGAAACACACTCACACCCACACACACTCACACACATTCACACCCTCACACTCACACCCACACACACTCACACCCACACACACTCACACCCACCCACACACACTTACACACACCCACACACACATTCCCACACACACACCCACACACACTCACACACACCCACACACACGCCCACACCCACCCACACCCACACACACCCATACACACACTCACACACACCCGCACACATTCACACACACCCACACCCGCACACCCACACACACTCACTCACAGCCACACCCACACGCCCACACACACACCCACACCCCCACACACACGCACACACCCACTTACACCCACACGCACACACACATCCACACCCACCCACCCACACACACCCACATCCACACACACCCACACACACTCACACACCCACACACACTCACACACACCCACATCCACACCCACACACACTCACACACACCCACACGCACACACCCACACACACACACCCACACGCACACACCCACACACACACCCACCCACACATGCATACACATTAAACAACGTACGTGGACCTTTTTCAAAAAATTAACTTTTTATTTATTCAGGAGTTCTCAAGATCTATAGTCATCACAAATAAATACAGCTATTGAAAAAATGAATAATCTTCCTCCCAGGAATCCTACAATGAAATCTGGAATTATATATTTGTATTTGTGTTCGATTCAGGTGACTTTCTCCGACTATTCTGTAAGAGATTATTCTGAAAAAAAGTTTATTCTTCCCTCTACTTCATGCTAATCGAGATAATTAATGACTTCCTTGTAATTAGAAGAGAAATAAGGGCATACACCAGGCTAAAGCGATAGTCAAATGTTTTAACAGCTGTCGGTATATCATGCAGCTCAAATTGGGTTCTCTATGGATGACCATAATGAACAAATGTGAATTACGATTTCCCATCTGAGAAAAATTGAAATATTGGAACTTTAAAATCCAATAGCAAGGAATATCGCGGAAATGATTATATATATATATATATATATATATATATATATATATATATATATAACATAAAATGTGGGTTTTGATGAGGTCTAAATTTTATGTGTCCCAAGGCTTTGTCTGTCTCTTACGTTTACCAGCTATTTACACCAAAATTCAATATAAAGGGGGTGGTGGATAACTGAAAATAATTTTACATTTAGTAGAGATACGAATAACAAAAGTAAACTTCGTTTTGTCCGCTTACAAATAGCATTGTTATAGAAGAAGCACAAATTTCAAGGTTTAATGTATTTTGAATGACCCTGAGCTTTCTGTGTTTGCATACATCACTCCACCTATAGCAAGGCAGGACAAAGGAGGGTCACCATGTGACCTGTTACGTAAACAAACAAACGTCTGAGACAGGGAATAATACCCATTCTAAAAACATTGTGAAGTTTCCGCATAAACATAACAACAAAAAATAGCGAGAAAAAGAGAATACAAATACTAGATCGTCTCAAAATGATACAAATATTTGCCTTATTCTCCTTCCACCCTGAACACGTTTTATTTGCCATGTAAATCTCCTTCATATTTAGTATTTTGCTTAAAATTTTTAGAGTCATTTTGAGAATATCGAACATTTCAAAACATATTCAATGTAAAGTGTCGTTTGGGGTGGAGGGATTTTCTTTAAAATCTTCGTGTCGCATCTTTGGAAGATACTAAGGTTAAAACACAAGTTAATTTTTTAAAGAATTTTTGCTTCTACTTTCTTTACGTATACTACGTATATAGTGTATAGAGAAGGTATTGCAATCCACTCAAAAATTAGATATCAAGATTTCACCGGAAATAGATGAAATAGACGGTTTAGAGTCCCCTGTATATATATAAAAAAATGTTTTCACAAAAAGAACCGTGTGTGTATGTGAGAGTCCATGTATCCGTGAACACGATAACCTAAAAACAAAAAGTCAGTAAAGTACCAAACTTGGTATTTAAGTTTAGTATCTTCCAGGGATGGACACAAAGATTTTGAGAAAAATCCCCCTAACCCAAAATACCCTTAACATGGAAACATTTTCGTAAATTTTGATTTTCTTAAAAATGGCTCTAATGATTTTGATTAAAATACCGTACATTAAAGATATTTACATGACAGTTAAAATAAATATTTTGAATTTTCTGGGAGTAGCCGCTAAAAACCTATTTATTCTGAATGAATTTTGCTGAATTTTGCGTAACTGATAAACCGTAAGAGAGAGAGAGAGAGAGAGAGAGAGAGAGAGAGAGAGAGACAAAAACGTATTGCACAAAAAATTTAGATCACGTTAAAACACACAATTTATGTCATATAGGTTTTTTTTTTCTTGAATTCACCATTTCTCACGGAAAGTTGTAAACTCCCGGCCCTGTATAGAAACGGATTACATCCACATGGCAACCGGCTTTTAAAAGATTTGACTATCGTTTTAGCCTAGGGTATCCCCTCATTCTCCTTCCACTTAGAAGGAAGCAAGTAAATACGATAATTTCTAATAATGTTTATCTCGATTATTATAAAGTATATAGAAGAAAATGCTTTTTAACAATAATTTGTTACATCGGTGTAGAGAAAGTCATGTGAATGGAATGCATCAAACATTTTAAGCTACACTGTCTACAGACATACATGAATATCAGTATCGAATATTTTTGCGTGGAATATAATACCTTCTCTACGTAGTCTGTAAGTACGAATATAGTATTTAGTAAAAACAATTAATATATAAGCAAATATAGAAGGTGTTTGACTTATAAATCAATGAGTATGAATGAAATCAAAGGCAGCATGATGTCACATTAATGACTGAGGTAAGTTAAACAGAATATTTACACCAAAGAACCGAAGTAAGGTCATGGCATTTGCACGATCTTTGTTAGTCATGCGTGTGGACTAACTAGCTAGGCCATAACTCAGCTTATCTTTAACTTTCCCCTCGCTTAGTCGACCTTGCAAAGCTCTAGTAGAGGAAGTCGTGTGACTGTTGGGCATCAGGGGTTTCTCGTTCACGGAATTGAAAAGCTGTCTACCGTGGCTTATGGATTAAAACGCATTTGATATTCTTAAAGAGGATGTAATACAACGCCGAGCATAAAAAGTTGTTTCCCTCCCAAGAGGTTTCAACATCACGAACGGTTTTTGTGCATTCAGTGATAAATACGGGAAATATGTGAGTGTAACACGAACTCGCCAGGGACCCACATGAAGGATGAGCTTGTCTCACGTGCCGACTGACCCCATTTGCGCCCTCATGCAGGGCACGGAGAAAAATACCCCTTCATGTCAGAAAATGTTCCCGACTTATGAAATAAGCCTTTTTGCAAGAAAGGAAACATATTCGCTCTCCCAGCGTATGTATAAGATAATCCAAAAGCCACGGCATATAATTCTAGAATTAAAATTAGAAACTAATACGATATAAACAGGTGTGTATAAACAGGTGTGTGGTATAAACAGGTAGTAACTAGAATCTGAATATAGAAAAAATCATTGTACCGAAGTAAAATTTGGGTGGGGTAAAGGAAAACATACTATGAAACAAAGTGCTTTAAGTTGTGAGATGGAAAGCTCTTAAGGTTGTTTGCCCATTATGCGGGAAACAGGAAGCCGGGAGGCATATTTTGGCAGTTTGGGTGTAGACGGAGGATGCTAGGAAAACTTATTAGCTTCAAACAGACGGAGGACAGCATGCAGGTACATGGCTCTAAGCAGTTAAAACTGGCCATGCACAAGTGCTAAGAGATAAGTTGGTTGTATAAATACTCTACAACATATTGGTTACATGAGAATCTACGGTGCATACGTGGGCGTAGGTGTAGGTGCCAATGTGTGTTAGAGTATTTTGTTTTGGCATGTGTGTAAGTGTGTATTTACATATAGGAAATTTACCAATTTTATACCTTTACAGTGTTACGAAAGCGAAATAAGGGTACGTAATATCTTCAATTACGGTCCTCTGACCATTCTTAGTATGACGTAATTTATGTAACATTATCACGTAATTAACTACTACTACTACTACTACTACTACTACTACTACTACTACTACTACTACTACTACTACTACTACTACTACTACTACTACTACTACTACTACTACTACCATCACCTCTACCACTATCATCACCGCTACCACTACGACTACCACCACCACTACCACCACTAGGAATACCACTACCACCACTAGGACTACGACCACCACAACTACCACCACTACCCCACCACTACCCCCACCACCACCCCCACCACTTCTAGGACTACCACTACCACCACCGCTACCACTAGGACTACCGCCACCAATACCACTAGGACTACCACCACCACTACCACCACTACCACTACCACCACTACCACTACCACCACTACCACTACCACTAGGACTACCACTACCACCACCGCTACCACTAGGACTACCACCACCACTATCATTAGGACTACCACCACCTCTAGAACTACCACTACCACCACCGCTACCACTAGGACTACCACCACCACTACCACTACCACCACCACCACTATCCCCACCACCTCTAGGACTACCACTACCACCACCACTATCCCCACCACCTCTAGGACTACCACTACCACTACCACCACCTCTACCCCCACCACCTCTAGGACTACCACTACCACTACCACCACCTCTACCCCCACCACCTCTAGGACTACCACTACCACTACCACCACCTCTACCCCCACCACCTCTAGGACTACCACTACCACCACCAATACCACTAGGACTACCACCACCACTACCACTAGGACTACCACTATCACCACCGCTACCACTAGGACTACCACCACCACTACCGCTACCACTAGGACTACCACCACCTCTACCCGCACTACCTCTAGGACTACCACTATCACCACCACTACCACTAGGACTACCACCACCACTACCACTAGGACTACCACCACCTCTACCCCCACTACCTCTAGGACTACCACTACCACCACCACTACCACTAGGACTACCACCACCACTACCACTAGGACTACCACCACCACTACCACTAGGACTACCACTATCACCACCACTACCACTAGGACTAACACCACCACTACCACTACCAATAGGACTACCACCACCACTACCACTAGGACTACCACTACCACCACCACTACCACCACCACTACCACCACCACCACCGCTACCACTAGGACTACCACCACCACTACCACTGCCACCGCTAGGACTACTACTACCACCACCACTACCACTACCACCGCTAGGACTACCACCACTACTACCACTACCACCACTAGGACTACTACTACCACCACTAGGATTACCACTACCACTAGGACTACCACTACCACCACTAGGACTACCACCACCACTACCACTACCACCATTAGGACTACTACTACCACCACCACTACCACCACCACTACCACCACTAGGATTACCACTACCACTAGGACTACCACTACAACCACTAGGACTGTCACCACCACTAGCACTACTACCACTAGGACTACCACTACTATCACCGCTACCACTAGGAATACCACCACTAGAACTACTACTACCACCACCACTACCACTACCACCACCACTACCACTACCACCACCACTACCACTACCACCACCATTACCACTACTACCACTAGGACTACCACTACTATCACCGCTACCACTAGGACTACCACCACCACTAGAAGTAGCACTACTACCACTAGGACTACTACTACCACCACCACTAGGACTACCACCACCACTAGGACTACCACCACCACTAGGACTACCACTACTATCACCGCAACCACTAGGACTACCACTACCACCACTAGGACTACCACTACTACTACTAGGACTACCACTACTACCACTAGGACTACTTCTACCACCACCACTACCACTACTACCACTAGGACTACCACTACCACCACTAGGACTACCACTACCACCACTAGGACTACCACTACCATCACCGCTACCACTACCACTACCACCACTAGGATTACCACTACCACCACTACTACCACTACTACCACTAGGACTACCAGTACCACCACTAGGACTACCACTACTACCACTAGGACTACCAGTACTACCACTAGGACTACTACTACCACCACCACTAGGACTACCACCACCACTAGTAGGACTACCACTACTATCACCGCTACCACTACCACCACCACTACCACTACCACCACCACTACCACTACCACCACCACTACCACTACCACCAGTAGGACTACCACTACTATCACCGCTACCAGTACCACCACTACTACTATCACAACCACTACCACTACCACCACTAGGACTACCACTACCACCACTAGGACTACCATTACTACCACTAGGACTACTACTACCACCACCACCGCTACCACTAGGACTACCACCACCACCGCTACCACTAGGACTACCACCACCACTACCACTACTACCACTAGGACTACCACTACTACCACTAGGACTACCACTACTACCACTAGGACTACCACTACTACCACTAGGACTACCACTACTACCACTAGGACTACCACTACTACCACTAGGACTACCACCACCACTACCACCACCACTACCACTACTACCACTAGGACTACTATTACCACCACCACTACCACTACCACCTCTAGGACTACCACTACCACCACTAGGACTATCACCACCACTACCCCCACCACCTCTAGGATTACCACTACCACCACCCTACCTATCCACCACTCGGAATACCACTACCACCACTACTACTACAACAACAACGATATATAAGTCTTAATAAAGATACAGGGATAATAAGAGATAAAAAAGCTTAAAGATAAATGTCTTAATTTAGTAAGAGAAGCCTTCTAACACTTTCTCTATAGGTGAGGGGTCAAAACTCCTGCCACTAAGTTTCAGGTTTCGGGTTCGATTCTTGTTTGGGGCGGCAAGAGTTTAGTTTAATTAAATAGTTTTTCATTCGCAGAATCTGATAGTGTATGTGAGTGTGTCATTTTAAAAGTTCTAATGTGGTAGATTGATATGACTTTCACTAGCCTCCATCATTAATGTTGGTCTTTTTTTAATATCTAAAGGAGAAGTAATTACAAATTATTGAATAATTCAAACCATTGTAACCGATATTTCGGGATGGCTTATACCGCAAAAAATGTAATTTGAACTAAATTCTCATCTTAAAAACATCTACATTTTCACGTTCTCCAGAATGTATTTACAATAGACATAGCACACAAAGAAGATATTTTATTTTTCCCAAAATTTGATACCGAAATTTCTCCGTAAATACATAATTTGAGACCCCTTGAATAAAAAGTTAATTTTAGAAAAATATTCGGATGCGCGTGTGTATGTGTGGTGTTGTATACTTTAAACGAAGAGTCTGTTGAATACCAAACTTGGTATTTAAGTTCAGTATCTTCCAAGGCTTCAAGAAAATCACCCCTATCTCCCAACTACCCTATAAATGGAACATTTAATAAAAATGTTTTTCGCAAAAAAGACTAATGATTTTAATTAAAATACATTATGCTTAAGATATTTTCATGACAAATCAAATGTATGTCTTCAAATTTCTGGGAATAGCCTCTGAAGACCTCTCCATTCCTGATGGCGTTTTTATAGCTGGCAAACCGTAAGAAATATACAAAGTAACGTAGATCTCATTAAAACATACAGTTTATGCCATATACATTTTCGTAGAGTTAACCTACTTGAAGATATTCCTCGTTATTGGTTTTAATTTTAAACCACTAAACTTTTCTCAAATTGTAAGTCATCATTTCATACATCTTTTGCTTTACCTCTAGCCACGCAAGAGAGTCTTTCAATTGTTTTATTGCCCTTGGTTATAAGGAATTAATTAATGGTGTAATGTCTGCTAATGTTTATTTCCTTTAGCATATAGTAGATAAAAGAATAGGTTTTTGTAAGAATATTTCCTTACAGAATAGGAAGAGAAAGTCGTGTGAATGTAGTCCATCAGATTTTTTATGTCTAGTGTCCTATCATTGTCACTTAACATTTACCAGTATTTTAAGATACACAAAATTGCTTCTGAATGAAGGAATACTTCACAGGCAGTTGCCTGGCTGCAGAATATATATATATATATATATATATATATATATAAATATATATTCACAGTTTATTATTTGTTCACGTAAATATCTTCAATATATGTAATTTTAATCAAAATCATCAAGGCATTTACATTTCTAACTATTTTATATGTAAAGGATTGTGAAGTGCGAAATTTTCTTGAAACTATTCGTGTCGCATCTATGGAAGATATTCAATTTGAATATCAAGTATGATATTTATTTGATGTTAGGTTTTTAATTAATCTATTCACACTGATACACATACAAGCAGAGGCACTTTTTCAAAAAAAAAAAAAAAAAAGGGAGTTTCTTTGAATTCAGGGAGCCTCAAGACGTGTATTTTCCGTAAAATCTCGATATAAAAAATGTTAGGTGGGATACAATACCTTCACCACCTACTATGAATGTGATAGATAAATTAAAAATCTGATGTGTCCAATTCACACGACTTCCTCTACATTTCTATAATAAATTATTGCTGAAAAGTGTATTCTTCTATCTACTTCATGCTAATCAATTAGCAGAAATAGACTTATTACTTGTTTTCTTTAGGTAGAAGGGAAATAAGGGAGCATTCTATGCTAATGCGATAGTCAAATATTTTAAAAGCTGGTTGCTATCTACTAATTTCCGTATGAGAAAACTTTTAAGTATTTTAATACTGAAACCAACTTCATAAAAAACGAAATATAGCATATGAAATAAATTGTGTGTTTTAATGGCATCTATATTTTTTGTGTAGTAAGTTTTTGTATATCTCTTACTGTTTACTAGTTATGCAAAATTCAGCAAAAGTTATTCAGAATAAACAAATGTTCAGAGGGTATCCGCAGAAAATTAAAAATATAAATTCTATGTGCCACTTAAATATCTTTAATATGCGGTATTTTAATAAAAATCTTGAGACATTTTTGAGAAAATTAAATTTTTGAAATGTTTTCAATGTAAAGGGTAACTTGGGGCGGGGGGATTTACCTCAAAACTTATATACCAAGTTTGGTATTTTACCGACTTTTCGTTTTTGAGTTGTCTATTTTTTTATAAATAGACACACATTACTTTGTCTACATCGCTGTAAGAAATTATTGTTAAACATCTTATTCTTCTATCTACTTTATGATAATCGAGATAAACGTTAGCAGAAATTGTCTTAATTACTTGCTTCCTTGTAATTAGAAGGAAAATAAGAGAATACACTAGGCTAAAACAATAGTCAACATTTTTAATTGCTGATTGCCACAAGATTGAAATCGTTTCTGTGCATGGGTAGTTCACAACTTTCCGTCTGAGAAAAGTTATAAATCTGACAAAAATAACAATGAATATCTCAGAAGTGGTCAAGTCTACAAAAAATAACTTATATGCTATATAAATTATATGTTGTAACGAGATCTACATTTTGTGTAGTAAGTTTTCGCCTATTTCTAACGGTAAAATTCATCTGAATGAAGAAGTCTTTTGAGGCTTTTTTTTGTAGTGTTTAACACCCACTTTAACTACTTTGTCATCGCAGGCGATGACACTGGTGATACGTGTAGTGAAGATGGAGCACCGGTGGAATGCGATGGCGGGGGAACCCGGAGAAAACCCGCCCCTGCGCCGCTTTGTCCACCACAAATCTCACATGCGATCGCTTGGTATCGAACCCGGGTCGTCTAGGTGAGAGGCGAGTGGTCTAACCATTCGGCCGCGGCACGGCACTTTAGAGGCTCTTCCCAAAATGTTCAAGATAAACATTTTATTTGCCATTAAAATTTCTTTAATATACGGTATTTTAATCCAAATGTTGAAGTCATTTTTGAAACAATTAAAGTTTTCGAAAGTTTATTCATGTAAAGGTGTGTTGGAGTGGGGCTTTTATATCAAAATATTCGTGTCTCATCTCTAAAAGATACTAAACTTAAACACAAGTTTGGTATTTTACCGAATTTTCGTTTTTGAGTTGTAGTGTTCACGGACACACGCACACACACGGACATTCTTATAAAAATGCTTTTTTTTTTTCTTTTTTTTTTTGATACAGGAAGCCCTAAAACGTGTATTTCAGGTTAAATCTCGAATATAATTTTTGGGTGGAATGCAATTTCATCTCTATACAGTATGCATGTAGTACGTTTGGAGGAAATAAAAATATAATTGTTTCTGAATGCATTTCTTTTGTAACTTCCAGTGACTTTCGTGTTATTTTTGTTGGCAAGTAATTATCTAAAAGCAAATTTGTCTGGAAGGGAAATAATGCCTTTGTGTACATTTCGCTTTCAGTAGCTAAGCTTTCCGTGACATGAGAATATTCTGTGAAAAGGCAGCAGAGTGTGGGTTACTTTTGTCTAGGTGCATTTCAAAGAGAATTGTTCAATATCTGGTACAGGTGTGTTCCTTCCTCCAGCTTCGTGACGTCCCACATTTGCATGCTGATAAAGGTCATGGAGTGCCCGAATCGTTACATCTGCCTTTTCGATGTGTCTAAGTGCTCAACTTCAAACAAAGGTTACAAAAATGGAGTTAGTGCTTCCTTTGTTTCTTTTTGGACTTGGGTTAGAGCGAGTGTCATGATAGCGGAAAAGGCCTGACCTTCAGTGCTTCTAAAAAGACACCTGTGTACCAGGTGTCCCAACTGCCCCGTATTTGATTGCGCAAATATTCCTTCGAGCGTTGAGAGAGTTGCAGAACTCGACGGGGCTATTCCAGTTTAAAACCCAGCAGATTGACCCTGGCGAGATTGGAATTCGTTTTACCCTTCGCAATGACCAAGTCAGGTGGCTCAGGCGTTTCGTCTCTGGCTGATATTCGGGAGATTATTGGATGGTTTCCCGCGGCGGACCTCACTGACCCATGGGTTTTTCGGGGGTTTCCCCGGGTTATTAGGCAAATGCTGGGGTGGTTTTATAATTTCCTGAACTTCCTGTCTTTTCAATTTATCTTGATTTCACCCAAACGATGTTTTTCAGAGTTATAGGTGTCGGCGAGGACTGTGGTGATGGCGCCTTTCCTTCAGGTGACTAAAATACAGCTCTTGGTAGCGGGATGGGGTTGGAAGTCTTCTGTAGACCCAGGGAGTTCGGCCAGACCTGGAGCGTGTGCTCCTAGCGTTTCACGCTTCGAGATGAACTGGTTGGACATTTTAGGGACCCTTCGCGGTGACTCTCCCTCGCTGTCCGGTTTCGGTCACCCGTTGTAATTACTCTCAACTATTCTCATGAGGTCTGACCTACAATAAGTCAATGACTGCAGTGTGGAATACTCTCTGTCAATGCACACACCAACCCTCGCAATGAGAACGACCCGCTCTCCGTATCAGCTGATAAGCAAGGTGGGGAGAGCAAAGTTCACTCTCACAAGTTCTTCACAGGTGGGTTTAGCCCCGTTGAATTCTGTAACACTTTTAGCTCACAAAGGGATGTCTGCACACGTCAAATACGGTGCAATTGTGCCACCTGGTATTAGAATTGGTATATACCGAAAATATAATATGATGTTCTAAAGTCTTTATGATTTGTTTAGAATAATTGTCGCGGTAACTAAAAAGTGAAAAGCTGATGTGTTCCATTCTCATGCCTTTTTTTACACCTCAGTAATAAAATATTGTCAAAAAGATTATTCTTCTATATATTTCATGATATTTGAGATAAACATTAGCAGAAATTAATGTTTGTACTTGGTTATTGTTAAGTAGAAGGGAAACAAGGGAATACACTAGGTATAACAATTGTTAAATAATTTAAATGCTGGTTGCCATGTGGTTGAAATCCGTTTCTATGCAGGGGCCAGGAGTTTACAACTAAATATTTTAAATCTGAAACATAGAACGGAATATTTCAGAAATGGTAAATTCCACGAAAAAATGTATATGACATAAGGTGTGTTTTAAAATGATCTACATTTTTTGTAAACTAAGTTTTTGTCCTTCTCTTACGGTTTACCAGTTACGCAAAATTCATAAACATTCATTCAAAATAAAGAGGTCTTCAGAGGCTACTCCCAGAAAATTCAATATATACATTTTGTTTGTCATAAAATAGCTTAAACATAAGGTATTTTAATCAAAATTGTTAGAGCTATTTTTGAGGAAATCAACATTTTCAAAAAAATTTCCATGTAAAGGGTAATTTAGGGTGCGGATTTTCTTGAAAATCTTCGTGTCACTTTCTTGGAAGATACCAAACTTAAATACCAAATTTGGTATTTAACGGTCTTTTCATTTTTGAGTTATGATGTCCACAGATACAGACAGACAGATGGTCAGACACACACACGAACATTTTTCTAAAAATATTTTTTTGGGATTCAGGGAATCTCAAAACATTTATTTCTGGTGAAATCTCGGTATCGAATTTTTGGGTGCAGTGCAATACCTTCTATATACACTATGTAAATAGTATGTGTAGAGAAAGTAAAAACGTCAAATATAAAATAGATGTTACTATAGTAATAAACTAAATGAATTAAAATAATCATTCCGTGCGTTCGATTTGGTGATACCAACATTGATAAACTTAAAGAGGACTGTTGGTTATTGTACTTTCTCTACATCGCTGTGACAGATTATTGCTAAAAAGCAAATTCTTCTATCTAATTTATGATAATCGAGATAAGCATTGGCAGACATTTTCTTGCTTCCTTGCTTCCTGGAAAATACGGGATACACTAGGCTAAATCAAATGCCAAATCTCTTAAAAGCTGGTTGCCATGTGATTAAAATCCGTTTCTATGCAGCGCCAGGAGTTTACAACTTTCCGTGTGAGTAAAGTACTAAGTACTTTAAATCTGAAAAAAATAATAAGGAATATCTCAGAAGTGGTCAAGTCCACGAAAAAAGGTACATGACATAAATTGTGGTTTGACGTGATATTTTTTGTGTAGTAATTTTCTGTCTCTCTCGCGTTTACCAGTTACGCAAAATTCAAAAAAATAATTCAGAATAAAGAGGTTTTTAAAGGCTATTACCAGAAAATTCAAGATATAGCTTTTATTTGCCCTATAAATATCTTTAGAGCCATTTTTGAGAAAATTAAATTTTCGGATGTAAAGGGTAGTTTCGGGGGGTTCTCAATATCTTTCTGTTGTATTCCTGGAAGATATTACACTTAAATACCAAGTTTGGTATTTTACGGACTTTTCGTTTTGAGTTATCGTGTTCAAAGACACACCGACAAACACATCACACACACACGCGGACCTTTTTTCCAAAAATGCTTTTTTTTATACAGGGGACCCTGAAACATGTATTTGCGGTGAAATCTCGGTATTGAATTTTTGGGTGGAAAGCAATACCTTCTCTATATACTATGTACATAGTATGTGTAGACAAAATTAAAATCACCTATCAGATATAAAACAAAATCTGATGTGTTACACTCACATGACTTTTTCTAGCTGCTCTACAAACCTCCTACTAAAGATCATTCTTCTTTCTACACAATGCTAATCGAAATAAACACCAGCAGAATGTTCTTATTACTTGGTTCTTATAAGCAAAAGGGAACTAAGGTAAGCACTAGGCTAAAGTGATAGTCAAATGTTTTAAAAGCTATCGTTATGCGATTGTCATTGCAAATCGCTTCTTTGCTTGGCCAGGCGTAGAACAAAATAAAAACGGACACTTCCTGTATGAAAAACTTTAAGTACTTCACAATTGAAACCAATAACAAGGAATATCTCGGAAACGGTTACTTCCACAACAAAAATATAAAGGACATATATTGTGTGTTTTGACGTGATGTACATTTTTTGTATAGTAAATTTTTGTCTATCTCTTACGTTTACTGGTTATGCCAAATTAAGCAAAATTCATCCAGAATATAAGGTCTTTAGAAGCTATTCCCAGAAAATTCAGGATATACATTTTATTTGTGATAGAAATGGCTTTAATGTGTGGGATTTTAATCAAAATTGTTAGTCATTTATAAGAAAAATAAAATTTTCGAGATTTTTTCCATGTAAGGGGTAGTTAGGTGTGGGGGGATTTTCTTAAAATCCTTAGATATGCTGTCCACAGACACAAATAGACCTGTTTCTGAAAATGTTTTTTATTTGTATTCAGGGGGTCCTAAAACATGTATTCCGGTAAAATCTCGACATCGAAATTTTGGGTGCAATACAAACCTCTCTATTCCTATGTACATTGTACATAAGGACCTAGAGAAAGTAAAAATAGTCTTGAAATACAGAACGGTGTAATTATTAGCTACCATGGCCAGTGACATAATAAGCTGATTACGGTAGATAGGTGTCTGCCGTCACCTGAACTCCGTGCGCTTAACATGATTTCTCTGTTTACTTACAGAAACCTCTGTATCTGTCATAACCGATTAGAACCAGGGTTTTTGCCAGCACTAAATTGGTTTATCTTATAGTTCGCAGCACAAGAGCCAGTGTATGGACTCAATTAGGCAGCGTTGAAAGCAAGGAAACTTTGTTCTCATGTTGCAGTTGGAACTGTAACTTTCGGAGATCTTGATTAAGAGTAGTACAAACTCTGTTCTCCCCATTTCAACTCCTTCCAAAAAGTTGAGTAAAAACTTTCAGCAGCTTTTTTTTTTTCTAGAACTTGTACCTGCCGAAGTTCTGCAAACACTCTTCAACAATTTTCTCTGCTTAAATACGTTCAAAGTCTGTTGCAGGTGCACTTTTTAGGCGGCTCAAATGATGTGAATGAATGCAGAAAATGACTTGGCATTCATAAGGGTATACTAACAGTGCAACGAAATGTTAAAAGCAATGGACAACTTGATTTGAAAGGAAGATACTTTAAACTGATGTGTTTCATTCACATTACTTTCTCTAAATCTTTGCAACAAATTATTTTTATTAAGTCTATTCTTCTATCTACTTCTTGCTGATCGCGATAACAGAAACGGTCTTATTACTTGCTTCCTTATAAGTAGAAAGGAAATAAGCGAATACACTCGGCTAAACCGACAGTCAAATGGTTGCTATGGAATTGAAATCCGTTTCTTTGCGTGGCCAGGAGTTGACACGCTTCCGTATGAGAAACACTTAAGCAGTCATTTTAAAACTGCAATCAACAAGAAGGATCATCTCGAAAACGGTCAACTGCGTGAAAAAGTGTATATGACATAAATTGTGTGTTTTAAAGAGATTACATTTATTTTATAGTTTTTGTCTATATCTTAAGGTTTACTAATTTCGCAAAATTCAGAAACATTCATCTTGAATAAAGAGGTCTTGGAGACTATTCACCGAAAATTCATTTTATTTGTCATGTAAATAGCTTAAATATAATGCATGTAAATCAAAATCCTTATATCCATGTTTGAGAAAGCCAAAATTTTCGAAATGTTTTTCCATATAAAGATAGTTGGCGGTAGTGGGATTTCTTTTTTGAAAAACTTTGTGTCGCATCCTTGGAAGATATTGAACTTAAATTTCAAGTATGGTAATTAACGGTCTTTTCGTTGTTGAGACATGCTGCCCGCAGGCGCGCGTGCGCACCCACACACGCACGGACGGACATTTTGCTAAAAATGCTTTTTGGATTCAGAGGGTCATAGAACACATGTTTCCGATGAAAGCTCCTTATCAAACTTTTGTGTGCAGCACAATTCCTTTTCTATACACTATATTGAGAAAGTAAAAATGTATGTTCCATTCACATGACATTCTCTTTTTGTTCCCTAAACAAACTTTTATTACAAAATATTATCTTTATTACATCATGCTAATCTGGATAAAATTAGCAGAATTGGTCATATTAGTTAGTTCCTTATAAGTAAAACGAAAATAAGATAAGACATGTTAAAGCGATAGTCAAATATTTTAAAAGCCGGTCACTACGTTAAACAATTAAATTAGATTCTCTTTGCTTGCCAGAAAACAAAATAGAGATGAAAATAAAGATTACCTCCCGTTTGAAAAAAATTCAGTAGTTCAAAATTGAAAACAATATGAAACCACGGAATGTGTCAGAATTAACTTTACAAAAAAATTTATGATATAAATTGTGAGTTTTAACGAGATCTAATTTCTTTGTGCAGTTCAGTTTTTATCTATTTCTTACGGATTATCAGAAATACAAAATTTATACAAAAGACATCCAGGTGAGGAAAAATGGATCCACCACTACACCCCTCTTATCTAAATACCAAAAAGGTTAAGAAATCTCCATCTGCTGGAAAGGTGATGGCCACAGTGTTTTGGGACAGCGCGGGTCACACTCGTAGAGTTTTTGGAAAGAGGGCACACAGTGACCGCCGACCGGTACTGCGAGACAATGACACGATTGCGCGAAGCAATCAGGAGGAAACGGCTAGGACTGCTCATTGAGGATGTTATCTTCCTTCACGACAACGCGCGACTTCATACACCCCTGAAGACCACCACGATTTTGAAACAGTTTTGCTGGATATCATTGACCGCCCTCCATAAAGCCCAGATCTCACTCCGAGCTCCTTTCACATTTTTCCTTACTTGAAGGAACACCTAGAGGCCGACGATTCGCTTCAGATGAGGAGGTGCAACACTTATCGATAAGGTGACTGAAAACACAAGGACAGGATTTTTACCAGAACGGAATATCCAAACTCATCCCATGAAGCGTCAAGTTCCTCTACCGACAAGGAGATTATGTGGTAAATAGCGAATTACGTAGTCAGATGGCGGTAGTAGTTATACGAAATAAAATATACTCGTTTCACTGCTGCAGGTATTGTAACTTAAGTTTTCTTTTCTTTCTTTTTTTCTTTTATATTCTTCTCAAAAATGTATCAAACGATTTTGATGAAAACATCATATGTTTAAAAACAGTTTTATGACAGTGAAATATCAATCTTCAATTTTCTGGGTATAGCTTCTGAAGACTTTTTAATTCTGGATGACTTCTGTATAACTAGTAAACGATAAGCGATAGACAAAACCTTAGTGCAAAAAAATATAGATATCGTTAAAATACATTTATGTCATATACACTTTTTTGTAGAAACAATTTTTCTTTACATTTTGCAGGTATATCAAGAATTATAGGAGTTATCAACTTTATTACCACAGAGAAGTCGGGAGGTGGATCGAAACCCGGGTTACGCCTGCCTTTATTTACTATTTATTTTTTGGAAAATCTTTATTTTCGTGGACCGTGCGAAATATAAATTTGAATTGGATTCATGCGCTCTGCAATTTATCTGCTTCCAAAGTGAATACCGGCTAATATTTCACATTTGCCTCTCAGTTAATTTGGGATAAAGCAAGTTACATGTACTAACTAGCCCGCCTGGGTAGTGTGGTGGTAGTGTCTGCCTCACATTCAACAGATCGTGAGTTCGAATCTCGCTTAGAGTGAGTTACCCGGGTAAGGTTTTATTCGGAGTTTTCCCTTATCCTGAGAAGACGAATGTCGAGTAATTTCAAGCTCCATGGACCCCGAGATCATTTGAGCATCATTTCACCAATTTCATTCATCGTCCGATATGACCAACCAGGTTAAAGGACGTTAAGCTAAAAAAAAAAAGAAAGTTACATCTTTTTCTTTAGATTGCAATTCTAATGAGCTTACCGTTTCCTCTATGTATTCCTTGTGATTGATTTCAGTTTTAAAATACTTATACCTCAAATAGGAAGCCGTCGGTGTTTCTTTTGTTTTATTCTTAACCTTCCTAGTCCCCTTCTACTAATAAGGAACTATGTAATGAGACCATTCTGCTAATGTTTCTTTTTTCTTCAATGGCACGGCAGCTCACAAGGAAGCTTTGCCTACCGCAAGGCCGCTGCGTCCCCCATTTCGGTCCATGATGTCATGGATGGGGTGCAGTATATGAGGGTGAGACGTGATCAGTACCTCGAATCCCCCCAACCGATTAATGCGGTCCTCATGACCTGAAGCCACTGCTTGACGAGCAGCAACGCTACCACCGTGCTAAGGAGACGAACTTCTACTAATGTTGATCTCGATTAATATGAAGTAGATAGAAGAATAGGTAGTTTTTTTTTCTTTCAATATCACTATTCCTGTTGCAGTCCATGCAGCTCCCTGCACCAACCTATTTTCCCCACCCCATTCATTTAATTACCTTCCAATATTTTCTGTTGTTGAAATTACTAAATTAGTTACTTTTTACAAACAATCGTTTGTTGTCTCAACCTGTAAAACGTGCGTGTTAATAAATTATAAGACTGCTTTATAGCTATTACCCTAATTAGCTGGAAGTGAAGTTTTCTGTATGAACATCGCTGGGAATCCCCATAAAACACCGATGGGAAGAGAAAGTTGTGTGTCTACAGAGGCTTCAGAGCGTGAATTATTTCTGGCGCGGAGTCCGTTGTTTGTTCTGATGTTATAATAATTAATGGTGAAGTCTTAATTGAGTTTCACGAGGCGAAAACGTAATATGGCTTGATGCAACTAAGAGGGTGTTGTAGGGTGCTGCCTTAGCTTCACGCAGAGCCTGGTACAAGCGTGGTTTGCTGTAGCTAGTTCCAGAAATTAATTCATATGCATCCCACCGCGTCTGTAAATAACAGAAAATATAAACAGACTGAAGTTTGCCTTATTAGCTTACTTAGCTGAAAAAATAATTATTCCATAATTTTTAAATAAACTAAAACAATAACTTAATCTAATAGCTAAGAATAAATACCTTACACCTTCAAGAATAATAGAGATTAAAGATCTAGTTTTAAAAGCTGGAAAGAGAGGGGAAACGAAATTAAACTGCAATGCATCCCGTCTCACATTGGATTAAAATGAATGAAGATACTTATCGTTTGACAAAAAAGATAAAAAATATTAATTACAACAAAAAAAAAGACAAAAAAAAAAACAAAAACAGACAAAGATGATCTTTTCATTCAGAAAAACTAAAAGTTAAATCCCCTTTCAGAATTGAAAGAACTGAATTCATCACCAGACTAAGCAGTGAAAAGAAATGGGCCAGCATCCTCAGCAATAAAAACTCAAAATTCCGAAAAATAACACATGATTGTCTAGCACCGCATGCCGAACTGCTACTAAAAACTGGGAATATCTGAGAACACGTTCTGCTCTTCAAAACTTTTGGTTCAAGTGAAATGGAGAACTATTGGGAAGCCAGGAGGCTAATGACAATTGTTCAACAGCCTGAGAATTAGAATAGATAAATACGTAAATAAATTAATTA
This sequence comes from Hymenopus coronatus, assembly GCA_030762935.1. Taxonomy (NCBI): domain Eukaryota; kingdom Metazoa; phylum Arthropoda; class Insecta; order Mantodea; family Hymenopodidae; genus Hymenopus; species Hymenopus coronatus. The sequence continues at coordinate 43,479,055 of CM060892.1, read as the reverse complement.
ATGTTTTGCTAACGAGTAAAAGTTGGATTTAATGCCATAAAATTTCATTGGCAATTATTTTGTATGGAGACCAGGATAAATATTAACTTGAGTTTACTCCAAATAATGTATCTTTACGTTCTCAGACATATATGTACATGCAATATACGAGGGCCGTTTCTTTTTTCATCCTCCAATAGGCTATAAATAAATGACAATTTCATAGAAAGCAATTATTTTATTACTAAACGTTTTGTACACCTATGATTACTTTTCAACATAATCACCGAAAAGATTGAGACATTTATTGTACTTGTGCACAAACTTCGCAAGATCTTCGTTGGCTTGAAAGTGCTGCCCTCCTAGCCACGTCTTCAGTTCAGGGAAATGGTGAAAGTCGCTGGGTGCCAGGTCAAACTGTACGGCGGATGATCGGAAATGTCCCATTGAAATTGTTCAAGGAGCCGATGGGTTGTGCCAGCAGTGTGTGGACGAGCGTTGTCATGGATCAACACAATTCTGAAGTCAATTGTTTTGAATGCAAAGCGGGAATTGTAAAGCTTGTGCACAGGTACGATAAATATCTCAATTTTTTTCGCTATGTTGAAAAGTAACCATAAGTTTTAAAAACTTTTAGTAATAAAATAATTGTCTTCTATGAACTTGTCTTTTATTTATAGTCTATCGGAGGTTGAAAAAAAAAGCTCCTCGTGCATAGTGGCTAGATACGGTATTGTTTTCTACCCAAAAATTCGATACCTAGACTTCACCTGAAATATATGCTACCAGGAGGTCTCCTAAATCCCGAAAAAAACATTTTTAGAAAAAGGTCTTTAAACACGATAACTCAAAATGAAAAGTCAGGAAAATACTCACCCGAACTGCCCTTTACAGGCGAACATTTTAAAAAATTTGATTTTCCCAAAAATGGCTGTAAGTATGGTTATTAAAATACCTTATATTTAAGATATTTACATAACAAATAAAATGCTTATCCTGAATTTTCGTGGAATAGCTTCTGAAGTCCTCTTTATTTTGGATGAACTGGTAAACCGTAATAGATAGACAAAACTTACTATACAAAAAATATAACGTCGTTAAAACACACATATTATGTCATATTTTCGTGGAGTTTACCATTTTTAGATAATCCTCGTTATTGGTTTCAGTTTTAAAATACTTAAAGTTTTCTGATAAGGGAATTTGTCAACTCTTGGCAACGCAAAGAAACTGATTTCAACCACATGGCAGCCAGCTTTTAAAAGATTTGACTATCGCTTTAGCCAAGTGTATAACCTTGTTTCCCTTATCTTATAAGGAAGTAAGTAATAATAACATTTCTGCTATCGTTTATCTCGATTAACATAAAGTAGGTACAAAAATAAGCTTTTAATAATAATTTGTTACAGAAACGTAGAGAAAGTCATGTGAATAGAACGCACCCGCTTTTTAATTCAGAATTAACATGTTTGCTACTCCCAAAAGAAGAAGAAAAAGAAGAAGAAGTAGTGAAAAATTAATTCCTAGAATATCGCGACCTTCTTGTTAAAGTTGGTTAAAAATACGCAAGAAGGAAAACCAGATTGAGAGAAATATTGACAACTTTTATTTCGTTGCTAGGACGTTCAACTAAACTCAGCTGTTGACTGCACTCAAGTATGTCTCTAACTAAACTGAGCTGAACTTTTGGCTTTGTCTCATTTGACCTTGCTAGTTTCCCCTCATAGAGTATGCGCGCGCCTTTTCTTGGGAGCTAGTTTTACGGGAAATCGAGACCCAGGGTGAAGAAGAGAGAGGTCACCCACATGTCTTTCCGCACTCTTTTAATTTTTTTTTTTTTTAAGATCTTCAGCCTTATGGTGTGTAGATTGTTATCTAATTTGCGGTGATAGAGCTGAACACAGCACAAGTGCATGTTCGCGAACTCTGTGGTTTATAGACAGAATGTAATCTTAGAAATGCAGCCATTAGAAATCAGTGTATAAATTACTTAATATCTCCGTGTGTCTGCTCTGCCCTGCTTCCGAAATTTCGCTAAACATACCGAATGAATGCTAGGAATCCAAGCACCCAGGAAAACATGCGCGCATAGTGTCCTGGCAAGAACAGCGCAATGTTCTGGGAGAGGAAACTCCTCGAAGCCACAGAAAAGTGCAAAAACGCAAAATAGTTTATTGTTTGGGCCACTACTGCGTGAGCCCTCTGTTCTAAAGGGCCGGTTGAAGACCTCCGGCAACCTTCAAGCTATTTCCGCCGTGTCGAGGTATTTGGGACACGGTTGATCACAGAATTTATGGTTTGCGAATTCGTCACTATTCGCGCATGATGACGAAGGATCAATTTATTGCCTAGAGATGACAGAACAAACCACTTGTTGACTTGTGGATGTGAAACATGCCGAATTTAGCCCAGGGACCATTTCAAGTTGTGAGATTCTTTTCGTGACAGAAAACATTACACATCACACATACTAATGCCTTTGCTTCCCTTCAAAAAGAAGCACGATTAAGGATTTTTATGTCAGAAAAAAATCAATCACCTTCCTCCGGGTTTGAACTTGCAACCTTAGATATAGGAGGCTAGCATGAAAACCAGTACACCATAGAGGTGATACATAATGTGAGGGTTTATGCCATCGGGAAGTTTTTCCGAGAACGGAAAAAAAGCTGGGGAAATGAGATCGGAGAAAATTCCAGCAAATATACATCCCAACTCCTCAGATTAAGCATTGGTTTCTACAGCGAAGGTGTCGTCTTTGTTTTATTTTTATGCAACTAAAAGTTCCATCATTTACTATAAATAAATACAATCAACAAAATATCTTATGTGTTCCATTCACATGACTTTCTCTATATCACAGCAACAAATTATTCTATTTACTTCATCTAATGGAGCAAAAAAATAGCAGAAATAGTCTTATTACTTGCTTCCTTGTTAGTAGAAGTGAAATAAGGGAGTACCATAGGTTAAAGTGATAGTCAAAAGCTGGTTGCTCTGCGACTGAATTTCCTTTGTATGGACACGAGTTCACAAAGTCCTGTATGAGAAAAGTATAAGTCTTTACAGCTGAAAAAAAGAAAACAAAGAAGGAATATCTCAAAAACAATCAACTCCACGAAAAAAAATCTATATAACATAAATTGTGTGTCTTAAGGTGCTCTACATTTATTGTGTGGTAAGTTTTTGTCTATCTCTTACGCTTTAGAGTTATGCAAAATTCCGTAAAATTGACCGAGAGTAGAGTAGTCTTTAGAGGCTATTCCCAGAAAATTCAAAATATGCATTTTATTTGTCATGTAAATATCTTTAATATACGATATTTTAATCAAAATTGTTAGAGCCATTTTTTTAGAAAATAAACATTTTCGAAAAAAGTTCCATGCAAAGGGTAGTTTGGGGTGCGGGATTTTTCTCAAAATCTTCGTGTCGCATCCCTGGAAGATACTAAACTTAAATACCAAGTTTGGTATTTTGCCGACTTTTCGTTTTTGAGTTATCGTGTTCACAGACACACGGACCCACTGACACACACACATGGAACTTTTTCTGAAAATACTTTTTTTTGGATACAGGGGACCCTAAAACATATATTTCAGGTGAAATCTCGGTATCGAATTTTTTGGTAGAGTGCAATACCTTCTCTATACACTATATACATAGCACGTATAGAGAAAGTAAAAATTCCAGAATATAAATAACTTAGTGTATGCATTAATAAAGGAATGAAGCTTGGTACGATTTGGAGAATCGGAAATAATAATGAAACTGCTATTAAATAGACAATCTGTCGAAGTTTGAATTTTCCTAACAAAAACACATACAATCACGGACCTATTCGAAAAAGTCTATTTTTACCTTCTCTAGCCCGTATGTAGAGAGTGGGCAAAAAGTTTCTACCCACTAGGGTAAATGTTAATCAACTTTTATGTAGTCGTTACCTACTGCTGCAAGGCTTTAACATCCCATTACAAGTTCGTGAGTGAGTGATGATATACTACAGGTGGAGGGGGTAGACAGTTACCACTAAGGTCCCATGGAAAGCGACAGATCATTTTTGTGAAGAACTCTAGAACAATCCACTTCAGTTTGGCCCGTATATTTTGATGGATCGTAAACCAAAAAACTTATCTGATGATGCTGAACGAGTAGTTGTTCCCACAGCTGAGAGTTAGAGGATTAATGGAAACGGTTACGTTTCAACAGGACGGTGCTACACCGCATTTTGTATTGTCAATTCGAAGGTGCCTTAACCAAGTTTTTTCCAAACCGCTGGGTTGGTTAAGGGTGAGTTAATGCTACTGTCCCACTGTCTTGGCGTCCAAGACGCCCTAACCTCACCACACAGGACAATGCACTCTGGGATATTATTAAACATGAGGTGTGGAAACGTCGGTACAGCACAAAAGACGACTTGAAGGAAGCAGTTCGTGCTGTCTTTATAACAGTCACAGCAGATATGTTGAAGAAGATGAATAAACAAACTTGGCGTCGAATCTAACTGTGCGTTGATACACACAGATGCTATGGAGCCCTAATCATGTAAGCAACCTGAAAATATAACATGTGAAAAAGTTGAAAATAATAATGTTACTTTAATACCTAACAGTTGATTTATTATTTATCCAAGTGGGTAGGGAATTTTTGCCCAGCCTGTACGGTACACATAGTGAATAGAGAACGTAATTGTATTTCACCCAAAAATTTGATACTAAGATTTCACCGGAAAGATATGTTTTGACGTCCCCTGAGTCCAAAGAATTCATTTTTAGAAAAATATCCTGGTGGACAGCATAGCTCAAAAACGAAAAGCCGGTTAAATACCAAACTTGGTATTTAATTCAGTATTTTCCAAGAATGCTACATGATGATTTTTAAGAAAATCGCTTCACCCACAACTAACCTTGACATGGAACATTTTTCTAAAAGTTTGATTTTCTTAAATGCTATATTTTATTTTTCTGAAAACAGGTTTTTAAGAGCTCATTATTCTGGCTGGGTGTTTCAGAAATTTGCATAGAGGTTAAACCGTAAAGGAGAGACAAAAACTTACTGCACAGAAAATGTAGATCTCGCTTAAACACATATTTTATGTAATATACGTTTTTCTTGTAGATATGACCGTTTTCGGGATATTCAATGTTATTGGTTTCTAAGCAACTTTTCTCAATCGGGGCCATGCAAATTCGAACCGAACCTCAATTGTTTCACATACCGACCAGCTTTTAAAGGATTTGACTATCGCTTCAGCCTAATGTATTCCCTTATTTCCCTTCTACTTAAAAGGAAACGAGTAATAAGACCATTTCTGCTAAAGTTTATTTAGATTATCATGAAGTGGATAAAGGAATAACCTTTTTTTAAGAAACATTTGGTTGTGAAACAGCTAGAGAAAGTTTTGTGAATGGAACACATCAGAGTTTTAGACTTACAAGACTTCAAAATATTGATTTGCGTTGAAAACTTGACATCATGTTTTGGTTGGAATACAATACCTTCTCTACGTACTATATAATACTATGTGTAGGGAAAGTAACAAGATTTTGTACGAATTGTTTCTATAGCCGCAAAAAAACTATAAAGGGTATAGAAAGCCATACAAATATTATACATTCGATTTTTATCTTTTGCATGTAACGGTATAAGAAACCCTTGAATTTTTTACGACAGAGCATATCTGCTATTTTTCAAAATTAGCTGCTATATTTTTATTTTATTTTTCCAAAAGTTTCCACGTACAGTAAAGGGTTGTAAACAGCTACGCCAGCGATACACCAGAGAATACAAATGCGTGGTTTTCGCAGGTTTTGAAGCAAAAAACCGGAAGCGCTAAGAAAATAACGATATACGAAGCGGAGAGATAATAAATGGAGGTCAGGTTAACCCAGATAAGTTAATATGGTTCATTTATCATAATGTGAGGAAATGGAGCATAATAAACGCCATTACGTGCCGAGAATAAAGGGAGACACTTTAATAAAAATGTTCTCAGGCTGCAGCTAAAAAAAGAAAAACAACTTTGGTTTCCAAAGTTCGCTGAAATACTGCTGGGCTTAATGGGGAGAGCCTGTGATTTTAGTAAAGTTTCTTAACTACTTCTAGGATGAAGCCATAATTTAATTGTAAACCTAGCATCAATTGTTTATTTATTTAGATACCAGCTTTAAAAATATTTGACTATAGCTTTAGCCTAGTGTATACCCTTATTTACCTTCTGCTTGGAAGAAAGCAATTAATAAAACTATTTATGCTAATATTTATCTCGATTAATATGATGTATATACAAGAATATTCTTTTGTAAGAATAATTTGTTTGCAGAACGGATGGAAAAGGTCATGTGAATGGAACACGTCAGATTTTTTTGCATTACAGCTCTTAATATAATAACAAAACTGTTATTTATTATTCCAACAACTTTATTTCTTCTAAATGATTACAACATAAACCTCTTTACAAATAAATTCTTTATTTTATGCTTTTGCAATAAGTTTTCAGTACAATTTTCTTTCGACGCTGCGGCTATTCTTTTTTTTTTTTTTTTTTTTTTTTTTTTTGTGGTGGGAGAGAAGGCTACTAACGCCCTAGCCCCAGGCGAGTCTGGGAGTGTGGACTCCCCGTATTTGGACCTTGAACCACTGCGGCAGTACCCACAAAAAGTACCACTGGAAGTAGGAGGCCAATGCCTCACTTGTGCAGTACCGCATAAAGCACCTGCGCATTTCTGGTGAATTATGAGTGCTACCTGCCAGAGGCAGTAACAGCGAGTGTGACTGAAAAGCCAGGAGACACACAGACTTGCGTCTTGAATGCAGGAGTGGTTGGTGATATGAGTGGTTAGTGATGGTGAAATGAAAATTACTGGCCCCTTCGGCTACGAGAGCACGCTCATTTTTATAGCTTTCGAAGACTTCAAAAAACTTCCAGAAGTAGCGCTTATGTCGCACGTGCTAACCGCCGCAGACGTCAAACTCACACAGTAAACTGCTCGCTAAATGCACACGTGTTAGCTCATATAAGTGTAATAATGTATTAGCTAATGAAAGGAAGCGAACGAGTGAACAGCAACAATTAGCTATGACTTTGGAAGCAAGTGGCCAGCAAGTGCAGTCACAACATTTCAAAAAGTGCATTTTCCTTAATTAATTCTGTTGTATACATGCAATACTATATTTACATTTCTGCAAATAGAGTACATATAATTCTATTATTTTGATAAATCTATTAAATGTCTAGGATATTTAATAGAGTTTCCTCTGTCACGGGCCAATTGCTTATCTGTATTCTATAGCTTCTACACACTCCATGGTGTAGTTATTATCATGCTAGCCTCTAAAACCCAAGATTGCAGGTTCAAATTTGGCGGAGGAAGATGGATTTTTTCGGGCAAAATATCAATAACATGGCTTCTTTCGGAAGGACAGTAAAGCCTGTGGTTCCCTGTAAAAGAACCCCACAGATTGAAAGAATAAGGTTCCTGAGTAGATTTCCATCATTTCGAGTCCACAAGTCCTGATTTCGTCCTACAGTGCCATCTGTAGACTACGAGCCAATCCCTCATCATCATGTGGTATAGCAGCGACTCATGAAGTAGAATCAAGTAGTTCACGGAAATATAACAATGCCATTGTTTCACTTAGGAATTGCATGAAATAATAATAATACTACTACTGCTGATGCTGCTGCTTTGAGATGGTTGCTTTCCTTTTATAGTTTTGGGCATCTGGAGATGTGGTATTGTACCAAATATTACATATGTATCTATATTGAGAGATGTATTTACTTATGGGTCGTCTCCTTAGTGCGGTGATAGCGCAGCTGCTTACCAAGCGGGATACCTGGGTTCAATCCCCAGTACCAGGGATTTTTCCTCCGCTGGGAGACCTGACTCGGGGTGCACTCAGCCTCGTAAGGTCCCTGGGGAGCCAATTGAGGAGCTACTTGATGGAGAAGTAGCCGCTCCAGGTCATGAGGACCGCATTAACCGGCCGGGGGAACTTGAGGCGCTGACCACGTCTCACCCTCCAATACTGCCCCATCCGTGACGTCTGTAGTGGACCGAGATGGGGGACGCAGCGACCGGGCGGTAGGCCAAGGTTCCCCGTGAGCTGTCGTGCCATGGAGTTATTTATTTATGGTCTTTAACTGCTATGGTTCTTAGCGTACCATTCTATATTGGGTGTGAAAGAGCACTAATTTTTCTCAGAGTCCTCTCTATCAGGTAGGCTTGAGGTTCTTTTACGTGCCGTAAATCTATGACATGGAACCAACGGCTCAACTTCCCTTCCGAAGGAAGCCATTATAAGAATTTTACGACCAAAACAGTCTATCGTCCTCTGCCGGGTTTGAATCCGTGACCTTGGGAACCAGATGCTAGCATGTTACCTCTAGCCCACGGCGGACAACATTTGTGTTACCTGTTAATATGAATATATTTCTTCTTCTTCTTCTTCATCATGTTTGGGCAGCATGGCTCATGGTATTTAAGTTTGGAAGCTTCATTCTTGGAAGGATGCGACATGAAGATTTTCAAGAAAATCCTCCCACCCCAAATACCCATTACATAGAAAAAAATTTCAAAAATTTGATTTTCTCAAAAATGGTTCTGACGATTTTTGTTTAAATCCTTTATATTCAAGATATTTAAGTGACAAATAAAATGTAAATCTTAAATTTTCTGGGAAAAGCCTTTGTTTATTCTGGATGAATTTTGCGGAATTTTGCATAGCTGATAGACTATAAGAGATAGACAAAAGCTTACCTTACAAAAAGTGTAGAGCTCGTTAAAACACACAATTTATGTTATATACATTTTTTTCGTGAAGCTGCTAGTTTTTGAGATAGTCCTTGTTATTAGTTTTAGTTTTAAAATACTTATACTTTTCTCATACGTGAATATGTCAACTCCTATCCATAGAAACAAAGGTACTTCAATCACATAGCTACCAGCTTTTAAAACATTTCACTATCGATTCAGCATATTAAACTCCCTTACTTCCCTTCTACTTACAAGGCAGCAGCTAGTAAGACCCTTCCTGCTAATTTTTTCTCGATTAGCACGAAGTAAATAGAAGAATAATCTTTTTAAAAATGCTTTATTGCAGAGATGTGGAGAAAGTCATGTGAATGGAACACGTCAATTTTGTTTATTAATCACATGTATATTTGCATTTGGGGTTAAATATTATTCTATGTAGCCATAATTTAGGATCCTTCCATATTTTCTAGCGAATTATCTTTAGTATATCCATTGATATTTTGTAATTAAATGTTTTCTTCCATTTCTGCTTTTCTATCGGTTGCTAATGCTAGCTGAAATAATTTTCCTTAGGTATTTCACGTCTTCAGATATACTTTGCACGTTAGAAGAGTTGCAGAATTTAAGGGGCTATCTGAAGTTTTTTTTTTTTTTTAAAAAAATACAGTTCCGGAGACTTGTCAGGACTCCGGCGCTGTATTCCTTTTTTTTTCCATTTTTTCTAGTTTCCTATATTTCCTTAGTAGACCTTATTATTCTTAACGTTTTTCTTTTACATATACATACACAAACATAGACACATTTACAAACACAGAAACACCCATGCCCAAGGCGGGACTCGAACCCACGATCCTGTGCGCCACAAGCGCCAAAGCGAGACACTTTAGCGAGCGCGGCCACCGCGATCGGCCTATTATTGATTCTAAGACAGGAATCGAACTCATGACGTTTGGGATAGCAGCTTCCCGCGTTACGTATTAAGCCACCAGAGCACTTTAAGTTAAAACCCACCAGTGGCGAACTGCGTGTGTGATCTTTGTTTTATCCCTATCGATGAGTGCAATCCACCGCTGATAAGCAAGAGGGGTAAAACCAGCTCACTGACTGAGTTTTATTTGAAATAACCCCTTAAGTTCTGCCACCGTTTCAACGCACGAAGGGTTATCTGTACACGTTAAATGCGGGGCAGTTGGGCCACCTGGTATTATTGCTTCCAAACATTTGAAATTAGACACCTACACAATTATTGGTCTCCAATTACAAATTTAACTCACAATTAATGTTTTTTAGAATTTGAAATAAGAGAAAGAGAAAAACTATTACATTTACACTTAGAAAGGTACCTGTGCAGATGTTATTCTGCCAGTTTACCGTCCACAGTTCAGTGACATTTACAAGTATATATGTTGCGAGATATGGCTGCTTTTTCCTATAGAGGAAATGTTTATTTATGGCAGTTATGTAAAATTGAACTCTGCGAGAGAAGTCTGACAAAAAGTGCAAGGAAAACAGCCGTGGGAGTTCCACTGATGGGTGCGGTTCATACATATGAAAATTCTCTTTTCTTCTTTTCTCTTCTCTCCTTTTGTCCACTCTTCTCTTCTGTTATGTTCTCTTTTCTTCTTTTATCTTCTGTTCGTTCTGTTCTCTTGTTTTCTCTTAGGTACTCTTCTATTTTGTTCTTTTATATTCACTTATTTTCTTTTCTGTTATCTTCTCTTATTTTCTCTTCTGTTTTCTTTTCTTATCTTCTGTTTTCTTTTCTTATCTTTTATTTTCTTCCCTTCCCTTCTCTTATCTTTTCCTCTGTTTTGTTCTCATATCTTCTTTATTTTTTCTTTCCTTCTCTTCTCTTATTTTCTGTTCTTTTTTCTTATATTTTATTTTCTTCCCTTCTGTTAACTTTTCTTCTTTTCTCTTCTGTTCTAATATCCTCTTATCTTGTCTGCTTTGTACAGTATTAAATATTTTCTATCTTGCTTTCTCTAGTGTATATCATTAAAAAATATAAATCTTTCATAAGAAATACACATTTTGAAGTCCTCCGGATAAAATAAAGCATTTTACCTTTTCTGTCACACACCTAGTCTTTTTTCTTATGGGCCTGCTGCGCAGAGATGTCTTCTTTTGCGCTGCGTTATTTCCCCCCTAATGCACACCTTTCAATGCTGACAAACAAGCTGTGTGCCTCGCAAAGACAGGTGATAAAAGCGGCATAACTTTGTTATGAAAAATCCATTCGCTATCGTCATCCTGAGAGGTAAGTCTGTACCAACGGATCTTGTCATCTATTTGATAAAAATACTTCACATGCATTTCAGATACATTAACTATATTGTTTCATTTAATTCATGGTTATGAGAATACATGTTGAAATATATTATCATATTAAATAAGGAACTAATATGTGCCGCACAACTTCACATTCCACAGCAGCAGCCAATGAGAAATGATATGTTCACATGACAGGATATACGGGTGTATATGTGAGATACACTTTAGTAAGTTGAGAAGCTTCGGATTCCATAAGCTTATAGAAAGTCTGTCATTTTCTAGCTATAAAAGGAGGAAGAATTGCAAGCCGTGGTAGTATGTTGTGAATTGTGCTGATTCGTGAGTCAACTGTCTACGTCTGAATTTTTTAGATCAACAAAGACATTTGTTACAGTACTTTCATCAAAATCATTAAAGAACTTTTTAGAAAGAAAATCGAAAAATATTCCATGTAAAAGATAGTTGTGGTTGAGGGATTACTTTACTTATCTGATATTTTTAAGATGCTTAACCTAAATATCAAGTTAGAAATGCGCCTAATTGTTAGTTTTAAGTCAAACGCACACACATTCTTGCAAGACTTTTGGGGATAATCTAGAGGGTCTCAATACATTTATTCTGGTGAAATCTCGTTGTAGAAATTTTGAGTGGAATACATTGATTTCAATATTAGTTAGAAGGTACTGGTAGAGCAAACCTAACGGTTCTAATCTGATATTTCTGGGGTACAGTAAAACTACGCTTTTTAACGTGTTTGATTTATTTGAAATGAACATAATGTCAAATTAGATTTAACGAGATTATCAAACTTTTACACATCAGTGCTTCATTTGACCAACAAGAAGATAATATAATTAACCAGGGTTTAGAGCCAGTGAATATATATTTTAAACAAACACATATCAGTAGAGTTGACAGTAAATGTTTCCTGCAAAGCCAGCTGTACAAATATGTGGTTTTATGCAGTTTTAACGCTCCCGTGCGATATTGTGTGCCCTTTTTTATATTTCGCTTTTATGTTGTACATATCGACCTCTGTTTTCAACGGAGCTAAAAGATAAAATAGCCCATTAGAAGGGACAAAAAGATGTGCAGTTCTTTTGTTCCACTGTCGTTTACAAACAGTTCGCTTTTATACGCCAGGGAAAATCCAATACTAGGGTGAAGAGAGTGAAAAAACGAATGGATGTTGTGTGGAATGGATGTAGTTTATAACAGAAGTACAGGATTTTCTAAAAGTTTCCTTCGTCCTCTGCATTCTAGAGGTATCTTGATAGCCTCTGGTTCCCGGGTCGCGGGTTCAAACCCAGTGGGGGCGATTGCATTTTTTCTAGTGTAAAAATATGTTTAATGGCATTCTTTGGAAGGGTGATTGCGTATCAGAATTATGACAGGCAAAAAACCTCGAATTAGCAAAGAGGTCTTAAAACATTCTGTTGTGTTCCATTTCTCTACCCGTTCTGGAAACAGACTATTTTAAAAGCAATTGTTGTTTTGTCTACATAATGCTAAACGAGATAATAATTGGCAAACATGGTCTTATTGCTTGCTTCCTTGTATGTAGAAGGTAAAGCGATCGTCAACTCTTTTAGAAGTTGGTCGCTATGTGAAACAACTGAAATTCGATGCTCTTTAGATAGCTGGGAGTAAAGCAAAAGAGATTGAAAAGAATTGTATTTCCGTTTTAGAGTATTATATCCTCATCCCCTTGTCTTAATTTTCTGAAACGGAGCATTAATAAAGAGATTATATGTTATAAGATTATAATTTTAATTGTATCATATCTATTTTTAACTTTAATTGCAGTTGTTAAAATTATTAATATTTATAAAACTTCATTAAAATCATAATTATCCTATTCATTGGGGCAGTTGGAGGGTTTAACGGTTGATATATTGTTCATCCTGTACCTGCTCCTCTTTCAACAGTTCTAATAATTATAATAGTTAGTGTTAAAATTATTATACCTGTAAATATAAGTTTTTCATTAAATTCATAGGAAAATGTAATAAATCCAATTATTGCAATTGTAATACTTGTTGCTCCTACAATAGGTATCTCCAAGTTTAACGGAGATTATCTATTGCTATCAGAATGAACATTCAGAATAAAGGCACATTTCCTTTAGACAAGCAGTAAATGGGGATATAGGAAAATTGTATAGTGCTGCAAATGAATAAGAACGCCTAAGAATTAGATGACCCATCGTGCGGTCAAACAAAAGGTGGATTTTTACTTTTGTGAAAAATAGTACATACGTGTTAGAGAAAGTAAACAGCTATTGTGCTCCATTCACATACTTTCTCTAGCTGTTACATATACAAAATATTATTCTTTTATCTACGCATTCCTTGTCGAGATAAACATTAGCAAAATGGAATTACTTGGTTCCTTGTAACTCGAAGTGAATACATTAGTCTAAAGCGATAGTAATTTTTACTTTCTCTACACGCACTATGTACGTGTCCGTGTGTCTGTGAACACGATAACTCAGAAACGAAAAGTCGGTAAAATAACCAAAGTATTTAAGTTTAGTATCTTCCAGGAATGCGACACGAAAATTTTGAGAAAAATCCCCCCACCCCCAACTATCCTTTACATGGAACTTTTTTCGAAAATTTTGATTTTTTCAAAAAATTCCTCTAACGATTTTGATTAAAATTTTGTACATTAAAGATATTTACCTGACAAATAAAATGTATATCTTGAATTTTCTGAGAATGGTCTCTGAAGAGTAGTTTCTTCTGGATGAATTTTACTGAATTTTGAATAACTGCTAAACCATAATAGATGGACAAAAACTTAGAGCACATTAAAACACACAATTTATGTTATATACATTTTTTTCGTGGAGTTCGTCGTTTTTGAGACATTCCTTATTTTTGGTTTCTGCTATGAAAAACGTATACTTTTCTCATACAGGAACTTGTCAACTCCTATCCATATAAACAAAGGATCTTCATTGACATAGCAACCAGCTTTTGACTATCACTTTAACCTATGGTAGTCCCTTATTTCTCTTCTACTTACAAGGAAGCAAGTAATAAGGCTATTTCTGCTATTTTTTTCTAATTAGCATAAAGTAAATAGAAGTATAAGCTTTTTAAGAATAATTTGTTGCAGGGATATAGAGAAAGTTATGTGAATGGTACACATCAGATTTTTTTTAAAATCTGATCGCTATGTGTAACAATTGAAGTTTGGTTCACTTTGCGTGATCTTGTTTGAGAAAAGTAATATAGTTTAACATTAAACCAATAACAAGAAATGTCTCGAAAAAGGCTAAGTCTACAGGAATATGAAATACTTTGTGTTTTAACTAGTCTACAATTATTGTATAAAAAGTTTTTGTCTATCTCTTACAGTTTAACCGTTAAGCAAAAGTTTGCAAAAATCATCAAGAATAAAGATATCTTAAGATGCTATTCCCAGAAAGTTCAAAATGTACATTCTGTTTGTAATGTAAATATCTTTAATCAAAATCATTACACCCATTTTGAGGAAAACAAAATTAAAAGAAACATTCCATGTAAAGGGTCATCTGTGGTAGGGGAATCTCCTTGAAAATCTTCTTGTCGCATCCTTGAAGGATACCAAGTTTGGTGTTTGACGTTCTTTTCGTTTTGCACTATACTGTCCACAGACACACGCGCGCACAAACACAAACGTATACACACAGAATCTTTTCCTAAACATTCTTTTTTCGGACTCAGGAAACTTCAAAACATATATTTCTGGTGAATTCCCGACAGCGAATGTTTGGATGGAGTATAAAACTTTCTTTAGCTACTATGTATGTTCTATGAGCATACGTGCTACACAAAGTATTTTGTTACATTTTTGTTTTCTCTACACGTACTATGTACATAGTGTATAGAGAAGGTATAGTATTACACCAAACATTTCGATACCGAGATTTCAACGGAAATGTACGTTTTAGGGAAAAAGGTCCATGTGTATGTTCATGTGTGTGTGTGTGTCCCTGAACAGGATAACTCAAGAACGAAAAATCGGTAAAGTACCAAACTTGGTATTTAAGTGTACTATCTTCTAGGGATGCAATACGAAGATTTTGAGAAAAATCCCCCTGCCAAACTTCCCTTTACATGTAAAAAAATTCTAAAATTTTGATTAAATTACTATAGCGATTTTGATTAAAATATTGTATATTAAAGATATTTATATGGCAAATAAAATGTAAATCTTTAATTTTCTGGGAATAGCCTCTAAAGACCTGTTTATTTTGAATGAATTTTGCTGAATTTCACGTAGCTGGTAAACCATAAGAGATAGAAAAAACTTACTACACGAAAAATTGAGATCACGTTAAAAAACACAATTTATTTCATATACGTTTTTTTCTTGGAAATTGACAATATCTGAGATATTTCTTTTTAATTAATTTCAGATTTAAAATACTTTTCTCACAAAAAGCTGTAAACTTTTGGGATTGCATAGAAACGGATTTCAATCACATGGCAACCAGCTTTTAAAGATTTGACTATCACTGCAGCCTACTGTATTCCCTTAATTCCCTTCTACTTTCAAAGAAGCAAGTAAATCAGATAATTTCTCCTGTTTTATCACGATTTTCGTAAAGTAGATAGAAGAACATGCCGTTTAATAATAATTTGTTACAGCGATGTAGAGAAAGTCATGTGAGTGTAACACATTTAATTTTAACTCTATGTAACCTTAAAGGCAGTCCAAAGTGGTGTTATATTAATGCGGTAAATCAAGCGGATAAGTGGGTAAGTTAGAGATATCTGATAATTGCAATCAATTGTTGAAAGTATCATTTCCCTTTGGTTCCATGAGCATCAATAATGTAGTAGTTTGAATGAAGGCCAAAGTGGTGCACCTTTAAGGAAATATGCAACCACACGTTGCAGTTGATAGCGCATTAAGTGCACCGCAATATATCCCATGGGTTCTTCGTTTAACGCATGCTGCTGGTTTCATTTAAATTTCATGTGCTCGCCCAAGAGATGCGTTGTACTAGCAATAAATCATGAACTGACATCCTGATTAATCTTAAAACCAAGTTGGCAACATTTGTAACAAAAATATGATGTGTTCCATTCACAAGACTTTCTCTACATCTCTGTAACAAATTATTAAAAAAAAAATTATCAAGAAATAGTTTTACTACTTGCTACCTTGAAGTAGAAACAAAGTAAGAGAGTACCATAGGTTAAAGTGACTGTCAAAATGTGGTTGCTATGTAACTGAATTATTTATATGGATAGGAGTTGACAAATTCCTGTATGAGAAAAGTATAAGTTTTTCAAAGCTGAAACCAAAAACAACGAATACCTTAAAAACGATCACCTCCACGAAAAAACTGTATATAGCATAAATTGTGTGTTTTAACATGCTCTACATTTGCTGAGTAGTAAGTTTTTATCCATCTCTTACGGTTTAGAAGTTATACAAAATTCCGTAAAATTCAACCAGAATAAAGTAGTCTTCAGAGGCTATTCCCAGAAAATTCAAAATATGCATTTTGTTTGTCAGGTAAATATCTTTAATATATGCTATTTTAATCAAAATTGTTAGAGCTATTTTGCGAAAATAAAAATTTTCGAAAAAAGTTCCATGTAAAGGGTAGTTGGGGTGGGGGGATTATCTTGAAAATCTTCGTGTCTCATCCTTGGAAGATACCAAACCTAAATACTAAATGTGGTTTTTAACGAAATTTTCGTTTTTGAGCTATGCTGTCTACAGACACACACAAACACACACACACACACACACACACACACTGGCACGCACACACACACACTGGCACACACACGCACATACATATTTCTAAAAATGTTTTTTTCAGATTCAGGGAGTCTAAAAGCATGTATTTCCGGTGAAATCTCGGAATCGAATTTTTGGGTGGAATACAATACCTCCTCTATACACTATGTACATAGCACGTGTAGAGAAAATAAAAATTCTCTTTTATTGCAACAACCAACCATCTGTCTATTTCTTCCACAAAGTGATTGGAATCAGAATCTGCTCACAAATAACCTTTCTTCAATACTTTTGTAACAATTCTGCCATGTAGTTTCTTTTCGACGTTCGCTGCGAATTTCCCGTCTAAACTCACTCAACTATTGCACGCAATGGATTCACAATGAAAACTGAAACCTGGGCTTCGTATCATTTTTATACCTGTTGATCACGTGACAGGAAATTTCTACCATTGGTTCAAAATCACACTCAGGTGTATCAATGCCGGGCTTCGACGTCAAGGAACCTCCCAACAACACACGTACCCACTCGCACAGCTGTAACAATCCAGCTACGATGTCAACAGAACGTTCCGCTTGCACACGTGTACACTGATCCACATATAACAACGTATGCCAACAATCTGCTATGACTTACGAAGCGAGCCGTACACACACACGCACATGCACACGCACGCGCACACGCACAGGGCGTGGTCACAATTTCTATGGAATTATAAAATACAGGCGTAAATTGCAAGTAAGTACTTCAGCAATTGTTATAAATGTGCATTGAGTTGTTTTATTTTCTCTACCACGTACACAGTAAGTAGAGAAGCTATGCATTCCACCTAAAAATTTCATACTAGATTTAACCGAAAATACTATATGTTTTGAGAACCCTTGAATAAAGTAATATAGTGAAAGGTCCATGTGTGTGTGTCTATGATTTTTAAGAAAATATCCCCTACTCCAAACTACCCTTTACATGAAACATTTTTCAAAATGACGTTCAAAAATGGCTAACAATTTTGATTAAGATATTTGTCTACTTGAGTTATGAAATGTATACGTTAAAATTTATGAGACTAGCCTCTGAGTCCATTCATTTTGGATGACTTTTGCATAAGGTAAAGAGTAGGAGATGGACAAAATCCTGCTGCTCATAAAACTAGATCTCTTTCAAACACACTTTGTTTTACTGTCAATTTTAGTTAAACTATGCTAATTTAAATTAAAATAACACATAATTACATTTTATCCAAATAATTAAAATTTTCTTTAAAGGGCAAAATGAAAATTAAAAATGTTTACAAAAGTACAGTGCCTGAATTAAAATGAATTCCAAGATCATGCTTGTTATTGTTTAAATTTTCCATAATATTTGCTATAATAGGGAATTTCCTTTCTATGTACAAGGAAGTAATAAGATCGTGTCTGTTCCTCTTTATATAAATTCACATGAAGTGCATAGAAGAATAAAAGTTTATAGGAATAGTACCTATAAATAGGTAAAAAATATATATAAGAATGAATACGTAAAGAATATGTAGAGAAAGGTATGTGAATTTATTTCGTCAAACTCTTTTGCATAGGTATAATTAATTTTGTATTTCAGTTCTGAAACATAGAGAGAGCATTGCCACGGGGAAGCCGACTTGAGTAGCATTAATGCAAAAAAGAAGAATCTATTCAGGCTACCAGCCCCAATTTATATTTGAAAAGTTTTTATTGCGAATGTATTGCCATAGTTTATTAACACATCAAAAGCGTCATAAAAACTAAACAAATGCATGCGTTTCCCCTGGAAAACTTTTAAGGCTCCCCAGAGAGGGGCCCGCGGATTTTGAATAATCCTACGTTAGTTTATTCATTTGTTCATGGTAAAACTTAGCTAGAATACATTACACTGGGAGATTTTTCTCTGTGGTCATTTGTTATTTATTGTCATAACCTGTCATCGAAATGCCGTGGTTATAAAAGTTTTCGCTTCTGGGCAGCTTCATCCATGTTTCAAGCTTTGCTGCAACATCAGCTGAAAATGGGTGACATTTTTACTTTCTCTACCATTATCTATAGTAGATTAAAGTGGGTGTGTGTAAGTTATGTAGGAGTATACAACACTCCAGCTGTGGGCTAATTGTATATCAGAACCAGAAAAGATGAGTGTAATTTCAGAGGGTGGCCGACATCCGGACAGGCAGAGAACCGTTGTGGAGGGTCCCTAGTAGCTCACAAGTAGTGCTTCATCTCAACGCGGGGATAAACCATCTGAGTCCGCAGACAACCACTAACATGATCACTCCGCCTAGAGCTGTTCCATGGCGCCTTTCCCGCAGTCCTTGTCAACATTTACAATCCTACAAGAGATAGGTTGGGATGAAATGAAGGGATAGGAATGAAGCCGCTCTCCAGTAATCGCCTAGTGACCCAGGAAAACCCCCGAAAAACCCATGGGTCTCAGAGGACGGTCCCGGGGAACCTATCCCACGACCTACGAATGCTAATCTCAACCTGCCTCGGTACATAAAGAAGGTGAAAAAAATCATTACCAAATTGACTCCCCTAAATCCATTTTTACAAAAAGATCTGTGTATGTCTATGAACTGCATTACTGAAAATCTGCTATGCTACATTCACATGAACTTGTCTATCTATTCTGCAACAGATTATTCTTAAAAAAGCTGACCCTTCTCTCTACTTCATGCTAATCAAGGTAAATAGAAGATAGCAGAAATGGTCGTATTAATTGTTTCCTTATAAGTAGAGTGGAAATAAGCGAAGGCTGAATGTTAAATATTTTAAAATAGTGTCTTTGCATCATCAGTTCAAACATTCTATATGAACAAATTTTAAGTATTTTAAAATAAGACATATATTAGAAATGGTCAACTCCATGAAAATACATTTGTATATGACACATTTTGTGTTTTAATAAGATCTACATTTTCGTGTAGAATGTTTTTGTCTATTCCGTACGGTTTACAGTTTTGCAAAAGTCATCCAGAATGAAGAAGCCTGCAGTGGTTATTTTCCGAAAGCTCAATTTTATTTGCCATGTAAATATCTTTAATATACGGTATTTAATCAAAGTTATTAGACCATTTTTAGAACATCAAAATATTGGGGTGTTTTACATGTAAAGGTTACTTTTGGGTGGGGGGATTTTCCTCAAAATTATTTTGTCATCTCCACACACACACACACACACACACACACACACACACACACACACACACACACACATGGAAGTGTTTTTAAGAAATACTTCATTTTGGTTTCAGAGGTCCGCATAACATCTCAATATCGAATTTTTGGGTGGAATACAATACCTTCACTGTCTACTATTTACATTGTACATACGTACTAAAGAAATTAAAAACAAGTCCGTGAACTACAAATATAATATTTAAGTCAGCATCTTCCAAGGTTGCGACACAATGATTTTCCAAAACATTCCCCGATCTCAAACTACACTTTGCATGGCAAAAACGTTTTCACAATGTTGATTTTCTCAAAATGACTAGGAACTGCATTTATTAAAATACCATATGCTTAAGCATTTTCATGACAAATAAAATATCTACCTTGACTTTCTGGGATTTGACTCTGAAGCCCTATTATTTTGATTGACATTTGTAAAACTGGTAAACCGTAAGAAATAGAATAACCTTGTTAGATAACTAGAGATCTCGTTAAAGTACAAACTTATGTCAGAATCAATTTTTGTGGAGTTAACCATTTCCAAGATATTTCCTGTTATTGGTCTAAGTTTTCAAAACCTTTACTTTTCACAAATAGGAACTCGTCATTTTTTTTTTTTTTTTTTTTTTTTTTTTGCGTTTTTATTCCTGGCAATGCAAAGAGAACGGAATTTTAATGTCATCATTTACTGACCAGCTTTTAAAATATTTGACTATGGCTTTAATAGGTGTATTACCTTATTGTTTTTGTCCTACAAAGAATTAAATATAAATTCCATTTCCACCTGCGTATATCTTGATTAGCATGAAGTACATAGAACAGTAAGCTTTTACAGGAATATTTGGTTTCAGAATAGGTAGAGATGCTATATAAATTGAATAATTAGTTTTTTGGTTTCTCTAATGCATATGTACAATGTACATACTGGATAGAGAAGGTATTCATACCACCAAAACATTCGATGCCGAGATTTCAACGGAAATATAGTTTTGAGACCCCCTAAATACAAAAAAAACCATTTTTAAAAATATCTTCGTGTGTGTGTATGTCTGTGGGTAGCATAGCTCAAAAACAAAACAAAAAAAATCCATTATTTACTTAACTCGTATATTCGTAAGTTCAGTATCTTCCAAGGATGCGACAAGAGAAAACTTTTTCGAAAGTTTTGATTTTCTGAAAAATAGCTCAAACGATTTGTATTAAAATTCTATAAGTTTTAGGTATTTTATAACAAATGAAATGTATATCTTGAACTTTCCGAGAAGAGCCTGAAGACCCGTTCATTCTGCAGGACGTTTGTATAACTTTTGTAGAACTGGTAAACCTTAAGAAATAGTCAAAAACTTACAGAAAATATAGATTAAAACACAATTTATCTCGTATATACTCGTATTTTTTTGTAGAACTAAACGTTTTCGAATTGTGGCTCTAGTTTCAATCTACTTAAACTTTCCTCAAACGGAAAGACATATTTATTTTTGTCCCTCTTTTGTTTATTCCTGGCAGACAAAGAGAACCGATTTCGATTGTTTCACATTGCTTTTAAATTATTTGACTATCGCTTTAATTCTCTTCTACTTACAAATAAGCAAGTAATAAGAATATTTATGATAATGTATATTTTGATTAGCATGATTTATATAAAAGAATAATCTTTTGTAATAAAAGTTTGTTTGTAGAACAGCTAGAAAAAGTCATGTGAAAAGAACACATTAGATTTATCATTTAGTAACTAGAAAGTACATAAGCCTTATCGGTATCTACTTCATGTTAATCGAAAAGACATAAATATTAATATTGGA
Organism: Hymenopus coronatus; assembly: GCA_030762935.1. NCBI lineage: Eukaryota > Metazoa > Arthropoda > Insecta > Mantodea > Hymenopodidae > Hymenopus > Hymenopus coronatus. The sequence continues at coordinate 43,457,317 of CM060892.1, read as the reverse complement.
AATTCCACTGTGGGGAGATAGAAGACACCACACTGTAGTGTTTTGTTTGTTGTTGCAGAAGCTGAAATGGCGGAAAATCCTGTGGAAAAGGCATATTGCGTGTTGGAATTTGCTAGAACGCAATCAGCATCTGTTGTCCAACGACATTTTAGAACACGTTACCACAAAAATGAAATGATGCGCTCACAAAAACCAGCATCGTCTTCGTCATGTCGCAACATGTCGATGCAAAAGTCACGCCGTATGACCTTATCTTCTTCACTCAGAAACTGCAACATCTGTAATCTGTAAGGCATCATGTGCAGCAGCTTCCGCAAGATTTTCCATACAGTTTGCTGTGGAATTTGTAATTACATGCTTGCCCTAGATGTCGATTTCTGTGGGCTTCTTATGTAGGCAGAACGAACACGTTCAACGTTTTCTTCCGAAACTCTTGGTCTTCCCGAGCTCTTCCCTTTGCACAAACATCCCGTTGTCTCGAATTTTCTATACCAGTCGTAGATTGACTGTCTAGTCGGTGGCATTTTGTGGTAACGTGTTTGGTTTTTAACGGACTTGCTGTTTTTGAGCTATGCTGCCCACAGACACACAAACGGACATTTTTCTAAAAATGCTTTTTTTTATTAAGGGGGACTCAAAACATATATTCCCGGTGAAATCTCTGCATCGAATTTTTGGGTGCAATACAATACCTTCTCTATACACTAAGTACATAGAACGTGTATATAAAGTAATAAAATGTGGGTGTTTATATAAAATTGATTCTATACTTTCATAAACTTTTAGTTTTCAACTTTTCGCATTTAAATTATAAATTAACTGAAGCTTAGAATGATAGGCACGTGATTAGTGATATTGTGTCTTAATGGCAATGTCACAAGCCTCGGGAGACCGGTGCTGGGCATTTGGAAAGAGAGAAACAAAGACAAGCAGCGCTCTAGTCCAGCGTAAACACCAAGAGATAACTGAATATTCTATAACCTCTTCCCCATTCAGAATACTTCCAGAACCGACTAGAAGGTTCTGCGGGGATATCAGTTACATATATTATATGATGATGATGATGATGATGATGGTGTGTGTTTAAGGACGCTCAACGACAGAAGTTATTAGCGCTCTCAGAAAATAAAATCTCGGCTAAAACCAGAAATAAAAAACACCTTTAAAATAAATCAATAAAAACTCCTCAAGGAACCAGGAATAAAAAACATTATTAAAAGAACTCGGAGAAAAGGACAACTAAAATGACACAGATATAACCGGTTAAATAAAACAATGAAGAGAAGAGGGTGTCATATAATTAAAACGGAGGATGCAAACGCTAAAAGTGATATAAGATTTAAAAACCTTACATAGAACTCCATTGCCAGCCGTCTAAATCTATAAAAGCAAAATAAAACTAAATTATTAAGACACAGGTTATTTTGGATAAAAAGTTAAAAACCGATACACTATATAACGAGCATTCCTGAGCAAACGAGTTAGTGAGTATCGGTGAGTGAGAGTTATGCGGAGTGTTTGAGGTGCGAGGAAAAGTGCCGTTCTCCGTGCGAGTTCGGATTGACTACTGTGACATACGTGAGTGCTGCTTCCACAACATGTTTTAGAAACATTTCCCAGCAAATGAACCGGCCAGGAAAAGAGGCTGAACAAAGTTGCATTATTAATAAACTTTAACACTTTTTCTCGCAACACTTTCTTCTTCATGTAAATACCCAAAATATTCCACTCATACACTTTTTACTTTCTCTACTACGTACGCAGTAGGTACATTTTGAGGTCCATTGAGTGCAACAAAATCATATTTTCATAAGGTTTATTTGTGTGTATTTGTATCTCCTGATTAAACGTAAAAGTCTGTTGGTATTTAAGTTCACTCCAAGAGTGCAACACGAAGATTTTCAAGAAAATCCCCAAAATACGCTTTATATGGAACAATTTCCGAAAATTTTGATTTTCTCAAAATGGCGTTATCGATTTTTAGAAATGTTGATAACAAAATATATACCTATCTTGAATTTTCTGGGAATATCCTCTGAGGTCCTCTTCATTTATGTTGACGTTTGTATAACTGGTAAACCGCTAAAGACGAACAAAAACTTACAAAAATGCAAAGCTCCTTAAAGCATGTGATTTAGAGCAAATGCATTTTCTTTTTGTGTTAATTCTTTTCGAAAGCTCTTTGTTGTTGGTTTTAACTTCAAAATGTACTTTGCTGAAAGTTATTGTTTTCTTGATCCTGGTGCAACAAAGAGAACGGAATTTTTATTGTTATCACAGAGCGACCATTTTTGAAATACTGTGTTTTATTTGTTTCAGTTTTAAAATACTTAAAACTTTTCACATATGGGGATTTGTGAACTTCTTGTAATGTATAGAAACGGATTTCATCCACATGGCAACCAATTTTTAATGTCGTTTTAGTCTAGGCAGGAACCTGAGCTACACACCCCCGCAACATAACTGGATAGATAGAGTCAGACTGAGAAATTCAATGCCATAGGCGGGATTTGAACCACGGATCTCCCGATGTCTAGTCGGTTGCTCTACCAATGAGCTACCATGGCATTGAATTTCTCAACTGATTCGCATGTTTCCGGGTAAACCACAAGGTGTTCTCAAATTATTTTGAGATGACAACCCCAATGCTGAGTTTCAATGCTGTAAGTACTGAAGTCCTAGAATTCACAGTATAGCCAACTATTATAGTCAATTGGTATTGAATTAATTATATCCAAGTCCTGTCCTGCACACTACTTGTGTGAAAAAATAATTAATCCAAAAACATAACTGTTATTATGTGTAATAATTGGCATACATTTCAACAAGTTTCTTACACCTCTGGATTTTCCTTAAGCAGCAATTTGAAACAACACACTGTTTCACAATATTAAACTCTTCGTTGGTAGGTTTGTTAGAAAGAAAGGGTTCCGATATCATTTTAATATCGAAAAAAGAGAACAGCACATCCGCAAACGTGGAAATGGATACAGTGAAGGGTAAGAAAACCAATATTTCACCTGGAAAACTCTATCGAGTGTAAAAACAGCACACCATCGCGACCACTTTGAGGCAATCAGAATTTTTCTTGTGTTGCAGACTTTAATGAAACCAAGTAGAGTTTTAATTAAAATATCTATTAGCTTATGAATTGTAAATTTGTGCTATAAGGTGTGACCGAAACTTTAGTAAAAGTCAAGTTTAAAAATCTGATGTGTTCCATTCACATGAGTTTCTCTACCTTTAGGTAACAAATTATCGTTAAAAAGCTTATTCATCTATCTACCTAGTGCTAATCGATTAACAAACATGGTCTTATTACTTGCTTCCTTGTAAGTAGAAGGGAAATAAGGCAGTATCCTGTGCTAAAACGACAGTCAAATCTTTTAAAAGCTGGTTGCCATGTGTTTGGAATCCGTTTCTATGCATGATCAGAAATTTACAAATTTCTGTGTGAGAAAAGTTTGAGCACCTATTTTAAATCTGAAACAAATAACAAGGAATATCTCAGAAATGGCCAACTCACCGATAAAAACGTATAATATAAATTATGAATTATAACGATATCTATATTTTTTCAGATTTTTGACTACCATATACGGTCTACCAGTTAGGTAAACAGGTGCTTTGAGGCTGTTCCCAGAGAATTCAAAATATGCATTTTATTTATCATGTAAATAACTTTAATGTATAGCATTTACTCAAAAGCGTTTTTGAGAAAATTAAAATTTTCGAAATTTTCTCCATGTAAAGTGTAGTTTGGAGTGGGGGAATTTTCTTCAAAATCTTCGCGTCTCATCCAGGGAAGATACTCAACTTATATACCAAAAAATGAAATGGGGTTTAACTGCTGTGGTTCTCAGCTTCCCTTTCTATACTAAGCGTAAAAGACCGCATAATTTTGCTCAGAGAGGTTCTTTTACGTGCGGTAAATCTACGACACGGGACCAACGGCTTTACTTCCCTTCCGAAGGAAGTCATGCTAAGGATTTTTACGCCCGAAAAAAATCCATCGTCCTCCGCCGGGTTTAACCCGCAACCTCGAGTATATGAAAGGGTAACCATTGCACCACGGAGGGTGATTTATATGTACCAAGTTAGGTATTTTACCGACTTTTCGTTTTTGAGTTATCGAGTTCACAGACACACGAACACCCTGACATAGTGACACATGGACACACAGGGACCTATTTTACTTTTTTTACACGTACTACTACATAGTGTATAGAGAAGGTATTGTACTGCATCCAAAAATTCGATACCGAGATTTCACCGGAAATATATGTTTTGGGTCCCCCTGAATCCAAAAAAAAAGCATTTTTGGAAAAAGATCCGTGTGTGTCTGTGGACAGTATAACAAAAAACAAAAAGACCGTTAAATACCAAACTTGGTATTTAAGTTTGGTACTTTCCAAGGATGCGACACGAAGATTTTCAAGAAAATCCCCCCACCCCCAACTATCCTTTACATGGAAAATTTTTGATTTTCTCAAAAATGGCGCTAACGATTTTGATTAAAATATCGTATATTAAAGATATTTACCTGACATATAACATGTATATCTTGAATTTTCTGGGAATAGCCTCTGAAGACTTGTACTTTATTCAGGATGAATTTTACGAAATTTTGCATAACTCTAAACCGTAAGAAATGGACAAAAACTTACCACAACAAAATGTAGAGCACATTAAAACACATAATTTATGTTATATAAAATTTTTTCGAGGAGTTGATCTTTTTTGAGATATTCCTTGTTTTTGGTTTTTCAGCTTTGAAAAACTTGTACTTTTCTCATACAGGAATTTGTCAACTCGTGGCCATACAAACAAAGCAACTTCAGTCACCTAGTAACCAGCTTTTGACTTCACTTTAACCTATGATACACCCATATTATGCTTCTACTTACAAGGAAGTAAGTAATAGGACTATTTCTGCTAATTTTTTCTTGATTAGCATGAAGTAAATAGAAGAATAAGCTTATTAACAACAATTTGTTACACAGAAGTAGAGAAAGTCATGTGAATGGAACACAACAGATTTTTTCTAAAAGCACTGTTTTTTTTTTTTTTTTGATTCAGAGGACCCTAACACGTCTATTTACGGTGAAATCTCGGCATCGAATGTTTGGGTGTAATGCAATACCTTATCTACACAAATTACATATCGAAAATGCTGCCTTTAAAGTCCCCGGAATAGAGACAAATCCAATTTGGGCAAAAGCTCGAATAGAAATAAAACTAGTCATTTTATTTTATCTTCTTACGAATATATGACAGATTTCCAACGAAATCCCTCCGTTTCAGCCTTTTTAGTGAAATGGTTTCATTTTTTATTTTCTCGTATATAATTAACAGTTTGTATTAAATTGTCACGTGGTTGACGTATCTATATCTGAGAAATCAAACGTTGATTCTAACAACTTTTAGAGAGTACCAAAATAAATAATTTTTCAACATTAATAATCTGATATATTCCATTCACATGACCTTCTCTATATGTTCTTCAAGCTAGTTTTACATAATATTATTCTTTTATTTACATCCAGACAGCCAGAAATGATCTTATTACGTAGTTCTTTATTATAGAAAGTAAGTATGGGAATACATTAGACTAAAACGACAGTCATATCCTTTAAAACTGTCATTGAAGTTCGTTTCTCTTTACGGGGTTAAGAGTAAAACAAGAGAGATGTAAAACGAATGAAAAATCAAAAGCATCAAAAGTATTTTAAAATTGAAACAAATAACGGGGAATATCTCGGAAATGCTTATTTTTACAAAACTCCTGTAAATGACAAAACTTGTGTTTTAACGAAATCTACATATGCATTTTACTTGTGTAAATATCTTCAATATACGACATTTTAATCAAAATCATCAGAAATAATTGTATAATATCGACAATTTCGAAAAATGTTCCATGATAGTTTGAGGTGAGGGAGGATTTTACTGAAAATCTTTGTGTCACATTATTGGAAGATGCTGAACTTAAGCACCAAGTTTGGTATTTAATAGAATTTTCGTTTTCTGAAGATGTTCTAAAATTGCCTTCATGGGACTCAGGGTCCCAAAACTTGTATTTCCGGTGTAATCTCGATATCTAATCTTTGAGATCTACTTGTATGTTTATTTATACTGTAAAACTTGCATTTTGAAATACCTACATATTTCTAAAAGTGCTTCCTGAGAAACGTTTGTATTAAAACAAAGAATTTAGACAGTAAAATGTTAGGTAACTTATTAAGCTAGAATTTTGAACATGGCAAGCCTATCACTGTTATTGTGTGTAATGACCGGTAGACATTTCAGCAAGATATCTCCTAAATAATCTGTTTTTAATACGTTTTGCCTTCTCTAGCACGCAAGTACATGTTCATAGTGGATAGGGATGTCGAGATTTCACGGACAATATACCCTGAGCCCGAAAAAAGCATTTTGAGAAAAAGGTCTATGTGTGCGTGTGGACAGCACAGCTCAAAAACGAAAAGACCGTTAAATACCAAACGTTGATATATTCCAAGGATGCGACACAAAGATTTTCAAGAAAATTCCTCCACCACAAACCACCATATACATGGGAAAATGTTCGAACATTTTGAATTTCTATAAAACGGCTCTAACAATTTTGATTAAAATCCCGTACATATTTACATCTCAAGTATATCTTGATTTTTCCGGAAATAGCCTCTAAAGTCCTCTTTTTTCTGGATGAATGTTTCCGAAATTTGCTTAACCGTCAGAGATAGATAAAAACTCACCGCACAGAAATGTAGATCACGATAAAACACAACACTTATGTCCTTTAGTTTTTGTTGTGGAGGTAACCGTTTCCGAGATATTCCTTGTTATTGATTTCAATTGTAAAGTACTTAAACATTTCCCAGTGTCCCTTTTTCTTTTGCTCTACTCCTGGCCAAGCAAAGAAGAGATTTGCATTGACAATCGCCTAACGACAGATTTTAAAACATTTGACTATCACCTCAGCATAATGCATTCTTTAGTTCCTTTCTACTTATAAGGACTTGAGAGAATGTAACACATCAGGTTTTTGGAATCAGGTAAGTTCTTCAAATTCTTACAGCTCATGAAACATGCAAGAAATTATAGTGTACACTTTGGTTAATGAGCGTATTTGTACCTCAAAGGAGAAACATAAATATTTGTTACGAATATCCTAGAAGTAGCTTTTCTCTCTGAGGATTATTTAACATCTTGTTCCATTAGTTATACAGAATGTCTTTCTACTTCTTATTCCATATTCTAGCGTAGACTGAGTGGGTGTCTGGCAGAGAAGTTGTAAAAGCAAGCATTCCTAAATGACCAGCTTGACAGAATCCGTCTCTGGATATATCTTATATCTTTGCCTCTAGATTCCTTTTATGGAAGATATTGTACACAAGGCGGTTTAAAGATCAACTCATCCAACTTATTAAGTTAGCGCACATGTGAAATTTTCCAAATATCGTGAAAAATTAAAATAAAAAAATGCTGACGTCTTCCATTCGCATAATTTTTTTCTAGCTTTTTCAAAAAACAAAATTTTCATACAAAACATTATTAATTTCCCTACATGCACTTTATACATAGCGTATAGGGAACTTATTGCATTCCAGCCAAAATTCAATACAGAGACTTCACCAGAAATACACGTTTTAGGACCCCCTGTATAAAAACATTTTTGGAAAAAGGTCCGTGTGTGTGTGTCCGTTGCCTGTGAACACGATAACTCAAAAGCGAAAATTCGGTAAACTAACAAACTTGGTATTTAAGTTTAGTATTTTCCAGGGATGCGACACGAAGCTTTTGAGAAAAATGCCCTCACCCCAAACTATCCTTTATATGAAAAAAAAACTTCGAAAATTTTGCATTTTCTCAAAAATGGCTCAAACGATTATTATTAAAATGTCGTATATTAAATATACTTATATTGCAAATAAAATGTATATCTAAAGTTTTTTGGGAATAGCCTCTAAAACTTCTTTTATTATGAAAGAAGTTTACTGAACTTTGGGTAACTGGTTAACCGTAACAAATAGACAAACTTTCTGCACAAAAAATGTAGATACGTTACAACACATAATTTATGTAATGTACGTTTTTTTCGTGGAATTGTCCACTTCTGAGATATTGATTGTTATTGTTTTCAGAATTAAAATACTTAAACTTTTCTTCCACGAAAAGTTGTAAACTCCGGCCCTGCATAGAAACGGATTTCAATCACATGGCAACCAGCTTTTAAGAGATTTGGCATTAATTTTAACCTAGTGTATTCCCATATTTTCCCTCTACTTACAAGGGAAAAAGTAATTAAGAAAATATCTGCTTATGTTTATATTGATTATCATAAACTGGATAGAAGAGCATACTTTTTAACAATAACTTATTGTAGAGATGTACAGAAAGTCATTTGAATGGAACACATCTGATTTTTTTTTTTGATTCAGGGGTTCTCAACACATGTATTACAGGTGAAATCTCGGCATCAAATATTTCTGGGCTATACAATACCTTCTCTATCTATTATCTATGTTGTATATATGCATTAGAGAAAGTAATAAGAAGTACGGCTGTTTGAAAAGAGCTGAATAAAGAAAAACACTGAAATTAATAAATAAGAGGAAAAGAAATTACCTTGGACATTAAATGAGCTACACACACACACACAAACGGACCTTTTTACAAACATTATTTTTTGGGTTCAGGGGGACCCAAAACATGTATTTCCGGTGAAATCTCGGTATCGAATTTTTTCGTGCATTACAATACCTTCTTTATACACTATATACGTAATACGTGTAGAGAAAGAAACATTGCTCTTTTTTTTATTTTTTTTTGTTTAGGGGGACCCAAAAATATATTTCCGATGATATCTCGGTATCGAATTTTTGGGTAGAATACAATCCCTTCTTTATACACCATGTATATAGTACGTGAAGAGAAAATAAAACGCAGTTTTAGAAAAGTATTAATGTGTGTATGTGTGCGCGCGCGCGCTCAATTACGAAATGTTGCTTAAATACCAAATTTAAGACAGGAAGGTTTTCAAAACAATTCCGCCTTTCCCAAATACCCTCTATATTGAACAGTTTTCGAAAATTTTGATTTTCCTAAAACTAGTTCTAACGATTTTAATTAAAATGCCCTGTGTTTAAGATATTTTTATGACAAACGAAACATATCTTGAATTTTCTAGAAGTAGTCTGTGAAAATCTCTTCATTCTGGATAATTTTGTATAGCTTTTAAACCGTGAGAGATAGACAAAAACTTACTGGACAACATTTTAAACTTCATTAAAACACACAATATAAATGTCATTTTTTTTTTGTAGAGTTAACCGTTTCCGAGATATTGCTTGCTATTGGTTTCAATTTTAAACTACTTAAACTTTTCTCAAGGGGGAAGTCAACTTTCATTTCGTATTTTTTTGTTTTTCTCCCGGGAATACAGAATAGAACCTAGTTTAAACTTTTTCGCATAGCATTAGCTTTTTAAATATGACTATCGCTTAAGCCTAGTCATATCCTTATTTCTCTATTTACAAGGAAGCAGATAATGAGAAAACTTCTGCTAATTTTTTCCTCGATTAGCAAGACGTAGATAAAAGAATATTCTTTTTTAAGGACGTTTTGTTTGTGGAACATCTAGAGAAGGTTATGTGAATGGAACACATACATTTTTTTACTCGCTTCGTCCCATTTCTGCATTATATATTATTGCACTCCATACAAATCATTCCATTAGTAGCTTCATTTATTTTTTCTTTAGCGATTAACAGAAGTTGTTCTTTGATTGGTATTGCTTTCCTCTGTATTTTTACTTTTTCTACACGCACTATATACATAGAGAAGGTGTTGTATTGCACCAAAAATTTCGATACCGAGATTTCCCAGAAATACATATTGGGACCCTTTTGAATCAAAAAAAAAAAAGGAGAGAATTTTTATAAAAATGTCCTTGTGTGTGTGTGTGCAGTATAGCTCAAAAACGCAGTCTGTTAAACGCCAAACTTGTTATTTAGTTCAATATCTTCCAAGTATGCGACACGAAGATTTTCAAGAAAATCCTCCCATTCGGAACTACCCTTTAAATGGAAACTATTCTAAAATTTGTATTTTATAAAAAATGGCACTAACGATTTGATTAAAATCTCTTGTATTTAAGGCATTTAAATGGCAGTTAAAAAATATGCCTATCTTGAAATTTCTGGGGATAGCTTCTGAAGACCTTATCCTGGTTGAATTTACCTGATTTTACATAACTGGTAAACCGTAAGAGATAGACATAAACTTACTACAAAATACATGTAAACCTCTTTAAAACAAACAATTTATATTATATGCATATTTTTCCTGGAGTTGACTGTTTTCAAGATATTCCTTGTTATAGGTTTCAGTTACAAAATAGTTACAAGAACATGTCAACTCCAGGCCACGAATAGAAACGCATTTCAATTCCAGAGCAACCACATTTTAAAAAATCTGATGAGCTACACTCACATGACTTTCTCTAGCCGTTCTACAAACTTCTTACACAAGATTATTCTTCTTTCTGCACCTTGTTAAACGAGGTATTCGGCACAATGCTGCTATTACTTAGGTCGTTATAAGTAGGAAGCAAATAAGGGAATATACTAGGCTAAATCGATAGTCAATGTTTTAAAACCTGTCGTTATGCGATTGTCATTACAAATCGCTTCTTTTCTTGGCCAGGAGTAGAAAAAAAAAAAAAAACGGACACTCCCATCTGAGAAAGGTATAAGTACTTAATAACTGAAAATAATAACAATGAATAACTCGTAAACGGTAAGCTCCAGGAGAAAAATGTATGTGACGTAAGTTGTGTATTTTAACAAGGCTTACATTTTTTGTTTGGTAAGTTTTTGTCTATCTCTTTCGGTTTACTAGTTATGCCAAATTAAGCAAAACTCATGTGGAATAAACAGGTCTTTATAAGCTATTCCCAGAAAATTCAAGATATACATTTTATTTGTCAGGTAAATATCTTTAATATACGAAATTTTAATCAAAGTCGTTAAAGCCATTTTTGAGAAAATCAAAATTTTCGAAAAAAGTTACATCTAAAGGGTAGTTGGGGGTGGAGGGATTTTTCTCAAAACCTTCCTGTCGCATTCCTGGAAGATACTAATGTTAAATACCAAGTTCGGTATTTTACCAACTTTTCGTTTTTGAGTTATCGTGTTCAGAGACACACGAACACACGGACACACATGCACACACACATGGACCTTTTTTTGGATACAGGGGGCCCTAAAACATGTATTTCCGGTGAAATCTTGACATCGAATTTTTGGGTGGAATACAATACTTCTAGTCTTCGTTTAGCCTAGTGTATTATCCTTATTTCCCTTCTACTTATAAGGGACTGATTGTTAAGACCGTTTTTGATAATGTTTGTCTTGATTAGCACAAAGTAAATAGAACAATAATTTGTTACAGAGATATGGAGAAAGTCATGTGAATGGAACACGTCAGATTCTTTTTGACACCAGCTAATGTTTCTACTAATGGCACATTTCAAGTAACTAACGCCTACTCTCTTTTCAGTTCCATATAGAATTTATAAGTGTATCATCTCTACTTTTCTTCCTGTTATTTTAGATTCCGTGTAAGAAATAAAAGTATCTGTACATACCTTACTTTAAAAATCCTCTCGTGTTTAAATATTCTCATTTATAAATAATTCGTTATTCACAAATGGAGAGCGACTTGATAAACATATCCTCTTAAGTCTCCATCGGAATAAAACTGCTTCTTCTTCCGGTCAGGGCAAATCCGTGACGAAACCAGAGTTTTATGTTTACTGGGGCAGTTAAAGCGCGGTATCGCATTTTCACAACATAAATTATTAGGGAGGTCATGTGCTGCCGCCAACGCCCATCATCTCGTCCCCCAACCCTTATATGTTCTACACACCGCATCAATTTTTCACCAGGCCTTCTGAACAGTTATTAGAGTTGCAACTCCATTACCGTAATACCGAGGGACGCGTCCCAATGTAGCTTCCTGACCTTTCATTTTCTGCACCAAGAAAAAGTTGAGAGATAATTGAAGGTCTCTGCAGTAAATCATATTAAGGATCATTTTTTTCTGAAAATTAAGTTAGTGAACGTAAACAATGCTGTCTGGGGTGAGTAATAAACTATATAAAGATTAAATTTAATATTTACTTTCTCTATACGTACTATGTACATAGCGTATGGAGAAGGTATTATATTGCACGCAAAAATTCGATACCGAGATTTCACCGGAAATATTTGTTTTGAATCCCTCTGAATCCAAAAAAAACATTTTTATAAAAATGTCTGTGTGTGTCTGTGGGCAGCATAACTCAAAAACGAAAAGTGCGTAAAAACCAACCTTGGTATTTAAGTTTGGTATCTTCCAAGGATGTGATACGAAGATTTTCAAGAAAATCCGCCCAACCCAAAATACCCTTTAGATGGGAAAAATTTCGAAAATTTTAATTTTCTTAAAAATGACTCTAAGGATTTTGATTAAAATCTCGTATATTTAAGATATATACTTGACAAATAAAATGTACATCTTGAATTTTCTGGGAATAGAATCTGAAGACAACTTTATTCTGGATGAATTTTACGGAATTTTGCATAACTGCTAAACCGTAAGAGATAGACAAAAATTCACCAAACAAAACAGGTAGAGCCCATTAAAACACACAATTTATGTTACATATTTTTTTTTCGTGCAGTTGATCGTTTTTTCGATAGTCCTTATTTTTGGTTTCAGCTTTAAAAAACTTATACATTTCTCATACAGGAATTTGTCAACTCCTGTCCATACAAACAAAGGAACTTCAATCTTATAGCAACCAGCTTTTGATTATCACTTTAACGTATAGTACTCCCTTACTTTCCTTCTACTTCAAGGAAGTGAGTAATAAGACTATTTCTGCTAATTTTTTCTCGCCTAGCATGAAATAAATAGAAGCATAAGCTTTATAACAATAATTTTTTGCAGAGATATAGAGAAAGTCATGTGATGGAACACATCAGATTTTTATTTTCGCTACACGTACTGTGTACATGGTGTATAGAGAAGGTATTGTATTCCACCCAAAAATTCCTTATCGAGATTTCCCCGGAAATACATATTTTGGGTCCCCCTGAATAAAAAAAAAGCATTTTTACAAAAAGGTCCGTGTGTGTGTTTGGGTGTGTGTCTGTATGTCTGTGGACAGCATAGCTCAAAAACGAAAAGACTGTTAAATACGAAACTTGGTATTTAAGTTTGGTATCTTCCAAAGATGCGACATGAAGATTTTCAAGAAAATTCCCAACCCCAACTACCCTTTACATGGACCATTTCTCGAATTTTTTTATTTTCTCAAAAATGGCTGTAACGATTTTGATTAAAATGTTAACTATTAAAGATATTTACCTGATAAATAAAATGTATATTTTGAACTTTCTGGGAATAGCCTCTAAAGTCTACTGTATTCTGGATGAACTTTACGGAATTTTGTATAACTGCTAAACCGTAAAAGATGGAAAAAAACTTGACACAGAACAAATATAGAGCACATTAAAACTCACAATTTATGTCATATACATTTTTTTCGTGGAGTTGATCGTCTTTTTTTTTTTTTTTTTAAATATTCCTTATTTATGGTTTCAGCTTTGAAAAACTTATACCTTTCTCATACAGGAATATGTCAACTCATGTCCATTCAAACAAAAGAACTTCAGTCACATAGCAACCGGTTTTTGACTGTCGCTTTAATCTATGGTACCCTCTTATTTACCTTCTACTTGCAAGGAAGTAAGTAATAAGAAGTAAAAGTAAAATAAATAGAAGAATAAGCTTTTTAACTATAATTTGTTACTGAGATATAGAGAAAGTCATGTGAATGGTACATATCAGATTTTTTGTAATGTAATGTAGCGTTCGGAGACCTGGGTTCGGTACCAGAGTGGGGATTTTATCCCCGCTGGGAGACCAGGTCCGGGTTGCACACAGCCTCGTGAGGTCCCTGGGGGGCCAATTGAGGAGCTACTGGATGATGAAGTAGCGGCTCCAGGTCAAGAGGACCGCATTAACTCAAGGCGCTGACCACGTCTCAGCCTGCACTCCTGCACGCCATCCATGACGCCTGTCCTGGGTCGAGATGGGGGACGCAGCGGCCGGGCAGTAAGCCGGGCTTCTTGTGGCCCGCTCCGCCAGGAGTACAAGGTTTAATGTAGTGTTCAAGATCCTCAATTACATTAGTTATGCAACTGTGTTTCTCTCGCTAGCAAAACGAGTTAATCCCCCCTCCCCCGTAAATGTTACCTTTTGACTAAATTGGATGATTTCTATTTTCAATTTTTCTACGTGTATTATGTATATAGAGAAAGTATTGTATAGCACCCAAAAATTCGATACAAAGATTTCGCTGGAAATATATGTTTTGGGATCCCCTGAATCCAAAAAGAGCATTTCTAGAAAAAGGTCTGTGAGGACAGCACTGCTCAAAAATAAAAAGTCCGTTAAATACCAATTTTGAGATTTAAGTTTGGTATCTTCCAAGGAAGCGACACGATTTTAAAGAAAATCCCCCCCACCCGCAAATACCTTTTACATGGAGATATTTTCGAAAATGATGATTTTCTCAAAAATAGCTCCAGCTTCTTTGATTAAAGTTGAGTATATTAAAGATATTTGCATGACAATAAAATGTATATCTTGATTTTCTGGGAAAAGCTTCTGAAGATCTGTACAGACTGTTTTTGTAGAATTGACCGTTTCCATGATATTCATTGTTATTACTTCCAATTATAAGCTATGTAATTTTCTCAAAAGGGACTTCAACTTTCATTCATATCTCTTTTTATAGTGCTGGCCGTGCAAAACGAACCGAATTTCAATTGCTCACACAGCGATCAACTTTTAAAAACTTTCACTAATCCTTTAGCCTAGCGTATTCCCTTACGTTTTATTTGTCATGTAAACTTCTTTTATATACGGCATTTTAATGAAAACCGTTACAACTATTTTTGAGAAAATCAAAATTTTCGAAACTTTTTGCATATAAAAGAGTAGCTTGGGTGGGGGGGGATTTTTCTCAAAATCTTCGTGTCGCATCTTTGTAAGATATTAAACTCAAATACCAAGTGTGGTATTTTACGGATTCTTGTTTTTGAGTTATTGTGTTCACAACACACGGACACATTGACACGTGGACACAAGGACACACACACACACACACACTCACAGACCTTTTTATTTTCTCTATATTACTATGTACATAGTGTATAGAGAAGGTATTACACCCTACCCAAAAATCCGATACCGAGATTTCACTGGAAACATATGTTTTAGGGTCCGCTGTATCCAAAAAAGTGCAATTTCACAAAAAGGTTCGTGTGTGTGGATACGATAACTCAAAAACGAAAATTCGGTAAAATACCAAACTTGATATTTAAGTTTAGTATCTTCCAGGGATGCGACACGAAGATTTTGAGAAAAATCCCCCCTCTCCAAACTACCCTTTACATGAAACTTTTTTCGAAAATTTTGATTTTCTAAAAAATGGCTCTAACGATTTTGATTAAAATATCGCATTTTAAAGTTATTTAGCTGGCAAATAAAATGTATATTTTGAATTTTCTGGGAATAGCCTCTGAATGCTATTTTATTCTGGGTCAATTTTACGGAATTTTGAAAAACGCTAAACCGTAAGAGTTGGACAAAAACTTACCACACAACAAATGTAGAGCACTTTAAAACACACAGTCTGTGTTATATACATTTTTTCCTGGAGTTGATTGTTGTTGAGATATTCCTTGTTTTTGGTATCAGCTTTAAAAAGCTTATACTTTTTTCATACAGGACTTTGTGAACTCGTGTCCATACAAACAAAGGAACTTCAGTCATTTAGCAACCAGCTTTTGACTATCACTTTAACCTATGGTACTTCATTATTTCGCTTCTACTTGCAAGGAAGCAAGTAATAAGACTATTTCTGCTAATTGTTTCTCTATTGGCATGAAGTAAATAGCAATATAAGCTTTTTAACAATGATTATTTTTTGCAGAGATGTATAGAAAGTAATGTGAATGGAACACATCAGATTTGTTTTTTCATACAGGAGACCCTAAAATTAAATTTCTGGTGAAATCTCGGTATCAAATTTTTGGGTGGAATGCCATACCTCCTTTATACATTATATACATAGTACGTGTAGAGAAAGCAAAAATGCGTTCCTACAGATGACCCCCAGCCTGTGTGCAATGGCTAGGAGGACATGTGGAGGACATCGTGATATATGAAACATGCAGTTCATGCTTTATTCGGGTTCCGCATAGCACCTCGGTTAGTAAGTGAAGGCTAATACTGGCATGCATTGCATGCAAGCGGACTGTGTTGTTCACTGGATTGCCCATGAAGCCTTAGCTACACTAGTGGAAGTGCATGCGTTGCTATTGAGAAAGGATTTTACTCGCTTTTAGATCACTGTGTTTCGTGGAGGGCGTGACTGCTTATCACGTGTTTGATATGTAACTTAAATTCTTTTAACACCTCTAATCTACATAAACAATTCTATAGTGTTCATGCTACGCTACTTGTGGTGGTTTCCAAATATGTGGGGATCCCGGATTCGAATCCCGCGTGCAGTTGGATATCTATGGAATGATGGAGATATGGGTAACCTAGCTCAGGATGTATTGGCATGAAATCTTTCTCAGGTGGGGTAAGACACAACTGGTTTCAAGATTGTTATTGAATTCGTTTATTAATTTTCTTCGGCATTTCCTGCCGTCGAACACACACGCATTCCTCCTAAATTTTCCCCTTTTCAGCCACGCTTTACGCGACGGCACCTATCATTCCTTATTAGGTTTGACCGTCTTTTGACTTAGATTAGATTGGAAAGCATTCTGTAGGTTCGCTTAGGCCAAGAAGCCACTGAATACATATAGAACTTGTCAAGACAGAAAAAAAAAAACAATGAATAAAGCTCGTGCTTAAAGCTTGGGTTACAAAAACAGCAGAATAGACATATAATCACAACATTAGTATTTGAGGCGTCTGGTATACTTAATGTGCTCTATAAAAGCAAATGAACTTTCTTTTTTACTTTCTCTATACGTACTATGTACATAGTGTATAGAGAAGGTATTGCACTCACCAAAAATTCATACCGATATTTCACCGGAAATATATGTTTTAGGGTTCCCTGTATCCAAAAAAAGTATTTTCAGAAAAAGGTCCGTGTGTGTGTCCGTGAGTCTGTGAACACGATAACTCAAAAACGAAAATTCGGTAAAATACCAAATTTGGTATTTAAGTTTAGTATCTTCCAGGGATGCGACACGAAGATTTTGAGAAAAATCCCCCTCTCCAAACTACCCTTTACCTGAAACTTTTTTTGAAAATTTTGATTTTCTAAAAAATGGCTCTAACGATTTTGATTAAAATATCGTATATTAAAGTTATTTAGCTGACAAATAAAATGTATATTTTGAATTTTCTGGGAATAGCCTCTGAAGGCTATTTTATTCTGGGTCAATTTTACGGAATTTTGAAAAACGCTAAACCGTAAGAGTTGCACAAAAACTTACCACACAACAAATGTAGAGCACTTTAAAACACACAGTTTGTGTTACATACATTTTTTCCTGGAGTTGATTGTTTTTGAGATATTCCTTGTTTTTGGTATCAGCTATAAAAAGCTTTTTTCATACAGGACTTTGTGAACTCGTGTCCATACAAACAAAGGAACTTCAGTCATAAAGCAACCAGCTTTTGACTATCACTTTAACCTATGGTGCTCCCTTATTTCGTTTCTACTTACAAGGAAGCAAGCAATAAGACTGTTTCTGCTAATTTTTTCTCGATTAGCATGAAGTAAATAGAAGCATAAGCTTTTTAAAAGTGATTTCTTGCAGAGATGTAGAGAAAGTCATGTGAATGGAACACATCAGATTTTTTTTTCAATCACATAAAAGCAAAGAGTATCAAAAATTAGTGTTAAAATGTATAAAAAAATAGAATTTCATTATATGTAACACTGATGTAATGTCAGATGATAGTTTTCTAATTATCGACATAATAGTTACTACTAGTAATTATGTAAAACTAAAATATGATATATGATTGTTTCCACCGCGGACTCGCAGCTTAAACAAACGAAATTTCATACTAAGTGAATTCGTGTCGGTCAACCAAAAAAAAAAAAAAAAAAAAAAAAACCGTTGCTATTTTTCTATTTCCACCCTTGGGCAGTAGAACTTCCAACCCCTTAGGCCCATTTTCCTGCCCTTATCGGTATTCTTCTGCCAGCTTGTGGTAGCTTTGTCCTTACCCTTTTAGATGTGTTTCACTACATTTCTTCCCTGGTTATTTTCAATCTATATTTGTATTTTCTTAATATATGTTAATATATTTTATATTGGATATAATTTATAACTCGCTTTAGAGAACTTGTAATTCCGTAGTCGTTAGTTGGCCAGGTGCCCGTCTTCTTATTGATTATATAGCTGAAGATGCAGATCCCTGAAGCACTCTTAGCAGCTCAGAATTAGTGTGGGATATGCGTTATCAGCGGTTTGTAGTATGCCTAGAAGTTTGACAAATTTATCTCGTCTCTTCTCCATAGGATACTTAACATTCATTGTGGCCTCAAGCGAAAGAAAATCTGCAGGTAAAAGGCGCTTGCAAAGTTTGAGTTACTTAGAACTGGGTTTACGCCTTTGGACTTTTTCGATTAAATTCTGTCCCGGTATTACCCCCAGCTATAAGAAAATTACCAGCGTCCCTCAAATGTTCTCTTCTCACTTTCATTTTGGATCTAGACAAATGTTTGTATTCTCATTTTTACTTTCTCTAGCACGTATGTACAATTTAAATAGTGGGCAGGAAAAGTATTGTATTCCACTAAAATGTTTGATACCAAAATTCACCGAAAATGTATATTTTGTGGTGCCTTGAGTCCAAAAAAGAATTCTTTGTAAAAGAACCGTGTGTGCGCGCGCACGCACCTGTATACATCATAGCTTAAAAACGAAAAAAAAAAAAAAAAAAAAAAAAGTCGTTAAATACTAAATTTGGTATTGAAGTTTAGATTATTCAAAGAATGCGACCCGAAGATTTTCAATAAAATCCCCCCATCCCAAATTACCCTTTACATGGAAAAATCTTTTGAAAATTTTGGTTTTTTGCCAAAAATGGCTGTAACGTTTTGACTAAAATACCGTATACTAAACATATTTACATGACAAATAGAATGTATATCTTGAACTTTCTGGGAATAGCCTTTGGAGCCCTCTTCATTAGATGAATTTTGCGTAAGCCAGAATAGATAGAAAAAAACTTCAACACAAAAATAAGATCTCGTTAAAACACAATTTACGTCATATACCATTTTTTGTAGAGTTAAACTTTTCCGAAATACTCGTGGTTATTAGTTTCAATTTTAAAGTACTTAAACTTTTCTCGACTTTCGATTCAACAGTAGACAGTTTTCGGTATATAGTATCTGCCGAATGCGTCAATAGATCTAAATATTCGCTTCAAATATCTTTCTGACTGTCATAATCGAGAAACTCGCTCACGACACTCTTTCCTTCTTGCTCTACCTGCTCATCATTCAACCTTCTATTCATCATCATTTACAATAGATTTAGCTCGTCTTTGGAATTCCCTCCCTGAAGACGTAAGGGACTGCCGGAACGTTATACTGTTCAAACAGAAAATTAGGACATACATTGTAATCAAACCTAATCTGCTGCTGTATTAATATGATAAATACGTTACTACTTTCATTTATTGCTATTAATATTTTATGTACAGGCAAGTAATATGCATTTCAATCTACATGAATATTTCACTTAAAATTATTTTGTTTACAGTT
This sequence comes from Hymenopus coronatus, assembly GCA_030762935.1. NCBI lineage: Eukaryota > Metazoa > Arthropoda > Insecta > Mantodea > Hymenopodidae > Hymenopus > Hymenopus coronatus. The sequence continues at coordinate 43,437,444 of CM060892.1, read as the reverse complement.
TTTTACTTTCTCCATACGCACTATGTACATAAAGTATAGAGAAAGTATTGCACTCCACCAAAAATTCGATACCGAGATTTCACCGGAAATATATGTTTTAGGGTCCCCTGTAACCAAAAAAAGCATTTTCACAAAAAGATCCGTGTGTGTGTGTGTGTGTGTCCGTGTGTCTTGAACACGATAACTCAAAAATGAAAAGTCGGTAAAATACCAAACTTGGTATTTAAGTTTAGTATCTTCTAGGGATGCGATACGAAGAATTTTAGAAAAATCCCCCCACCGCCAACTACCCTTTACATGGAACTTTTTTCGAAAATTTCGATTTTCTCAAAAATGGCTCTAACGATTTTAATTAAAATTTCATATATTAAAGATATTTACAGGACAAATAAAATGTATATCTTGAATTTTCTGGGAATAGCCACTAAAGACTACTTTATTCTGGATGAATTTTATGGATCTTTGCATAACTGCTAAACCGTAAGAGATGGAGAAAAACTTACACCACAAAAGATGTAAAGCACCTTAAAACGCACAATTTATCTTATATACATTTTTTCGTGGAGTTGATCGTTTTTGAGATACTCTTTGTTTTTTTAATTTCAGCTTTAAAAAACATACTTTTCTCATACAGGCAGTCAGCAATGCCAGTCCATACAAACAAAAGAAGATCAGCCACATAGCAACCAACTTTTGACTATCACTTAACCAATAATACTCCTTTATTTCGCCTCTACTAACGAAGCAAGTAATAGACTATTTCTGCTGATTTTTCTCGATTAGTATGAAATAAATAGAAGCATAAGCTTTTTAATAATATTTTGCTGCAGAGATATAGAGAAAGTCATGTGAATGGAACACATCAGATTTGTATATGTTTTTATTAAGTTTATAGAATTGTATTTTTGTTCTTTAGTCATTTATGCACTGTATCATTACTGTGCTGAGTTTAATATATTGCCTGGTAGAGTGGAAGCATAATAAATAAATGAATAAATACATTTCACCGCTGAGGCACTCACTGTATCATTACGTGGGTATTTCGAAACGGTTGAATGCTCTTGCTTATGAACCGTGTGGAAAGAGACACAGTAAATGGAACAAAAGAGCAACGTTTGTGATGAAGCATAAGGCTTCTGATATTTTACCATGACAACGCCTCCTCCCACACTGCTGCAACAGCAGTTTACTTTTTCAGTGAAATAGATGTTCTCTAACATCCACCTTACTTCCCTGACTTTCTCATTTTAGCAAAAGAGAAGGGTGAAACTGCGTAGGCGGCTCCAATAATGAAGTTGTTGCAGCTCTTTCGATGGCTGCGGACTTTGTAAAAGAAAGGACGTAGAGAAAATGGCTTCGTTACACCAAATGTTGGTGGGAACTATTTTGGAAGGTAGGTGTATGGCTTTCTCCATCCACTAATAGTTTACAGCAATTTTACATTCATAGCATATTAATGCTAATGGTAATAGTATTTGCATAGAAATGATATGATAATATATACTGCATCACTGCAGGAAATGAAGCATCAGTCATTTGTTTCCATTCACATAACTTTCTCTCTCTGTTTTACATGCTAAAATGGTAATCGAGATAAGCGTTAGCAAAATGGTCTTATTACTTAGCTCCTTATAAGTAGGAAGAAACAAACTATGCTAAAGCAATAGTTGAATGTTTAAAAGCTGTCGCTATGCGATTGTCATTTAAATTCGCTTCTTTGCATTTCTAGGAATAGCACTAAAAAGACACGGACTATTTCCTGTTTATGAAAAGTATACGTGTTTTAAAAATATCTCAGAAACAGTTAACTCTACATAAATGTGTTTAACATACATTATTTTTTTTAACGGAATTCACATTGTTTGTGTAGTAAGTTTTTTCTCCCCCCATCTCTTAGGCAAGTCATCCGGAATGAAGAGTTTTCAGAGGCTATTGTAGGTAATACATTTTATTTGTCATGTAAATATTTAATCAAAATCGTTAGAGCCATTTTTGAGAAAATCAAAATATTCGAAAATGTTTCCATGCAGAGCGTAGTTTACGGTGGGAGGGTTCTCTTTAAAATCTTCGTGTCGCATCTTTGAGAGATACTACTAAACTTGAACAGAAAGTTTGTTACTTAACAGACTTTTCGTGTTTGAGTTTTGCTGTCCACACTCACACACACACACACACACACACACACACACACACACACACACACACACACACACACACACACACACATTGCACACTGACCTATTTCTAAAAATGTTTTTATTTTTATTCAGGGGGTCTCAAAACAAAACATTTGCAGTGAAATAACCGCATCAAATTTTTGGGTGGAATACAATACATTCTCCAATTATTATATACATTGCACATACGTGCTAGAGAATGTAAAATAATGCATTTGTTTTTAGAAAAAATGAAATTTTAAATTATCATTCTCCTGCTAATACATATTATAATATATAATAGTACTAATGCCATTTACATTTTTTTTTACATTTCCACTATTTACATATATTATTTACCTTTTTCTACTTATTTCCCTTTTAATATACATATATTCTCTGCTTTTAGTTCCCCTAATAGTGATCATGATCTATATATTCAGTTTTGTATATTATTCCTAATTATAGTGTAGTGTTCCACTACAAATACCAAGTGGGAAACATTGTGACAAGTAAAGCATGTCTCTCCGCACATGAAAGCGCGCATATAAATGCTTGTGCCAGTATTGGAAGCGACATGCTTTTACGGACACAGGAATCGTTTATTCAGTTGGAAACTGCATTGAAAAAGGAGGGCATCATTTTGAACATTACACCACGGTAGATGTTTATGAAATAATACTGTACAATACCCGTGCAGTGGTGATACTCTCTGCATCTGCCTTTTATTAACCTTTAGTTGTCTACTCCGGTAAAAGAAACCTGCAGAAGAAAATGGTTTAACCAATAGTTATTTATATTATAAGTGGCTTAAATATACTATCATTTGTGAGTGGGATGTTTAGGAAGCAAACAATAGTTTAATAAGGCATGTGTATTATACAATGTTTTATTCTATTAACAGAAATATTCTTATATTTATTAATATTGTTTTATTTTAATTTAATTTTGGTCTGATGTAAGTAGTGCTTTGTTCGTTGCTGGGTAACTCCGCCAGAATAAATATTTACAATTCTGGTTGTTTAAACTGCACCAAATAAATCAATAAACGCATGAAATTGGATATTTCCTAAGAAGTTATAGACTATATTAAAAATCTGTACTTCGTTTGTTACCCGGCAAGTCGAAGGACTTAAATGACAAGGAATTTACATTATTTAAATAATGAGGAGCTGCCAAAGGAGTTAAAATAATTTACAATGAAATAAACACTCATTTCTGTTGTTTCCTAGTATACATGAAATGCACTCTATAGGATACGATAAAAGTTGTTTATTACTCGTACTTTCTCTACACGTACTATGTACATGATGTATAGAGAAGGTGTAATGCACCCAAAAATTCCATACCGAGATTTAACCTGAAATACGTGTTTTGAGACCCCTGAATCCAAAAAAAGCATTTTTAGAAAAATGTCCGTGTGTGTGTGTCTGTCTGTCTATGTGTGTGTGTGTCTGTGGGCAGCATAGCTCAAAAACGAAAAGTCCGTTAAAAACCAAACGTGATATTTAGGTTTGGTATCTTCCAAGGATGTGATAAGAAGCCTTTCAAGAAAATCCCCCCACCCCCAACTACCCTTTACATGGAATTTTTTTCGAACATTTTGATTTTCTCAAAAATGGCTCTAACGATTTGGATTAAAATATGGTACGTTAAGATATTTACCTGACAAATAAAATGTATATCTTGGATTTTCTGGGAATAGCTTCTGGATGAATTTTACGGGATTTTTCATAACTGCTAAACCGTAAGGGATAGATAAAACCTTACCACACAAAAAACGTAAAGCACGTTAAAACACACACTTTATGTTATATACATTTTGCTCGTAGATTTGATCGTTAGATTAGATTAGATTAGAAAGTATTCTGTAGGTTCGTTTAGGCCAGGAAGCCACTGAACATAGAACTTGATATTCCTTGTTATTGGTTTCAGCTTTGAAAAGCTTACTTTTCTCATACAGGAATTTGTCAACTCCTGTCCATAGTACATAGGAACTTCATTCACATAGCAACCAGCTTTTGGCTATATTTTTAAACTATGCTACTCCCTTATTTCGCTTCTACTTACAAGGAAGCAAGTAATAAAACTACTTCTCTAATTTTTTCTCAATTAGCATGAAGCAAATAGAATCATAAGCTTTTTAATATTTTTGGCTGGAATGTGGAGAAAGTCATGTGAATAGAGCACATTAGATTTTTTTGATGAGGAATAAGAAAACAAAATAAGAAATGTTGGTTTCCATTTAAAAAAGATAACTTGACCTTACCATCCAAACCTTCTCCAACAAATGAAATTTTCGCCCATTAATCAAGCAAATTTTATTGAAGACGTTTCTTTCTACAACGCTTAGTTTTGTAGATATTTTACGTCTCAAGTTAAATGGTCCATGCTGTATAATGTACACAACAAAACGATAGGGGACTACAAACGAATGCTTTAATGATATGGCATCCTAGCATCTAGAACAGAATACTTTTAGTAGTTGCAGATCTTGAAATTTGGCCCTTGAAATTTATATCAGATTTTCATATGTCATGAGCTCTAATTCTATTTTCTTCCCGTAAAACTTGCTAGAAATTTAGTTGTGCCTTGATGAAAAGCGGAAACAACACGATAATAAATGAATAGTTCAACGTTGTTTATTTTCCATGATGTCATAACGTCTGTGAAGTTAGCTTTAAAATTACACAAATGTGAACACTTTAAGTAAAATTACCGCTATGTTTTCGCTACTCGTCTGGCTAAGCGCTATAATTCTGAGAGATTTATTGAATAATTATTAGCAAAGTTTTGATATTCTAGATTGCTGACCTGTAATTGAAATCCATGCAATATGCTTAAACCAGGTTTAAAATTATATTCTGGATTACTGACCGAAAGCTAAGTGAGTTTATTATTCTTTTTCTTTTTGTAACTTAACGCCCTTTAACCTGGTTGGTAATATCGGACAATGAATGAAATTGGTGAAATGATGCTCAATTGATCTCGGGGTCCATGGAGCTTAAAGTTACTTGACATTCGTCTTCTCAGGATAAAGGAAAGCCCCGAAAATACTTATACGCGAAACTCACCCTAAGCGAGATTCGAACTCGCGACCTGTTAAATGTGACACGCTACCACCATGCTACCCAGGCGGGCTTTATTATTGTTCATTTTATATTTTAGAATACGGGAAATTAATTATTAGGCGGTGGAAAACATAAACATAGATACATTGATTAAGTTGATGTGCCAGTGATTTTTACTTTCTCTGCAACTTACATAGTAGGTAGAGAGGACATTGCATTCCATAAAAAATTCGATATCGAGATTTTACCGTAATATCATATTTTGAGAATCTCTGTAACTCTGTAATGAATTTTTAGAAAAAAATTCGCAAGTCTGCCTGCGTATGTGTGTACGTACGTGCGTGCGTGCGTGTGTGTGAACAACATAGCTCAAAGACTAAAATACCAAACTTAGTATTTAAGTTTATTATCTTCCAAGGATGGGTCAGGAAGATTTTGAAAAAAATCTCCCCACCCATGGAAAATGTTTTAAAAGTTTGTTTTTCTCAAAACTGACTACTGATTTTGATAAAAATACCGTACATTAAAGTTATTCACAACACAAATAAAATATATATTTTCAATTTTTATGGGAAAAGCATCTGAAGGTCACTTTATTCTGGTTGATTTTTGCAGAATTTGGCATAACGGTTAAACCGTAAGATATAGACAAAGACTCACTACACACAAATGTAGACATCGTTAAAACAGACAATTTATATCATATGTATTTTTGCTGTAAAGTTGACCGTTTCTAAGATATTCCGTATTATTGGTTTCAATTTTAAATGTTTCTCAGTTAGAAACTTCTGGCCAAGCAAAGAAGCCAATTTCAATCGCAAAACGATAGCTTTTAAAACATTTGACTATCGCTTTAGCATAGCGCATTCCTTTAGTTCCCTTCTTGTAAGGAAGTAATTAAAAGTACATTCTGCTAATGCTTATCTCAATTGCAATGGTGTAGAAAGTAGAATAATCTTTTGTGAGAAGTTGTCTGGAGATCAGTTAGAGAAAGTAATGTGAGTGTAACACATCATATTTATTGTTATTATTATTATTATTATTATTATTATTATTATTATTATTATTATTTTCGCTGGACTATTATCTGGGCACAGTTTTGTTGAATAAAGCATTCGTAATTATATTCATATTGCCATAAGAATTTGGAAGTTAAAATGCATGGCTCTATTAATAAATAATGGAATGCAGTTGATTCAGTGCAATTATCATAGCTAGAGGAATTTTTCTCAAGGTATGAGAACATAAAACTGTTTAACAATTCACACACAGGCTCGTGTTCCAACAAACTGGCAGCCGCTATTTTAGTCCGACCGACTTTTGATTGTAGGGTTACTTTAAAGAATAAGGTTTCTTGGCTCATCGAACAATCGAAAAACGCTGTCTTGCAGAAAGAATGGTATCATCATTGTCATCGCCTGCGGTGCCATAGTAGTAAAACCGAGCGTTAAACATTAAAAGAAAGATCTGATGTGTTCCATTCACATTACTTTCTCTATATCTCTGTAACAAATTATTTTTAAAAAGCTTATGCTTCTATTTACTTCCTGCTAATCGAGAAAAAATTAGCAGAAATAGTCTTATTTCTTGCTTCCTTGTAAGTAGAAGCGAAATAAGGGAGTATCATAGGTTAAAGTGATAGTCAAAAGCTGGTTGCTATGTGACTGAAGTTCCTTTGTTTGTATGGACACGAGTTCACAAAGTCCTGTATGAGAAAAATATAAGTTTTTATAGCTTAAACCGAAAACAAGGAATATCTCAAAAACAATCAATTCCACGAAAAAAATGTATGCAACATAAATTGTGTGTTTTAATGTGCTCTACATTTTTTTGTGTGGTAAGTTTTTGTCTCTCTCTTATGGTTTAGCACTTATTCAAAATTCCGTAAAATTCACTGAGCATAAAGTAGTCTTTAGAGGCTATTCCCAGAAAATTCAAGATATAATATTATTTGTCAGGTAAATATCTTTAATATACGAAATTTTAATCAAAATCGCTAGAGCCATTTTTTAGAAAATAATTTTTTTTGAAAAAAGTCCCATGTAAAGGGTAGTTTGGAGTGGGGGGATTTATCTCAAAATCTTTGTGTCGCATCCCCGGAAGATACTAAACTTAAATAGGACTTTTCGTTTTTGAGTTTTCAAGTTCACAGACACACGGACACACACGGACCTTTTTCTGAAAATACTTTTTTTGGATACAGGGGACCCTAAAACTTATATTTCCGGTGAAATCTCGATGTGTATAATGCGTATGGAGAAAGTAAAAAAATCGGCTTGTGCAACTAACTCTCCAAGTGGTTAGTTTCACAACCCCGTGTAGGCGTCACTGCCCAAACGTACCCAATCTCTAACGGATGTCGGATCACCGCTACGTCGAGTCCAACCCAATCCGAACAGTTCCTTTTGGGAGAGACTCAGATGTTCCGCACGGAGAACTTCTAGTAACGTCAGGAGTAATACCGGTGCTCGGGGTCTGTAGAGCTTGCACCGGGGTGGTTGAAGAGGTCGAAACCCCCCTCCTACGGGAAAGAATCCGGGCTACAGACGAAAGCACCTGAGCCTTTTTCTGTTCATCTTAGCGTGCTGGGTTTAGTGTCTGCCGGCTACTCGCTCTCTTGTTGGAGATGCCCTAGCTCTATCCTTGCAATCTCAGGGGTGTGGGTGAAGGACTCAGTTCCAGAAGTTACAAATAAAAATGTAAAGCCCTACTTTACTTATTTACACATCAAAAATATCTTCTTTCTCCGCCACTCAATAAGTTATGGGAAAGCATTTTTTATCGTCAGGCTCTATCTTTCCCACCCTTCACATGTCACAGATGCATCGTCTCGTATCACCGACAGAAGCAACGCAAGAGTCTGTGTTCTTTTTATTTATTTATTTCTGTTTTTAGTGGAAGAAATATACTACTACCTACTAACCTACAAAGATCAAGTATTGTATTTCAGTAATATTTGAATTTCGCTTCCAATATGTGATTTTAGAAATATCTTTATCCATCTACATAATGCTAATCAAGATAGACATTAGCTAAAGTGGTCTTATTACTTAGTTTCTTATAAAAAGCCGTGAAATAAGGGAACATACTAGGCTAAACCAACAGTAAATCCTTTAAATCTATTGCTATCACGACATTGAAACCTAGCACGACCAGGAGTAAAATAAAAGTAAAACGAATGATGTCATAGGAAATTTTACACCAATAATCAGGAATATATCGGAAATGTTTGACCACAAAAAAGTGTATCATAATCTGCGTGTTTTAACAAGATGTACATTTTTTGTGAAGTAAGATTTTGTCAATCACTGGCCGGTAACCATTCTGATCCAAGGTCGCGGGTTCAAACCCTGCGGAGTATGATGGATTTTTTTTGGGCGTAAATATCTCAGCATGGCTTACTTCGGAAGGGAAATAATGTTGTTGATCCCGTGTCGTGGATTTACCGTACGTATTAAAATTCTTTAACCTGATAAAGAGGCATATAAGCAAAATTAAGTGATATTATACGTCCAAAATAGAATGTAACGCTGAGAACCACAGTAGTTAAATTTATGCTGGGCCCAAGCGTTGGCGAAATTATGTGGAAAGTATAAATAGATTATTACCAGAACTGGGATTCGAACAGGAATGAAAGGCTTCTGTAAAATATTGAAACTCTTTCTAAGCCAAAGTCGTAACATAAGTGCAACATTTTTTTTACTTTAGATATGCGAACATCTAATAATAGTTTTACAAAGCACAAAGCTCTCCATTATTTTAAAGAATCCAAGACAGCTAAAATACAATTAATGCTTGCATAGTATAACTTCATTTTCCTTCACGCATTGCCTTCAAAATCATTTCTGGCCAAACAAATAACAGAAACCACGTTGTATGGATGCGAGTTATAAATATTACTAAGTTAAACGCACCAAAGATACGTAAGAATTTTGAAATCCAAAAATTGCTCGCACCAGATTTTCCCATCACGACCCAAGTTATACGACCACTAGATGATCGCCGCTTGAAGACTCCCTGCACGCTCTCTCATCTAACCGATCCCTGGCCACCAGCCCAGGAGTGTCCGGGACTGCGCACCTGCAAGGCAGCTCCGCCCATTTCCAAGTCAGATAGATGAACCGGCTCTTAGGAGAACCTAACTTAGTTTGGCGCTGTACATGCGAGTATTTCCTGTACTTGCCGATGTAATATAGTTGTAGTGGCAACAGCGCTTTACAAAATAAAACTCATTTTGTTAATCTCCTACAGTTTACCAGTTATGCAAGAATTAGTTTTTGCATGTGTACCATATGTTGTGCTGTGTTATCCTAGGCGAATAACTAAAGTACACCGAAGGCTTTTAACATTTGACCAACAGTTTAGCCTGCTGTATTTCCTTAGTTCCCTTCTTATTATAAGGAACTGAGTACCAAGACCATTCTGCTAATGATTAGCATAAAGTAGAAATTAGAATAACCTTATGTAAGAAGTTTACAGAACCGGTAGAGGGAGTCATAGGAGGTTCAAGCTTCTGAATAAAACATATATTTTCAGAATTATATACATGCTATATTCAAAAGTTTCCCGAAATGTGTAAATAACAAAGAAACAAGTTGACACTTCCTTCAAAATAGTTCCCTTCCGCAATGACACACTGACAATGGAAGCTCTCCTGGAGGCCATTTTCTGATACTTGTCGTAGTCCCCTTGTCACGTCTACAGTAATTTCTTAAGCGTTCGAAAATCTCGACTGAAACGTTTATGCCATTCATTCCTCATCGCTGCTTCAGCATAAGCTTCTTCCATCATTCTTAATGTCTCTGAGGGAGATTTGTTTAACACAACACAAAACTCCATTGCTGACATTATGAAATACGATAAACGAACATACTAGGGCCATTCTGCAAATGACAGACGATTTGGCATAAATAAACAACGAAAGTTATCAACACAAAGTTTTATTTACAAAATATAGTACCTTACTCTTATTTTAACATAACCGTCATTGCTATCAAAGTATTTATTATTACGTTGTACCGGTTTTTCAAAGCAATGTTATACTCTTTTACCACTAAAGATATGAGCCAAGATGTCGCTGACACTTTGAGGTCATCATCAGTTTGGAAATCCTTTCTATCCAAGAAGTCATATACGGTATCAAAAGTGTAACACTGTTTTTCTTAATTCTTTTATGAATGTTTGCTTTCAACTCCTTTATAACAATTGATGAACTTCCACTCCGGTGGATACCGTACTCAGTGGTTCATCCTTGATTACTCGTAAATTTCCGTACTGAAGGCGCATTCATTCCATTATCACTATACACTTGAGTTATTTGCCTATAAAATACAATTATCCAAACATTTTGTGCATTAAAAAAAGGAATAAATGCTTTGGTGGTAGAAAAGTATAACATCGACATTGAAAAAAGTGTTATCACGTGACAATAAATATCTTTACAGAATGGAGATTGCGTTGAGAAATAGAGTAAGGTACTGTAACTTTGTAAATAAAGTTTTATATTGACATCTTTCGTTATCATTTATTTATGCCAAATTATCTGGTTCTTATTAATTAGTTCCTTTTTATGTAGGAAGAAAATAAGAGAATACACTAGGCTAAACCCATAGTAAAATGTTTTAAAAGCTGTCGTTATGTGATTGTCATTACAAATCGCTTCTTTTCTTGGCCAGTAGTAGAACTAAAGAAAACCGCACACTCCCGTCTGAGAAAAGTATAAGTACTTCACAACTGAAACTAATACCAATGAATACCACGAAAATGGTAAGCTCCACGAAAAAAAAAATATATATGGCATAACTTGTGTATTTTAACAAGACCTGCATTTTTTGTATAGTAAGCTTTTGTCTATCTCTTACGGTTTACTAGTTATGCCAAATTAAGCAAAATTCATCCAGTATAAACAGGTCTTTAGAAGCTATTCCCTGAAAATTCAAGATATACATTTTATTTGTCGGTAAATATCTTTAATATACGATAGTATAATCAAATTCCTTAGAGCCATTTTTAAGAAAATAAAACATTTTGAAAAAAATTCCATGAAAAGGGTAGTTTGGGGTGGGGGGATTTTTCTCAAAATCTTCATGTCGCATCACTGGAAGATACTAAACTTAAATACCAAGTTTGGTATTTTAGATACTTTTCATTCTTGAGTTATCGTGTTCACAGACACACGGACACACACACGGACCTTTTTCTGAAAATGTTTTTTTTGGATACAGGTGGTCCTAAAACATATATTTCCGGTGAAATCTCGGTATCGAATTTTTGGGTGGAATACAATACTTCTCTATCCCTATGTACATTGTACTTACGGGGCTAGAGAAAGTAAAACAAAACTAGTTGCCAAAATAAAATAATACATCCTAGAATGTCTTTAAATGTGAAGTAAGGATGGAACGGAACAATCATTACTAGCATTAAAATTGCGTCATGGACGTTACCAATACCTAAAAATAAAATATCCTGTAATTTGGTATACATTAAAGAGAAAATAAACGTTTCCAGGGACTTTTTGAATCAAGGGTTATAATTTAAAGTAGTAAAAACATTTGTTTGCTGCTTACTGTAAAGTTTACACTTACTAATACATACATGTAAAGCAAATGAGTAGCGCATTTCGATATCCAGGCCAACGATGCAAAATTAACTTTAGTTAATGTAAAATCTTGTGATCGCAATGAAAATTGGTGCGAAATTCATTTAACAGCACTGTTGGTAGTTAATTTCCGATTACATACGTACTCATGCACGGCTGACGTTAATTCGTTTTATCGCTGAAATTGCATTTTAGGGAAATTAATTTTATCGTCTTTTTTGTGCTCTTGTGGATGAGAGCTGGGATATTAAAAGTAATAAAAGGTACGTCGTTTTTCTTTGAAAGTAATGTCAATTACCTTTCTGTCGAGAACAGAAATTTGAATTTTAAGAGCCACCTTATAGACATAATAGAAAGATCTGTTTTTTTTTTTTTATTGAGCATTGCAGATATGCTTGATTAATAAAATTGGAATATTATCTATCAGCACCAGCTTTGATCTTCAGTAGCAAAGCTCTGAGACTGATTCAGTCCCCTGGGAGAATATATTCAAGATTAAAGATGATTGTTTTGTTATTTTTACTTTCTCTACACGTACATAGTGTGTAGAGAATTCGATTAAATTGGATTGATTGATGAGGGGTAAATTAAGTAAAATTAAACAAACGCCCTTCCTCACCCCTTCCCACAAAATAATTTTCTGACCAAAATTCAAACTATTAAGACCCATATTTCAACGAAAGTACATGTTTTGAGACCTCCTGAACCCAAAAAAAGCATTTTAGAAACAAGTCAATGTGTGTGTGTCTGTGGGCAGCATTGCTCAAAAAGAAAAAGGCCCTTAAATACCAAACTTGATATATAAGTTCAGTATCTTCTAAGGACGCGAGACAAAGATTTTTAAGAAAATCCGCCCCCCCCAACTACTCTTTACATGGAAAACATTAAAAAAAATTTGGTTTTCTCAAAAATGGCTGTAAGTATTTTGATTAAAATCTGTTGTATTTAAGATATATACATGATAAATCTAATGTATGTCTTGAATTTCCTGGGAATAGCCTTTGAAGACCTTTTTATTATGCATGAATTTTCTGAATTCTGCATAAGTGGTAAACCGTAAGTGAAAGACAACTTCTACACGAACAGTGTAGATCAATATACTTAAAGCACACAATTTAGGTCCTATAGGTACAATTTTTTCGTGGAGTTGACCGTTTTAGAGATATTTCTTGTTATTGGTTTCAGTTTTAAAATACTGAGATTTTCTCGTAGGGAACTTGTCAACTCCTGTCCACGCATAGAAACGGCTTTTAATCACATTGACACCACCTTCTAAAACATTTGACTCTAGCCTGGTATTAGATATTTTTATTACAACGAAAGGTATGTCTCGAATTCTCTGGGAATAGCCTCTGAAGATCTTTCAATTATTGATCACTTTTGTATAACTGGTAAACTGTAAGAGATAAACAAAAATTTACTACACAAAAAAAAATCTGATGTAATCCATTCACATGACTTTCTCTATATCTCTGCAACAAATTTTTGTCAACAAGTTTATGCTTCAATTTACTTCATGCTAAGTTAGAAAAAATTATCAGAAATAGTCTTATTACTTGCTTCCCTGTAAGTAGAAGCGAAATAAGGGAGTAACATAGGTTAAAGTGATAGCAAAAGATGGTTGCTATGTGACTGAAGTTCCTTTGTTTGTATGGACAGGAGTTGACAAATTCCTGTATGAGAAAAGTATAAGTTTTTTAAGGCTGAAACAAAAAACAAGGAATATCTAAAAAACGATCAACTCTACGAAAAAAAGTTGTATAACATAAATTCTGTGTTTTAATGTTCTCTATATTTTTGTGTGGTTTTTGTCTATCTCTTACGGTTTACCAGTCACACAAAATTCCGTAAAATTCATCCAGAATAAAGTAGTCTTCAGAGAATATTCCCAGAAAGTTCAAGATATACATATTATTTGTCAAGTATATATCTTTAATATAATATTTTTATCAAAATTGTTAGAGCCATTTTTTAGAAAATCAAAATTTTCGGAAATTTTTCCATGGAAGGGTAGTTGAGGGTGGGGGGGATGTTCTTCAAAATCTTCATGTCGCATTTTTGGAAGATACTGAACTTAAATACCAAGTTTGGTATTTCAAGGTCTTTTCGTTTCTGAGCTATGCTGCCCACAGACACACACACATACACACAGACAGACACACACGGACATTTTTCTAAAAATGCTTTTTTTGGATTCAGGTGGTTTCAAAACATGCATTTACGGTATAATCTCGGTAACGAATTTTTGGGTACAGTGCAATACCTTCTCTATACTCCATGTACATAGTACGTACAGAGAAAGTAAAAAAAGTAGATTTTGTTAAAATACACATTTATGCTCTTTTGCGTGGATTTAACATTTTAGATATTTCTTGTTATTGATTTTATTTAAAAATACTCAAACTTTTCGCATACGGGAATTTGTTAATTCATAGCAATTTAAAGAAACAAGTTTCATCTATATACATGGCAACTAGATTTTAAAAGACCTGACTATCGCTTTAGCATAGTGTACTCTGTTTATTTCCCTTCGACTTACAAGGAAGCAAGAAATAAGACCACTTCTACTATTTTATTTAAATTATTTAACAATAATTTGTTACAGAGATGTAGAGAGAGTCGCAAGAGTGGAACATATTGCACTTGTTTTTATTTACCTACTTTCTGGCAATCCGCAGAGTAAATTAACAAATTTCACTTAGATGATTATGTTTAAGGGTAGCCAGTGAAATTGAAGTGCCAGGTCTTTCAACAGAGTACTCGTCGCCTCTTCAACTTTGCTTGATGGAAATTGTTACTAACTAGTTGTAGAGGTTACCGCATCAAAATTCCCTGCTTCCTCAAACTTATAATTGCAGGCTTAATGACGTCAGAATGCAGTGCCCATGTGAGAATAACCTCTCTTCAGGTCTGTGAGTGACATTGATTTAGAACATAGGTGTAGTAATTTTAGCACATTAACTTTTACCTGTTTGTTTGAGGTCTGATAACTACCTGACTGAAAGCTCGCTTCTAAACTTTAGAGCCTTGTAATTGCTGTAGATCTTAGAGAAAAAGAAAAAAAACTCTGATAGCTTCCATTCACATGACTTTCTATATATCACTGCAACAAATTATTCTATTTACTTCATCTAATGGAGCAAAAATTAGCAGAAATAGTCTTATTACTTGCTTCATTGTTAGTAGAAGCGAATTAAGGGGGTACCATAGGTTAAAGTGATAGTCAAAAGCTGGTTGCTCTGCGACTGAAGTTCCTTTGTTTGTATAGACACAAATTCACGAAGTCCTGTATGAGAAGAGTATAAGTCTTTATAGCTGAAAAAAAAACAATACCTCAAAAACAATCAACTCCACGAAAAAAATTATATAACATAAATTGTGTGTTTCAAGGTGCTCTACATTTGTTGTGTGCTAAGTTTTTGCGCATCTCTTATGGTTTAGCAGTTATGCAAAATTCCGTAAAATTGACCACGAATAAAGTAGTATTCAAAGTATACATTTTATTTGTCAGGTTAAATATCTTTAATATACGATATTTTAATCAAAATCGTTTGAGCCATTTTTGAGAAAATCAAAATTTTCGAAAAAAGTTCCATGTAAAGGGTAATTTTGGGTGGGGGGATTTTTCTCAAAATCTTCGTGTCGCAACCCTGGAAGATACTAAACTTAAATACCAAGTTTGGTATTTTACCGATTTTTCAATTTTGATTATCGTGTTCACAGACACACGGACACACACGGACCTTTTTCTGAAAATACTTTTTTTTGTATACTGGGGACGCTAAAACATATATTTCCGGTGAAATCTCGGTATCGAATTTTTTGGTGGAGTGCAATACCTTCTCTATACGCTATATACATAGCACGTATAAGGAAAGTAAAAAGATTTTTTTTTATTTACATGATTTCTCAATCTATTCTGCGACACACTATTGTTACAAAATCTAATTACCTTCTCTAAGACATATTTCAATGTAAGTACATAGTAGTAGATAGAGAATAGATTGTATTGCGCCCAAAAATTCGATACCGAAATTTTACCGTAAATGCATATTTTTGAACCCCTGTTCCAATATTATAGTCTCTAGCGGATCCACAAACAAACTTTCCTTACAATAGATTATTCTTTTATCTACACCATACTAATCGAGCTAAACATTACCAGAATTGGTCTTATTACTTACGTCTTTGTAAGTAGAAGGGAAATAAGGGAACACACTAGACCAAAGCGATATCAAAGTATTTTAAAGCCGGTCGCTAAATGAAACAAACTTTTAAATTCAATTCTCTTAGCTTGCTAGGAGTAAATAAAAGAGATACGATAAGAAAGATATTTTTCCCTTTGATAGTATACCTCAAAAACAAAACGAGTTAAATGCCAAACTTGGCATTTAAGTTTTAAGTTCAGTATCTCCAAAGAAGCGACAGGAAAAATGTTCAACAACATCCTCTCTCTCCCAACCCAAACTACCCTTTATATGGAAACATTTTTTGAAAATGTTGTTTTTCTTAAAAGTGCTGTAACGATTTTATTTAAAACACCTTATAATAAAGATAAATATATGACAAATAAAATGTGGGTATATCTTGAATTTTCTTGGAATGGCTTCAGAAGACCTCTTCATTCTGGACGAGTTTGGTACAAATGGTAACCTTAAGAAACAGAAAAAACGTCCATCGGAACTAAATTAATTAAACAAAATATGTAATTCTATAAATCTGATGTGTACAATTCGCATGATTTTCTCTATATCTCTGTTAATTATTATTGCTAATAAGCTAGTCGCCCTCCGTGGTGTAATGGTTACCATGCTGACTTCATATACCCGGCGGAGGACGATGGATTTTTTCGGTGTAAAAATCCTTAGCATGGCTTCTTTCAGAAGGGAAATAAAGCCCTTGGTCCCGTGTCGTAGATTTACGGCACGTAAAAGAACCTCAAGCCTGGTAGAGAGGCCTCTGAGCAAAATTAAACGGTCTTTCACGCACATTTAGAATGGGACCCTGAGAACCACAGCAGTTAAAGAGCGTCCATAAATAACACGCCATTTATTTATTTATTTTTGCTAATAAGCTTATTTTTATTTATTTCATGCTAATCGAGAAAAATTATCAGAAATAGTCTTATTTCTTGCTTTATTGTAAGTAGAAGCGAAATAAGGGTTAAAGTGAAAGCAAAAAGCTGGTTGCAATGTAACTGATGTTCCTTTGTTTGTATGGCCAGGAGTTGACAAATTCCTGTATGAGAAAAGTATAAGTTTTTCAAAGCTGAAACCAAGAAAATTGAATATCTCAAAAACGATCAACTCCACGAAAAAAATGTTTATAACATAAATGGTGTGTTTTAACGTGCTCTACATTTTTTTGTGGTTTAAGTTTGTGTCCATCTCTTACGGTTTAGCAGTTATTCAAAATTCCGTAAAATTCATCCACAATAAAGTGCTCTTCAGAAACTATTCCCAAAAAATTCAATATATTCATTTTATTTGTCAGATAAATACCTTTAATATACGATATTTTAATCAAAATCGTTAGAGTCATTTTTGAGAAAATCAAAATTTTCGAAAAAAGTTCCATTTAAAGGGTGGTTGGGGGTGAGGGGATTTTTCTCAAAATCTTCGTGTCACATCCCTGGAAGGTACTAAACTTAAATACCAAGTTTGGTATTTTACCGACTTTTCTTTTTTTAGCTATCGTGTTCACGGACACACACAAGCACACATGGTCCTTTTTCCGAAAATGCTTTTTTTTTATATATATATAAAGGGAACCCTAAAAAATATATTTTCTCTGAAATCTGGGTATCGAATTTTTGGATGGAGGGCAATACCTTCTCTATACACTATGTTTATAGTACGTATAGAGAAAGTAAAAAGCTTATTATTCCTGAATCTCATCCTATATATCTACAACTTAAAGGGGGTAGTAACTACGTAGATCACCATTTGGCTCACAATACTGACCCAAAAGGCTCTGATGTGCTTCCTCATGGGCATCGGACTTGTAGATGCATCCAGGTAAAAAACTAAAATATATACGCTCTCCAAACTTCTGAATAAAAGGTCATGGCCGCCCTTGAACAAGACTGTCGGTGGAGTTGACAATTTGTAGCTTCCAGGGGGCCATGTAATGCTCTCATTTACATGCAAATGCACTCACACGGGTTAAACGACATTTGTAATTATATGGCTGGAACATCGAAGCCCGGCTGGCAGATGAGAATAACATTCTTCCCAGGTTATTGACCTTTGTACAGATACTATATTATAATGTATCTATTACAAAATCACTTCAACATTTAACCTCTATACATATTTCATATTTCAGATAAGAAAAAACAACTGATATGTTCCATTCACACGAATTTCTCTATCTGTTCCACCAAAAAATAGTCTTCTTCTACTTCAATCAAGATAAATATTACCAGAAATTGTCTTATTACTTATTACATTATAAGTAGAAGGGAAACACTAGACAAAAGAGATAATGTCCTTTAAATGCTGGTCGTTATTTGAAACAATTGAAATTCTGTTCTCTTGCGTGGCTAGGAGTGAAAAAAGAGAGATGAAACGAAAAATGAATTCCCGTTTGAGAAAAGTTTAAGTAGTTTAAAATTGAAACCAATAACAAGGAACATCTCGGAAACGGCAAACTCTACAAGAACAACTGTGCAACATAAATTGTTGTGTACATTTCTGCCTATCTGTTACAATTTGCTGGTTATGCAAAATTCATTCAGATGAAGAGGGCTGCAGAGGCTATTCCCATATAAATTGTAAATGTCTTTGATATATGACAATTTACCTAAAAGCTATTTTTAAGGAAAAAGCTCGAAATTTTTTCATGTGAAGGATAGTTTGGGTCGGCGGGATGTTTTTTTGAAAATCTTCATGGTACATCCTTGCAATATACTAAACTTAAATACCAAGTTTGTTATTTAAAGGTAGTTTTTTTTTTAGCTATGCCGTTCACAGGCGCACACATGGACCTTTTTCTAAAATTGCTTTTATTTTTGTTTGATTTGGGGCACCTCAAAACATATTTTCATGATATCTTGGTATCGAATTTTTTATTGAATACAACATCTTCTCTAAGTAACCTTCTCTAAGTATATAGTACGTGTAGAGAAAATAAATTTCACATATTTAGAAAAGGTTGATGATATTGGACCGCGATTACAACGTTCGTCAAGAAAGTCTCTCTCGAGGTTAGCGATTTTTATTCCGGGGGTGCGGGAAGAATATGGCGTGAGGGGAGTGGTGGGAGGGAAGTGGCGTTAAAAGCGTGGCCCCGTAACCTGGCCCTGTACAACGATACGGAAATGTGAAGAATGAATCTTTATTACTCAAAGGCCTAAAATCTCACGCGTGCAAAGATGTAGTGGTGCTGTGCACCGTACATCGGTCCGACTCGGCTTGACTCGGCCATTTGTCTTAAGGGAGAAGCAGTGAGGAATAAGGATACAGTTAAGGAACCACAGAAGCTAAAGGAAAGGGAGACAAGGCTACTTTATGTGTCAAGATAGAGAAGACGGTTTTTGCCCCCATGCAATTCATTGCACTGCAGCAAGCGGCCGGAGAGGCCCTACTCAAAATTGTATTACATTCAAAATGGAGATCTCGCTAAAACATAAAATTGGTATCAAATACATATGTAAATTTCACGACTATGTACAATTTATGTATGTATATATATAATATGTTTACTTTCTCTACTCGTACTATGTACATAGTGTATAGCGAAGTTATAGTGATATAACAAAAATTCGATACCGGGATTTCACCGAAAATGCATGTTTTGGGTCCCCTGAATCCAAAAAAAAAAAAGCATTTTGGAAAAAGATCTGTGAATGTGCGTGTTTGTGTGTGTGTGTGTGTCTGTGAACAGCAAGCTCAAAAACGAAATATCAGTTAACTATTAAGCTTGGTATGTAAGTTCAGTATCTTCCAAGGATGCCCACCCCACCCCAACTATCCTTTACATGGAAAACATTTCGAAAATGTTGATTTTCTCAAAAATGGCTCTACGATTTTGATTAAAATATCGAATATTAAAGATATTTACCTGACAAATAAAGTGTGTATCTTGAATTTTCTAGGAATAACCTCTGAAGACTACTTTATTCTGGATGAATTTTACGGAGTTTTGTATAACTGGCAAACCGTAAGAGATGGACAAACACTTACCACACAAAAAATGTTGAGCATGTTAAAACAAACAATTTATGTTATATACATTTTTTTCGTGGAGTGAATTGTTTTTGAGATGTTCCTTGTTATTGGTTTCAGCTTTAAAAAATATTCTTTTTTCATACGGGAATTTGTCAACTCCTGTCCATAGAAACAAACGAACTTCAGTCACATAGCAACCAGCTTTTGACTAATATTTTAGCCTATGCTACTCCCTTATTTCCCTTCTGCTTGCATGGAAGCAAATAATAAGACAATTCCTGTTATTTTGCTCTTGATTAGCATGAAGTAAAAAGAAGCACACATTTTTTAACAATAATTTGTTGCAGAGATGTAGAGAAATTCATGCGAATGGGACACATCTGATTTTTTGTGGTGTTAAGCATTTCCAAAATTATTCTGTTATTGGCTTACATTCTACAATATCTATGTAAATTATTTTTCAAAAATGTTATTTAATCTTTTCACTCATGGTCATACACAGAATACGAAATTTGAAAACCATCACATAGCGACCCGCTCTTAAGGGATTTAGCTACCGCTTGATGCTTACTGTATCCCTCCAATCTCCATTTACTTACAAGGAAATATGCAATAAGCCAATTTCCGTAAATGTTTACCTTGAGCATCAGAATAAGGTTATGTAAGAACAATTTGTACAAGAGCGAGTAGAGAAATCATATGTGTGCAACACACCTTCTCTATAAGCTTTTAGAACATTTTTTTTAATTACTACTTATTTATCTCGCTTTATCTTCTTGTTCATATCGACAGTTCAGCCTTCATAATTTTTTCTCTGTATCTATATCACTTTATCTTTTACCAAGCTCAGTCGTCTTGCGTGGTATCGGGGTAACATGCTAGCTACTGGTTCCCGCGTTTGCGGGTTCAAACCCGGCGGAGGGCGATGCATTTTTTTTTTTTCGTAAAATTAGCATAGCCGTTGATAAGTAAAGCCGTTGAACTTGTGTCAGATTTAAAGCACGTAAGAAATCTATCAAACCTGTAGACCTGTGAGCAAAATAAGCCGGTTTTTTACACCCAAAATAGAATGGGAAGCTAAACAGGAGTTAAAAAGCATCCATAAACGAAATTCAATTTATTTGGCGCCATATAGACGGTGCAAGTGTGCCATTCAGTCTGGCTGTTTTTAGCTATCTATTCTTAGATGGTATACAGCCAGCTTATGTCTAAAACAACACTGCATTGCTCCGCATCAAGCAGATGGCGCTGGGAGCAGTGCGTCTAGTTATTTCACCATCTGTGGATAGATGACCGCCTAACATAATTACCATCTATTTTTCAGTTTTACTCTTGTTTAGATTGAAGCTGGAACTTTGGGTGGTGGTACTAAATATCCAATCTGGCATTTACCTTGGCGATTGAGGGGAAACCAGAAAAAAAACTCAGCCAGATTGGCCAACCCACGGGATTAAAACCCCCAACCTCCCGAATATGGGACACAGAAGTTAAAACTTGAGTCTTAGGCTGCGTCCAGGTTCGATTACAAGCGACTGCATGTGATTTTTGTGGTGCTGAAAGCGGCGCAGGGGTGGGTTTGCTCTGGATTCTCCGGTTTCCCTCACCATCACATTCCACCGGTGCCTGTGGTAGTAAAAAACACTATATAAAAATCTGTTGTGTTCCATTGACATGACTTTCTCTACATCTCTACAGTAAATCATTGTTAAGAACCTTATTCTTTTATATGCTTCCTGCTAATCGAGAAAAAATTAGCAGAAATTGTCTTATTACTTGCTCCCATGTAAGTAGAAAGGAAATAAGGGAGTACCATAGGCTAAAGTGATAGTCAAAAGCTGGTTGCTATGTGATAGAAGTGGCTTTGTTGTATGGGCGGGAGTTGACAATTTCCCATATGGGGAAAGTATAAGTACTTTATAGCTGAAACTAATAACAAGGAATATATCAAAAACGATCAACTCCACGAAAAAAATGTATGTAACTTAAATTTTGTGTTTTAACGACCTGTATATTTTTTATTAAGTAAGTTTTTGTCTTTCTCTTACAGTTTACCAGTTACGCAAAAATCCGCAAAATTCATCCAGAATAAAGATGGACTCTGAGGCTACTTCCAGAATATTTAAGATAAATATGGTATTTTAATTGTTAGAGCCATTTTTGAGAATTTCAACATTTTCGAAAAATTTTCCATGTAAATGGTAGTTTGGGGTACGGGATTTTCTTGAAAATCTTCGTGTCGCATCCTTGGAAGATACTAAATTAATTACCAAGACACACACGGATATTTAAAAATACTTTTTTTGGATACAGGGGGTCTCAAAATATATATTTCGGCGAAATCTCGGTATCGAATTTTCGGGTGCAATACAGTAGCTTCTCTATACACTATGTACTTAGTATGTGTAGAGAAAGTAAACATTGGGGGTCATCCCGCTCGGTTAGTAGAATTAATCGGCATCCATATAACAATTTAGCGGAGAGAAACCTAGGTTGTAATATGAAATGGTAGTGGGTAGAGTATGACTGTTACACATCATATTATTTTAAAATTATTTTCCGCCTGGATGAAACTCTTATGCAAGTTTAATGAAGACTTGCTTTGGATTCATCAGTAATTAAAACATGCTGCCTTTCTTTAGAAGAAATGCTCCGACACGAGCCTCTTGGGGACGCTGATTCAAAATTAAATACTACGAGAGACAATTAGAAAATTAAATTTCCTTTTATTAAACGTTTTCTCTGTCTCTGGAAAATTATATAATAATAACAACCATAACGGAAGTACATAAGCGAACTGCTATATTAATTAACACGCTCGTCACTGGCGAATGTTTCGCCTGAAGGACCAGACTCTATAAAAAGAACTCGATGCTATACTGTTGCAGGGTATTTTAATGTAATGTTTACCTAATTTTAATCCATATATCAGGTCTAAATTTCATTTTAAAATGCAGGTTCGCTGCTTGTTGATTTTATGAAAATATGTTTTGTGTTTTAAAATTGGGTAATGTTACTGTATATATTGTGGCCTACGGTTATCAAGCTGTTTAAAAAAAGCTGGGTTTCTTGTTTGCAATCATTAAAACTCACAATTTCTGCAGGATACGGTCGCCCTCCGTGGTGTAATGGTTACCATGCTGACTTCATATACCCAAGGTCGCGGGTTCATACCCGGCGGAGGACGATGGATTTTTTCGGGCGTAAAAATCCTTAGCATGGCTTCCTTCGGAAGGGAAGTAAAGCCATGGGTCCCGTGTCGTAGATTTACGGCACGTAAAAGAACCTCAAGCCTGATAAGAGAGGCCTCTGAGCAAAATTAAGCGATCTTTCACGCCCAATATAGAATGGGACGCTGAGAACCAAAGCAGTTAAAGAGCGTCCATAAATAACACGCCATTTCCATTTCTGCAGGATGGTCAAATACAGAGTGCCCACAAAGTAACCATATATTTCTCATTTTCAACACAATAAATATTATATTAGTATAGGGTAGGACTGGTAGGACCTGGGGTCGATTCCCAGTACCGGCGTGGGGATTTTTCTCCCGCTGGGAGACCTGGACCGGGGTGCACTCAGCTTCGTGAGGTCCCTATCGGGAGAGGTAGCGGCTCCAGGTTATGAGGACCGCATTAACCGGCCGGGGGGTTCAATGCGCTGACTGCGTCTCACCCTTCAGTACTGCATCCCATCCACGACGTCTGACGCAGCGGCCGGGCGGTAGGCCAAGGCTCCTTTAGTCGTGTCATGGAGTTATAGTAATAGAGTAGACTATACGCCTCGTAAGGTGTGAGAGGTTATGATACAAATACCTTCCGTATACATTATGTATTACTTGTGGAGAAAGTAATAAGAGTATATATATGATATATGCACACACCTGTAGGAGGACAAACCACATGCACATAAATTAATATAAAAATCACATTGTACATAATATTATAACATTCAGGAAAGTAATATTAAAACAGTTGAGAATATTCAGATCTAAAAAGATGTACGAAACCAAATTGTAGCCTAGGTAATTAAGGATGAGGTGAGCTAGCTAAATTCCAGGTAACAGTCCGCCAACTTTCACTTAGCAATCGGCAAAGAATTGCTAAATAACGAAAAATAGAAAGAGAGACAGATAAGAAAAAAAGAGTCTTGACATCTGGGAAAAAGAGAAACTAACAAAAATTTGTTCCAATTTATTTTCATCGTATGTAGTGTGATGCAACCAAGGGACCAATCACAGGAAGTGTTATATTTTATGGCGCGAAGATTGTCGTCACCTAGTGGCAATATAAAAAGGGAGCATATATATGGACTCTGGTCCATATATTCTGTATGTCATTAGGACGCCGGGCTCAGAAATTTTACGCCAGATTGGGCGAACATGAGAACGCACTTGTCAGATCGCTGGGGAAGTACTTACCCACTGAACGCCGAAAGAGGCAGTTTCGGGTTCCCCGCATGGTTTGCGGGCATCCCCGGTAACAACAGCTTCAAACCAGCCAACAGCGAAATAGCTGAACAAAGCACTCCCCCCTCCCTTCCATTGGGAGTAGTCTATTAAATTAACCAACATAAACAATTTTCAAAAACTAAACATTAGCAGAGCTGAGGAAAGGATGCTGCTCTTGAAAAAATGCAACCGTTCGAGGAACCTTTCTAGCGCTACCTGCTTAACATCATCACCCGAAACCTCAAAAATATAACCTTAACCTTCACCTCATTCCTGTGGTTAAACCCTTACCAGGGTAGGTATACAGTAACAACACCTAGGCTCACCGGATCTCGTTCGCTCGCACTTTTACTCAAACTGTGTTGATACTTAGTTGTGATCAGAACGTGTGCGACATGACGAAGGCACGTCCACGCACTTAGAGGTTTGGGAACGATGTGCTTATATATTAGGCTCCTTGTCAATTACTTTCTCTACGTACTATGTACATAGGATATAGAGAAGGTATTGCATTTCACCCAAAAATTCGATACCGAGATTTCACCGAAAATACATATGTTGGGTTCCCTGAATCCAAAAAAAGCATTTTCAGAAAAAGGTCCTTGTGTGGGCAGCATAGCTCAAAAACGAAAAGACCGTTTAATACATAAGTTGGTATTTAAGTTTGGTATTTTCCAAGGATGCAACACGACGATCTTCAAGAAAATCCCCCCACCCCCAACTACCCTTTGCATGGAAAAAAATTCGAAAATTTTAACTATCTCAAAAATGGCTCTAAAGATTTTGATTAAAATCTTTCATATTTAAGATATTTGCATGGAAAATAAAATGTATATCTTGAATTTTCTAGGAATAGCATCTGAAGACATGTTTATCATGGGTGAATTTTGCAAAATTTGCATAACTAGTAAACCGTAAAAGATAGACAAAAACTTATTACACAAAAAATGTAGATTACGATAAAACACAAATTTATGTCATATATATTTGTTTCGTGGAGTTGACCATTTTAGATATATTCCTTGTTATTGAGTTCAGCTTTAAAGTACTTAAACTTTTCTTATACGGGCCTGTCAACTCCTAGTCACGCAAACGGATTTTAATCCCATAGCAACCACGTTTTAAAACATTTGTTTGTCGGTTTAGCCTAATGTATTCTCTTACCACCTTTTAAGGTTTAAAGTGCCTTCAGAAAGAAAGAAATTCACGTATTAAGGTAAAATGCAGTGTTTATACAATCTTGCTCAACCTACAAAACTACCTTGAGATAATTAGCTAGGCAATACTAGGAGTGGAGTCTTCATCAGCTGCTGAGACGAGGTCGCCGGGTATCGAAACTCTGCATTAGAGACCTCCAGCATCCGAAGGACGTAACCTCGCTACACACCCTAGTAAAAAAGTCGTGTCTGGAGCGCCAAATTCGCTTTTCCCAGAAAATTTAAGATATAAATTTTATTTGCCATGTAAATATCTTTAATGTACGACATTTTTAATCAAAATCGTTAGAGCCATTTTTGAGAAAATCAAACATTTCGGAAAATATTCCATGTAAAGTGTAGGTTGGATTTTTCTTGAAAATCTTCGTGTGGCATCCTTGGAAGATGCTGAACTTAAACACCAAGTTTGATATTTATCGGACTTTTCGTTTTTGTATTATGCTGCCCACACGTACATACACACACACATACGCGCGCGCGGAAGTTTTTCTAGGAATGCTTTTTTGGATTCAGGGGCTTTTAAAACATGTATTTCCGGTGAAATCTCGGTATCAAATTTTTGGTTGTATTACAATACCTTCTCTATACACTATATACATAGGAAGTGGAGAAAGTAAAAATGCAGAGCTCTTGAAGTACACAATTTATGTAATATTTTTAATGAATTTAATAATTTTAATTTAATAATTTCCGAGTTATTCCTTGTTATTGGTTAAAATTTTCCAATACTTATGCTTTTCTTAGTTGAGCAGCTTTCATTTGTTTTCTTTCCTTATTTTTACTTCTGACTACGTAAAGATTTTTTTAAAAACATTTTATTATCGTTTTAGCCTAGTTCCTTATTTCTCTCGCACCTGGAATGAAATAACTAACAAAACTATTTTGTTAATGTTTATGTTTACTACCATAGAGTATTTAGAAGCTTAAGCATTTGTTAGAATAATGTATCATATAATAGGTAGGGAACGTCATGTGAATGAAAAGCATTAGATTTTATATTAATGATTATCAGGGAACACATTCTCATTTAGCCTATTCCATA
The DNA here is from genome assembly GCA_030762935.1 of Hymenopus coronatus. NCBI lineage: Eukaryota > Metazoa > Arthropoda > Insecta > Mantodea > Hymenopodidae > Hymenopus > Hymenopus coronatus. The sequence continues at coordinate 43,410,742 of CM060892.1, read as the reverse complement.
ATTTCAGACTTTGCTGTAGAAGCATCCGCAGTCAGAAGCCTGAATTTCCCCATCACAGACGTAAGTGGACTTTGAAATTAGTGTAGCAGGAATTAGAGGTTTGGTTTCTTGTCCTTTAGATATCTAATTTCATACGGAATTTCTAATAATAAACCAATAATCTCATGATATTTATTAAACCGTGAGTAAAATATTGGCAATGTGTATTTCTTGACTTAACAAGTTAACCACCGACAGTATTCCGAAATTTCTCAATGTATACCATGTTAAACATATCTAATAATGTTTGCAAATTACGTAAATGGTCGAATAATTACGTAGGTCTGGATTTCATGACTGAATCGACAATAGCTTATGAACTTGACATGTTGAGAACGTTATCGGAAGACTATAGGTAACTGAATGTTTTTAGGATGTCAGCCGCAATTCTGGACGAAACGTCAAGTTCACGTGTTTAAAATATTACACCACGGAATGTTGTTCCCTGCTGGATTTGACATCGTAGCTGTATCAGCATACGTACGATATTGATAGAATAATGTTTTGTTTTTTCTACCACGTACAATGTATATAATGGGCTTTCAAAACGAAATGAGCCGGAGTCTGGAATGCGCAAGCCGATGACAGGATGGTAATAGCATGGCGTGTGTAACGAAGTGGAAGTTCACAGCCCGTCGCTAGAGGGCACGCGTGCACGTCACGTGACTATACACATCTAGCAGCAGCATGCATCAATCGTCCAACGCTGCCAGTCGCATTGCAACAGTGAAATGGAGGCATCAAAAGAAGAGCAAAGAGGTATTGTTCGTTTTCTGACAGCGGAAGGAGGCAACAGACATTCGTCGACGAATGTCACAAGTGTGCGGCGAACACTGCATGTCCCTTGCAAGGGTCACGGCACAAGCGCTTCAGGGAAGGACGGGTCTCGTTAGCCGATGATGCACGGCCTGGAGCACCACACTGCATTACGGATGACATCGTTCAGCTGGTTGATGCACTCATTACCCAGAACCGCCGAGTGACAGTGAAAGACATAGCCGCCGAGGTCGGATTGAGTGTCGGAAATGTTCAAGCCATCATGACTGCCCCGCAGTCTTCAACCACATCAGGAAGCACGTCGAATGTCTGGGTCATCTGCAGGGAGGGGAATGAGTTCCTGGCCCGGGTGGTGGCTGGAGATGAGTCATGGTGTCATCACTTCGAACCAGAATCAAGTCTCCAGTGGAAGCATTCAGGGCCACCACCACCAAAAAAGCCAAGGCCATCCACACGAGTGCAGGAAAGGTTATTCTGACATTCTTCTTTGACCAAGATGGCCCCCTTCTGATTCACTTCCTGCAGCACGGGACAACAATGAATGCCCAGGGTTACTCGCAAACCTTGACCAAGCGATTAAATCAAAACGAACAGGCAATCTCACCCGTTGGGGTCATTCTGCTCCACGACAGTACAAAGCCTCATACGGCCAATACAGACGCGGCACTCCTGCAGAAATTCAAATGGGAGATTCTCTGCCATCCTCCATACAGTCCAGACCTCCCTCCCTGTGATTATGCCATATTCCGTCCCCTTAGAAAGGCTCTGAGTGGCAAACGATTCACCTCGGATGACAACGTCCATCTGTATGTGCGGAACTGATCCACATTGCAGTCCTGGGAATTTTATGAGACCACCTTGTGTCACAGTGGGACAAGTGTCTCAACAGCTTGCTTCGTGGGCAGGGAATCGTGGGTTCGAGTCCCGCCTTGGGCATGGGTGTTATATGTCTGTGCAATGTGTATATGTTTGTAAAAGAAACAGTAAAACCAGTAAACCAGTAATCAGTAAAACCTACGGGGGAAATGTAAATAGGGATACAGTACCGGAGACCTGATCAGACTCCGTTACTGTTTTTAAAAAAAAAACAAAAAAAAAAAAAACCAGCCAGGGCCAATACTTCTAACATACAGATACACAGCCTAGAAGTAGTGCGGAAACCGAACCCAGGACAGGGCAGCTAGAGCAGGTAGCCAGTGCATCAGCCCAGCAGGTAGCAGAACATCAGGTGCCTCAAGTTATGTCGACAGGGAGGGGCAAAGAGGAGAGGAGGGTGAGACAGTCTTCGCCGGAAAAGCCAACAACAACGCCCCTCCGTGCCCTTAGGCTGACAACAGCTCGACAAAGGGTCAGCCAAGTTGTAGTAAGACCATCATCAAGGAAACAATAGGACCCAACCCCTTCTCTGAGGATTGTCACATGGAACATCGAAGGCTTCAAAAAACGGTTGGGTAGCGAGAATTTCTTGTATTTCCTTAGTAATTTTGACGTTGTATGTTTAACAGAAACTTGGTAGAAAGACGGAGAAAATGTAACACTTGCTAATTTCCACAGTTTTAGTAGGGGAATGGAGACACGGGGAAGGAGGGGAAGGTGGCCAGGTCTGAGCTGGAGGCTGAGATAACTAAATTAGAAATCAGTTTGGAAGGGGTGATTGCTGTATCTTTGGCACAGGGGGGAGTACAAATAATAGTTATAGGATTATACAACCAGCCAGCAACGTCCAAGTAGGCAAACAGGAATTTTTTCAGTGACTTAACCGAAACGTTAGTGCAGTTACAGGAAAAGTTTCCAGGAACTGAATTAATTCTCTTAGGAGATTTTAATGCGAGGTTAGGAGGGGAGAATATTTCTCTAACGGGGGGTCATCAATGGGGGGGGAGGAATTCCGGGAAGGTCAACGAAAGAGCAAGGATAGTGTTATTAATGGGGAGGGCAGACAATTGCTTGCTTTCTGCGATGCCTTCTCTTTAGAAATAATGAATGGAAAGTACGGTGAGGATCGAGAGGGAGAGCTCACTTTCATAAATGAAAATGGGGGTAGTGTAATAGATTTTATTTTAATAAGTCAGGGTTTAATTGGCAGAATTAGAAATTTTTGGGTGGGGGATCGTATCGAGTCACATCACTGTCCGGTTGTCCTGGAACTAAATATAGAGACGGCCATAGTGGCGCATGCACCTGAAGAGTGGCAGGGGGACGAAGGGAGAGTCATTAGTAAATTTATATGGAAACCGATAGAAAAAGAAGTATTTGTTGATAAATTAGGAAGAAGATTAGGGGAAAGGAACGCAGGCACAGCGGAGGAACTAACGCATATAATAGCAACGGCTGCGGGGACAATGAAAGTCCAAATGCATGGTAAGGTAAAACGATTCAATGGTTGGTATGACCAGCAATGCAGAGCTGTAAAGAAACAAGCAGAGGAGGCTCTGTTAAAATTCAGAAATTAGGAAACTGTTTACAAAAAAGCGAAGGGAGTATAAACAGCTCTTACGGGAAAAGAGAACTACGTGGCAAGACAAAATTAGTAATATGTTAACACGGGGGGATAACGCTGAGATGTGGCAAGTAGTAAAACATTTAAGAGGCAACCGTCAGGCGCCCAACGAAATTTCTCCCAGAAAATGGGCAATGCATTTTATGGGAATATTCGGGAAATGTGAAAGGGAAGGAATTTTTATAAAGGAAGTGCAAATTTTGGAAAAATCTTGAGATCCCAATACTGGACGAAGAAATATCAGCACGAGAAATAGCACAGGCGCTGAGGAGTCTGAAGGAAGGCAAAGCTCCAGGGTTGGATGGGCTGCCTCCGGAAGCTTCTAAAGCCGCAGCTAATGTTAATGAGTTTGGTAGGAGTATGCTCCAGATATGTAACAGATTGTTTATTGAGGGGAATTACCCTACCTGTTGGGGAAAGGGCATTATTCATCCCATTTATAAAGGGAAATTGGAAATCCGGATAACTATAGGGGGGTTACTCTTTTGCCAATTATGGAGAAAATTTATTGTAGAGTGTTATATAACCGAATAAAGGGCTGTAATCTAAATTTGGCAAACTTTCAAAATTTCAAATGGGTTTCAGAGAAGGACACAGTACCATAGATGCCGCTTTTATATTAGACACCTTAAGGACGAAGCAACTGTTAGTTAAGCGGGGAAAGCTTCATTGTGCTTTTGTGGACTTTAAGAAGGCATTTGACTCTATCAATCGAAATGCATTATGGTACAAACTAGGCAGAAAGGGGTTATCAAGTAAAATGGTTAGAGCATTGCAGGCAATGTATCAAAATGTCGAATTCTGTGTGAAGTACGACAGAAACAGAGAGTCCGAGAGCTGCCGAAGCTATAGGGGAGTGAGGCAGGGTTGTATTTTATCTCCCTTGCTATTTAATCTCTTTGTGGATGATATTACTGATACAATGATAGCAGAGAATATTCAAGCGCCAGTAGTAGCGGATTTGCAGATCCCAACACTTTTATACGCAGACGATTTAGTATTGTGCTCTACGACAGTAAACGGATTGCAACGAGGACTGGACAAACTTAAGAACTATTGCGATGAATGGCTACTTACAGTTAATGTGAATAAGACTAAGGCAATGACTTTCAAAAAGGGTTGTGTTTATAGCAGGGAGGAGACTTGGACATATGCAGGACAGATACTGGACAATGTTAAATCTTTTGTGTACTTAGGACTCACATTTACAATGAACGGAAAATGGACAAAACACATTGACATTGCGAAACACAAGGCAAGGGTGAAAGCGGCGGAAGCTCTCCGGATACGCTGCAGAATTCCGAATATCTCCATAACCTTAATGGAAACTGTATACGGAGCGACAGTTAGATCCACGATGACATACGGAGGAGAAATATGGGGGTGGGAACAAACAGGAAATCTGGATCAAGTGAGGACCCAATTTTTGAAAGGAATTCTGGGTGTAGGGAGGGGTACGGCAAACTGCGGAATAATGAGGGAATTCGGGGCTCATAGTGAAACGATAGAGTGCAAAATCAGAGCAGTTAAATATTGGATGAGAATCATTCACGGAAACCAATCTCTGATTAGGGCAGTCTGCTACCGTGAACAGTTGCGAATGGAAGGTAATTTGACGTGGCATCAAAATTAAAGAAAGGGTTGGAAACCATTGGGATGGGAGACATTTGGATGGCGGGGCAGGAAAACAGGCGAAGTATTTGGAGAAAAATTAAGAAACGTCTCTGTGATATTGTCATACAGCAAATGATTGCACAATGCACAGAGAAGGTGTCATTAGAAGTACAGTCTGGGCTGAAATCGGAGTGAGGTATGGAGCAATACATCAAAACAGGTACCAAACTCATTAGAGAGGGGCTCGCGTGGATTAGACTAGGAGCATGGAGGAGCACGAAAATTTCTGACGAGAATGGTACGAGAATCTGTCCCATTTGCGAGGAGGAAGAGTCGTGGACTCACATCTTGGCAAGATGTAGGGGTACGGAGGAATGGCGGGAAAAATATTTGCCGCGATTTTTTTCCACTGCGAATGTAGGGATAGAAGCATGTTGGACGCTACTGGCAGGCACGGAAAATATGGACGGGCTAGGTAAATTTATACTTAAGGCAAGACAGCTGAGATCTGAGGGGGCTGCCAATAGAGAAGGGAATAAGATCAACTAAACAAAAGTGACTACAATGTTCTACATACATATATATTATGTCATACTTAGGTCACTGTTGTGCTAGGGTTGTATATATTATGTGTATATATGTCTTTTAAGTGCAATTATCCATTATAAGAGGGTGCATTTATGAAGGTGTACTCTGTGCTGTAAATTTAAATTGCTATATTTGAATATCTTTGTATCCTTATTTTCGGATTCACTCTTAATTTTATTGTTGTTTAATATTGCTTTTGACTGTGTATTTCCTTTGTCTTTTTATTTTCGTGTTTACTCTTTTAATTCTTTGTTGTGGTTGTTGTTTTAATATTGCTTGTAATGTGTATTACAAAAGCACGTACGGTCTGTGGACCCGTGCGACTGTTGAAATTCTATGTATGATATTCCTATGTTAATAAATACACTTATTCATTCATTCAACATACAGATACTGGTTTCGGTACTGATACCTCCGGCTCGTTTCATTTTGAACGCACCTTATATAGTAAGAGAACGGGTATTGCATTTCATCTAAAACTTCGATGCAGACATTTCACCAGAAATACAAATATTTTGATTTATTAGATAATGGCTCTAACAATGTTGATTTAATTTCATATATTTAAGATACTTTCATGGCAAAATGTTTCCAATATCAATTTCGTGAGAATACCCAGTGAAGTCCTCTTCATTGTGAATGGCTTTTTAAACTGGTAAACCGTAAGGGATACATAACGTCTGATGTATTCCAATCACACGACTCTCAATACATCGCAGTAACAAATTATTGTTAAAAAGCTTATTCTCTTATTTTATGCTAATCGGGATACACAAAGAGCTGGTTGCCATGTGGTGTTGAAATCCGTTTCTTTGCATTGCCAGGACTTGACGAATAACCTATGTGAAAAGTTTTAGTAGTTTAAAACTGAAACCAACAACAAGGAATATCTGAAAATGGTCAACTTCACGAAAAAAAAATGTAGCGATATGACATAAATTGCGTGTTTTAACGAGATCTATGTTTTTGTGGAGTAAGTTTTTACTATCTCTTGCCAGAATAAAGAACTATTGAAATAACATTTAAAATGTGCATTTTATTTGTCATGTAAATATCTTTAATATACGGTATTTTAATCAAAATTATTAAAGCCCTTTTTTGAGGAAAAAATTTCAATTCTTTTTCTATGTAAAGGGTAGTTTGGGGTGGGGGGATTTTGCTCAAAATCCTTGTGTCGCATCCTTGGAAGATACTAAACCTAAATATCAAATTTGGTTTTTTAGTTATCGTGTTCACAGGTATACACACTCACACACACATACACACACACACAAACGCGCGCGCGCGGATCTTTTTTCTATTTTTTTTTAAATTTTGTTTTATTGGTTTCTTTTCAGGGGTCTCTAGAACGTGAATTTCTCGTCAAATTCCAGCATCAAATTTTTGAGTGAATGATGAAAGTAAAAATATAGAGCTCATTAAAACACACAATTTATATCGAGTATATTTTTATTGTATTGTAAGCTATTACAGAGATATTCCTTGTTTTGGTTTAAATTTCTCAGTACATATACTTTTCTCAAATAAACAGTCGCCATTCGTTTTATTCTCTCTCTCTCTCTCTCTTTTCTATCTTGGTCATGCTAGGAAAACAAGCTTTCATAGCCAATATACGTATATTGACTAGGTCTTAGCAGGTTTGACTATCGCTTTAGTCTAGTGCATCTCCCCCTTTTTTTTTTTTTTTTTGTACACAGCAGAAAATTCGTAATAAAACATTTCTGCTAATGTTTATCTCGATGAAGTAGTTAGAGGAATAGGTTTGTAAGAATAGTTAGTTGCGGAATAGGTAGACAATGTCATGTGAATGTAACACATTGGATTTTTAGATAATTACAGTGTATGAAATTTCAATTATCAAATTGGAAGAGTTGGTTTAAGATACTGTCTATGTCTACACACATACATGCAAATTTTATCTTCATAATAAGCGTATATGTTGTGTTTTTTTTTTTGTTTGTTTTTTTTTCTCCCTGAAAGATTCATGCAATTTGATGGTTTAGCTGAAAAGAGAAAAAGATTCATTATTCTGTGATACTCGTTATTGTAAAAACATCTTAATTATGCATATTTAAATTAGGTAGCTAATTGATATTAGAATGTAGTTTATTGAACATAATAATTACGAAGCATCTCACAACCATAAAACACTAATTAGTATATTAGTAATTTTAATCTCTCTACTGTTTAGCTATAGCAAGTAGAGGAAGTATTTCACTTCACTCTAAAAAATCTATACATTTCCTTGCAAATACGTGCTTTGAGGTTCCTGAATCCAACAAAAGCTGTTTTAGGTAAAGGTCCGCGCGTTTTTGTGTGTCTATACACTATCTCTCTCTCTCTCTCTCTCTCTCTCTCTCTCAATAGCAGACGCAGTTCTTCCCTGCTACCCTTCCGCTGACCCGAAGGGTTTTATTCGCTCCTTTCAGGTTTTGATTTATTCGTTCAATTTTCCTTCACCTGCTCAATTGAATAAAGTGGTTCTCCTTTTTACTTTCTCTACACATACTAAGTACATAGTGTACATAGAAGGTATTGTAATGCACCTAAAAAAATGACACCGATATTTCACCAGAAATACATGTTTTGGGACCAAAAAAACGCATTTTTAGAAAAAATGTGTATGACTGAGGGCAGAATAGCTCAAAATCGAAAATTCGGTTAAATACCAAACTGGGTACTTAAGTTGCGCATCTTCCACGGATACGACACGAAGATTTTCAAGAAATTCCCCCCAACCCAAACTATCCTTTACTTGGAACATTTTTTGAAAATTTTGATTTTCTCAAAAATAGTTTTAATGATTTTTATTAAAATACCTTATGTTTGAGATATTTTTATGACAGACAAATTGTATATCTTGAATTTTCTGGAAATAGCCTCTGAAGACCTCTTCATTCTGAATGATTTTTTTATAACTAGAAAACCGTAAGACATATACAAAAAACTTACCAAACAAAATATGTGGACCTCATTAAAAAAACACAATCTATAACATACATTTTTTTTTTTTTTTTTTTTTTTTTTTTTTTTTTTTTTTTAGAGTTAATATGTTTCGAGATATTCCGGATTAATGGTTTCAATTTTAGGCCACTTAAACTTTTTTAAATGGGGAAATATCTTTCTTCTTGTTTGCTTATTCCCGGCAAACAAAAGGAATTGAATGTCAACTGCTTGACATAGAGACCGGCTTTTAAAGGACGACATTCGTATGTTCTTATTTCTCTTTTACTTGCAAGGAAGCTAGTAACAAGACTAATTATGCTGAGTTTATCTTGATTAGCATGATGTAGATAACAGATTAATGTTTAAGGTTTATTTACCGAACAGCTAGAGAACTTCACCTGAGTGGAACACATAAGATTTTTTCCCTTCTACCTTTAAGGAACCAAGTAATAAGGACAATTTTCTGGTGATGTTTATCTCGATTATCTTGAATTAGATAGGAAAAAATCTCATGTGTTCCATTCATTTGACTGTCTCTACATCTCTATAACAAATTATTGTTAAAACAGTTTATTATTCTATAGTCTTCATGCTGAATAAGATAAATATAGGCAGATATAATTTCTTGTAAGTAGAATGGGAATAATGAAATACACTGGGCTAAAACGATATTCAAATCTTCTAAAAGCTGGTTGCCATGTGGATGAAATCCGTTTCTTTGCACTGCCAGGAGTTGACAAATTCCCGCATGTGAAAAGCTAAAATATTTTAAAACTGAAACCAATAACAAGGAATATCTCAAAAATGGTCAACTCTACGAAAAAAAATGTATATCATGTAAATTGTGTCTTTCAACGAGATCTACATATTTTGTTTAGTAGGTTTATGTCTATCTATTACGGTTTAATAGGTAGGCAAAATACGGCAAAGTTCAACCAGAATAAAGAGGTCTTCTGAGGCTATTCCCAGAAAATTCAAGATATACATTATATATGTTGTATACATATCTTTAATATACGGTATTTCAAAATTGTTAAACCCATTTTTGAGAAAATCAAAATTTTCAAACATTTTTCCAGGTAAATGGTAGTTTGTGGTAAGGGGATTTTCCTCAATATCTTCGTGTCGCATCCGTGAAATATACTAAACTTATATGCCAATTTTCGTATTTTTTGTATTTCGTTTTTGAGTTATATTCACAAACACACGAACACACATGAACCTTTTTCTATTTTTTGGATACAGAGAACCTTAAAACGGGTATTTCCGGTAAAATCTCGGTATCAATTTTTTGTTTGCATTACAATACCTTCTCTATACACTATGTACATAGTATGTGTAGAGAAAGTAAAAATGTGGCACATACACATATACACACACAGACATACACGGACATTTTTCTAAAAATTCTTTTTTTTTATTCAGGGAGTCTCAAAATATATATTTCCGGTGAAATCTCGGTATAGAATTTTTGGGTGCAATACAATACCTTCTCTATATGCTATGTGCATAGTACGTATAGAGAAAAAGGAAAATTCTAGCAACATCCTCTGATAACGAGACACGGGGGTGGCGTCTGGGCAGTTTGAGTGAGTCCCTATTTTAGACCGCGACGACCAGGTATTGGTTAGCATGGGGGCAGTGAACCCACGTCACAGTACTAAAACAGTAGTATAAATGTCAACGAAAACAAAGATTGAGAACTAGGGAGAGGAAACAGTAGATATAATAGTAAAGAATGGGCTGTTTTATCCGCAGACAAAATATAGCGACGTACTGAACAAAAAGCGCTATAGAGAAAAGAAATAGCCGAGGCGGGTGGACGGTAAATTAAGACGGAAATTGCCAGAGCGCCGCCTGTTAACAATTGACTGTCATCCATCACGTTCGCTCCTCTCCTGTATATCACCCGTTGTTTAAGCAGGTAGCTAAACATTTCTTTCTGCATTCTGAACTCATTTGTTTCCCGGGAAGGGTTTAAAAGAATAGACAAATGTAGTGTTAACATGCAAAAACAAAATACTTAATCTGAGCATTACAGGAAATCCAACAAATGAATGACATGATAATCTTTCAAATTTAGCAAGAAATGTTATTTAGCGGAGACTAAGATAGAAATTAGCATAAACAATCTGAAGAGTTTCATTCACTTGGTTTTCTCTATCTGCTCTGCAAATAAACTATTCTTATAAAAGATTATTCTTTTATCTATAGCAAATCGAGACAAAACAGTAGCAGAAATTGTCTTATTACTTGCTTCCTTCTAAGCAGAAGAGAAATAAGGGAATACACTAGTGGTCAATATGTGAGTTTGGGAGTTCGATTCGGTATGCCTTGCGTTTCCAGTAAAACAAAAGAGATATGAAAAGAAAGGTGACCCCGTTTGATAAAATTTACGTAGTTTGAAATTGAAACCAATAATAAGGAACATCTCGGATAGCTTGCGAGGGGTAGCTCGCTGCCCACAGATGGCACTGTAGGAGGAATTAACGAACTTGCGGACGCAAATTGACGGATTTTGCTCATAAACCTTCTTCTTTCAAGGATGGGGTTCTTTTACGTGCAAATATACATTACATGGAATCACTGGCTTTGCTTACCTTCTGCAGCAAGCCGTACTAAGGATTTTAGACGCTTGCATTGTAACCATTATAAGCAACCGTGCACGGACCAGAAAATCGCTCTGGTGGCGCCGCTCCGTGTCATGCTTTGTACTTAGGAGGATAGTTAGAAGCGGAAGCCATGTGTGATGAGGATATTATTTGTAGTTTTTTGCCCATAAACTGAAATTGCTGTTTCAAAAGGTCGAAATCTTTTTGTACTCATCTGGAAATATAGGCTGAACTGTGGGGATGTTCTGAACCTTTTATTTCCGATGAAGTGAATGCTGCAAATTTTTGTTGCGGGCTTTGGTTCTCACGACGACCCCTCAGGACTGAAAATAAAATATAAAGTATGAATAGTAAATTGTACATAACAATACGTACATAAATATTAATAATAAAAATAAAAGTAATAATAATAATTGACAGACTATTCCCATAATGTGCCGTTTAATCTAATACTAATAGTATTTAGAGTTTCTATTTATTAAAAAAGTTAGCTATAATTTCTAAACAACATTATCCATGCTGCAGTTAATTTTTAAGCATATGTTACTGCTTTGAGGTGCAATATAAAATTAGTGTGCTTACTTCTTTCGATATACAGCTTGAATTCATAGATTTCTTCTTTGCACTTCTGTTTTCCGTGTGGGAAAAGAATAAAAGGCAATAGCTGACGAAATATTCCTGTAGGTATTATTTCATCCTACAACACAGCAGTTATTTTTCGCTTTCCACCTTCTTGTAGTGTTTACATTCTCAGGAAGTTCGATACTTCACATCTTAGCACACGCTAATATTCTTACTTCACTGTCTCTATTATCCTCTTATTAGTAACCAATCTTACCGCCAGAGTAGCGTGCACAGTGAGTACAAAATATGAAATAATCTCTCAAATAGTTTAATCGTTAACAAAGGCCTTCGGCAAGGATGTTGCCTTAGACACGCACTATTTAGAATCTACTTCTCAGAGACAACAATTTTGAGAAGCAAACGCAGTACCATGGGTATGTAGATAAATGACGGTGCATTGTATAATTTTGCAGTTGATGAACTTATTTTTACCGAAGATGAAAGTAACATAAGCTAGGGGTAATGCAGGGAATGGCGGTCATCGCTGTAATATCGCTTCGTAAGGATATAGAAATGTCTATTGTGTTCTGCGCTCTGTTCTCAAAGCGATAGAACTATTTCAATAATAGCTTCATTGCTCAGTTGTAAGTTTATGAGGTTAGAAGTATTTTTCTGTAGTTTGCAGTTTTCTTATAATTTCATCCAGAAAATCGACATTGTAAGTATATTTCATTGTTTTAAATTTTTTCAATCATTTTATAAAAGGAGTAGTGCATTTATTGCTGATTATTTGAATACTTTTTGTTTTGAGAGAGAACACTCTATTTCTTGGTTATGAAGCATTTTTTGTAAAGTTGTTCGTGAAGGTAATGGCGGTCCATGTGACCGCCATTCCCTGCGTTTGACCATCATTTCCTTCAAATTCAATTCACCATTTATTATTATTATTATTATTATTATTATTATTATTATTATTATTATTTGTCGTTTAACCTGGTTGGTCATGTCAGACGATAAATGAAATTAGTGAAATGATGCTCAAATGATCTCGGGGTCGACATTCGTCTTCTCAGGAAAAGGGAAAACTCCAAAAAAAAAAAAACCTTATCCGGGTAACTCACCCTAAGCGAGATTCGAACTCACGACCTTTTGAATGTGAGGCAGACACGCTACCACCACACTATCCAGGCGGGCATATTATTACTATTATTGTTTTAATTATTATTATTTTATTATTATTTTAATTATTTTTATTTTATTATTATTTTATTGTTATTATTATTATTATTTATTTGTCGTAAGATAATTCAATCTTCTTACAATATTAATAACAGTGCTTATGCAGATGAAAAATGTCAGCTAGAGACCCTAAAGTTATTTAAATAATTACATTGCAATGAACCTCATAGGCTGTACAGTCTGATGCAACTAAAAGAACGGTGCAACAGCATGATTAATTCTGTCGGCTGCTGCAGTTGGTTAGCGCACCTTTACGGCAAACAGGATATTCAATAATTTAATTTTCAGTTCTTAAAATTTTAATAACTTTTAGAAGGCATTTTTTTATTTAACCTAATTTCTTTAAGAAATGTTCTAATAAATGAAGAACAATAAGGTTTATTTGTTTGACTTCTCTATTTTACGTTACTGAATCTTAGCGACCGTGATTGCCTGCACATGCTGGGAATAACGTTCAGTACAATTTATATTAATTTTGAATTATTAACACTATAGCAATAACTTAGCAATTTATGTACACAGTTAGTAAATAACCACATATCAATTTACTGAAAAAATCCAACCTTTCCTTGGGGGAGGGGTGAATTGCAACTCTTAAGCGACCGCCATTCCTTGCAACTCCCCTATATGCTTAGAAAACTGCAACAAGATAATAGAAATTGGACCCTACAAATACATTTTTGGTAGAGTAAATATATGGTTGTTGGGGGGGGGTAAGAAGTGACAGTGTCGGAAGATGTATATCTTGAATTTTCGGGGAATAGCATCTGAAGACCTCTTTATTTCAATGAATTTTGCGTTAACTGGTAAACATAAGACACAAAAACTTATATGTAGATCACGTTAAAACACAAAATTCATATCATATACGTTCCTTTCGTGGAATTGATCATCTTTTAGATATTTCAAGTTATTTGTTTCAGATTTAAAATACTTAAACCTTTCTCACATGAAAAGTTGTAAACTCCTGGTCCTCCAGAAACGAATTTCAACCACATAGCAACCAGGTTTTAAAGTGTTGACTATCACTTTAGCCTAGTGTATTAGCTTATTTCCCTTCAACTTACAAGGAAGCAAGTAAGATGACATTTCTACTAGTGTATATCTCGATTATCATAAAGTAGATAGAAAAATATGCTTTTTAATAATAATTACTTTCTCTATAGGCACTATGTATTTAGTGTATAGAGAATGTATTGCACTCCACCAAAAAATTCGAAACCCAGATTTCACCGGAAATATATGTTTTAGGGCCCCCTTTATCTAAAAAAATTTTTTTTGGAAAAAAGGTCCGTGTGTGTGTGTGTGTGTGTCCGTGTGTCTGTGAACACGATAACTCACAAACGAAAAGTAGGTAAAATACCAAACTTGGTATTTAAGTTTAGTATCTTCCAGGGGTGCGACACGAAGATTTTGAGAAAAATCCCCCCACCCCCAACTACCCTTTACATGGAACTTTATTCGAAAATTTTTATTTTCTCAAAAATGGCTCTAACGATTTTGATTAAAATTTCGTATATTAAAGATATTTACCTGGCAAATAAAATGTATATCTTGAATTTTCTGGGAATAGGCTCTGAAGAGTAGTTTATTCTGCATGAATTTTACTAAATTTTGAATAACTGCTAAACCGTAAGAGATGGACAAAAGGTCACTACACACAAAATGTAGAGCACATTAAAACACACAATTTATGTAATATACATTTTTTTCGTGGAGTTCGTCGTTTTTGTGACATTCCTTATTTTTGGTTTCTGCTATGAAAAACGTATACATTTCTCATACAGGAATTTGTCAAGTGTTGTCCATACAAACACAGGAACTTCAGTGCCATGGCAACCAGCTTTTGATTATCACTTTAACCTATGGTACTACCATATTTCACCTCTACTTAAAGGAAGCAAGTAATATGGCTATTTCTGCTAATGTTCTACTGATTAACATGAAGTTAATAGAAGTATAAGCTTTTAAAGAATAGTTTGTTGCAGGGATATAGAGAAAGTCATGTGAATGGAACACATCAGATTTTTTTACAGCAATGTAGAGAAAATCATGTAAATATAACACATCAGAATTTTAGTTTATATTATTACTTAAAATGTCTGCCGTTATCATTTAAGACGCATAGTGTTGGGCATCCAGATGAAGTGAAATGCAATTTTGTTAACCTTATGTTTGTTTTTCAAACTATGTAGGTGTTTAGCATTCAAAACACAGAGATGAGTCGTAAAAGGAAACGTCAAACGAGACACTGAGGATCTGTGTTGGGAGGAGCCCATTGCTGATGACGTCAGTTGCAGCACGCTTTGTTAGTCAAATTAATTTCTCTCGCTTTGTTGGTTGTGAGCCCTTTCTTGGTCTTTCTCCACGTCAAAAGAACGGATGTTTTGTTTTGCGTTTCGCTCATTGTATTGGAATTGCCAAGTGCCAACGGCGAAAATTCAATTACTAAAGCTCGTTATTCTCAGAAATGAATAATTTTGTCTGCGGTTGAGACTAAAGAACGTTCAGAAGGAGTGTTAAATTCCCGTAAATGCCGGCATTGTCTTCTGTTGAACGGTGAAAGGGGAAACAGCAGCGTCCGGGTGAGATTTTGTTAACGATAACGGAGAATAAATCACTCCCTCAAAGGTCCTTAAACCAAAGGACTACAACATTTAAAGCGCAGAATTCATTAACCTAGGAACGCAACATACAATAATTATAGCCGCTTCTTACTCATAAGAGACCATTATCAAATTGATGTTACGGATGGGATGCCTTATAGTAGAAATACATCGAAAAGAAAAGAACTCTGTTTCGACTTTCATTCAAGCCCAAATTGACAACAAAAGAACCTGATATGCTCCATTCACATTACCTTCTCTACATTTCTGCAACAAATTCTTGTTAAAAACTTAATCTTCTGTTTACTTCATGCTAATCGAGACAAACATTAGCAGAAAAGAAATTATTGCTTGCTTCCTTGTAAGTAGAAAGAAATAAGGGAATAAACTAGGCTAAAGTGATAGTGAAATATTTTAAAGGCTGATTGCTATGTGATTGAAATCCGTTTCTTTGCATGGCCAGGAGATGACAAATTCCATATGAGAAATATTTACGTATTTTAAAACTAAAACCAATAACAAGGGATATCTAAAGGCGGTCATCTCCCTGAAATAAATGCAGATAATATAAATCTTTAACTAGCTCTATATTTTTGTCTAGTATTTTTCTTCTATCTCTTACGGTTTACCAGTTTTTCAAAATCCGTCTTCAGAGGCTATTCCCAAAGAATTCAAGATATAGGTACATTTTATTCGTTATGTAAATATCTGTAATATACGACATTTTTAATAAAAATCGTCATTTTGAGAAAATCAAAATGTTTCTATGAAAAGGGTTGTGGGGGTGGAAGATTTTCTTGAAAGTCGTCGTGTCACATCCTTGGAAGATACTGAACTTAAATACCATTTTGGTATTTATGGTCTTTTTGTTTTTGAGCCATGCTGCCCACAGACGTACACAAGCTAAAAATGTTTTTTTTTTATTCAGGGGGTCTCAAAACATATATTTCCGGAGAAATCTCGGTAACGAATTTTTGGGTGCAATACAATACCTTCTCTATACACTATGCACATAGTACGTGTAGAGAAAGTAGAAGAACTTCACAGAATGTATGGTTTAATATCGTTACATTAGATGTTTGCGTTTGCTTATAAAATCACAGATGCAAATAGACTTAATTTCTCCATGTAAAAATACATGAAAGTCATTAGTTATGAATAACCAACATGAAAAATGAGAACAGATCTGTTGTCGTCTCTTGGTGAAGACTATAATTCTTAAAAATGTAATAAAATTAGTTATCTCTTCAGATTTTTTTGCTTTCTTTCTTGGAGGCGTTGGAGAAAAATCTCATCGTGTTCGATTCAGATTACTTTTTCTACCTGTTCAGCAACAAAAGCAAAACAAAAAAAATATTACGACGGATAATTCTTCTAATTCATATGAATCAGGTTAACATTAACAGAAATGAAATTATTATTTAGTTGCTTATAAGTATAATGGAACTAAGGGAATGCATTAAGCCAAAGCGATAGTCCAATATTTTAAAATTTGTCGATCTGGGATTGACATTTAAATTGATTCTCTTTGCATGTCAGGGAGTAAAACAAAAGAAACACGGATGACTTCCTGTTTGAGTATAGCATAGGTATTTTAAAACTAACCAATAACAAGGAATATCTCGGAAATTTTAACTTACAACAAAAAGGTATGTTTTGAAATATCTACATTTTTTAGTAGTATATTTTTGTCTATCTCTTACGGCTTACAAGTTACGCAAAATATATTCAGAATGAAGAAGACTTCAGAAGCTATTCCCAGGAAAATAAAGATATATATTTTATTTGTCATTTAAATATCGTTTATATACGGTATTTTTTATCAAAATTGTCTGAGCCATTTGTGATAAAATCGGAAATTTAGAAAAAAATCTTTTATGTAAACATAGTTGGGGATAGGGGTACTTTCCTGAATATCTTTGTGTCGCACCCTTAGAAGATTAAAAATCAAGTTTGGTATTCAACACACGTTTTTGTTTTTGAGTTATGCTGCACAAAGGCACACACAAATATGTAGCTTTTCTAAAAGTGTTTTTGGGGACCTCAAAGTATGCATTTCTGGTGAAATCTCGGTGTTGCATTTTTGGGTGGAATACAATACCGTTTGTAGTCCTAGATAGAGAAAGTAATTAACGCTATTGTCGAAAAAGTCTGATGTGTTCCATTCACAAGACTTTCTCTACATCTCTGCAACAAATTATTGTTAAAAAGCTTATGCTTCTATTTAGTTCATTCTAATTCAGAAAACATTAGCAGAAATAGTCTTATTACTTGCTTCCTTAAATAGAAGCAAAATAAGGGAGTACCATAGGCTAAAGTGATAGTCAAAAGTTGGCTGCTATATGACTGAAGTTCCTTTGTTTGTATCGACAGGAGCTGACAAATTCTTGTATGAGAAAAGTATGTTTTCCAAAGCTGAAACTAAAATCAAGGTATATCTTAAAAACGATGAACTCCACGAAAAATAACTATATAACATAAATTGTGTGTTTTGATGTGCTCTACATTTTCTGTGTGGTAAGTTTTGTCATCTCTTAAGGTTTAGCAATTATGCAAAAATGCATAAAATTCATCCAGAATAAAGTAGTCTTCAGAGGCTATTCCCAGAAAATTCAAGATGTACATTTTATTTGTCAAGTAAATATCTTAAATATATGAGATTTTAATAAAAATCCTTAGTCATTTTTAAGAAAATCAAAATTTTCGAAAATTTTTCCGTGTAAAGGGTAGTTTGAGGTGGGGGGATTTTCTTGAAAAATCTACGTATCTCATCTTTGGAAGATACCAAACTTAAATACCAAGTTTGGTTTTTAACGGTCTTTTTATTTTTGAGCTATGCTGCCCACAGACACACACACACACACACACACACACGCACAGACAGACAGACAGACACACGGACATTTTTCTAAAAATACTTTTTTTGGATTCTGGGGTCTCAAAACATGTGTTTCCGGTGAAATCTTGGTATCGAATTTTTGGGTGCTTTATAATACCTTCTCTACACCCTATATACATAGTAGGTATAGAGGAAGTAAAAATAGCTTACAAGCTGCAGAAGAAAGCATTCTTTATCAAAGGATTTAGTGTTTTCACCCTAGAGTATATCCTAGATAGAAGTCTTAGAGCCGAATGCAGAAGCCGTGTTGTGGAAATAAAACCTTTCTGGTCAAATTCATCGTAGGGAATTTAGCACTTAAGAAATTCCCCAGGGTCTCGTGCTGGCGTATAGCGGAGCGAAACAAAGGAATTGCTACGTGCGTTGGTAGTCCAAAGGCCCGTTGCCGGGGTCCCCTACTTGTTTTAAACTTGAAGTATACTTGTCTTTTAGTGCAACACTCTTTCTTTCCAGACAAATTGCCCTACTGAGGTACACCATGAAGCCCTTTATGCTTTGCTTTTATCTCCTGAAACAGAGAATGGTTTGATAGGAACGGTTCGATATTCCAAGCAGGAATTCCGAGTGCATCAGTTGCTATTTTAGCATTCGTTTCTGTGTACTTTAAAATGTTTCCAGTCTTAAACTAACAGAGAACATGTTATTCTTATTTTAGTATGTAGAAAAAGCAAACATCTTCATAATTTACATGAATAGTTTTTGGAAATTGTTATTTAATTAGCTTTATACGATATTTTAATGCACCTATTTTTTACTTTCTCTATACGTACTATGTACATAGTGTATAGAGAAGGTATTGCACTCCACCAAAAAATTCGATACCGTAATTTCACCGGATATATATGTTTTAGGGTCCCCTATATCCAAAAAAAGTATTTTCAGAAAAAGGTCCGTGTGTCCCTGTGTCAGTGTGTCAGTGTGTCCGTGTGTCTGTGAACATGATAACTCAAAAACGAAAAGTCGGTAAAATACCAAACGTGGTATTTAAGTTTAGTATCCTCCAGGGATGACACTTTTTTCGAAAATTTTAATTTCCTATAAAATGGCTCTAACGATTTTGATTAAAATATCATATACTAAAGATATTTACCTGAAAAATAAAACGTATATTTTGAATTTTCTGGGAATAGCCTCTGAAGAGTACTTTATCCTGGATGAATTTACGGAATTTTGAATAACTGCTAAACCGTAAGAAATGGACAAAAACTTACTGCACGAAAACTGCAGAGCACGTTAAAACACACAATTTATGTTATATACATTTTTTTTCGTGGAGTTAATCGTTTTTAGACATGCCTTGTTTTCAGTTTCTGTTTTGAAAAACTTATACTTTTCTCATACAGGAATTTGTCAACTGCTGTCCTTACAAAAAAGGAACTTCAGTGACATAACAACCAGCTTTGGAATATCATTTTCACCTATGGTACTCCCTTATTTTGCTTATACTTATAAGGAAGCCAGTAATAAGATTATTTCTGCTAATTTTTTCTGCATAGCATGAAGTAAATAGATGTATAAGTTTTTTTAAGAATAATTTGTAGAGATGTAGAGAAAGGCATGTGAATGGTACACATCAGATTTTTCGTATTGCAGCGGTCATTAGCAAAGCTTGCCACTCTGTGCTTTTAACCATTTGGTACAATTAAATGTTTCTTCAAATTAATAAGGAAGCTGGACCGAAACGGGGTTAATTACAGAATTAATGGAAAAATACTATAACTGCCCCATTATTTAAATATTTCAACGAATATGATTAAACTGTTTTATTACACAGATGAGTTAAGTAATCACAGGTTCCCCTACCTTAGAAATGCATTACAATTAATGCTTGGCTATCATCGTTTGTGTTGTTACAATTTAAGATCTGCCAAGGCTTCTCTTCACTTAAACTAATATAAATACAGAGACAATAGTCACCTAAAAATACTCACGACACACTACCAGAATGGTTTTGCAATTAAATTTGTGATATTAATATATGGCTGCTGAAAGTCTTTCCATAATTTTGTCTTTGCTTACAAATACAACATTAACAAAATCCTTATTGCACAGATTTAAACCAAGTGAAATAAAATAATTAAAGATTGTGAACTTGTCGCCAGGAACTCACCCAATTAGATCACCTCAATCCATGAACGAGAGGATCATTTTATCTCATAATCCCTCAGAGTAACCCAAGTAAAACACAGGTAAGCGACACCAGCGCCGCATGCCGGTCAAACGTTATATGGATAAGAGTTTCAGCGGAGTACTCGTATGAAAATGGTGCAGTGTATTGTTTTGCAAAATTGTGAAATCAGCCATACTGATTTCAGCAAGATATGCCACAGCCCAAAGTCATCTAAAAAAGCTGATGGGTTGCATAAATATGACATTTACTGCGCACTCTTTAACAAACTACATATTTTTATTTTCTCTAGTACACATATGCAATGTACATATAGATAGAGAAGGTAGATTACGCTAGAAATACTTGTTTTGAGGCTACACAGGTTAAAGCGATAGTGTGTTGCATTTTAGGGAGTAAAACAAAAGAGAAGAAATGAATGTTGACTTCCCCCTTGAAGACGTATAAGTAATTTAAAACTGAAACTAATAATAAGGAATATCTCGGAAACGGTTAACACTACAAAAACGTATATGAAAATAATATTGTGTGTTTTAACGTGGTCTACACCTTTTGTGTAGTAACTTTTTATCTATCTCTTACCGTTTATGAGTAGCACAAAATCACCCAGTGTGAAGAGGTCTTGCGAGGCTCTTTACTAGAAAATTCAAGATATACATCTCGTTTATCATAAAAAATATCTTTAAAATATGGTTTCTATTTTAATTAAAATTTTGAGCCGTTTTTGATAAAACTAAAGTTTTGGAGAAATGTTCCATGTAAAGGTTAGTTGGGGGTGGGAGAATTTTGGTATTTCAGCGACTTATCGTTTCTGAGCTACCTATGTCCCCCCCCCACATACACACACATATGACCGTTTTTCTAAAATGAAATCTCAGTATGGAATTTTTGGGTGGAATACAATAGAATCAATAGATAGGTAGAGTCAGACTGAAAAATTCAAAGCCATCGCCGGGATTTGAACCACGGATCTGCTGATCTCTAGCCGTTTGCTCTGCCACTGAGCTACCATGGCAACATGCCGGCATTGAGTTTTTCAGTCTGACTCTACCTATCCAACTCCTGTCCTACACACGGCTTGTGTGAAGAAACAATTAATCAAAGTTTAAGGTTTGTTCCAAATTAAGATGTTCAATCAAGAAAAATATGTTACAAAGATACAAGTTTATTAAGATTAATGCAGTAACTTATTTCTGATAGGTTTGTCGGTAATTCGTGTTTTGAAATAATTAAACACTTAAAATTACTTACGGAATATCTTTTCTGCAAACATAACTGTACATATGACGTTTCGTCCGGGATTAGTCTTCGGGAGGTCTTTGGATCGTGTCCCGCGTCCGACCTGGCCCATGATTTTTTCGGAGGTGCTCCCAGGTCATTAGGCGAATGCTGGAGAAGATTCTTCACCCCCCCCGGACTTCCTATCCCTTCATTTCAGCTTCATTTCATCCCAACCGGTCTCTTTCAGATTTGTAGCCTTCGACGAGGACTGCGGTAGAGGCGCCATTTTGTGGAGGTGACTGTGCTCTGGTAATATAGAGTTCGACGGCGGGATGGCGTTAGTAGTAGTCTGCGGACTCAGGTGCTCTTTCTGGGGAATGAGCCACGGGCTTCTAGCGCTCACCGCGTAGAGATGAGGAACTGCTTGCTAACTGCTAAGGAC
This sequence comes from Hymenopus coronatus, assembly GCA_030762935.1. Classification (NCBI taxonomy): domain Eukaryota; kingdom Metazoa; phylum Arthropoda; class Insecta; order Mantodea; family Hymenopodidae; genus Hymenopus; species Hymenopus coronatus. The sequence continues at coordinate 43,388,567 of CM060892.1, read as the reverse complement.
CCTCCACGATGGCTCTCAACTTGTTCGGATATCGGTCAGTATTACACTCATCTCATCCTTCCTCCAGGAGTCTTAACACTCGTACAATAAGCCCACAGCTGCAGTGTGGAATACCCCTCCGTAACGTACATACACACTTACTATCATGGAAAGCATTCAAAATGTTCGAGTTACATCACCTGTTCTGAACCTGCTTCTAGAGTTAAACAAAACATAGCTTACCTCACTGCTCTGCTCACCTCACCTGAAGGTTGTCTAGCAGTTTTGTTTTCCACACGTCGCTTAATCCAAACAAACACAAACAAAAATGGTAATGATGTTTTGGGCGAATTAACGAGTACAACTGGCAAGCTCTTAGTTACATTAGAACAGTGTAAAATGGAAAGAATGCCTTTAACGTCCATAAAAAGCTTAACGATGTACTTGTTTTGTGTCTAGATGTTAGAAACAGGACTTAAGTTTAATACCGATAAAAAATCTGCATATTATAAGTTTAGGTTACAAGATTCATTATTGTAAAACTCAGATGAAATTAATCATGAGACAATAGACACAAAAGGTTGGTTGTTTACGCCCATGAGACACGCGCCTCCTTTAACCTGGTTGGTCATATCGGAGATTAATGAAATTGGTGAAATGATGCTCAAATGATCTCGGGGTCTATGGAGCTTAAAGTTACTCGACATTCGTCTTCTCAGGATAAGGGAAAACCCCGAAAAAAAACCTTATCCGGGTAACTCGTCCTAAACGAGATTTGAACTCACGAGCTGTTGAATATGAGGCAAATACGCTACCACCACACTACCCAGACGGGCATACACGCCTCTCTGAATGCTTAAGTGAAACATATTTACATGGTGTTCTTCAACTAGTTTTGGAAGACAAAGCGACACCCTCGCTAACATGGGCCAGTAGCTCCTGAACGGCCTTGTGATACTCTCGAAAAACCTAAAATATCTCAGCAGGAAATGGTTGTAGAAATTCCATCGGAGTGCCCTCGTTAGGTCTCTTGGGGATTACGATCCCACAAACCGCCGCTTCAGGTGATACCGGCTTCACCGCATGGCTTGCGGGCATCCCCGGTAACGAAGGAGCACCTCCAACAGCTGCTATAGCTAGGCTCCTCATAATCCTTCAAGAGTTGCTTGGATATCAAAATTAAAATCTCAAAACAAACATAGTGGTGCACAAGGGCCGTTGCACCATAATAGGCAACCGTCGAGGAGCAATTCTTGCCTCCTATCACTCCACAACCCCAAATCTCACCCGCCATCCTGCAAAACCCACGTGGTTAAGTTCTCTCCGAGAACAGGGACACGTCTAACACACCTCGGACTGCCCTCAGCCTGCCAACTGCTCTGGCCTGGTTGTAGAAAAAGTTTGATGTGTTCCATTCACATAACTTTCTTTACATCTGGATAACGAATTATTCTTAAAGAGCTTATTCTTCTATATACCTCGTGGTAATCGAGATAACATTAGCAGAATGGTCTTGTTACTTGCTTTCTTGTAAGTAGAAGGGAAATAAGGGAATACACTAGACTTTAGCGATGGTCAAATCTTTTAAAATCTGGTTGCCATGCGGATGAAATCCGTTTCTTTGCGTAACCAGGAATTGATAAATTCTCGTACGTGAAAAGCTTAAGTATTTTAAAACTGAAACCAATAACAAGGAATATCTGAAAAATGGTCAGCTCCACGAAAAAATGTATGTCATAAAGTGTTGCTTTAACGAGATCCATATATTTTGAGTAGTAAGTTTCTATCTGTTATGCTTTACCAGTTATGCAAAATTGAGCAAAATTCATGCCGAATAAAGAGGTCATCAGAGGCTATTCCCAGAATATATTTTTCTCATGTAAATATCTTAAATATATGGCATTTTAATAAAAATAGTTAGTTGTAGTTTTGAGAAAATCAAAATCTTCAAAATTATTTCCATGTAAACGGTAGTTAGGAATGTGGGGGGAGAGGATTTTTCTCAAAATATTCTTTTCGCATCCTTGGAAAATACTAAACTTAAATACCAAGCTTGATATTTTACTTACTTTTCGTTTTTGAGTTATCTTTCCTTGGACACACACGAACGTTTTTCTAAACATGCTCTTTTTGGATACAGGGGACCCTGAAACGTATATTTCCAGTAAACCCTCGGTATCGAATTTTACCTATATATCATGTCCTTTGTAGAGCTCTGAGCAAAATTAAGTGGTATTTCGCGGTTAATATAGAATGGAACCATAGTAGTTAATATGAGTCCATAAGTAAAACTCAATTTCAGTTCATGTGACTGCTTTAGAATAACTCTCCTCCATCCGTTATGTATATCATCTTATTAATATAAATAATTAAGACAGCTTCCAGTACATGTATATATGTATATATAACACAAATACTGACACATTAAGTAAAGAAAACCATATGAATGTTAAGTTCCATAATAACTTGTGTCGCATAACTACATACCTACTATTTCATATTTAGCAAGCTTTTCGGCACTGATTGATGAATAACTGCTTCATATTGGCCATGGCTTTAGTTTCGTTTCAGCCCATTCTACGCTAAAAAGTTTGTTCGTAAATATGCAACAAGAATATTTTATATTGTAAATGGAGAAATATTGCAGTAATACATTCTGGGGAAAACATGGATGGACATGTACTACGTCATCAAATGTGAAACAATGGCATCTGATTTATAGATATTGTGTTTTGTTAAAGGGAATAAATGTTTACTCACTTCGGCTCTTTTGTTAAACAGCTGTATGAAATATAAATTTCAGATTTTTGACGCTTTCAAAAACAATAGCAAAATCTGTTGATTCTTGAGGAAGAGTATGTAACTTAATATTTACTTTAAAACTTTTATCGTTTGTTATGCATAACAATTATACCACCATCCATTTGAATGATAGCAAATACATAGTGCATAGGTTGAGAAGGTATTGCACTCCACCCAAAAATTCATTGCTGAGAGTTCACCAAAAATATGTATCCAAAAGAATCTGATGTGTTCCAATCGCATGACTTTCTCTACATCTCTGCAACAATTTATTGTTAAAAAGCTTATGCTTCTATTTACTTCACGCTAATCGAGAAAAAAAAAAAAACAGAAATAATCTTATTACTGCTTCCTTGTAAGTAAACGGGAAACAAGAGAGTATCATAGGTTAAAGTGATATTCAAAAGCTGGTTGCTATGTGACTGAAGTTCCTTTATTTGTATGGACACGAGTTGACAAATTCCTGTATGAGAAAAGTATGTTTTTCCAAGCTGAAACCTAAAACAAGGAATATCTAAAAAAAAAAAACGAGGAAGCAAGTAATAAGACTATTTCTGCTAATTTTGTTCGATTAGCATTAAGTAAACAATTTGTTGTTTTAACAATAATTTGTTGTAGAAATGTAGGGAAAGCCATGTGAATGCACATCAGATTGTTTCCTTTATAGTTACAGGAAGCAAGTAATAAAACAATTTCTGTAAATGTTTATCTTGATTAACATGAAGTAGATAGAAAAACAGCTGTTTCACAATAATTTTTTCCAGAGATGTAAAGCAAGTAATGTGAATGGAACACATTGTTTTAAAGTTTGAAGAGACTTTTGAAAGACACTATACATTGTGACTGAAAATAGAATGATTAGCTTTGAAAAACAAAGATGAGGTGAACAGAGGTGGGAACATCTAATGAAAAACGCCTTCAGCCTGCTTTCTTTTGTTCGTATATTCTCTCAGAGGACTGAGGTAAAATTGCTTTTACGTTCGATAGGAAGCACAGATGCAGTATGAGCTCAAGCCTATACATGTTGTTTAAGGGGAGTCGTAATGGAATTTTCATAATTTTCTTTCTATTATCATGTTTTAATTACACATGAATATCTACAATCTCCCGCTCATTTTGGTATAGCTATCATAGAAGTTCGCTAATTGTAAATATTTTAAAATATTGTTGAAAATAATCCTGCACAGTAATTTTTCTTTCTCTACACGTATTATGTACATAGTGTATATAGAATGTATTGCATTCCATCCAAAAATTTGATACTGGAAATACATGTTTTGAGTCCATCTGAATCCAAAAAAAAATTACTGTGTTCCATTCACGTGATTTTCTCTATATCTCTGTAACAAATTATTGTTAATAAGCTTATTCTTTTGTTTATTTCATGCTAATTGAGAAACATTAGCAGAAATAGTCTTCTTTCTTGCTTTATTGTAAGTAGAAGTGAAATAAGGAAGTACCGTAGGTTAAAGTAAAAGCCAAAAGTTGGTTGCTATGAGACTGAAGTTGGTTTGTTTGTATGGACACGAGTTGGTAAATTACTGTATGAGAAAAGTAATTTTTTCAAAGCTGAAACCAAAAATAAGGAATATCTCAAAAACAAAAACAACTCCACGAAAAAATGTATATAACATAAATTGTGTGTTTTAACGTGATCTACAGTTTTTGTGTGTTAAGTTTTTGTCCATCTCTTACGGTTTAGAAGCTATGCAAAATTCATCCAGAATAAAGTAATCTTCAGAGGCTATTCCCAGAAAATTCAAGATATACATTTTATTTGTCAGGTATCTTTAATATACGATATTTTAATCAAAATCTTTAGAGCCATTTTTTAGAAAATCAAAATTTTCGAAAAAAAAAGTTCCATTTAAAGGGTAGTTTGGAGTGGGGGAAATTTTCTTGAAAATCTTCGTGTCGCATCCTTGGAAGATACCACACCTAAATACCAAGTTTGGTTTTTAACGGCCTTTTCGATTTTGAGCTATGTTGCCCACGGGTACACACATTTACACAGACACACACAGGCAGACGGACACACACGGACATTTTTCTAAAAATGCATTTTTTGGATTCTGGAGGTCTCAAAACATGTATTTCCGGTGAAATCTCGGTATCGACTTTTTGGGTACATTACAACACCTTCTCTATACGTGCTATGTACATAGCACGCATAGAGAAAGTAATAAAACATTTTTGAAAAAGGTCCTTGTGTGTGCGTGTGACTGTGTGTGTATGTGTCTGTGTGCGTGTGTGTGTCTATGTGCCTGTGGATAGCATAGCTCAAAAACGAAAAATCCGTTAAATACCAAACTTCGTATTTAAGTTCGTATCTTCCAAGGATGCAACTCGAAGATTTTCAAGAAAATCCCCACATCCCCAACTACCCTTTTCATGGAACATTTTTCGAAAATTTTGATTTTCTCAAAAATGGTCTAAAGATTTTGATTAAAATATCGTATATTAAAGATATTTACCTCAACAATATCTTGAATTTTCTGGAAATATCCTCAGAATACTACTTTATTCTGGAAGAATTTTACGGAATTTTGCATAACTGCTAAACCGTAAGAGATTTTACCACACAAAGAATGTAGAGCATATTAAAACACACAATTTATGTTATATATTTTTTTTTTCTCGCAGAGTTGACTGTTTTTGAGACATTCCTTGTGTTTGGTTTCAGCTTTAAAATGCATACTTTTCTCATACAGGAATTTGTCAACTCCTGTCCATCAAACAAAGGAACTTCAGTCGCATAGCAAACCAGCTTTTGACTATCACTTTCTCCTATGGTACTTCTTATTTCGCTTCTGCTTACAAGAAAGCAAGAAATAAGAGTATTTCTGTTAATTTTTTCTCGATTAGCATTAAGTAAATAAAAGCATTAGCTTTTTCAACAATAATTATTTGCAAAGATTTTGAGAAAGTCATGTGAATGGAATACATCAGATTTTTCCTTTTAATTGTATGCTTGAAAGCAATTTCTGAAGAAGTGAAATTGTCTCTACAAATACCCCTTGTCTCAAAAACTTATTGACACAAAGAGCTGAAAATGTTAGCATATATTTGCACCTAAATAGGCTTTATTTTAACGAAAGTTTTTATGTGTATGGATTAGCCATTTTTACTTTCTCTACACGTACAATGTGCATAGTGAATAAAGAAGGTATTGCACCACACCCTAAAGTTCGATACCGAGATTTCACCGGAAATATATATTTTAGGGTCCCCTGTATCCAAAAATAGCATTTTCAAAAAAAAAAGGTCCACGTGTGTGCGCCCGTGTGTCAGTGTGTCTGTGTGTCCGTGTTTCTGTGAATAGGATAACTCAAAAACTAAAACTAAAGCGACAGTAAAATTAAGCTGGTGAGTATATGAAACAATTGAGTTCGGTCACTTTGCATGGTTCGGTTTAAAAAAGGTTATTTTGTTTAAAACTGAAAACAATAACAATAAATATCTCGAAAATAGTCAACTTTAATAGAAAAACATATATGATATAAATTATGTGTTTTAACTACATCTACGTTTATTGTGCAGGAAGTTTTTGTTTCTCTTACGGTTTATCCATTATGCAAAATTCTGCAAAAATCAACCAGTTTAAAGAGGTCTACAGAGGTTACTTTTAGAATATTCAAAATATACATTCTATTTGTCCTGTAAATATCTTTAATATTGGGTATTTTATCAAAATCGTTAGCTATTTTTTGAGAAAATCAACCCTTTTGAAAAATGTTCCATGTAAACGGTAGTTGATGTTCCCTTTCTTCGTGTCGCATCCTTGGAACATACTTAACATAAATACCAAATTTGGTATTTAGCCGATGTTTCATTTTGAGCTATACTGTCTATAGACAGACAGACGCACACAGATGCTTCCTCTAAAAGTGCTTTTTTCCAACTCGGGGACCTCAAAACATCTATATTTAGTAAAAGTTCGGTATCGTATTTTTTGCAGGAGTACAAATCTATTCTCTATGCAAATTGTACATGCGAGCTGGAGAAATTAATAATATTAATAATTGATAATGATACGTTAAAGGCATTAACTTAAGTTATGACTATTTTTTTGAAACATTTGCTTCTCAGGCTTTCTTAGTTCCTCATTGTTGCTCATTTTGGCCACCCCTGGAGCCAAGTGCTGCGCCCGCAGGAATCTTCCACAGTTACCAACCTATCTTAGAGATAAACACCTGAGACCCTGCCCAAGAATCCATTTTATAAAGTGCATCTCCTGTAAAAACAACATTGTCGAACAACGAGTATCTAAAGAACAGATGTTCTTGTCTAATAGTCGTAATGAAAATGAAAAGGAATGAGAGGTCAAATTATATTAAGAGTAGCTGGGTTAACCACAGAGGGCGTTTAGAAAATAATCTGATTTGTTCCATTCACGTGACTTTCCCTACATCTCTATAACACACTTTTAGTTTCTCTACACGTACTATGTGCATAGTGTATAGAGAAGGTATTGCAATCCACCCAAAAATTCGATACCGAGATTTCACCGGAAATATATGTTTTGTGTGTGTGTGTGTGTGTGTGTTTGCGTGTGTCCACGTGTCTGTGAACACGATAACGGAAAAAAACGAAAAGTCGGTAAAATACCAAACTTGGTATTAAAGTTTAGTATCTTCCAGGGATGCGACACGAAGGTTTTGAGAAAAATCCCCTCTCCCCAAACTACCCTTTACATGGAACTTTTTTGGAAAATATTGATTTTCGCAAAAATGGCTCTAAAGATTTTGATTAAAATATCATATATTAAAGATATTTACCTGACAAACAAAATGTATATCTTGAATTTTCTGGGATTAGCCTCTGGAGACTACTTTATTCTGGGTCACTTTTACGGAATTTTGCATAACTGCTAAACCGTAAGGCTTAGATAAAAACTTACTTCACAAGAAATGTAGAGCACGTTAAAACACACAATTTATGTATATACATTTTCTTCGTGGATTTGATCGTTTTTGAGACATTCATTGTTTTTGGTTTCAGCTATGAAAAACTTAATTTTCTCATATAGGAATTTCTCAACTCCTATCCATATAAATAAAGGAACTTCAACCAGCAACCAGCAACCAGCAACCAGCTTTTGACTATCACTTTAACCTATGTTACTCGCTTATTTTGCTTCTACTTATAAGGAAACAAGTAATAAGACTATTTCTGCTAATTTGTTCTCGATTAGCAGGAAGTGAATAGAGGCATAAGCTTTTTAACAATACTTTGTTACAGAGATGTAGAGAAAGTCATGTGAATGGTACATATAAGATTTTTGTTAATAGGCTTATTCTTCTATTTTGCTTCATGCTAATCGAGATAAACAATAGCAGAAATGGACTTATTACTTAGTTCCTTATTAATTAGTAGGAAAATAAGGCTAAACCGACGTCAAATGCTTTAAAGTGTGGTTGCTATGGATTGAAATTCGTTTCTTTCCGTGGCCAGGAGTTGACAAGTTCCCGTGGAAGAATGGTTTTTATGTAATTTAAAACCAATAACAAAAATAAATATCAGATTGTTATATAACAACACACACCACAGACACACACATAAACACACACGGATATTGCTCTAAAATGCTTATTTTGGATTCAGGGTGTCCCAAAACATGTATGTCTGGTGAATTTTCGGTATCGAATTTTTGGGTGCATTACACTACCTTTTCTATACACTATGAATTTAGTATGTGTAGAGAAAGTAAAAATGAATTATGAAAATGTAATAATGTGTTCCATTCTCATAACTCTTTGATTGAGATTCCAACTGAAACATTTCAAATATCGCCCTCCGTGGTGTAATGCTTACCATGCCAACTTCATATACCCAAGGTCGCGGGTTCAAACCCGGCGGAGGATGATGGATATTTTCGGGCGGAAAAATCCTTAGCAAGGCTTCCTTCGGAAGGGAAGTAAAACCGTGGGTCCCGTGTGGTAGATTTTCGTCACGTAAAAGAACCTCAATCCTGATAGAGTGGCCTCTGAGCAAATTTAAGCGGTCTTTCACGCCCTTCTATTTTCAATACGCTAATTAAATACGCATTAGCAGAAATGGTCTTGTTCCTTAGTTCCGTGTAATATACAATCGAAATAAGGGAATGTGCTGGCTTAAAACGATAGTCAAATTTTGTAAAAGCTGTCGATATGCGATGCAAATGAAATTCCGTTCTGTTTACATGATCAGGATGAAACTAATGACCTCCCATTTGGAAAGTATTGCAAATTTGCAAACTAATTGCAAGGAATATCTCGGAAAGGGTTAACTTAAAAAAAAAGTGTAAAGACATGATTTGAGTTCTAACGAGATATGCGTTTTTGTGCAGTAAGTTTCTTTTGTCTATTTCTTACAGTTTGCCAGTTATGCAAAAGTCATCCAGACTTCAGAAACTATTCCCAGAAATTCACGATACATAATTTATTTCTGCCGAAAATGTCTTAAGCTTGTGATACTTTAGCAAAATCGTTGGTCACTTTAAAAGAAATATATTTTCGAAATAGTTTCCGTGTAAAGAGTAGCTTGGGTTGCAGTTGGTCTGAAAATCTTCGTGTCGTATTCTTGGAAGATACTCCAACTGTTTATTACTTTCTCTATACGTATTATGCACATAGTGTATATAGTGTATAGAAAAGGTATTGTATTGCAGCCAAAAATTCGATACCAAGATTTCACCGAAATATATGTTTTGAGACCCCCTGTATCCAAAAAAGCATGTTTAGAAAAACGTCCGCGCGTGTGTGTGCGAGTGTCGGCAGCAGAGCTCAAAAATGAAAATATCTTTAAAAACCAAACTTGGTATTTAAGTTTGGTATCTTCCAAGGATACGACATAAAGATTTTCAAGAACCCCCCTACCCCCAACTACCCTTTACATGGAAAACATTTTGAAAATTTTGATTTTCTTAAAAATGACTAACGCTTCTGATTAAAATTTCGTATATTTAAGATATTTACTTGTCAAATAAAATGTATATCCTGAATTTTCTGGGAATAGCCTCTGAAGACTACTTTATTCTGAATGAATTTAACGGATTTTTACATAATTGCTAAACCGTAAGAGATGAACAAAAACTTACTACTTATAAAATGTAGAGCACACTAAAGCACACCATTTATGTTACATACATTTTTTCGTGGAGTTGATCGTTTTTAAGATATTCCTTGTTTTTAGTTTCAGCTTTGAAAAACATACTTTTCTCATACAGGAAGTTGCCAACTCCTGTCCCTGCAAACAAATGAACTTAAGTCACACAGCAACCAGCTTTGGCTATCTCTTTAACTTATGGTACTCCCTTATTTCGGTTCTACTTATAAGGAAGCAAGTAATAAGACTATTTCTGCTAATGTTTTGTCTATTAGCATGAAGTAAATAGAAGCATAAGCTTTTTAACAACACTTTTTGCAGAGATGTAAAGTCATGTGAACGGAGCACATCAGATTTTTTTTTATTTGTTTTGATTATCACTGTTACGAAATTCTTTTTGCTCATCGGTTTGGTGACAATTTATTACAAATATGTCGGTGAGCTGGTTGAAATTCTCACTGTTTTATATATATATATAATTACACACTCTAATAGGTATTATTATTACGTCTTAGAGTTGTGGTCGCGAGGGAGATAATGCATTACAGGTAATATAATACTTGTAAATAATATACTGGTTTCAATGGAAAAATGTTCTTGTACATTCTTCAACATCACTGGATACAATAATTATTAACACTGTATGATGACACAGGTAAATTAAGATTGCATTCCACAGCACGCGTTCCCATAGGACGCTACCCTTGTGCGAGCAATGATGATCACATGAAGACTGACCAATAAGGAATGCGCACGGTTGAGCGTCTATTCATCTCTTATATAGGCTCGAAACTTATTTTATATGCTTCTCCTTATTAAACATTCTTTAAGGAAGTGTATAATACGGACTTCCTTTTATTTATAAATAAATTACTTTTGGTGCATATAATATTTATTTCATAAGGAATATTTAAATATGGGTATACAACGCTTGGGAATACGTTATACTAGAAAGAACAACTTCCTTTTTCAATAACGTAGCAATGCAATTATCATTGTTGAATTTTTTCAAATAATTATTGTTGATCATAAATGAAATTATACTTAAAAATCTGATGTGTACCATTCACATGACTTTCTCTATATACCTGCAACAAATTATTCTTAAAAAGCTTATACTTATATTTACTTTATGCTAATCAGAAAAAAATAGCAGAAATAGTCTTATTACTCGCTTCCTTGTAAGTAGGAGCGAAATAAGGGACGACCATAGGTTAAAGTGATAGTCAAAAGCTGGTTGCTATGTCAATGAAGTTCCTTTGTTTATATGGATAGGAGTTGACAAGGTCATGTATGAGAAAAGTATACGTTTTTCATAGCAGAAACCAAAAATAAGGAATGTCTAAAAAACGACGAACTCCACGAAAAAAATGTATATTACATAAATTGTGTGTTTTAACGTGCTCTACATTTTGTGTGTAGTGAGCTTTTGTCCATCTCTTACGGTTTAGCAGTTATTTAAAATTTAGTAAAACTCATGCGGAATAAACCACTCTTCAGAGGCTATTCCCAGAAAATTCAAAATATGCATTTTATTTGTCAGGTAAATATCTTTAATATACGAAATTTTAATCAAAATCGTTAGAGCCATTTTTGCGAAAATCAAAATTTTCGAAAAAAGTTCCATGTAAAGGGTAGTTGGAGGTGGGGGGATTTTTCTCAAAATCTTCCTGTCACAACCCAGGAAGATAGTTAACTTAAATACCAAGTTTGGTATTTTACCGACTTTTCGTTTTTGAGTTATCGTGTTCACAGACACACGGACACACTGACACACTGACATACGGACACACGGACATACGGATACATGGACACACGGACACACTGACACACGGACACACACACACACACGGACCTTTTTGAGAAAATGCTTCTTTTGGATATTGGGGACCCTAAAACATATATTTCCAGTGAAATCTCGGTATCGAATTTTTGGGTGGAGTACAATACTTTCTCTATACACTATATACATAGTGCGTATAGAGAAAGTAAAAAAAAAAACACATTAAATTCAATATTCTGATATTCACAGATTACTTTCAGGCTAGTTACTTTCAGTAATTAATTTTTTTCTTTTCCACATAATCAATAAATCAACATGGCATCACTTTCCTTCCATTAACATAAAATAAACAATTGATATGAAAACGCTTGGCTTACATATATTAACATCTCATTTTCAAAGACACACGAACGCACAAACGGAACTTTTTCTAAAGAGTTTTCTTTTAATACAGGGGAGCCTTATATGTGTATTTCCAGTGAAATCTTTGTATCGAATTTTTTTGGTGGAATTCAGTGCCATCTCTGTCTGCCAAGTAGAGAAAGTAAAAATAAGAACAATGTTCGACTTTTCATATCACTTAAACTGCTACAAACAGAAAAACATTTTGTGTGCATTTTGACAGCCAGAAGTTTATCGTTCTATGCCAGTTGAGGCTCTATACATTTAACAATAACATCATTTGTTTCATGAAAACATCATAGCGTTATTGGATACCCTCCCTCGGGCAAATCAACTGGTTTTTGTTTCAAACTTTTTATGCCACTCGTAATTTGCTTATGACGTAGCAGCTGTTTGTTGAATATACTGCAGAAGTGACTTGTTGCATTTGCACAACGGATTCACAAAAAACTGCAGTACACAAAATAATTGTCATGTCAGGCATGCAATTTGTCAAATACAACGGTCTGGTGATTTAGTGGCAGAAACAAAAAAAATCTGATGTGCTCCATTCGTGTGAGTTTCTCTGTAACGAACTATTGTTGAAAATCTTATTACTTGCTCTACAGTACTATGTACATAGTGTATAATGTATACCGAGATTTCACCGTAAATATGTTTTAGGGTTCCCTGTATCCAAAAAAAAAGCATTTTCAGAAAAAGTGTCTGTGAACCTATAGATCAAAAACGAAAAGTCGGTAAAATGCCAAACTTGGAATTAAATTTGGCATCTTCCAGGGATGCGACACGAAGGTTTTGAGAAAAATCCGCGCACCCCAAACTACCCTTTACATGGAACTTTTTCGAAAATTTTAATTTTCTTAAATATGGTTCTAACGATTTTGACTAAAATATCATATATTAAAGATATTTACCTGACAACTAAACTGTATACCTTGAATTTTCTGGGAATAGCCTCTGAAGGCTACTTTATTCTGGATCACTTTTACGGAATTTTGCATAACTGCTAAACCATAAGAGATGAACAAAAACTTACCACTCAAAAAATGCTGAGCACGTTAAAACACACAGTATATGTTATATACTTTTTTTTCGTGGAGTTGATAGTTTTTGAGACATCCCTTGTGTTTAGTTTCACCTTTAAAAAACATAAATTTCTCATACAGGAACCTGTCAGCTCCTGTCCTTACAAACAAAGAAACTTCAGTCACAGAGCAACCAGCCTTTGACTATCTCCTTAACCCATAATACTCCCTTATTTCGCTTCTTCTTACGAGGAAGCAGGTAATAAGACTATTCCTTCTATTTTTTTCTCGATTAGCATAAAGCAAATGGAAGCATAGACTTTTTAACAATATTTTGTTGCAGAGATGTAGAGGAAGTCATGCGAATGGAACACTCATTTTCTCTCTACTCCATCCTAATTGAGTTAAACATTAGCAGAAATGCATTCTTGTAAGTAGAAGGGAAATAATGGAATACACTAAGCTTATATGATTGTCAAATGTTTTAAAAGTTGGTTGCCATGTGGGTGTAAACGTTTCTTTACATTGCCAGGAGTTAGCAAACTCCCGTATGTGAAAAGTTTTAAATATTTTAAAACTGAAACTAAAAACAAGGAATGTTTAAAAATGGTCAACCCCACGAAAAAATCTATATGACATTTTTTGTCTATCTCTTATAGTAATGCAAAATCCAGTAACATTCATCCAGAATAAACTGGTCTTCACAGGAGCTAGAAAATTCAAGATACACATTTTATTTGTCGTATAAGCATATTTAATGTATGATATTTTAATCAAAATTGTTAAAGCCATTTTTGAGAAAATCAAAATTTTCAAAGTTTTTTCATGTAAAGGGTAGTTTGGGGTTGGGGGGATTTTCCTCAAAATCATCCGTGTAGCATCCTAGTAAGATATTAAACTTATATATCAAGTTTCTTATTTTACCGATTTTTCGTTTTTGAGTTACCGTGTTCAAAACACATGGACCTTTTTTTAAAAATATTTTTAATACAGGGGGACCTTAAACTATATTTTTAGTGAAATCCCAGTATAGAATTTTTGGGTGGAATGTAATACTTCTGTATACACTATATGCATGGTACGTGTAGAGAAAGTAATTATCGAAATATTACATCCATGAAATATTACATCCTTAGAATCCGAAAATCTGCAAGATGTCAAGTCAAAATTTTAACAGTTTTAGTAAGATAATGCATGTGTGAAATTCGGAAAATCCACAGTATTGAAGATGTGTTGAAATAGTGGTATTTATGTCATTCCTGCTTGCATGGTTGTTTACATAATAACTTGTGACTGTCTAAATTCATTATACTAGTAAAACGGGCCTCTTGATGTATAGAAAAGTGCAGTTTTACAGTATGTGAATTCTGTCATATTATATTCCTTTTTCTAGTCCATATGTACAGTGTACTTAGTGGATAGAGAAGGTATTGTATTCCACCAAAAATTCGAGGTCAAGATTTCGCCGGAAATATATGTTTTTAGGTCCCCTGTGTCCAAAAAAGCATTTTAGAAAAAGGTCAGCGTGTGTCTATGGACAGCATAGTTCAAAAACTATACGACCGTTAAATATCAAACATTGTACTTAAATTTGATATCTTCCAAGAATGCGACTCGAAGATTTAAAAAAAAAATCCCTCACCTCAAACTATCCTTTACATGAATATTTTTTGAAGGTTGTGTTTTTCTCAAAAATGGTTCTATCGATTTTGATTAAAATAACTTATATTAAAGCTATTTGCATCTCAAAAAATGTATATCTTGCATTTTCTGAGAATTGCTTCTTAACACCTGTTCAAACAAAATGAGTTTTGTATAACTGGAAAACCGTAAGAGCTTCACAAAACTTTCTACATAAAAATGTAGATCTCGTTATAACATACAGTTAATGCCATATACATCTTTGTTGGAAAGTTGACCGTTTCCGAACTATTCATTGTTATTGGTTTCAATTTTAAACTCCGCATCTTCTAAACTGGGATCACCTTTCGTTCGTTTTTTTTTTTTTTTTTTTTTTTTTTTTTTGGAAATACAAAGCGAATCGACCTATTGTTACATATCGATTGCCTTTTAAAAGATTTGACCAATCGACCAATTATGTTAACGTTTATCTCGTTTAGCATGATGTAGATAGCAGAATAATAATCTCTGGAAGAATAGTTTATAGATCAGGCAGAGAAAATAATGTGAATACAACACATCAGATTTTTTTATATTGACCCTAATGAGAGTAGAAAAATTATTTTTCGTACGTCCCAAAACTTGATTTTTCAAAATTTTATAATTTACTTATCAAAATATATTTCTTGAATTTGGGAAATCCATTGAGATTTTTCCTTTTTTTTTTTTTTGATAGTGTTTTAACGCCCGCTTTAACTACTAATGGAACCGCAGGCGGTGACACTGATGATACATGAGTGATGATGGAGCACCGGTGGAATGCGATGGCGGGGGAAACCGGAGTACCCGGAGAAAACCTGCTCCAGCGCCCTTTTGTCCACCACAAATCTCACATGCGGTCGCTTGGATCGAACCCCGGCCGTCTAGAGAGTTTTCCTTAGCTACTTGACCATATAGTCTCATTAAGTCCTCTACGAGAAAGTAAAGTCTCGCACCCTTGGTGTACTTATTTATAGCTCACTGATCTCTATCCCAAATGTAATTCCTACAGCACCCTGAGGCCACCTGCTTCTCTCTACGCATGCGCAAGACAACTTCACCCTGAGCCTACTATCTCTTAACGATACACAGGATGCACTCCTACCCCTCACAAGGTATGCTACAGTAGTGTCCCCCTTTATTTTGATTCGTATATATTCTTCCACCTGCTTGGATAGGTGTTAGCCGTTTCCAATCAAGAGACATTCTAATCAATATAGTCTAGAGTTGGTCTAATCTCCTGGCCAATGGACGGCCAATACTTCTCTTTCCTATTGGTCTCTAGTGCAGTCTTATTTTGGGGAATCTTTCATCAGCCATTCTTTGTACATGTTATCATCAGTACTCCTTTAAGTTGTTGAGCTTCATTGAATTATATATTTTTAAGGCTTCTCTGTTATTTTAATTTCGTGTTTATTTAAATGGTGAATCCCACCTAAATGTAAAAAAACCATTTCCGTTACTTAGATTCTTCTTCTGTCAGGGCCTTTTATGCTCCAAATTTTCACTTCGTATGTAAGCGTAGTGATAGCCATCTTCTTATAAAATTTAATGTGTGTATATTGCTTTATTTTTCTTTTAATGTATGTCGAATAGTATCATAGATTCTATAATATTAATTGATTTCTGTTTTATAATCGAGTTGTCTGCGTTCTGATTTCTTTCTCAGGGGTACTAGATTCTTTTCTGGGCTGGGCGGGAAATTATTCTTTAACTAAAGTGGAAGTATGAATGTGTGTGTTTGTTTGTTTAATAGCATAAACGAGAAAAAAAAACGTTATTAAACACTATAGGTCAGCGAAAAAACATTAGCAGTTGTTTCAAAAGTCAAAGCCCCCAATATAACCATAGGAGGCTTTGTTGTAATGCACCCAGTGTGGGATAGGAATTAGCTGCGCATCGTTAGGGGGTAATAGGAACAGATTTGCGTTAATACTTTTTTGAAAATGTCTTTTGATTGTCTACTTCAAGAAGTCTAATATTAGAGCTATCTCGTGCATGCAGAGAGGAGGTAGAAGACCTCAGGAGTAGGCGCAGGAGGGGTGGGACCGGGGAGAGATAGGAGCGCTATAAATAAGTACATCTAAGGATGCGAGGATACAGACTATCACTCGTAAGAATGAAGAGAATACATGGTTGGGAAGTTGTGGGGAAAACCCAATAGATTACTTTAATTCTACATAAATCACCTCATGCATTCTGTTCTGCTGAAAGTTAAACAAATTGAAATAGAACTTGCCCCTTTACTCAACGTCTATCAAGAGTGCGTCTTGCTGCGTTTGTAGCTCCGATGTAAGGGCTTCTTATAGCCTACTTCTCGAAGTCTTTATAGATAAAACCATGCCTTTGTCAGCGTGCTCATGAGGCCACGAATGTGTAATTATGTACGATTTTTTGCCTCCAATATCAGTTGCTCAAACTGACACGTTACCTCTTGATTCATGAAATATATAATTTACCAAACATAACCTCTATTATTTGTGGACAATGTCCTACTTATGGCGGAATCAGAATGAGGTCTCCAAATAAGGGCACACAATTTCCAAATGGTGGTCAATAGATATAACGGCAAAGTATCAATAAATAAAAACAATAGCATTTAAGGCAAATATGGAATAAGAGCCATAATAGTTTTGGAGAATAAAATAGTGCACCATGTAACACATTTTAAATACTTAGGATATTACATTACATATGAAAAAGATAAAGATATAGAAAATAAAATATCTATCCAGGCAATATGTGGAACCATTAAAAACAAGAAAAAGACACAAAACTTAAACTATAAGACAATGGATATTCCTCCTTTTTTTGTAGTCGCCCTCCGTGGTGTAATGATTACCATGCTAACTTCATACACCCAAGGTCGCGGGTTCAAACCCGGCGGAGGACAATGACTTTTTTCGGGTGTAAAAATCCTTAGCATGGCTTCCTTCGGAAGGGAAGTAAAGCCGTCGGTCACGTGTCGTAGGTTTATGGCACGTAAAAGGACCTCGAGCCTGATAGAGAGGCCTCTGAGCAAATTTAAACGGTCTTTCACGCCCAGTATAGGACGGGACGCTGAGAACCACAGACGTTAAAGAGCGTCCAAAATGACACTCTATTTTATTTTTTGTATGGAAGTGAAACCTGGATAGTACATCAAAGGAAAGAAGCAGGATACAAGCAGTAGAGATGTTACTTTTGCAGAACTTGAAAGGATGTACATTTTCAGATAGAACAAAATATGATCAAATAATAGAATTATATATACATATATCTGGGTCCTCCGTTTTCCCTCGCCACTCATTCCACCAATCGCACCATTTATCATCCATTTCGCTTTAATTTCATATCATCCACTTCCTCACGCTTGAGCCTGGCTATGGGCCGATTACTCAAAGTTTCTTCATTCTGTGTTTGTGTGTCGTTGGCTCCCCAACAGGCTTCTGACCCGCTTGTAAGTCCTAGGGGGGTGACAGTCTTAAAATATGGGGAGGGTTAGCTGATTTATTATATATATATATATATATATATATATATATATATGAGTTAGCAGACAAAATTAAAACAAACAACAAGAAATGGACTGAACACTTAATGAGGATGAGTGAAGAAAGGATACCAAAAAGAGCCTTCCAATACAACCCAGGAGGAATAAGAGATGTTGGCCGTTAAAGATGGACACCAGAGAACTTCCCGGATCGGGCTATTTAGCCTCAGCCATGTGGAAGAAGATCCTAATATGACCATCGAGGACCCTACAATATACATTTCAAAAAATGTGCCCATTTATTACAATTTTACACCTTAAGTGATGTTTTCCCCATAATGCCGTAGGTTTTGTTTCGATTGTGCTAATTTTTACTTTCTCTACACGTTCTATGTACTTAGTGTATACAGAAGGTATTGTAATGCACCTAAAAATTCGATACCGAGATTTCAACGGAAATATGTTTTGATACCCACTGAATCCAAAGAAAAAAGCATTTTTAGAAAAATGTCCGTGTGTGTGTGTGTGTGTGTCTGTGGGCTGTGGGCAGCATAACTCAAAAACAAAAAGGGGCGTTAAAAACGAAACTCGGTATTTAAGTTTGGTATCTTCCAAGGATGCAACACGAAGATATTCAAGAAAATCCCCCTACCCCAAACCACTCTTTATATGGAAAAAAAAATCGAAAATTTTGATTTTCTTAAAAATGGCTCTAACGATTTTGATTAAATTCTTTTATATCTAAGATATTTACTTGCCAAATAAAATTTATATCTTGAATTTCCTGGGAATAGCCTCTAAGACTACTTTATTCTGGATGAATTTTACGGAATTGTGCAGAACTGCTAAACCGTAAGAAATGGGGAAAAACTCACAGAAAATGTAGAACCACATTAAAACACACAAATTTTGTTATATACATTTTTTGTGGAGTTGCTCGTTTTTAAAGTATTCCTTGTTCTTAGTTTTAGCTTTGAAAAACGTATACTTTTCTCCTACAGGAATTTGTCAACTCCTGTCCATACAAACAAAGGAACATCAGTCACATAGCAACAAGCTTTTGTTATCACTTTAACTTATGATACTCCCTTATTTCGCTTCTACTTACATAGAAGCAAGTAATAAGACTATTTGCGCTAATTTTTTTCTCGATTAGCATGTAGTAAATAGAAGCATAAGCTTTTTAACAATAATTTGTTGCAGAGATGCAGAGAAGGTCATGTGAATGGAACACATCAGATTTGTTTAATATTAAAGTCGACGAAGTTTTCATTTAGTTTGTTTTCTACTATTTTCGTATTTCCAAACAAGGCTTGATCATCTGCAAATAAAATTGTTTTATGTCAGTTCGTCAAATCTCTGGGGCCATTGTATTGTTGCGGTAAACGCTCCAGTATATCTTAATAACATTTTCTTTGGGTTTCCTCTCAAAAGTCGCTGAATTTTATATACAATTTTCCCACCCATACACAGCTCCTTATTACTGAAAATATGAATTTACAGTATTTAGCAATTTTGTTGACTGGATTGTGGTTTTCTTTTCAAACACTGGACAAGTTCATCATCGGTGCTTTCTGCTTTGTTTTAATATGTTAATTTTGTTGTGTACATATGGAAATAAAGTTTTAAATGTTAGAGACCTGAATATAAATGTTAGATAATAATTTCAGCATCACTAACAGTGCTGTATGTATGATCTGAAACTATTCCAAAAGCGTACCATTAACTGTTCATAGTTCGCTGAGCTGCCACGGGGTTGAAACGCCACAGTGAGTCTGGAAATCTTCATGAAGCGATGATATCCCAGGGGTAAATCCTTTAATGCATCGCTTAAGCTAAAGCCCTTCACAAACGTCATCGCTTTTGTGTACTTGAGTGATTTCGTGGCAAGCAGTAACATTTCATACAGTTTACATATGAGAACACTTTATTACTTTCGCTACACGTACTATGTACATAGTGTATAGAGAAGGTATTGTACTGCACCCAAAAATTAGATACCGAGATTTCACCGGAAATATATGTTTTGAAACCCCCGAATCCAAAAAAAAAAAGCATTTTTAGAAAAAAAGTCCGTGTGTGAATCTGTCTGTGTGTGTGTGTGTCTGTGGGCAGCATAGCTCAAAAACGAAAAGACCGTTAAAAACCAAACTTGGTATTTAAGTTTGGTATCTGCCAAGGATGCGACACGAAGACTTTCAAGAAAATCCCCCCACTCCAGACTACCGTTTTCATGGAAAAAAAATCGAAAATGTTTATTTTCTTATAAATGGCTCTAACGATTATGATTAAAATCTCTTATATTCAAGATATTTACTTGGCAAATAAAATTTATATCTTTAATTTTCTGGAATAGCCTCTGAAGACTAATTTATTCTGGATGAATTTTACGGAATTTTACATAACTGCTAAACGTAAAGAGATGGACAAAAAATTACCACACAATGAATGTAGGGCACGTTAAAACACACAATTTAAGTTATGTAACTTTTTTCTTGGACTTCATCGTTTTTAAGATCGTTGTATTTCGTTTCAACTTTGAAAAACTTATACCTTTCTCATACAGGAATTTTTCAACTCTTGTCCATACAAACAAAGGAACTTCAGTCACATAGCAACCAGCTTTTGACTATCACTTTAACCTATGGTACTACCTTATTTCACTTCTATTTATAAGGAAGCAAGTAATAAGACTATTTCTGCTATTTTTTTCTGAATTAGCATGAAGTAAACAGAAATATAAGCTTTTTAACAATATTTTGTTCCAGAGATGTAGAGAAAGTCATGGAATGAGGCAATCAAAGTTTATATTTGTTCAGTAGTTGTGTTTTATCTCGTCCATTCACTTCCATTTATTCCTTTATTCATCTGAAGTAACAAGTTACTTGTAAAATTTCTTTACCTGACCTAGAAAATACAGGTTGACCCCGTAGCTCCCGCCTGCTGTGCTGTGCGTCCCAGGTTAGATTCCCAGCTGGGGGCAAGGGAATTTTTTCTAGCCTAGAACATTCCAATATCTCCCCAGATACTGGACATATAAACATCAAACTTAAAGATAAATCGAAATCCAATAGTACACAAGTTGACATACTTGCCGATAAACAGTATGTTCTAAATGGAAATGTCACCGATATGACCCCTCGCTAAGGCCAGAGTATAAATGGAACATAGCATACAAATTTAAGATGACGTATATGTGAAATTTTAACCAAAAATTGCGAAAAATTAAACAAGTGTCTTTTTTCAAAATAAGATAACATGAATCGTTTTTCCCACTTAACAACTTTAAACTGCTGGTCAACTGAAGCTATACATGGGCAGACGAATGTTTTATTAACAGACACACCTCGTTTTCTTGCAAACTTTTCTCCCAACCCTTCTCCAATTTCAAAGTGCTCTAAACGATGCAATAGTTTACTAATTTGCTTCAATTTCATACTACTATATATTTTTCGAAATGGTGCTCCAGTTTTGAGAAACGCGAGATGGATCCGGAAAATAAAGACCAGTTTGTAAAAAAATCACAAAATATTTGTTTTCACATTTACTTCTACACAAAAGAGCATTCCTTAACCTATTTTTACTTTCTCTACACGTACTATATACATAGTATATAGAATAGGTATTGTATTACACCCAAAATTCGATACTGATATTTTACCGGAAATGCATGTTTTGAGACCCCCTGAATAAAAAAAACATTTTTAAAAAAATACGTCTGTGTCTGTGGGCAGCATAGCTCAAAAACAAAAAGTCATTTAAATACAAAACTTGGTATATAAGTTTTGTATCTTCCAAGGATGCGACATGAAGATTTTCAAGAAAAGTCCCCCCCCACCGCCAACTACATTTACATGGAAACATTTTCGAAAAATTTTATTTTCTCAAAAATGGCTCTTTGATTTAAGGGTTGTATATTAAAGATATTTACATGACAAATAAAACGTATATCTTGAATTTTCTGGAAATAGCCTCTGAAGACATGTTTATTCTGAGTAAATCTTGCGGAATTTTGCATCATTGGTAAATCGTAAGAGCTAGACAAAAACTTACCATACAAAAAATGTAGAGCTTGTTCAAACATGCATTTTATGTTATATGCATTTTTCTTGGAGTTGACTGTTTTTATGATATTTCTTCTTATTGATTTTAGTTTTAAAATACTTAATACTTTTCTATGTGGGAACTTATCAACACCTGACCAAGCAAATAGTCGGATTTCTAAATCATAGTAGCCACATTTTAATGCATTTGACTCCCGGTTTAGCCTAGTGTATCC
The DNA here is from genome assembly GCA_030762935.1 of Hymenopus coronatus. NCBI lineage: Eukaryota > Metazoa > Arthropoda > Insecta > Mantodea > Hymenopodidae > Hymenopus > Hymenopus coronatus. The sequence goes on along the minus strand of CM060892.1, from coordinate 43,366,080 downwards.
CTCTTATCTCCCTTCTACCTATAAGGAACTAAGTAATGAAACCTTTCTTCTAATGTTTACCCCGGTTAACATGAAGTAGATAGAAAAATAAGCTTACTAACAATAATTTCTTACAGAAAGGTAGAGAGGCCATGTGATTGGCACACTTCAGATTTTTAACTTTACCGAATGTCATTAATGATTCAACATCATTAAGAAAAGGGGAAAAAAAATCTTTGCTACATGCGAGAAGCGAACCTACGACCTTCACCAGAGGAGTTACCTACTTTTTGCCACAACGCTTCAGTGAACATGCATGGAAGATGGCAGGTTTAGTAATGCCATACAATCCAAACTGTATAATGTTTTGCGTCGTTAATACTTTTAGTTAATATTGAAATTTTACTGTTGAAGAAGTATAAGTTACAAATTTAGCTATTATTGATCATTTAGGTTAGTAATACTAAAACTTGGAACCTGTGACAGCTTACTGCCGCCACAACTGTAATGCGGATGGAGTACACAAGGCGCGGTGTCGTGTAGGACTTAGATGAATTTGGCGTTTCAGACATGACTTTTTTTTTGTCCATGAGTGTACATACATGCTAGAGAGAGTAAAAATAGAGCTATTTGTCCACTTTTACGATATAGAAAAGCCCAAATGAAACATATATCATAATGGCAATCCTTGCCAGCCTCCTAAAATAGCGCTTATAAGTCATGGCGAATCGATATACCTGCTTTAGTAACTTTGCATGCTAAACTGTACTTTGTAACATTTTCTCAGCGATATCCTTAGCTTATGTTCGTTTGAAACGGCAGCCGTAACGGGTAGTTATCAGATAGTGAACTGTACTTTTGCTGTATGTAGAATACGCCTTTCAACTATTTATGTGCACACAACAGTGAAGCATAATTTATAGGAGTATAGAAGGCTCTATATCAGATGCAGTAACGGTTATTATAACTTCTCAGACAAGAGGCTCATGTGGTTGCAGATTAACAGAAAAACTCAAGATGTGTTCCATTCATATTACTTTCTCTACCTATTCTACAAAAAACTTCTTACAAAAGATTATTCTTCATTTTACTCCATGCTTATCAACATAAACTTTAGCAGAATGATCTTATTACTTAGTTCCGTATACGCAGAAGGGAAATAAGGGAATACACTATGCTAAGGCGATAGTCATATGATTTAAAAGCTGTCGCTATGCAATTGTTGTTGAATTTTACTTCTTTGCATGGCGTAAAACAAAAGAAGCTTATATGACTTCTTGTTGAGAAAAGTAAGTATTTTAAAACTGAAACCAATAACAAGAAATATCTCGGAAACTGTTAGCTCCACAACAAAAATGTAAAGGACATAAATTGTGTGCTTTGAAGTGGTCTTAGTTTTTGTGTAGTAAGTTTTGTCCATCTTTAAAAGATATGCAAAGTAATCCAGCATGAAAAGGTCTTTAGATGCTATGTAATTCAAAATATACATTTTATTTGTAGTATAAAGATCTTTAAATGTTATTTTATTCAAAATCGTTAGAGCCATTTTTGATAAAATCAAATTTTTTGGATTTTTTTCCATGTAAACGGGTGGGGAGATTTTCTTAAAAATCTTTGTCTCGCATTTTTGGAAGATACTAAACTTAAATACTAGTTTGGTATTTAACCGACTTTTAGTTTTTGAATTATGCTATCCACACACACACACACACACACACACACACACACACACACACACAATGACCTTTCTCTAATATTGCGTTTTTTATTCAGGGGGTCTCAAAGCATATATCTCTGGTGAAATCACGGTTGCAATTATTGGATGGAATACAATACCTTATCTAATTACTACATACATTATGCATACGTGTTAGAGAATGTATAACATTGTACTATATGTTAAATAGGGTACATTACGTCTATAGTTGTGCCATGCTACTTTCAACTATATAAACATACGATTAATACCATAGAAAACATCTATGGTGTTACATTCACATGACTTTCCCTACCATTTCTTCAACAAAATGTACTTACAACAGCCTATTCTTCTATGTACTTCATGCTAATCGAGATTAACATAAGCAGAACTTGATTTTTATATGCCTCCTTGTAAGTAGAAGGGAAATAAAGGAATGCATTAGACTAAACTACTAATATCATTTTAAGAGCAGGCATCTATGTAACAACTTTGAAATTGCATTCTACTTGAATAACCAGGATGAGAAAATGATGAGATTAGAAATCTGTTATGCATTTTATCATCTAAATATTTTAATATACGGTATCTTAAATAGAGATGTTAAAGCCGTTTTTGAAAAAATAGATAATCTCGACAAATCTTTTACATAAAGGGTAGTTTGAGGTGCGGCGGTGTTCCTAAAATCTTGATAATTTTAATTGTTTTCTCACAGAAACTTTGTATAGGACAGGTGACCGACCACCTTGTGGTTTACCGAGAAAATGCGAGTCAGTTGAGAAATTCAATGCTATGCCGGTATATTGCCATGGTAGCTCAGTGGCAGAGCAACCGGCTGTGGCATTGAATTTTTCAGTTTGACTCTATCTATCCAACTCCTGTTCTACACATAACTTAAGTGAAAAAAACAATTAAAATATCACATGTGTTCATAGTTGTTGCTATTCTATGAATCCTGAGACTTAAAGTACTTACAACATTGTAAGTCATAATTGGGGTTGTCATCTCAAAATAATTTGAGATCACCTTGTGGTTTACCGAGAAATTCAATGCTATGCCAGCATGCTGTCATGGTAGCTCAGTAGTAGAGCAACCGGCTAGAGATCGGGATATCTGTGGTTCAAATCCCGGCTATGGCATTGCATTTTCAGGCTGACTCTTCCTAAAATCTTCATGTCGCATTCCTAGAAAATACTGAACTCAAATACCAAATTTGGTACTTAACCTACTTTTTGTAGGTATGCACGTATACACAACCAGCGCGCGAGCTCACGGACCTATGCCTTTATTTATTTATATTTTTGGACACCGGGGACCCAAAAGCCTGTACTTCCAATGAAATCTCGATATCGAACTTTTTGGGTGGAATACAATACTTCCTCTATGTACTATGTAGAGAAAACAAAAGGTTAAAGAAAATGATTCCACCTTAAACATGGTCAGTTTTTCATTATTTTTCATTTTCTGTGATTCTGATCAAAGTGCCACTCCTTCAGCCTAGATCCAAGATCCAGAATGATTTTAATAAGACAAGCCTGATAGTGAATGCGTTATTATGCAACAGACTGGCCACTTTAGATTGTTTACATCTTATATTGCAGGTTGTTTAACTTTCTCTTCCACTTATGTACATATAATTGTCATTGTACTTAGAGAAGGTATTGTACTTCACCCAAAAAATTCGATGTCGAGATTTAACCGGAAATATATGTTTAAAGTTTCTCTGAGTCCGAAAAAAGCATTTTTAGAAAAAGGTCCGTGTGTAAGTGAGTGTGTCTGTGGCTGTATCTCTGTGGACAGCATAGCTCAAAACCGAAAAGGCCGTTTGGTAATTAACGGTATTTATCAGTATTTTCCAAGGATGCGACAGGAAGATTTTCAAGAAAATCCATTCACCACAAACTACTCTTTATGTGGAAAAATTTTTGAAAATTTTATTTTTCTGAAAAATAGCACTAACGATTTTGATTACAATTATTATTAAACCACATTTACATCGCAAATAAAATGCATATTATGAATTTCCTGGAAATTGCTTCTGAGGACCTCTTTATTCTGGTTAAGTTTGACAGAATTTTGCATAACGTTAAACCCTAAGAGATAGACAATAAGCTTACTACACAAAAATGAAACACGTAACTTATGTCATACACGGGTTTCTTGTAGAATTAATCGTTTTCGAGATACTCTGTTATTGGTTTCGATTTTAAACAATCCGAATTTTCTCAAACGGGGCTATGTAAGGTGACCTGAACCTCAAATGTTTCACATAGCGACCAGCTTTTAAAAGATTTGAATAACGCATTAGTCCAGTGTATTCATTTATTTCCCTTCTTTAAAAGAAAGGAATAAGACTAGTTCTGCTAGTGTTTATCTCGATTAGTACGTTGTATATAAAATAATAATCTTTTGTAAGAATATTTTGTATTTGGAACAGCTAGAGAAAGTTATATGAGTGGAACATATCAGTTGTTTATTAATCATAACGTGCTTTAACCTGGTCGGTCATATCGCACGAAGAAATCGGCGAATTGGTGTTCAAATAGAGCTTAAAGTTACCGAAATTCTCTTTTCAGAATACTGAATAACCTCCGAAAACAAATGCTATAGCTTAACTCACCGTAGAGCGAGATTTGAACTCTGTGAGGTAGATACGCTATCCCACTCTACAGAGGCGGGCTATGAGAGAGTATCTGAGAGATCGTTTTTTTATCGAATGCTTCGGAAATAAGTAATGATTTTCGCCTTTGGAGAGTTTATTTTCAGACCCAATTCCTTGTTTCTGTCTCGCTCATTCCTCCCAGTATTCCATCGAGTTACCTTACTGAATTATCAAAGAACACAATATCGTCTGCGAAGCGAATTTTTGATGGTATTTTCTTATTGCCTTGGTGCCAAGAAATTTTATCATTTCTGTAAGTTTTCTAATGTCTTCTAGAATACACATGAGAAGTTTTGGAGAGATATACAGCAAAGTTTTGTATTTTCTATTTTTATTACGAAAGGAAAATGTGGAAAGACTTTCATAAAGATCATAGGGAATGGGGAATTCTATGAACTTCCTAACGGCTCCTTTAAAGATGTAGCTATTCATACATTTTAATAATTTACGAATATAATAATTTGTGAACTCAATTGCAATTCTCAGTTCTCTCAGAAAAATGAATGTGCAGTTTATTTAACTGTCCTCTACCACACATATATGTTCAATCCATAATCACTTCGCACTAAGTTTCTGCCCAGGGTAGAGTGATAAACTGGTACAAAAATGTTCTCAATTGGTTTATTTATTCTGAAAGTTGCCATTGAGACACAAAGTACCAGACCATTTAGTGACTTAGTTTAGTTTTTTCATTTATAAAATCATGTTGCATTTAAGCCATTATTATTATTTAACAACTATAATATAATAGAGTATAGTAAAACTGAAGGTAACATAATGTAAAAGATAGGTAATATCGTACAATTTTAAAAGTTTTTGCTTTTTTTACTTCATGCTAATCGAGAATATTTGGCAGAAATGGTCTTATTACTTGCTTCCTTGTAAGCAGAAGCGAAATAAGGGAGTACCATAGGTTAAGGTGACAGTCAAAAGCTGGTTGCTATGTGACTGATGTTCCTTTGTTTCTTTGGACAGGAGTTGACAAATTCCTGCATGAGAAAAGTCAGTTTTTCAAAGCTGAAACAAAAAACAAGGACTATCTTAAAAAGACCAATTCCACGAAAAAATGTATATAACTAAATTGTGTGTTTTAATGTGCATGTTTTGTGTGGTAAGTTTTTGTCCATTTCTTATGGTTTAGCAGTTATGCAAAACTCTGTAAAATTCATCCAGAATAGTCTTCAGAGACTATTCCCAGAAAATTCAAAATATACATTTTATTTGTCTGGTAAATAACTTTAATTTACGAAATTTGAATCAAAATCGTTAAAGCCATTTTTGAGAAAATCAAAATTTTCTTAACTTTTTCCATGTAAAGAGTAGTTTGGGGTGGGGGAATTTTTCTCAACATCTTCGTGTCGCATCCCTGGAACATAGTAAACTTAAATACCAAGTTTGGTATTTTACCGTCTTTTCATTTTCGAGTTATCGTGTTCACAGACACACGGACCTTTTTCTGAAAATGTTTTTTTTTTGATACAGGATATCCTAATGCATTTATTTCCGGTAAAATAACGGTATCGAATTTTTAGGGGGAGTGCAATACCTTCTCTGTACGTGTAGAGAAAGTAATAGTCAAATTTTTTAAAAGCTGTCGCTATGCAATTGTCTATGAAATGCGGTTCTCTTTCACAGGACTGTAATGTTCAATTTGATTTTGTAACTGTCTTTTCGTTGGCTTATTACACGACTTTGTGTGGTTCAGAATATTCACCTTCAGTCCTCTGTGTGTTCGATTCTACGTGACATTCAGATAGATACACGTTTTAAAATATATCTCCCATGCTATACAAAAGAATCGAAAACCTTTAAATTTGTCATCAGCTTAAAACATGGTCGGGATATCCGATGAAAGCTGTAAAATATTTCTGGGTTCTCTTAATTAATGAACCTGAGTGGAATGTTCTTAGCAGATGTGGTTTGGAATGAACAAACTAAAATAGGGCCTATAGGACTGTTCAAAATTTTGAATTTATCTGCCTGCAGGAGAGTGGCGAAAAGATTTGGAGTTTCAAGAATGATTTCGTCTTACTCAGAATATCCAGATTTAAGAATGCATAGATATCCTTTATGTAATAAAAAGTCTTACATGACTTTCTCTACATCTCTGCAACAAATTATTCTTAAAAAGCTTATACTTCTATTTACTTCATGCTAATCAGAAAAAATTAGCAGAAATAATCTTATTGTTTCCTTCCTAAGTAGAATAAGGGAGTACAATAGGTTATAGTGAAAGCCAAAAGCTGGTTGCTATGTGACTGATGTTTCTTTGTTTGTATGGACAGAAGTTGACAAATTCCTGTATGAGAAAAGTATAAGTTTTTCAAAGCTGAAAACAAAAACAAGGAATATCTCAAAAACGATCAACTGCACAAAAAAAATGTATATAATATAAATTCTGTGTTCTAACGTGCTCTACATTTTTTGTATGTTAATTGTTTGTCCATCTTTTATGGTTTAGTAGTTATGCAAAATTCATCCAGAATAAAGTAGTCTTCAGAGGCTATTCCCAGAAAATTCAAGATATACATTTTATTTGTTAGGTAAATATCTTTAATACACGATATTTTAATCAAAACCGTTAGATCCATTTTCGAAAAAAGTTCCATGTAAAGGGTAGTTGGGAGTGGGAGGATTTTCTTAAAAATTTTCGTGTCACATTCTTGGAAGATGCCAAACCTAAATACCAAGTTTGGTTTTTAAAAGGACTTTTCGTTTTTGAGCTATGCTGCCCACAGACTCACTCACACACAAACATACATACACACACAATACACACAGACAGATAGACACACACACGGACAGTTTTTTGGATTCAGATGGCCTCGAAACATGTAATGTAAATGTAATGTGAAATCTCGGTATCGAATTTTTGGGTGCATTACAATACCTTCTCTATACACTATGTACATAGTACGTATAGAGAAAGTAAAAATGCACATCACCCAATAGTAGCATATACAGTCATTAATTCAACTGCTCGTAATGAAAAAAAAATCTGATGCTCCATTCACATGGCTTTCTCTACATTACTGTAACAAGTTATCATTAAATACATATTTTTCTTCTACTTTATAATAATCGATCTAAACATTAAAATAAATTGTCTTAATTATTTTCTTCCTTGTAAGACGAAGGAAAATATGGAAATACGCTAAGCTAAAGCGATAGTCAAACATTTTTTCAAAAATGTTTCCAAGTAAAGGGTAGTTTTGAGTGGACTTTTTTTTTTAAAAATACTTCTTGTCGCATCTTTGAAAGATAATAAACTTAAATACCAAGTTTGGAATGAAACGGTTTTTTAGTTTTGTCCACAGACATTCACGGACCTTTTTCTAAAAATGTTTTTTTTATTCAGGGGGTCTCAAGGTATATATTGCCGATGAGATCTCGGTATTGAATTTTTGGGTGGAATACAATACCTTCACTATTCATGTTACGTGTAGAGAAATTAATAACTCGTCTTAACTGGTTTGGAAATGTATGAAGGCTCTAATGATGAAATCAGCACAATTGGTGGGAGCCGAGGCGCAGAGGATGTGGCGAAGAGTAGAGCAGAGTATCTTTTTTCTTTTTGTTGGTGCCGAACCCAGGTTTTTCAGGGGGGAACACTCTTATCAAACAGAAAATAAATCGTAGGACACAATCAGTGCTTAGAAAGAGTGGAATTACACCACGAGGTACAGCTGGTTCATTAACATGACACTACCAACCAAATGGGTAAATCTACAAATCGGCAAAACAGTCCATCTAATTGCAGAAGACGCAGGAGAGTAAATTAAAGAATTTTATTTTCCCTGCAACTGTGAACCTTTTACAGTTCTTACGGTCAGATACCTTAGTCAGAAAATCATACAATGGCAAAGATTTCAAGAAGTATCCAATAAGAAACTAACAGATTTTGCGCAGGAGGCAAAGGTCTTAGGAGCTTAAACGAAGGAAAGCAAAACAGCAATGCATAGGCCATTTATTGCCCTCCCTTTCTTTAAAACAGAAAATAAATCTAAGGTGGATTTTTAACACACTTTTCAACCACAGTAACGATTTACTGAGCCAGGCGGCTCAGGCGTTTAGTCCGAGACTGTCATACTGGAGGTCCTGAGATCGGTTCCCCTCGGCCGGCCTTTCTGACCCATGGGATTTTAGAGGTTTTTTCCGGTCACTATGCGAATGTTTCGGATGGTGGTGGTGATATTCCGTGTTGGTATTTGCTCTCTGGAAATACAGGAAACTGCTATGGACCCACGGTGGCTCCATTCCCGCCGTCCGGTTCCGACCGCAAGTTGAATTACTCTCATCTCATCCTATGCTCTTGGGATCTGCGCACAACAAACCAATGGCTGCAGTGGATACCATTGGCATCACACACAGTAATAATTTACTTATATTTTAATAAATAAATACGTGGTGGTTTAATTGAATGCAAATAACATGAGCATATTATAATGCCGTATTAAGAATATGACAATAATGCTAGTTTGCGTTTTAGAAAGTTAAGGGGACATTAAAATGATAGAAATCATTTTCTAAATTATTGAACTTTTGCACAAGCCTTACTAGCAACAAAAGAAGTATCTTCAGTTTCAGAACAATCCCTTATACATCATTCTGGATCTATTAACTTACATCAATTTTACCAGCAATCTTCTCCGAGAAATATCGTATCCAAAGTATTAATTATTCTTTAAAACTACATTTCTTAATACCTTTTTAACAAAATCTTTGATTGGAGTTTTTCTTTATTTGATAGGTATTCTTTTAAAATATTTTATAAATATGTTTTAATGTGAGAAAATTGGGAACAAGTAAGAATATAACTATGCTAATTGTTTTTTTTACTAAACTACGACCAATACAAACATTTTACTACACACATTTGGAAGAATGTTAGGGAAAATATCCAGGCATGTAACTGTATTTTTGTGGGAGAAGGAAGATTTTGAATTTGGGAAAATAACGAAAAAACTGAACTTGAGCAAAATGGCTATACAGTTTGACATAGAGAGGTATTTAAACAGCACAACCTTTAAAATGGCATCCCCAAATGTGTTACATCTGTTCTAGAAGATTCAAACATTGCAAATATGTACTTTAAAGTATATGGTGTCATAAATCCAAAAATCTACATAAAAGCACACTTCTCCGCCCCCTTAAAAAGTATTAAGATTTTAATTGGATCACGGACCTTCTTCTAAAAATGCGTTTTACTTTCTCTACACGTACTATGTATATAGAGAAGGTATTGTGATACACCCAAAAATTCTATACCGAGATTTCACCGAAAATAAATGTTTTGGGTCCCCCTGAATCCAAAAAAAGAAAGTCTTATTGGAAAAAGGTCCGTGGGTTTGCGTGTGTGTGCGTGTGTCTGTATGTGTGTGTGTGTGTCTGTGGACAGCATAGCTAAAAAAAAAAGACCGTTAAATACCAAATTTGGTATCTTACAAGGATGCGACAGGAAGGTTTTCAGGAAAAGTCCTCACCCCGAACTACGCTTTACAGGGAACTTCTTTCAAAAATTTTTATTTTCTCAAAAATGCCTATAACAATTTTGATTAAAATAGCGTATATTAAATATATTTACCTGACAAATAATATATATATTTCTTGAATTTTTGGGAATAACCTCTGAAGACTATTCTAGATGAATTTTATGGAATTTTGCATAACAGCTAAACCGTAAGAGTTAGACAAAAACTTACCACACAAAAAATATAGAGCACATTAAAACACGCAATTTATGTTATATACTTTTTTCGTGGAGTTGATCGTTTTTGAGATATTCCTTGTTTCTGGTGCTAGCTTTAAAAAGCATACTTTTCTCATACAGGAATTTGTCAACTTCTGTCCGTACAAACGAACTTCAGTCACATAGCAACCAGCTTTTGTCTGTCACTTTAACCAATGGTACTCCCTTATTTCGCTTCTACTTACAAGGAGGTAAGTTATAAGACTATTTCTGCTAATTTTTTCTCGATTAGCATTAAGTAAGTAAAAGCATTGCTTTTTAAGAATAATTTGTTGCAAAGATGTAGAAAAAGTCATGTGAATGGAACACATCATATTTTTACTTTCTCTATACCTACTATGTGCATAGCGTATAGAGAAGGTATTGTAATACACCCAAAAATTCGATACCGAGATCTCACTGGAAATACATGCTTTAAGTCACACTGAAAACAAAAAAAGCATTTTTAGAAAAATGCCCGTGTGTGTCTATCTGTCAGTGTGTCTGTGTGTCTGTGGGCAGCATAGCTCAAAAACGAAAAGACCGTTAAATACCAAACTTGGTATTTCATTTCAGTATCTTCCAAGGATGCAACACGAAGGTTTTCATGAAAATCCCCCCACCCCAAACTACCCTTCACATGGAAAAATGTTCAAACATTTTTATTTTCTAAAAAGTGGCTCTAACGATTTTGATTAAAATATCGTATATTAAAGATATATATCTGCCAAACAATATGTACTGATATCTGATATATATCTGACTACTTTATTCTGGACGAATTTTACGGAATTGTGTATAACTGGTAAATAGTAAGAGGTAGATAAAAATTTACCATACAAAAATTGTAGAGCACATTAAAACACACAATTTATGTTATATACATTTTTTTCGTGGAGTTGATCGTTTTTTAGATATTGCTTATTTTTAGTTTCTGCCCTGAATCAAATACTTTTCTCATATAGGAATTTATCAACTCATGTCCGTACAAACAAAGGATCTTCAATCATATAGCAATCAGCTTTTGACTATCACTTTAACCTATGGTACTCCCTTATTTCGCTTCTACTTACAAGGAAGCAAGTAATAGAATATTGTGCTAATTTTTCTCGATTAGCATGAAGTAAACAGAAGTATAAGCTTTTTAACAATAATTTGTTGCAGAGATGTAGAGAAAGTTATGTGAATGGAACATATAAGATGTTTTTTACTTACCTCGCTCCAAGTTTTATAAGATAAAATAAGTATAACCTTACATCTCTTTAGGGTAATGGCCTTCTACTCTAGCTAGAGTAGCTCTCGTAAAACCTTTCTGGTGAGCCAGTCCGTGGAAGAATTTATTTTTACTTGTCTTTTAACTTAACCCTTTTAGCTAAAGTGTAGTCCAACACCAAATTACTCCTTAGCATAATGTTGGCTATAGTTTTATCTCCTTGGTGGCCCCTTCCTTCCATAGCTGACTGTCCTTGGCTAGGGAGATCTACCTTCTTCCAACTCCCCGTACGAGACCAGTTCGTCTGACCATTTCTGAACAGGCGATCTCTTCTTTGCCGAGCCTGTTGTTCCAAACTGTGGTTGTGTGAGCCCATCTTCTGTGGTCCATTCTTATCGTGTGGCCTCCCCATTTCCACATGTGCGTTCTTCTGATTTCGTATTCTATTTTGTATTTAATGTTCAGTATTTTCGTTTCATCATTCTCTGGCACACTTATAGGGCTTTTATTTGAGATACGGTGAAACACCACGACTAGCATCCGTATATGAAATATGGAATTAACACTTTCCATTTCTTGTATTTTCAGATTCAAAGTGAGGTATCTGTTTAGTAGAATATCCTTCAAGCTCGAGAATTGTCTCCAGGCTGCGCCAATTCTTCATTTAATCTCAGCTTCATCGTTATTCCTCATCAAAATATTTGTTCTAAGAAGTTGTAGTCCTCTACATACTTCATAGTTGTTCCTTCCAATACGATTGGTAGTTTTCCAGCATTTTCCATCACTTTTGCCTTACTTGGCATCATCTGCAGTCCATTTTCTTGACTGATAGCGTTCAGCTATTTTAAGCATCGTCTCTAACTCCCTTGTTGACTTTGGAAAAAGTATGAGTCCGTTGGACAGTCTCGTTCCATTAATGTTTATGGCTTTATGCCTCATTGTTAAGCGATTTCCAATAGTCCTGTGAAAAGTTTGGGTGAAATTGCTTCTCTCCTCTTTTCAGTTTAAATAATGTCTGCTTTTAAGACACATTTTGGATTTATTGATGTAGATTTTTCCTGGCATTCTGATGTATTTCATTTATTTTCCCATTGTTGATAAGTATTGTTATGACTTTGCAGTAGTCTACGGAATGGAAGGCCTTGCTGTAGTCCAAATTCTGGTTGTATTCTGCTGTTTTTTATTTTCTCTACACGTACTAGCTGCATAGTGGATAGAGAAGGTATTGTATTCCACTCAAAAATTCGATATCGAGATTTTACCGGAAATAAACGTTTTGGGCCCCCCTGAATCCAAAAAAAGTCGTATGTGTTACAATCACATGACTTTCTGTACATCGCTGTAACAAAGTATTGTTAAAAAGCTTATTCTTCTATATACATTATGCCAATCTAGATAAACATTGGTAGAAATCGTCCTTACTACTTGGTCCCTTGTAAGTAGAAGGGGAAAAAATCTAATGTGTTCCATTCACATGAAGTGCTCTTGCTGGTTGGCAAACAAACCTTTCATTCAAAAGATTAATCTGCTATCCACATCATGATAATCAAGATGAACATAAGCAGAAATAGTCTTATTACTAGCTCCTTGTAAGTAGAAGGGAAATAAGAAAATGGACAGGTTAAAGCGATAGCCTCGTCATTTTAAAGCCAATCGATATGTGAAACAATTGAAATTGTTGAGGAATTTAATGTCGTGCCGCAAATTACTATGGTAGCTCAGTGGTTAAAGCAACCGGCTAGAGACCGGGAGATCCGTGGTTAGATGCTGAGGCATTGAATTTCTCAGTCTGACTCTATTACTTTTGTCCTTCACTGAAACAATTGTGTGAAAAAACAATTAAATTAATACATAAATGTGGTTTATAGCATTATTATGTACGAATTTCACTTAGAACAGATACACAGCTCTGCAATGGCAGTACATAGAAAATTCCGTTCTGTTTTATTCATTAGACTTGCTTTCAGTATAATCCCATCTCGGGTATGAAAGGGTTTTAAAAATTGAAGGCTTTGCAATCGTTCAAAGCAAGCTAAATACATTGTGCTGTTGCGAGGAGGCAATATAGCGACGTTAACTTGATTACTATAGAGCAAAGCGTAACCTTTATAAAAAAGGATTCACGATACGAGCTGAGTAATTAAACAGACCATACGGGAGAACTACAAACACTTTGTTTCCTCAAATATACAAAAGAAATACATGGTAAAATTACTCTCTTTAACAACAAAAGAAACAAATGCGTTTTAACATCGTTATTATGTAAATCGATTTGCGACTGGCTAATTTTGTATGTGAGAAACAAATTAAATGATGGATTCGATGTTAGCAGGGAGTCGAATTTGTTTAAAGAGACATAAAAAAAACCTGATGTGTTACACTCACATGACTTTCTCCAGCTACTCTGCAAACTTCTTATGAAAGATAACTCTTTTTTCAACACCATGCTAATCGAGATAAACATTAGCATCATTTTATTACTTAAATCCTTATAAGTAGAACGGAACTAAGGGAATGCACTAGGCTAAAGTGATAGTCAAATGTTTTAAAAGCTGTTGTTATGCGGTTGGCATTGCAAATCGCTTCTTTGCTTGACCTTTAGTAGAACAAAAGAAAAACGGACACTTCCGTCTGAGAAAAGTGTAAGTTCTTCACAATTGAAACTAATAACAAGGAATACCTCTAAAACGGAAAGCTCCACGAAAAAAATGTATATGGCATAACTTGAGCTTTTAACGAGGTCTACATTTTTTGTATTCTAAGTTTATCTCTTACGGTCTACTACTTATTCCAAATTAAGCAAACTTCATCCAGAATAAACGGGTCTTTAGAAGCTATTTCCATAAAATTCAAATGTACATTTTATTTGAGACAGAAAATGCTTTAATAGGTGGTATTTTAATCAAAATCGTTAGAGCTATTTTTAAGAAAAACAAAATGTTCGAAAAGTTTTCCATGTAAAGGGTAGCTAGGGGTGGGGAGATTTTCTTCAAAATCTTCGTATCGCATCCTTGGAGGATACCAAACTTAAATACCCAAACCTGTGCTCTAACCGCCGAGCTACCATAGCAACATGCCGACACATTCTCAACTGATTCTATGTTTCACTGTAAATCTGTCTTAAAATATTTTTTTAGTTAACGACGCTGCCAATTACCAAGGACCATAGCTCCACCGGCCTGCTGGAATTTCGTCCCGCAGGAGTACTTTAACATGCCACTAAATCAACTGACATGGGATTGTCGCTTTTAAGCGCACTTAAAAACCATCGGTCTGGGCCGGGTTTGAACCCGCGATCAGGAGTTCAGAATCCGGTACCTAAACTACTGAGCTATCTAGACCGATAAATCACATCTTGAGATGACATACCCCTATGGCGCAAGCGTCGGCCTGCTGCCATAGTAGCTTATGGTTAGAGCAACCGACTAGACACCTCAAATCCCGGGTATGACATTGAATTTTTCAGTCAGACTTTACCAATACAAATAAAAGGTCTTTTGTTGATGGAAGCAAAAAAAACGGAGTTTTTTGTTACGTGGTGTCAGAAGTGGGATCTGTTGGAGAATAAATGTTTAGTGTCTTAAAGTATAATAAAGGCATTGTCCCCTCAGGCTTAGTGATCTTCTTCAGCCTGTTGCATTCAAATCTTGACAGCAATGGTGATAACGTTGAGTAATAGAGTAAGGTACTGTAACTTTGAAAATAACATTTTGTGTTGATATCTTCCGTTAGTTTTTACTTTCTCTACACTACTATGTACATAGTGTATAGAGAAGGTATTGTATTGCACCCAAAATTGGGATACCGATATTTTACCGGAAATAACACGTTTTATGGCTCCCTGTATCCAAAAATGCATTTTTAGAAAAAAGTCCGAGTGTATACTTGTGTCCGTCTGCATATGAACACATAACTCAAAAACGAAAAGTCGGTAAAATACCAAACTTGGTATATAAGTTTAGTGTCTTCCAAGAATGCAAAACGAAGATATTGAGGAAAATCCCCTCACCCCAAACTACCCTTCGCATTGAAAAAAAATTCGAAAATTTTGATTTTCTCTGAAATGACTGTAACGATTTTGATTAAAATACCATATATTAAAGATATTTGCACGATAAATAAAATGTATATCTTGAATTTTCTGAGAATAGTCTTTGAAGACCTCTTTATTCTGGATGAATTTTGCTTGATTTTGTATAACTAGTAAACCGTAAGAGATAGACAAAAGCTTACACAAAATATCTAGCTCTCGTTGAAACACACAATTTATGACATATACATATTTTTCGTGTAGTTGACCATTTTTATATATTCCTTGTTATTGGTTTCAGTTTTAAAATACATAAAACTTTTCATATACGGGAACTCGTCAACTCCTGGCAATGACAAGAAACGGATTTCATCCAAATGGCAACTTGCTTTTCAAGGATTTGACTATCATTTTAGCCTAGCGTATTCCCTTATTTCCCTTCTACTTATATGAAAGCTTGTCTGCTTATATTTTTATCTCGATTACCACGAAGTGGATAGAAGAATAAGCTTGTCAACAATAATGCATTACAGAGATGTAGAGAAAGTATCTGAATGGAACTTGTGCTCCAAATGGGCCGGTATAAGCCGTTATACCATACCGGTACTTTTCTGCATTAGCAAATTTCATACTGGCACTTTTTATTTGAGAAAATTGATACCGTGTGTTATATTAAACACAAAGTAATAAGAGTAGTACACTAAATCATACTCAGTTTATGCTGTTCGAATCATAATTGACACAATTTTGGATTAGATGGTACTTGCATCTGCAGACGCATGATATTCCATCAACAATCCAGTAAGATCAACAAACCGTCTTAAACGGTTGGTAGGTTGTAAATTCCAAAGTTGTGTGGCTTTGCCAAGCGACATTGAACCTTAAAGAATATAAAATTATCTCAAGTGGATCCGTTTTACAAACTAAAGTTCATAATCTGGTTGCCAGTTTGTAAAGAAACACAACATAAGATAATTTAAAACTTAACTCATAAGAAAGATGAATACATTAGACAAACTTATAATAAAAAATCTGATGTGTTCCATTCACATGACTTTTTCAACATCTCTGCAACAAATTATTCTTAAAAAGCTTATGCTGCTATTTACTTCATGCGAATCGAGAATAATTAGCAGAAGTAGTCTTATTAAAGTAGAAGCGAAATAAGGGAGTGCCATAGGTTAAAGTGATTGTCAAAAGCTGGTTGCTATGTGACTTGATGTTCCTTTGTTTATATGGACAGGAGTTGACAAATTCCCGTATGAGAAAAGTATAAGTTTTTTAAAGCTGAAACCAAAAAAAGGAATATCTTATAAACAATCTATAAATTGTGCTCTACATTTTTTGTGTTGTAAGTTTTTATCCATCTCTTACGGTTTAGTTGTTATGCAAAATTCCGTAAAATTCATCCGGAGTAAAGTAGTCTTCAGAGGCTATTCTTAGAAAGTTCAAAATATACATTTTATTTGTCGCTTAAGTATTTTTAATATGCGATATTTTAATCAAAATCATTAGAGCAATTTTTGAGAAAATCAAAATTAAAAAAAAAAAATCCATGTAAAGGGTAGTTTGGTGTGGGGGGATTTTTCACAAAATCTTTGTGTCGCATCCCTGGAAGATATTAAACTTAAATACCAAGTTTGGTATTTTACCGACTTTTCGTTTTTCAGTTATCGTGTTAACAGACTCACAGAGACATACACACACAGACCTTTGTCTGAAAATACTTCTTTTTTGGATACAGGGGACCCTAAAACGTGTATTTCCGGTGAAATCTCGGTGTTGAATTTTTTGTTGAAGTGCAGTACCTTCTCTATACACTATGTACATAGTACGTGTAATTTGTTATGGAGATGAAGAGATATTCATATGTTCAGAGCGTCATGTTCCTTTAAGATAGGTGTTCCCCTTTAAGGGTAACCGCCGGAGCTAGTCTCGTGTCCCTACGTGGAGCTAATAACGTCAAGGTAATGAAATCCCGCAATGCCCTAGCTCTTTTAATTTTCTTTTATATTTAATAAGACATTGCCGTCCCTTGCTACTTTACATTGCGTTCTGGAGCAAGAGTAGGCTTAACAAGTTTGGGCAATCTGATTTTCTTGTAAGGTCACGGAAAATTAACTGGCCTGTGTTGTCCCCTTTGATTAAAAAACGCCTCTACGAGAAAATTGAATTTGTTACCCAGTTACTTAACACAACTTCTAAAGATAGCTAGAGGAGCAACTTTGACCATTTACCCTTGGATTCTTACTCTCAACAATTTTCTTTGCATCTCTGCAACAAATTATTGTTAAAAAGCTTATTCTTCCATCTACTTCATGCTAATCGAAAAAATCTGTGTTACAATCACATGACTTTCTCTAGCTGTTCTACAAACTTCTTATATGAGATAATTTTTCTTTCTGCACCTTGCTAATCGAGGTACTCATTAGCACAATGTTCTTATTACTTAGTTCCGTATAAGAAGGAAGAAAATAAGGAAATACACTAGGCTAAACCGATAGTCAAATGTTTTAAAATCTGTCGTTACGCTATTGTCATTACAAATCGCTTCTTTTCTTGGCCAGGAGTAGAACGAAAGAAAAACGGACACTCCCGTCTGAGAAAAGTATAAGTACTTCACAACTGAAACTAATAACAATGAGTACCTCGAACACGGTAAGCTCCACGAGAAAAATGTATATGACGTAACTTGTGTATTTTAAAAAAAACCCCTACTTTTTTGTATAGTAAGCTTTTGTCTATCTCTTACGGTTTACTAGTTATGCCAAATTAAGCAAAATTCATCCAGAATAAACAGGTCTTCAGAAGCTATTCCCAGAAAATTCAAGATATAAATTTTATTTGTAGGTAAATATCTTTAATATAAGATATTTTAATCAAAATCGTTAGAGTCATTTTTAAGAAAATCAAAATTTTCGAAAAAAGTTCCATGTAAAGGGTAGTTTGGGGTGGGGGAATCTTTCTCAAAATCTTCGTGTCGCATCCCTAGAAGATGCTAAACTTAAATACCAAGTTTGGTATTTTACCGACTTTTCGTTTTTGAGTTATCACGCTCACAGACACACGGACACACGGACCCACACACACACGGACCTTTTTCTGAAAATACTTTTTTTGGATAAAGGGAACCCTAAAAAAAAAAAATAAATATATATATATATTTCCGGTGAAGTCTCGGTATCGAATTTTTTGGTGGAGTGCAATGCCTTCTCTATACACTATGTACATAGTGCGTATAGAGAAAGTAAAAAATTACATGACTTCTCTACCCCTCTATAACAAATTATTGTTAATAAGCTTATTATTGTATCTATTTAATGCTAAAACATTAGCAGAAACGGTCTAATTACTTAGTTCCTTTATAGTAAAAGGGAAATAAGGGAATACACTAGACTAACACGACAGTCAAATGTTTTAAAATGTAGTTGCTATGGGATTGAAATCCGTGTCTTTGCGTGGCCAAGGGTTGACAAGTTTCCGTATGAGAAATGTTTAAGTATTTTGAAACGGAAATCAATAATAAGGAATATCTTGAAAACGACTAACTACACGAAAAAATGTGTTTTATTGTGTTCTGAATGTTTGGGGAAGTAAGTTTTTGTCTAACTCTTACGGTTTACCAGTTATGCAAAATTCAATAAAAATCATCCAGACTAAAGAGGTCTTTAGAGGCTATTCCAAGAAAATTCAAGATTTGCATTTTATTTGGCATGTAAATAACTTAAACATTAGAGATTTTAATCAAAATCGATACACCCATTTTTGAGAATATCAATTTTTTTTTTTCATGTAAAGGGTACTTTGGGGTGCGGGGATTTTCTTGAAAATCTTTGTGTCGTATCCTTAGAAAATACCAAACCTAAATACCAAGTACACACACACACACGCACCTTTTTCTGAAAATGTTTTTTTTTATTCAGGAAGTCCTAAAATATGTATTTCCGGTGAAATGTAGATAGTACGTGAAGAGAAAGTAAAAATGTATATAACATAATTTGTGGGTTTTAACTAGCTCAACATTTTTTTGTTAAGTCAGTGTTTGTCTATCTGTTACTGTTTACCAGTTATGTAAAATTCCGCAAAATTCATCCAGAATAAAGAAGGTATTCCCAGAAAACTCAGATATATATTTTGTTTGTTATGTATATATCTTTAAGATACAATATTTTAATCAAAATCATAAGAACTATAATTATCCTGATATTTCTTTAACAACCTTTTAAACTATGATAACTTAGTATTTATTTTTAACTAAGTGAACTGCTAAACATTATTTTTATCCATTGCGTTAACACATTTCAATAACCTCGAATTTAATATTTCAATATTAAATACCTACTTAATTTTGTGCATTTAGTAACTAAAACAATGCTTAGTTTAAATTTCATAATTTGTTAACATTTATACTGGTTAAAATTGATATCCCACTAAATAATTATTTATTCTAAACCTTTGAACATTTAGTAATGTATACACAGTTGTATTTATATTACTCTATATGATTATCAAATATGTTCCTTATTTCTTGCCTCTTCATTACTTACCAAGTATAACTTATTTCTATTTTAACTCTTTTATAACACTATTTCCATTTCTACTTTTAACCCTTTCCTATTACTAACACAAAATCCCTTCTTCTTTTTATTATTAAACACTCTTTCCCACTCTTAACAATCACTATTCACATCACTACCTATCATTCACTCAACTCTCCCATCCTCCATTTTTTCCTCCTTTACTCTTTGAACTATTATACAATTACCATTACGTCCAACTCTACCTCACTGTCGTCACCATTTCCACCCCTACTTTACTCCTTCCTCACCACCATAGCTGCAAATTCTGCAATGACGGTCCGTTTCCCTACACCGGCACCTTCTTCTGTCTCATCTCCTTTCTTCAGCAGCAATTATCCCACTCAGTACACCGGTAACTTCTTCTCCATACTATCCATACTACATCTCCTCCTCGCTCACTCCATAGCTGCAAATTCAGCAGTAATGGCCCTATTCACAACACCGGCACCTTCTTCCCTCATATTGTTACTAACACTCGTGAGTTAAGAAATGAAAACCCTCGCAGGTAGTAGACTTTGTGCGGACGATCCACGGTCTTGGCATAAAATGAAGGTACACTACAAACATTGACTTTTATATAGTAAAATTATTTTAGTGACTCAAGTTAAAATGTTGACCACCCTGAAATGCTTTTTCTATGCAGTACATAGTACAAAGATAGAGAACGTATTGCATTCCAACAAAAAATTTGACACGGAGATTTCACCGGAAATAAACGTTTTAGAGTCTCATGCATAAAAAAAAAACAACTCAAAAACAAAAAGTCAGCAAAATACCAAGTATTAAAGTTTATTATCTTTCAAGAATGTGACAGGAAAATATTGTGGAAAAACCACCCTTTACATCGGAAAATTTCTAAAATGTTTATTTTTTCAAAATGGATCTCATAAATTTTGATTGAAATATGCCGTTTTAAATACATTTACATGAAAAATAAAATGTATACTTGAATTTTCTGCAAATACCTCTGAAGACCTCTTCATTCTGGATGACGCTTGGACACTGCAAACCGTAAGAGATAGACAAAACTTTCTACACAAATTATGTAAATCTCGTTAAAAATCACGGAATTGACCATTTCCGAGGTATAACTTTTTAATGGATTCAATTTTAAAATTATTAAAACTTTTCTCATAAGGGAATTTGCCAACTCCTGGCCATGCAAAGAAACGGATTTCAATCACATAGCAACCAGCATTTAAAATATTTAACTATAGCTTTCAATTAGTGTACTCCCTTATTTCTCTATAAATTACAAGGAAGCAAGTTATAAGACCATTTTTACTAAAGTTTATCTCAATTTACATAAAGTAGATATAAGAATAAGCTTTTCAACAATAGCATATTACAGGGATGTAGAGAAAGTCATGTGAATGGAACATATTAGAATTTTTACTTTCTTTACACGTACTATGTACAAGTGTATAAAGTATTGCACTCCACCCAAAAATTCGATACTGATATTTCACCGGAAATACATGTTTTGGGTCTCCCTGAATCCAAAAAAAGTATTTTTACAAAATCGTCCGTGTGTATATGCGTGTGTGTGTGTGTGTTTGTGTAAGTGTGTGTGTGTGTGTCTGTGGATAGAATAGCTCAAAAACGAAAAGTCCGTTTAAAACCAAACTTGGTATTTAGGTTTGGTATCTTCCAAGGATGCGACACAAAGATTTTCAAGAAAATGCCCCCACTCCCCACTACCCTTTACATGGAACTTCTTACGAAAATTTTGATTTTGTAAAAAATGGCTCTAACGAACTTGATTAAAATATCATATATTAAATATATTTACTTGAAAAATAAAATGAATATCTTGAATTTTCTGGAAATAGCCTCTGAAGACTGCCTTATTCTGGATGAATTTTAAGGAATTTTGCATAACTACTAAACCGTATGAGATGGATAAAAACTTACTTAACAGAAAATGTAGAGCACATTAAGACACACAATTTATGTTATGTACATTTTTTCATGGAGGTGATCGTTTTTAAGATATTCATTGTTTTTAGTTTCAGCTTTGAAAAACTTAATTTCAGTCACATAGCAACCAGCTTTTGACTATCAGTTTAACCTATGCTAGTCCCTTATTTTGCTTCTACTTACAAGGTAGCAATAATAAAACTATTTCTGCTAATTTTTTTTCTCGATTACCATGAAGTAAATAGAAGCATAAGCTTTTTAACAATATTTTGTTACAGAGATATAGAGAAAGTCATGTGAATGGAACATATCAGAACTTTTTTAAATAATCTCTTATAGATACGTGGGGGAATTAGAGTTTTTGTGGTGAAATTTTATCCTAAAATCTTGAAAAACGATGAGTACTATTTGATACCATACAGTAATAAACTACATTCCTATGGCAACAATTTGTTGATTTTATGGGCCCTTTACATAAACAACGTTAACAGAAAACTCGTTAAATACCTTTCCTTGTGGTAAAGTTCTTTTATATGCTGTCGAAATTGCAGTTCCCACAGGAAACATTCCTTTGTAGAATTAGGTCCAATATATGGTGCCCTTTTGGCCGGGTTTAACGCTTTATTCCTCGGTTTACAAAGCTACGAAATACGTGACTGTAATATGGCAGTCTGGATCTGACATTCAAATAGCGTTTCCGTCATCTCACGTCCAAGTCTTGCAAGCGTAACAGCCTCAGTGAGATTTTAGTGACGTGGGTGTGCGAAAGGATTTCGTGAATTAGGCAACGGAGAATCCGCAGATCGTTATAAGCCTTACAGCTGTATTCCAGGTTGTTTCAAAGGATTGAGCATAATCATTTATCATTAGAGATCCCAGGAATTGTATTCTTTAATTATTACACTCTCTCTCTCTCTCTCTCTCTCTCTCTCTCTCTCTCTCTGCAGTACTATGTACAGAGTGTATATGAATGAATAAGTGTATTTATTGACATAACAATATTATACATAGAATTTCAACAATCGCACGTGTCCACAGACCGTACGTGCTTTTGTAATACACACTAAAAAGCAATGTTAAAACAACAACAAAGAATTAAAAGAGTAAATACGAAAATAAAGATACACAGATATTCAAATATAGCAAATTAAATTTACAGCACAGAGTACACCTTCATAAATGCACCCTCTTATAATAGATAATTATACTTAAAAGAAATATATACATTTAATATATACACTATATAAAACCATAACACAACAGTGACCTAAGTATAACATAATATATATGTAAAAGCATTGTAGTCACTGTTGTTAAGTTGTTTTTATCCCATCTTTATTGACATCCTCCTCAGATCTCAGCTGTCTTGCCTTAAGTATACATTTACCTAACCCATCCACGTCTTTTGTGCCTGCCAGTAGCGTCCAACATGCTTCTAGCTTTACATTCGCGGTGGTAAATAATCGCGGTAAATAATCGTCAGCAATTTTTGTGCCCCTCTACATAGGATATAATGGAGGGTATTGTATTGCACCCAAATCATCGTAACTACGTGTTTTGAGACTCCATGAATCAAAAAAAAAAAAATGGAAAAAATATCCGTGTGTGTGTCTGTGGGTGTTATAGCTAAAAAACCTGATTGTTCCATTCAGATGACTTTCTATACATATCAGCAACAAATTATGTTAAAAAGCTTATGCTTCTATTTACTTCAAGCTAATTGAGAAAAAACTAGCAGAAATAATCTTATTACTCGCTTCCTTGTAAGTAGAAACGAAATAAGGGAGTAGCATAGGTTAAAGTGATAATCAAAAGCTGGTTTCTATGCGACTGAAGTTGCCTTGTTTGTGTGGACACGAGTTGACAAATTCCTGTTTGAGAAAAGTATAAGTTCTTCAAAACTGAGACTAAAAACAAGGAACATCTCAAAAATGATCAACTCCACGAAAAAATGTACATAGCAAAAATTGTGTGTTTTAAATTGCTCTACATATTTTTTGTGTGGTAAATTTTGTCCATCTCTTACGTTTAGCAGTTATGCAAACTTCCGTCAAATTCATTCAGAATAAAGTAGTCTTCAGAGGCTATTCAAGATATAGATTTTATTTGTCAGGTAAATGTCCTGAATGTACGATATTTTAATAAAAATCGTTAGAAATTTTTGAGAAAATCAACATTATCGAAAAAGTCCATGTAAAGGGTAGCTGGGGTGGGGGGCTTTCTTGAAAGATTGAAAGATACCAAACTTAAATACAAATTTGGTATTTAACGATCTTTCCGTTTTTGAGCTATGCTGCCTACAGACAGACAGACACACACGCACACACACATGGGTATGCTTATTTTGGATTTAGGGGGACCCAAAACACGTATTTCCGGAGAAATATCGCTATCGAATTTTTGGGTGCATTACAATATTTTCTCTATACACTATGTACATAGCACGTGCAGAGAAAGTAAAAATAGCTGTTAAATACCAAACTTGGTATTTAAGTTTGGTACCTTCCAAGGATGCGACACGAAGATTTTCAAGAAAATCCCCCCTTCCCTTTATGTGGAAAATTTTCGGAAACTTTTAATTTCTCAAAAATGCCTGTAACGATTTTGACTAAAATATGTATAGAGCAGGTATTGTATTGCATCCAAACATTCGATACCGAAAATTCAGAGATACATGTTTTGGATCCCCCTGAATAAAAAAACACATTTCTAGAAAAAGGTCCGTGTGTATGCATGTGTGTGTGTGTGTCTGTGGACAGCATAGCTCAAAAACGAAAAGTCCGTTAAATACCAAACTTGGTAGGATTCCAAGGATGCGACACAAAAATTTTCAGTTAACCTTTACATGGAGAAATTTTCGAAAATTTTGATTTTCTCAAAAATGACTCTTACGATTTTGAATTAAATGCCATAATTAAATATATTTACCTGAAAAATAAAATGTATATCCTAATTTTCTGGGAATAGCCTCTGAAGACTACTTTATTCTGAATGAGATTACAGAATTTTGCATAACTGCTAAACCGTAAGACAAAAACTTACCACACAAAAATTATAGAGCGCGTAAAAACTAAAAATTTATGTTACATACATTTTTTCGTGGAGTTGATCGTATTTTAGATATTACTTTTTAATGGTTTCAGCTTAAAAAAAAACTACACTTTTCTCATACAGGAATTTGTCAACTCCTGTCCATACAAACAAAGGAACTAATTTTTTTCTCGATTAGCATGAATTAAATAGAAGCCTAATCTTTTTAACAATAATTTGTTGCAGAGATGAACAGAAAGTCGTGTGGATGGAACATATCAAATTTTTTGCTTTGTTTAACATCTATAAATACTTGAACCAATAACTCGAAAGTCCCGTCATGAAATGCAAGGTTTCCCCAGCAAGAGAAATATTGCTGATACAGATGAAGCTGTCTGCGACGGAGGAAATATATCAGACAGTTTAGTCACAGGCTTCCCGTTTCCTTCACCTCGCACGTTTCTAAGCCAAGCAAGAGGGGAATAAAAAAGATTGGCGGCGGAGCGGTTACGAAGAAGCCGGAAGATGAATCGAACCGTGTGAGATTCGGTAGTCGAGTGCAATTTCGTAGGTATTGCAGTGCGATCGTGACATCCATTCCCACGTCGATGGGAAGAAAAGTTCAGCAGAATTAGAGACTGACAACATGGACGTCTGTAGCAAGATCTGGTTATCCGATGGTGAACTGCTGTTTTATATTCACTTACCAGCAATGAAACACCCTTAACCTTATCACTTATAAAGAAATTACTTTTGAGAACAAGATGGAGAGTGCATCTACACACTAGGAGTACCACTTGCATACATAAAAGCATGCTGCTCTCAGCAGTTCTTTCGTTTAAAGTAATTCACTTGCAACACTTCATTGAAAATTGTGAAAAATATTAAATTATCATTTTTACTTTCTCTAGCCCCAAAAATTCGATACCGAGATTTCACCGGATATATATGTTTTAGGACCCCCTGTATCAATAAAAAGCATTTTCAGAAAAAGGTTTTTTGTGTGTGTGTCCGTGAGACTATGAACACGATAACTCAAAAACGAATAGTAGCTAAAATACCAAACTTGGTATTTAAGTTTAGTATCTTCCAGGGATGCGACACGAAGATTTTGAGAAAAATTCCCCCACTCCAAACTACGCTTTACATGGAATTTTTTTCGAAAATTTTGATTTTCTTAAAAATGGCTCTAACGATTTTGATTAAAATATCGTATATTACAGATATTTACCTGAAAAATAAAATGTATATCTTGAATTTTCTGGGAATACCTTCTGAAGACCTGTTTATTCTGTATGAATTTTGCTTAATTTGGCATAACTAGTAAACCGCAAGAGATAGACAAAAACTTACTATACAAAAAATGTAGTTTTTTTAAAATACACAAGTTATGTCATATACATTTTTCTCGTGAAGCTTACCGTTTTCGAGGTACTCGTTGTTATTAGTTTCAGTTGTTAAGTACTTATACTTTTCTCAGACGGGAGTGTCCGTTTTTCTTTAGTTCTACTCATGGCCAAGAAAAGAAGCGATTTGTAATGACAATCGCGTAACGACAGCTTTTAAAACATTTGACTATATGTTTAGTCTAGTGCATTCCCTTATTTTCTTCCTACTTTTACGGAACTAAGTAATAAGAACATTGTGCTAATGAGTACCTCGATTAGCAAGGAGCAGAAAGAAGAATTATCTTATGTAAGAAGTTTGTCGAACAGCTAGAGAAAGTCATGTGAGTGTAACACATCAGATTTTTTATAATAAAATAATAAGAATTCTAAACCTAAGACAGATATAATTGCTTTCTCTACGTCGCACGTAATTCATAGGTTGCTTTAAACCCAAGAATTCGTTACCGAGGTTACACTAAATAACACAATACTTTTCGAGATAAACATTAGCAGAATGTTCTTATTACTTGGTTCCTTATATTTAGAAAAGAACTAAAGGAATGCGCTATGCTAAAGTCGTAGTCAAATGTTTTAAAAACCATCGTTATGCAATGGTCATTGCAAATCGCTTCTTTCCTGTCTGAGAAAAGTAGAAGTATGTACTTTACAATTGAAACTAATTACAAGGAATATCTCGAAAACGGGGAACACTACGAAAAAAAAAATACACCATAAATTGTGCATTTTAACGAAATATATATTTTTGTGTAGTAAGTTTCTTTATATCTCTTATGGTTTACTAGTAATGCAAAATTCAGCAAAATTCATCCAGAATAAAGAGGCCTTCAGAAGCTATTCCCAGAAAATTCAAGATAAACATTTTATTTGTGATGGCTTTAATATACGGTATTATAATCAAAATCGTTTGTCATTTTTAGGAAAAGCAAAATTTTTTAAAATGTAAAGGGTAGTTTGAGGTGGTGGTTTTTCTTGTGGCATTCTTGGGAGATACCAAACTTAAAATACTAAGTTTGGTATTTAAACGTCTTAGCGTTTTTGAGAGCTATGCTGTCCTCAGACACGCACCCACGGACTTCTTCTGAAATGCTTTTTTTGTATTTCCGGTGAAATCTCTGTATCGAATTTTTGGGCGCAACACAATACCTTCTCTATACACTAGGTGGAGAAAGTAAAACTGCTTTTTTGGATTCAGGCGACCCCAAAACCTATATTTCGGTACAATCTCAGTATCAAATTTTTGGGTGGAGTGTAGTACCTTCTCCACCTTTGTATTAAGTACTATATAGAGAAAGTATTTTTTTTTTATTCAGGAAGATTCAAAATCTATGTTTCCCGTGAAAGTTTGGGTGGAATACAACACGTTTCGCTGTTACTGTACATAGCGAAGAAAGAGATAAAGTTTTGTAAGAATAATCTTTAGAAATGTTATAAAATAGAAAATAGTAGTAGGAAAAATCATATAAAAGACATACATGGTGATTTTATACAATAAGCTTTTAGTAACAAAAAAATCTGATGTTTTTCATTCACATGAATATGATTCCATATTGCTAAAAGAAATATTCTTCTACCTACCTTATGATAATCAAAATAAAAATTACCAGAACTGGTCTTATTATTTGCTTTGTTGTAAGTAGAGGGGAATGCATTAGCCTAAACGATAGTCAAATTTATTATAAGTTGGTTGTTATGTGGTTGAAATCCGTGTCTATGCTTGACCAGTACTCTAAAATGTTCATGTGACAGAAGCTTAAGTATTTTAAATCTGAAACCAATAAGTATCTCAGAAATGGTCAACTCTACGAGAGAAAAAAAAAGGTATAAGGCATTAATTGTGTGTTTTAACGAGATCTACAATTTTTTGTGTGGTAAGTTTTTGTCTATCTCTTACAGTTTACCAGTTATGCAAAATTCACCCAGAATAAAGAGGTCTTCAGAGGCTATTCCCTGAAAATTTAAGATATACATTTTGTTTTACACGAAAATATCTTATTATATTTTAATCAAACTCCTTAGAGCCATTGTTGAGAAAATCAACATTTTTCGAAAATGTTTGCATGTAAAGGGTAGTTTGGTGTGGGACGATTTTTCTCATAACCTTAGTGTCGCATCTCTGGAAGATACTAAACTTAAATACCAAGTTTGGTATTTTATCGAATTTTTGTCTTGAGATATCGTGTTCACGGACACACGGACACACCCGCACCTTTTTCTAAATATGTTTTTTTTGATACCTTACAATACCTTCTCTGTGTACATAGTACGTGTAGAGAAAACACATGATTATATGCAATAATCTATTAGTAGCAAAATAAGTCAAATGTTAATAAGAATTCGTAACTGCTGAACCAATGGTTTAATATAACAATTATCTTTCTCCCTGTGCAAGAAACGAAGCACAAATAAACCTAGCATCTGTTTGGATTGAGCATCGAAGCCAGGTCAACTACTCTCTGTTTAAACATGCCATCTCTGTACATCTGCAGTAACAGAAGCATTGTCATGGGAGTTTACAGGCAGGCACTTTATGTTTCGGTGGCGGTTTTGGGCCCGCTTGTGCTCCTGAGGCCTTTTGCACGTACGTGAGCAGAAACGCAAATCCAATTGGCTTGCGCGCGTACAGCATGAAAATTATCCTGGATTTCTGTGTAATGGGATCCTACGCAGGAAGGCTTGCGGTGATATTCAAGGTATACAGCGATAAAGTGTTACGGCGAGTCATTTACCTGTGCTCCAAACAGAATTAGTCAAGTGGACCAAGTTCATGACATGGGAAACGAACTGGAACTGTTCCCCAGTGCACTGGCTCAGAAAATTCACTCCTATAACTTTATTAATTAACTGTTGTTATTTTCCGTATTAAAAAAAAAATCTGATGTGCTCCATCCACATGTCTTTCTCTATATCTCTGTGACAAATTATTGTTAATAAGCTTATTCTTCTATCTATTTAATGCTAAAACATCAGCAGAAAAGGTCTTATTACTTAGTTCCTTTATAAGTAGAAGGGAAATAAGGGAATACACTAGGCTAAACTGTCAGTCAAAGTTTTAAAATGTGGCTGCATGAGAAAAGTTTAAGTATTTTAAAGCTGAAAAGGAATGTATATGACATAAATTATGTGTTTTAAAGAGATGTAGCCCCCTTTAACATATAGTCATATCGGGGGCTTTCCACTTGAAACAACTCGTTGTCTGTAGGTTCTTTTACGTTGGTTTAAATCATTTAGTTTTACTCAAACACGCACACGTTCACACTCGCATACAAACTTCCAGGCTCTGTGGGGGATTGGGAATAATTCTGGCTAGAGAAAAATTCCCCGCTCCAGCCGGGAATCGAACCCGGGACCCCCAGGTGAGAAGTCAGCTCGCTGACCACTCGACCACTACAGTTTTTGTGTAGTAAATTTTTGTCTATTTCTTATGATTTATTAGTTATGCAAAATTCAATAAAAATCATCCAGAATAAAGAGATCTTAAGAGACTATTCCTAGAAAATTCAACATGTGCATCTTATTTGTGATAGAAATGGCTTTAATATGTGGAATTTTAATTAAAATCGTTAGATCCATTTTTGAGAAGATCAAAATTTCCGATACTTTTTCCATGTAAAGTAAGTATAGTTTGGGATGGGAGAATTTTCTTCAAAATCTTCGTGTCCCATCCTTGCAAGATACCAAATTTGGTATTTAACGGTCTTTTGATTTCGAGCTATAATGTCCATAACCGACAGACACATACACACGGAAATTTTCTGAAAATGCTTTTTTTTTTTATTCAGGGGGTCCTAAAACATGTATTTCTGGTGAAATTTCGGTATCGAATTTTTGGGTGGAATACAATACTTTCTCTATACACTATGTACATAGCACATGTAGAGAAAGTAAAAAAAACTAGAAAAAGATACGTGTGTGTTCGTGTATCTGAGAATACGATAATTCAAAAACGAAAAGACAGTAAAATACCAAACTTGGTATATAAGATTAGTATCTTCCGGGGATGCGACACGACGATTTTGAGAAAAATCCCCCCAACCCAAACATACATACTCGAATTTGTCAGCTCCAGGCAATGCACAGAAATGGGATTTCATCCACATGGCTACCAGCTTTTAAACGATTATACTATCGTTTTAGCCTGGTGTATTTCATTTTATTTCCCTTCTACTTACAAGGAAGCATTCTGGTATTGTTTAGCTTTTAATGAATAAGCTTTTTAACAATAATTTGTTACAGAGATGTAGAGAAAGTCATGTGAAGGGAACACATCAGAATTTTAGAAAATTGATGCAAGTGTGTGTAAGTGTGTTCCTGTGTCTGTGGGTACGATAACTCAAAAACGAATGGTGCAATACAATACCTTCTCTATCTAGTTTTACGTTGTATATACGCTTTAGAGAAATTAATAGCTGGAGTCAGTTGTTGGTTTTAGTGTCCTGGTGGCACGTTGTTATGATATCTTAATTGTCAGAGGTCGGTATTTAAATCCCAGTCATGACATTGAATGTCTCAGCTCATTCTACCTTCCAAATGCCATTTGCTTAACCTTAGTCCTGCATCTGTGTTTAGCAAACACATTTAGTTCGTCTCCTTGGAAACGCAAAATCAAACAATTTTAGATTAAAAGCAAAGTAGTAAAATTATTGACGACAGTTCCAACGCTTTTTAAAAGCGCAGTAATTACTGTGTTTGACAAAAAATACTATTCCGAGATCCCTTTACTTTGAAATATTCACTATTTCCAAAACAAAAATATAAATGGTGTGTTATTTATGGACGCTCTTTAACTGCTGTGGTTCTCGGCGTCCCATTCTATACTGGGCGTGAAAGACCGCTTAATTTTGCTCAGAGGCCTCTCTATCAGGCTTGAGGTTCTTTTACGTGCCATAAATCTACGACACGGGACCAACAGCTTTACTTCCCTTCCGAAGGAAGACATGCTAAGGATTTTTAAACCCGAAAAAATCCATCGTGCTCCGCCGGGGTTGAACCCGCGACCTTGGGTATATGAAGTTAGCATGGTAACCATTACACCAAGGAGGGCGACCACGCGGAAACTGCAAACGTTTTATGTACTTTATTTTGGGCTATCTGTACTTCCGTGTCATCAAGTAAATGACACATAATCTTCATATGGATATCGCGTAAAGAACAAAATAAAAGGATTACAATACGCACTTTTTACTTTCTCTACAAGTACTATGTAGATAGTGTATAGAGAAGGTATTGTATTGTACCCAAAAATTCGATACCGAGATTTCACCAAAAATACATGTTTTGGGTTTCCCTGAATCCATAAAAAGCATTTTTGGAAAAAGGTCCGTATATGTGTGCATAGTGCGTGTAGAGAAAGTAAAAACCCGATACCGAGAATTCATAGGAAATACGTGTTTTGAGACCCACTGAATAAAAAAACGTATTTAGAAAAATGTACGTATGTGTCTGTCTGTCTGCCTGTCTGTCTGTCTATCTGTGTGTATGTGTGTGTATGTGACTGTGGGAAGCATAGCTCAAAAACGAAAAGACTGTTAAATACCAAACTTCGTATTTACGTTTGGATCTTCCAAGGATGCGACACGAAGATTTTCAAGAAAATCCCCCCATTCCTAACTACGCTTTACATGGAACATTTTTCGAAAGTTTTTATTTTCTCTAAAATGGTTCTAACGAGTTTGATTAAAATGTCGTATATTAAAGATGCTTATCTGACAAATAAAACGTATATTTTGAATTTTCTGTGAATAGCATCTGAAGAATACTTTATTCCGAATGATTTTACGGAATTTTGCATAACTGTTAAACTGTAAGAGATAGGCAAAAACTTACCACACAAAAATTTACATCACATTAAAACACACAATTTATATTATATACATTTTTATGGAGTTGATCCTTTTTGAGATATTCCTTGTTTCTGGTTTCAGCTTTAAAGAACTTATACTATTCTCATACTGGAATTTCTCTATTTCTGTCCATACAAAGGAACTTTAGTCACATAGCAACCAGCTTTTGACTATCACTTTAACCTATGGTACGCCCGTATTTCGCTTCTACTTACAAGGAAGCTAATTTTTTCTGAAAGCACTAGCTTTTTAACGATAATTTGATGCAGAGATGTAGAGAAAGTCATGTGAATGGAACACATCTGATATTTTTTGACATATATTTCCGATGAAAATGTGCGTTTAGAGAAAGTCTAAATGTGTTTTTGGGATCCTTGGTTCTTCAAAGTGTGTATTCCGTTGAAATATCCGTAAGGAATATATTCGTGTGCCTTTTTTTAAATACCGGGGATCACTAAACATGTATTTATTAGAAACGTCGGTATCTAATTTTTGGCTGGGATGCAATATCTTCTCTGAGTGGTAGAGAAGTAAAAACAGCAATGCAGTTGTTTGCCACCAGCAAGGGATATTAGGGGTCTGACATCCATTTTGTGCCCATTTGTGAAGCTAATTTCGAGGCACAACAACAACCTACCCTTCTGCTGACACTTCATTATCCCACCACAGCCATTGTGAATGTAAAAATGTCCTAAGTATCTTTGTTTTGCCTTGCTATCTCATCCTTTAACATTATTTATTACAAACTCTGATGTGTTCCATTCACATGACTTTCTCTACATCTCTGCAGCAAATATTGTTAAAAAAGCTTATGCTTCTATTTATTTCATGCTAATTGACCAAAAAATAGCAGAAATAATCTTATTACTTGCTTCCTTGTAAGTAGAAGCGAAATCAGGGAGTGCCATACGTTAAAGTGATAGTCAAAAGCTGGTTGCTATGTGACTGATGTTCCTTTGTTTGTACAGACAGGAGTTGGCCAATTCCTGTATGAGAAAAGTATAAGTTTTTCAAAGCTGAAACCAAAAACAGGGAATATCTCAAAAACGATGAACCCCACGAAAAAAAAGTTTATAACATAAATTGTGTGTTTTAACGTGCTCTACATCTTTTGTGTGGTAAGTTTTTGTCCATCTCTTACGGTTTAGCAGTTATGCAAAACTCCGTAAAATGCATCCAGAATAAACTAGTCTTCAGAGCCTATTCACAGAATATTCAAATTACACATTTTATTTGGCATGTAAATGTCTTTAATAGACGATATTTTAATCAAAATCGTTAAGAACCATTTTTGAGAAAATCAAAATTTTCGAAAAAAGTTCCATGTAAAGGGTAGTTGGGGATGTGGGGATTTTCTTGTAAATTTTCGTGTCGTACCCTTGGAAGATACCAAACCTAAATACCAAGTTTGGTCTTTAACGGACCTTTCGTTTTTGAGATGTGCTGCCCCCAGACACACACACACATATATACACATACACGCACACACATAAGTATATTTTTCTAAAATTGTTTTTTCTTAATTCAGAGGGGCTCAAAACATGTATTTCCGGTGAAATCTCGGTATCAAATTTTTGAGTGCATTACAACACCTTTTCTATACACTATGTACATAGTACATGTAGAGAAAGTAAAAATCTGATGTGTTCCATTCACATAACATTCTCTAGCTATTCCATATACAAAGTATTCGTATAAAAGATTGTTCTTTTATCTACATTATGCTAATCGAGATAAGCATTTGCAGAGTTGCTTTATTTCTTGCTTCCTTGTAAGTAGAAAGGAAATAAGGGGATGCATTATGCTAAAGATACAGTCAAATCTTTTAACAGGTGATCGCTATGTGAAACAATTGAGCTTAGGTTCGCTTTACATTGTCCGTTTTGACAAATCATAGCTACTTTAAAATTAAAATCAATAACATTTAATATCCGGAAAACGATCAACTCTATAAGTAAAGCGTATATGACATAAATTACGTGTTTTAACAGACCTAGATTTTTTGTGCTGTAAGTTTTTGTCTATCTCCTACGGTTTAACCGTTACGTAAAATTTTGCAAATCTCTTCCAGAGTAAAGAGGTCTTCAGAGGCTATTCCCAGAAAATTCTAAATATGCATTTATTTGTGAGAAAAATAACTTTAATATATTTAATGTACAGTATTTTAATTCTGAATGATATTTGTTTAACTCGTAAGCCGTAAAAAAAAACAGACAAAAACTTACTACGCAAAAAATATAAATGTGATTAAACACACTCTCTATGTCATATACTTTTTGTGTATAATTCACCGTTTCCGAGATATTCCTTGTTATTGTTTTCAGTTTTAATTACTTAAACGTTTCTAAAGCAGGATGTGAACTTTCGATTTATACTTTTTTTTTTTTTTTGTCGTCCTTTAACCTGGTTTGGTCATACCGTACGATGAATGAAATTGGTGAAATGATGCTCAATTGATCTCGGTGTCCATGGAGCTTTAAGTTACTCGACATTCGTCTTCTCAGGATAAGGGAAAACCCCGAAAAAAACCTTATCCGGGTAACTCACCCTAAGCGAGATTCGAACTCACGACCTTTTGAATGTGAGGCAGACACGCTACCACCACACTACCCAGGCGGGCTTATATATTTTTTGTTTTACTCCTGGTCTTGGAAAGAGAACTGAGTGTCAATGACAAACGCATATCGACAGTTTTTAAAAGATTTTACTGTCGCTTTAGCCTAATATAGTCCCTTATTTCTCATTTACGTATATGGATCTAAGTAATAAGATCATTTTGGTAATATTTATCTTGATTAGCATTATTTAGATAAAAGAAGTAATTCTGCTTTTATAGATAATCAGAGAGAAGATAAAATGATGATTTTATGTAAGAATAGTTTAGTTGCAGAACAGGTAAGAGGAAGTCTATGAATGGAACTCATAAGATCTTAATATATTGTTTATTTTCACTAGCAAGTATGCACATACAATGTACCAAACATTTGATATTGAGGTTTTACCGAAATATATGTTTTGAGTCCGAAAAAATCATTTATAGAAAAAGACCCCTGTGTGTGTGTGTGTGTGTGTGTTTGTGTGTGTATGTGTGTGTGTGTGTGTGTGTGTACAGCATAATCAAATCGAAAAGACCGTTAAATGCTAAACTTAATACTAAGATTAAACTAAAACTTAATACTTAATCTTCCAAGAATGCGACACGAAGATTTTCAAGAAAATCCCCCACCACAAACTACCCTTTAGATGAACATTTTTTTGAAATTATGTTTTTATCAAAACTGGCTCCAACGCTTTTGATTAAAAAGGTCATATGTTTAAGAGATGTTTTTACATTTAGGGAGTCTTAAAAGTATGTTTCTGGTGAAATCTCGGTATCGAATTTTCTGATGGAAAATACTTCCTTCACTTATTAAACGTAGTAGAGAAAGTAAAAATACAAAAAATACAAATGGATTCAGAGAAGTGGGGATGTCGAGTCATACTTGAGTTTTAAATAAAGCTTTTTAAAAGTATTGTTTTACTGCTTTTGTTTTATTCTGCTGTAAAATAAATACATCACAACATTTTCTACAGTTTTAATAAATAAAATAAGTTAACAGCGGCAACGCATTGAGAGAGAGAGAGAGCGCTGCTCTAGAAGTCCTTTGTACAGATAGCAGCACCACTCAATCTTGCAATCAGCTGCAGTTTCACATGACACCGAGAGATGTCGGTTGCTCCAACTTCCGTTATGCAGCGCTACCATGGAACAGGTTCGTCAACAAATTGAAAGCTGTCACAGTGATTAGGAATGTTTCAGTTCACAAACACGTAGATATGACAGTTTTTCGTGTTTCTGTGTGTCACTATAGGATATATTTGAAGTAGTCGCGTTATTGACATAAAATTTAAAAAGATTACTGAGATGAGATCTAAGCATTTGCACTTTTTGGATGTTTTAATATATTCATAAACGTATATGCTCTTACGGACTTAGTGTAAGTTACAGGATACATATCTTGAAAATATGTTTATATATATATATATATATATATATATTTGTCAAGACATATTTATTACGTTTTAAAAAGATATTTCACAGTTTAAGACCATGGCGAATTAGCAATCTAAATAATAAGAAACTAATTTTAATAAAGTTACACATTTAAGGTTATATTGAAAATGTATTGCAAATATGCATAAGAAATAAAATATAGTTTAGGAAATGGATTTTAAAAGAAAGAGAAATTATATTTTATAGCACCCTTGTGCATTCTTGTTTCTGAAACATATTTGATAAACGAAACATCCTCTAACTTGAGAGCAAACTTAAAACATACATTTACATTTATTTTCAGTTTACTTAAAACGGAAGTTTTGTTACTTTTTCAATACGTGACAATAAGCGATATCAAACTAACATTGTGATCTTATTAAGTAAATGTTTGTTCTTCTCTGCAAGTGTTCTATGGAAGGTTAACCTAAGCATTGATAGACTACATATTCCTACATATTATTTTACTGCCTCGGAAATTGTATTCTTTGTTCCGCTTTGATGCCATAGAATTATACAAGTTTGATTTATAACCCCACATAGGAGATTCTGACTTGAGAAATAATGATGTTTGTGTATGTTTAAATTGCAGGTTTCCAATTGATTATTCATTTGTTTTAGAAACACGCTTACCTGTTCATTTACGAGTGAGGACACCAAGACAATCCGACAGTTTTCCTTTTTGTTTCGTTTGCTTTGGTTTACTCGTATTCATTAAATCAATTTGTATAGCTAAAGTGTTTTCCTAGTACTTTATTTTCTAAAAATAATGTTTTAAGTCCATGAGAGATGATGATTTAGAATGTATACTTATGATCTGGATTTATCATTCAGGGGGTAATGATCACTTACTAGAACAGCCTAGTACACACTGTCAAATAACCATGAAGTTCGTGGTGTAATTTATGAGTAAAATATTTACGAATTCTTGATTAACTTATGGCACAACGGGACTTTGAAGTCCCATGATTACAGCATTTTTCTGTAATTCTGGGAAGTAAGTGGCTACACTATGTCCGTAAGAGCAGTCATTTTTATAAACATCAGATTCTGTGACATACGTCGTTATTGTTTGTTTGTATTTGCAATTACTTTTTTAATGTATTATACCTATATCCGGTATAGCTAATCATAACCTTCTGTTGAATGTTTTTCAGTATTGTCAATTTTAACACACAAGTAGTTATGATACTTCACAGATCATTCCGCAAACAAGTTGAGTTAAATACATTTTGGGACGGATTCCTACAAGAGAGTGTACCTGAGACTGTTTTCGACCTGATTTCGTTTGGAAATGAGTCTTCAAGACACCTTTCACTGGGATGTTAGTGTTCACGTGGTGATTTACACACAAATGTGTCTGGGAACATGGATGGCATCGGATATCTTCTTACAGTTAGGATGAGTCTCATTTCACGCCTGTGATTTGTGACAACCAAGGTTTGTAGTAGGTGGTCCTCATGTAGACTCCAGGCAGGTACGGTGCTGCACATTTGATGCCGTGGGATACAGTGCCTATGAGCACCCATCGTCCATCGTCTCTCTCCATCATCAAAGGACCTCCACTGTCACCCTGTAACAACCATACGCCATTTTGTTCCATTAGTTTTTTTATTTTTTATTTATTTATTTATTGTTATTTAGTAGTGTTAACGCTTGTTCCTACTGCAGGTGACACCACAGATGGACACTAAACATGATAGTTCTTGAGAAAATAAATTTGGTAAGTCCTCCTCCAGGAAAAACTGAAAAGAAAGAAAAAACAAGAAAAATAAGGGAAAAAACTCAGTCAGGCAGAACAGTTCTGGTGAAATTTGAACAGTAGACCTCCCCTTCACGACTCCGTACCTTAATATGCCAGTAGTTATATTGAAGGTTGATCGTTCATCATTTCCGTCACTGTACTCACAATACACTCCACAGAATACTCCTATAATCTATAAAACTAATAACATACTTGATTTTGCTCTGTGATAATTTTAAATCCCATTAAGTACCTGTTATATTCCTAACTATGCAATACGTTTATCCTTGATTACTATAAAATTACGTTAAATGTAATGGAAATAAAATTGTATCTGACCATCTTGTGAAATCCATCTAGAGACATCCTTTTATACAGGTATATTTTTGTTGGTGTCAACTATTTTGGGACGGCCTCTCAATAACAAAACACACAACAACAAATTAAAAGGTTAATATGAGTATGAAATGATTTATTCTTAAGTTAAAAGACAAAATTGGAGGTTACAGAAACTACTCAAAGTGGCTTCTTCCTACTTGGAAGCATGTATATTCTATTGCAAATGCTTGGAGTGTTCCATAATTGGCCAAATTCGGTGTGATCTCCGGAATATCAATATCCGGAGTCACATAAATCAGGTCGTTAAATGTCTCCAGATGAAGAAATCCTTTGAACTTAAACCAGCAGCTAGAGCAGAGCATAAATGAATCCCCTCGACTAATCTATGTGTGCGAAGATTTATCTTTGATTTACTTAAATGAGCTTGTGCACCATCATGCAAAAACCATCTTTGGATAACGTCCAGAGGCACTTCATCAATTAAATGATATACCTAATTTCTGAGAGACTATAGAACGTCTCTGCATTCAGTCACAGGGAAAAGAAATAGGTACCAATAAGGTGATCGTGAATTAATCCATCCATACTTTTAGGCTGAAACTCTGCTGATGTCTGTTCTGGCAAACTGCATGCGGGTTTTCATAGGCCCAGTTATAAGTATTATCGCTGAAAGTGATACGGGTACAGAAGGTTTTCATGCAAAATTCTCAAGTAGTCACATGATTAACACCTTAGCTTACTGCAATGCGTCTGTTGCTAGGAGATTAGTTTACGTCCATATTGAAGGATTCGTTCTTCACCATGAATGCTTCCCAGCAATTTAAATACTATTCTCGAATGAGCTACTCTTTCTATCCCTCTCTCTCTCTCTCTCTCTCTCTCTCTCTCTCTCTCTCTCTGTCTATGAAATGGTGAATTCGTGAGAATCTTCATCTACAAAGTAACTGCCTGTCTTCAAAATGCTCATATGCTTGTAATACATTTTCATATGTAAATACATATCGGTTTGTTCATTCAGAGAATGCAGTTTCTTCAGCCTTCTGAGCTCTAAAAACAAATAAATAAATAAAATAATCGGTGAACCTGGTTTACTGTTTTGTATTGGGAGGACGTCCCCGAAATACTACCGCAGATACTCCTTACAGTTATTATTTTTTTTTTTTTTTTTAGGTTTAACGTCCTTTAACCTGGTTGGTCATATCGGACGATGAATGAAATTGGTGAAATGATACTCAAATGATCTCGGGGTCCATGGAGCTTAAAGTTACTCGACATTCGTCTTCTCAGGATAAGGGAAAACCCCAAAAAACCTTAACCGGGTAACTCACCCTAAGCGAAATTCGAACTCAGGATTTTTTGAATGTGAGGCAGACACGCTACCATGCGGGCTCCCTATATTTTGTTACTGTTTATATGGCTAAATCAATAATATGCTATGGGTATTTGTATTTTCATTCCACCCCCAACAAATTTGAGCTCAAGAATAAAATGCCGGTTTCACGAGAGGATCGAGAAAGTGCAGAGCACCTTGGTTTCACCGCGGCTCGTAACATTTTTACGGTCTACGCTCGCCTCATGCTCATCTAAACTGCCTTTTTCATGCATGCTCAACATTATACTCGCGGCCAAGGTACATTTCTTCGGCGAGATGATTGTCTAGGAAGTAGAAGATGGGATACCAGCGATTACAGGAATAAATCACAAAATAAGTTACTGGTGTAGCGCACCGCAATTCGCGCGCCGGCTGCCGCAGTTCGGATTCCGCTAAAATAGTTATAATTTCCGAACAACCGTCTCATGCTCTCATAGCTAAAATCACAATTATTATTTCGTTCATGACAAATGATCGTAGGATGTGGCCAATCCATTACATTGGCGCGTAAAATTCCAACCAATAGGAACTCATTATCTCTGCATTGTAATCGTTTTTATCACACCCACGTGCAATTGTTTTTTTCTAAATTTATCGCACCCACGTGCATTTGTTTTCCCTCTGAACTAATGTTCGTCTCATAGTAATAGTATCAGTGTGCAGTGATATTTCCGTACCTAATGGCGGAAGTTCCAAAACGTTTTGAGGAAAGCTCTATCGCTGAAATAGATTATAAATTTATTGAAAACGCAAAGCCACAGGATACTGAAAACAACAGAGAGTGTGTATAGAGCCAGTACAGCGAATTCTATAAGCAACGAGGTCATGTTCTCTTGTCAGACACTCCAACTCAGGAGATTGCCAATTTTAAAAGACTAGGTAATGAATATGAGGAAGTGCAATGAATATTATTCTTCGTGTCCATATAGGTAAATCATTGTTATTTTATTCACGAAATTCTTATTAAATAAAACTCGGGCTATAGCCTTTCTCCAGATAAATTCGATAAAAGTTGGAGCTCTCGTTATATTGCTTATGATAATAAGCATATGCCTTGTTAGATGTTACAACATTTTCCTTCTCTATCTGTATATTTATAGATTCTTTTTAGGAAATTGTTATTCTCACTCGTCAGTTCAATATCTGAATTTGACCGAATTTCTCGCCTGATGTTTCCTTTTAGTTCGTACAATTCAGGGTATTTATCTATCTGCTTACTTATCATTTCAACTTATCCCACAGATGAAAATCGCACGCAGAAAAATCATGCGATCTTGAAGGCTTCTTTTGCCTATATTCAAAGATTTCATGAATTAAAACTTAATGACTCAATCAGTTGAATGCGCGGTAGAGAAATTCTTGTCGAAAAAAGGACTAAATTTCAGAAACTGTACGTGGTATTATTTGACATGGATGTAATGCACACCACACTCCAATGTTCGTGTCATGCAATGGAAGCTCTTGTGTAAATATAGTCAGGTTTCTCTGTGCTTTCTGTTGTTTTACGATGGAAGGTTACCATGTGAATGGAAAAAAAAATATTACATGGGTCAAATAATCTTATCATTGTTATTTCCCAACTACAGAAATTTACCCGAGAGTAACAATCACGTGAAAAAATAATGCATGGAAGATCTATGTTCGTCCTGTACAAATATGAAGACATTTGAAAAAAGTATTTAAGTTTCGTAAAATTTGCATTTAAAATACAGTTAATATTAAGATTATTTGCAAAAAACGACAAAGTGCAGCATTAGTTGTTGGAACTATCTCCTTAATTTTAAATATAAATTTTATAACTGTAGGCCAATACTCATATTAAATAAGTAAGCGGAGTAAGGGCTGTTATTCTCCTGTTAATTATTGGTAATGTATCAATAAGGAGTTTATATAGTGTCGGATGTTTCCTAATTTCTCAGATGGAGAAGTATATTAAAACCACTGCTTCTGAATCCAGTGATTTTAAGAGAAATTCAGAACAGTTGGTTATATGTTCGAGCGTGGGGACGCTCCAGAGAGCAGAAGGATATCCACGCATCACAGGACTCTGCATTCAGCATGCAATACAGCTCGGCACTGATGCAAGCTGTCGTCACGTCTGAATGATATCTTGTATAATGACATTTTATGGTCCATTTCCTCGTCGAATCCAGCGCATTTTGACTTGCAGTGCGGGAGTCCCTTCTTTTCGGTAAACAGAAACTCTTCTTATCATAAAATAGTCAATGGGCCTCCCGGGTGTGACATAGTGGCATATATCTGAAACGACAGCAAACGCAAGCCCTTTATGCTATGATCTTTGTCCAGTTGCACTTACCTCACAAGAGTCTTTCTGTCCGTTCGCGTAACCAGCACACAAGAAACTGTTGAGGATGACTTTGGAGTGTCCGGCAGTGTTGAACATCTCTTGGCACACACTGTTCTCTATCACTGGAACTTGAACCTCCTGAAGAACACTAGGCACACCTCCACCTACAACATTGTGCATTTCAAGATTTAGGTATCATATACTATACAAGGCGGTTGCGAAACGAAGGTGGATTTTTTGTTTCGTGCTGAGGATTCCCAGGAGACTGTTTTGATTGGTAAACCATGAAAATAGGGAATCATACCAAGGAACTCTTATTACTTTCTCTATACGTACTATCTACATAGTGTATAGAGAAGGTATTGCACTCCACCCAAAAATTCGATACCGAGATTTCACCGGAAATATATGTTTTAGGGTCCCCTGTTTAAAAAAAAAAAGCATTTTTAGAAAAAGGTCCGTGTGTGTCCGTGTGTCTGTGAATACAACTTAAAAACAAAAAGTCTGTAAAATACCAAACTTGCTATTTAAGTTTAGTATCTTCCAGAGATGCGACACGAAGATTTTGAGAAAAATCCCCCACCCCAAACTACCCTTAAATGGAATGTTTTATCTCGAAAATTTTGATTTTCACAAAAATGGCTCTAACAATTTTGATTAAAATATCATATATAAAATATATTTACGTGGCAAATAAAATGTATATCTTGAATTTTCTGGGAACAGTCTCTGCAGAAGTCTTTATTCTGGATGAATTTTATGGAATTTTGCATAACTGCTAAACCGTAACAGATGGACAAATGCTTACCACACAAAAAATGCAAAGCACGTTAAAACACACAATTTGTTATATACATTTTTTTCGTAGAGTTGATCGTTTTTAGATATTCCTTATTTTTGGTTTCAGCTTTAAAAACCGTATACTTTTCTCCTACAGCAATTTGTCAACTTCTGACCACACAAACAAAGGAACTTCAGCAACCAGATTTTGACTATCACTTTAACCTATGGTACTCCCTTATTTCGTTTCTACTTACAAGGAAGCAAGTAATAAGACTATTTCTGCTAATTTTTTCTCAATTAGCATGAAGTAAATAGAAGTATAAGCTTTTTAACAATAACTTGTTGCAGAGATGTAGAGAAAGTCATGTGAATGGAAATCAGTAGCGACACAGGAAATCAGTATCT
The DNA here is from genome assembly GCA_030762935.1 of Hymenopus coronatus. Lineage (NCBI taxonomy): Eukaryota > Metazoa > Arthropoda > Insecta > Mantodea > Hymenopodidae > Hymenopus > Hymenopus coronatus. The sequence goes on along the minus strand of CM060892.1, from coordinate 43,323,006 downwards.
ACGAGACTTCACTGATCCCGACATAGTAGGATCATAATAGCTGATGCTGGAATAAAATTCAGCACGGAATACTAATTCTATTCCATGAGTCCACGTGAGATTTGCGAAGCTAAACATTCAAGTAATTATCAGGTGTGTATAAAACTGTAAAAATGTCAATGTATTCTATTCACATTGCTTTATCTACCAATTCTGCAACAAATCATTTTTATAAAAGCTTATTTTTATATCTGCTTCTTGCTAATCCAGATAAACGTTAGTAGAAATGGTGTTGGTATCTATTTCCTTGTGAGCATAATGGGCATAAGGAAAAGCATTACACTAAAATTATGTCACATATTTCAAAAGCTGATCCCTATTTGATGACTGAAATTCAGTTCTCTTTATATGGCCAGGAGTAACAACAAAACAGAAACGAATGATGATTTACCTTTGAGAAAATTTAAACCAATATGAGGGAATATCTCGGAATTTGGTAGCTCCATAAAAATGTATTTTATATAATGTACAGGATTTGCAATTTTTGTAAGGTAAGTTTTTGTGTATCTCTTACAATTTACCAGTTACGCAGAAGTCATCCAGAATGAAGACTTCAGAGACTATTCCCAGAAAATTAAAGATATACATCTCATTTGTCATAAAATGTCTTAAACAAAATTGTTAGAACCGTTTTTGATACACTCAACATTTTCAGAAAGTTTTCAACTGTTCTGCAACAGATTATTCTTAAAAGCTGATCCTTATCAGTAGGAAGGAAATAAGGGATTACGCTAGGCGATAGTCAAATGTTTTAAAAACTGCTGCTATATGATTGAAATTTGTTTTTTCTATGGGCAGGAGTTGACAAATTTACGTGTGAGAAAAGTTTGTTTTAAAACTAAAAGCAAAGACAAATGTATATAACATAATAATATTATATGTTTTAAAGAAATCTACATTTTTTCTGCAATACATTTTCGTCTGTCTCTTGCAGTTTACCAGTTATGTAAAAGTTATCCAGAGTGAAGAGATCTTCAGAGACTAGTCCCAGAAAATTCCAAGATATACACTTTACTTGTTAAGTAAATATTTTTAATATATGGTATTTTAATCAAAATCGTTAGAGCCATTTTTGAGAAAACCAAAATTTTCAAAAAAAGTTCCAGTAAATGGTACTTTGGAGTGTTATTATTTTCTTTATAATCTTGGTGTAGCATCTTTGAAAGATGTTGAACTTTAAATAAATTTTTTCTAAAAATGCTTTTTTATCCATGGGACCCCTAAACGTGTATTTTCAGTGAGATTTCGGTATCGAAGTTTGCTGAAGTGCCTACTCTATTTACTACGACGGCCGTTTATTTTCAACCTCCGATAGTTTATAAATAAAAGACAAGTTCATAGAAAAGAATTACTTTATTACTAAAATTTTTGTACACTTATAGTTGCTTTTCAACATAATCACTGACAAAATTGAGATATTTATCGTATCTGTGCACAAGCTTTGCAATACCCGTTTCAAAAAATGTTGCCGCCAATGATGCAGCCCGGAACCACTATCAATGCAGCTGTTTATTGTGAAACTTTACGACGTTTGCGGATAGCCATTCAAAACAAACGAAGAGGAATGCTGACTTCAGGAATTGTGTTGATCTATGACAACGCTCGTCCACAACCCATAGGCTCCTTGAACAATTTTAATGGGACATTTTCGATCATCCGCCGTACAGTCCTGACCTGGCACCTGGCGACTTCCACCTTTTCCCTGAACTGAAGACGTGGCTAAGAGGGCAGCACTTTCAAACCAACGAGGATCTTCAAAACAACGTCAATGCTTAATTGAAATTATTGGCGTCAACATTTTTTGAAGCGGGTATTACACAGGTACGATAAAGGTCTCAATTTTTTCAGTGATTGTGTTGAAAAGTAATTAAAGGTATACAAAACTGTTAGTAATAAAATAATTTCTTTTTATGAACTCGTCTTTTATTTATAGCCTATCGGAAGTTGAAAAAAAAAAAAAAAAACGGCCCTCGTATATAAGTACGTGTTAGATAAAGAGTAACATTTTTTTCCCGTGGCTTACCTTTTAGATTAAAGTATCCAAAAATACTCAAATAGTTTATTATATTTATTTGAAAAAAAGAAATCTGAAGCACTTACTATGTAACGAATATCACTTGCGGAATTATATATGATCCACTACATCAATAAATTACTTTGATGTATCAAGTCATTCCGATATTTCACAGCACTTGCGGAGGGATTCCATTGTTGGAATTAGCCTATTGTTCCAGTTAAATTCTACGGATGGTAGTAAAATGGTCATTAAGACAAATGGCATCACGCAATCCGACACGAATAAAAATCTGAGACACGCTTTTTCCAAGAATTGCCTTTGGGGCAATTAGTTAAACGATTTATGGGAACAAAACGCAGTTGTGGGGTTAATAAATCCTTTTGGTTAACAGCGACAAGTCAGGCAAAAAGTTACCGCAGTAGAATTATGACCTCACCCATTTTCCAGGATGACACACGACTAACAAAAAACTCCCATGAGAGTGTCCGGTTGCTGCCCTTTCACGCATACTGAAGAGTCGACTTGAAAGCACAGAAGCCGTAAAGAAGTACTTCTTGATTAAATCTCCATCATTCCTGTGCCAATTAACGGAACTTCATGTGGGTTCGTTTCTTGGACAAAAATCTATCCAGGATCCAAACTAATCACGTACTTAATTGCCAGCGCCAGTCACAGAGGCAGACATGGCAACAAATAATCCTAAAGGCTGATATCTTTGCACAGAACTACATCGACTGAAGCATTTGGAAGAAAAGCTGGAGAACCGCAAGTAACTTGCACATGATTTTCAATAAACTTTTTTTCTTTTAAAAAAATCTGATATGTTGCATTCACATGACTTTCTCTACGTGATCCATAAACTATTGTTACAAAAGATTTCTCTTCTCTCTGTTTCATGCTAATCGAAATAAATATTGCTAGAAATTATTTTATTATTTAGCTCCTCATAAGTAGAAAGGACATGCAACAGGCGTGCATAACCTAATCATTCACAAATGCGCGCCAACCTAGGGACAAGTGTGGATTTTTTTTCCGTTAGGCCAGTACCTGTTTTATACACTGAACCGCCTGATTTCGAGTACCGAAGTACTTGCATTCAGGGACGAAAGTGGATACGCTACTTACGCACATCAACCCCGTGGGAAAGACTACTGAAAAACCCTGGTAGAGCCGACCTTTACCAGCTTAGGTCTTCTAACTTTCCAGGTTAGTGCTGGAGGACATTAAGGTGTCTCACACACCCGCCTAGGCGTACCCAATCTCCAATGGGTATCGAGCCACTGCACGTCGAGTCCAACCCAATCCGAACAGCTCCCTTTCGAGAGGGAATCATGTTCGACCCGACTACTTCTAGTAACGCCAGAAGTACCACGGGTGCTCGGGGTCCGCAACGCTCGCACCGAAGCAGATGAAGATGTCGGAACCCTCCCTACGGAGGGAGGAAGAAGAAGAAGAAGAAGAAGAAGAAGAAAGAACAAGAAGAGAGGAATAAGGGAGTACCCTAGGATAAAGCAATAATCAAAATGTTTAAACGCTAAGTATGCAATTGGCATGGAAATTCGGTATTACAAAATTGAAAACAATAACAAGGAAAATCTCGAAAACGGTTAGGTACCAGATAAAACTCTATATGGTATAAATTGTGTGTTTTGATATCTAAATTCTGGAGTCAAACTTACCTGGCTAGTAGCTCGGTAACACTTAAGAGTTAATACGTCGTCAGGAAAGCTTCAGCTCTTACTTTATATACTTTTTTTTTTAATAGTAAGATTTTGTGTATCTTTTACGGTTTGCCACTTATGCAAAAGTTATCCAGAATGAAGAGAACTTCAGAATCTATTCCCAGAAAATTAAACATACTTTTACATTTCTTTTATCATAAAAATATCTTAAATATATGTTGTTTTACTCAAAATCGTTATAACCATCTTTGAGAAAATAAAAATTAGTAAAACATGTTCCACGAAAAGGGTAGTTTGGGGGAGGAGAGGTTCTCCTGAAAACATCACTGCATTCTGTACAAGATACCAAGTTGATAATTATCTGACTTTTCATTTTTTTAATTATGCTGTTCATAGACACACACACACACACACGATCCTTTTTCTAAATTTGTCTTTTTGGATTCTGGGAACCTCAAAAGATGTGCTTCCGGTGTTACTGTTTATAGAACTGTTGTATGTTAAGCAAATCTAGTAGAGAAAGTACCTAAAAATTCAAAACAATTGCTTGATTAAAGGAATTAGTAAGGGTATGAGGTAACAACATATCTAAGCAACATATGTTTACATATGAAGCAGATGACTTATTATTTTTTCGTAGTCGTTTATCCCTCCTCGTATTTTCAGGACTGACTTACAAGCGGATACTTAGGGGTCAGAGGCCTGTCGGGGAGCTAACGTCACGAAACCACAGAATGGAGAATCTGGAACAAGTGGTCGGCCCGTAGCCAGGCATGAGCGTGGGGAAGTGGATGATATGAAAGGCGATGATGGAGCAATTCATGGAAGGAGTTACGGGGGAAACAGGAGGACCCGGAGAAAACCCACTCAGACGCAGCTTTGTCCACACATCCATATGCAGGCGCTTGGAATCGAACTCGGGCCGCCTAGGCGGGAAGTGAACGGTCTAACCACTCGGCCACTGTGCCGCTAAGATTGTTATTGTTATTATTACTATAAACATATTTTCCCCCTTTTGGTTTATTTTTGAATAGCTGAAAGCAGCAGTTGCCAAGAAAAAAATTATTAAAAGTAAACCCACCAATATTGTAATAAAAATCTCTTTATTACTCTTAATCTTCATTCCGATGCTTTCTTACAAGTTTACACTCCCTTGTTCTCGTTGATGCGAAGACTTTTGATTGCTCTTTCTCATGAAACTGCTGCGAGCTGTGGTTTTAGCAGTCGAAAACTGACTCGCTTGGAGTGCAGATCTTCATTTTTATAACTGTTGATGATGTGGTAAGAAATTTCCAGAAAAAGCGAACATTCCAGCATGTGTCCATTGCGTCGAGGTGTCGCATTCCAAAGCTTTGAGTTGCTGCGCTGCTTTTTACGCGTTAAATTTACGGCCTTTGCGACCTTGCACGTGCAACAATCAGCTATAGATTTCCAAAGTTAACCATTTATACATATTCGGCTATTATGGGCCAGTAAGGCGTAGGCACAATATTAATATACCTAATTAATGCCTTTAACATTTACTATCTATGAAAGGCAGAGTCATATAAAAAAAAAAAAAAAAAAATGATGCCATAATGTGGATTTGAACCGCGGATCTCCTGGTTTCCGATCAGTTGCTCTAACCACTGAGCTACATGGCAACATGCGGATATTGCAATAAATACCGTAACTGTCTCGCATTGTTCCGGTAAACCACAAAGAGATCTAAATTATTTAGAGATGATATTCCTTAAGGGCGATTCACAATGTAAGTACCTCAAGTCCTGTGCTTCATAGTTCAACCAACTATTGGATCAATTAGTGTTAATTGTTTCTCGAGGCTATGAAACCCACAACTTTACAGTACTTACCACATTGTAAGTCGCTTTTGGGATATGTTCATGTTGAATTTTCTGGGAATAGCCTCTGAAGTCCTGTTCATTCGGGATGACTTTTGCATAATGTAACAGAAACTCATTTTTCTACAACTCTTTATTTTTCCACATGCTGATTACAGTCTGTGAACAAATAACCGCATTTCATAACAATTCTACTGTATAGTTTCTTTTCGACTTTCGCCGTGGCAACAATATAGCTCCTAAGAAATCCTCGTCGAACTCACTCAACTGTTGCATGTGATACATTCCCGGACTGCACACAAGGCAAGGCTTCGATGCACCTTTTTATGTCTGTTGTTAACGTCACTGGAAATTTCCAGAAGTCGCTGCACATATAGTACATCTTCGATATACACAGACTCATTCAGATTTAACAATGCGCGGCTTCGACGTCAAAGAACCTTCCGTAAGACCACGTGTCCACTCGCGCGTGTGTAACAATCACAGCTGCGATGTCAGAAGTACTTACCGCGGCACGTGTGCAACAATGGATGCCAACAATCAGCTATGACGGCTCAGGGTGTGTTAAATGTAAGCTCTAGATAAATTCTTACCATGCAAAAAAGTAGATGTCAAAACACACAATTTATACCCTCTATTTTTTTTAATTCTTTATTTTTTTATTTATTTTTTGTAGTTTAATTTCCTCTATATTTGGTCATATCGGAGGATGAACGAAATTTGTGAAATGATGCTCAAATGATCCATGGAGCTTAAAGTTGCCCGACATCCGTCTTCTCAGGATAAGGAAAAATCCCGAGATAGTGAGATTCGAACTCGCGATCTGTTGCATGTGAGGCAGACACGCTACCACCACACTACCCAGGCGGTCTTATACACCTTTATGGTGGAGCTAACCATTTTTGAATATTCCTTGTTGCAGGAAGTCGCCAGAGTTTCTTTTGTTTTACTCCTCCTGGCCATAAAAAACAGACCCTAATTTTGATGTCAATCGCATACCTATAGCTATTAAAATTTTGACTCTCTCTGTAGTATAGTATGCTTCCATATTTCCCTTCTATTTATAAGGAACTAAATAATAAGACTATTGTGTTAACGTTTATCTCAATTATCCTTTTATAGAAATAGTTGGTTACTGTGGGAGAAACAATTGATTTACTAATCTATGATTATTATTCATATTTGCTGATTCTAAATCAGTTACACTCATTTCTGTCAAAATAGTTCAATAATTTAGGATTCACTTACTCGCATAAAGGTTATTTAAAATATCTGGTCCTCCCTCTTTGCGCATACCGCAGTATAAAACCGCAATATGCAAACCGTTGCGCGTACTGAAACAACTGACGCACGTAATGGTCCCAACAGTTGCGATATTTCTAGGTCTGCCTTATCGGTCGCAGTACATGAGTTGGTATGACACTTCCGGGAGACAATATCTAACGAAAATTAATCGAAAGTGCTTAGTGCCTTCACAGAATGGGCGTGGGCTTCCATTTTGAGCTGTTTTTAATTTTTCTCGGTGCTTTGAACATTGATTAATTAACTTATCTGAAATCTTGACTTTGATAAATTGTTCTAGTCACTCTGTAACAGCTTGATGTGCAGTGCATGTCACGCAACTTTGGATTATTTAGGGATAACTCTTAGCTATTAAATAAAGCTTTAATAGAAAGTATATCCATTCTCCAAAGATACCATAAACCGGGACTACTTTGGCTTAAGATATTGACAGAAATTAGGGTACATTGGCATTTTGAAAATACAAGGGCCCGCTTATAATTAAGTAACTTTAAAATCAGGTATTAATTATAAGAAGCAAATTTTTTTGAGTTTTAACAACAATGAATGTCACATTTGCTACAATGCTTAAACACCTAATTACGCAACACAATTATTTTAAAAGTAGACGTTAATCGTAGAAACACATTTCGTTGAGTTAACAACAATGAATACTATATTTATAATTATGATTAAATAACTAATCACGCGCTTGTAATTAAGTTGTTTTAAAAGCAGATGTTATTTATTATTTGAAACAGTTTGGTTCAGCTTTAACAACAATGAATGTTATATTTGCAACTATAAGTAAACAACTAATTTAGTTGAGTTTTAACAACAATGAATGTTATATTTGCAACTATGAGTAAACACCTAATTTGGATGATTTTAACAACAATGAATGTTATATTAGAAAACTATGAGTAAACACCTACTTTAGTTTAGTTTTAACAACAATGAATGTATATTTGCAACACGTAATTTAGTTGAGTTATATACCTAATTTGGATAAGTTTTAACAACAATGCATGTTATATTTGCAACTATGAGTAAACACTTAATTTGGTAAGGTTTAACAACAATAAATATTATTTCATTCAAAATCTTCAGGGTGAAGACGAGGAAGATGCACTTCTTCGAAACGTTGGTGTCAAGCCAAGTTTTTACCTGGCTAGAAGCCCGAGAAGATTTTGAATTAACACGTCGCCAGGAAAGCTTTAGTTCTTATTTTAATAAATATTATATTTGCATATATGAGTAAACATCTAATTTGGATGAATTTTAACAACAATGAATGTTATATTTGCAACTATGAGTAAACACCTAATTTAGATGAGTTTTAACAACAATAAACATTATATTTGCAACTATGAGTAAATACCTAATTTGGATAAGTTTTAACAACAATGAATGTTATATTTGCATATATGAGTAAACACCTAATTTGGTTGAGTTTTAACACAATGAATTTTATATTTATAATTATTATGATTAAGTAACTACTCACGCGCTAGTAATTACGTTGTTTTAAAAAGCAGATATTAATCATTGGAAATAGTTTGGTTGAATTTTAACAACAATGAATGTTATATTTACAACTATGAGTAAACTCCTAATTACGGCTTGTAAATAACTTATTTTAAAAGCATGTGTTAAGTATTGGAAACATAATTGGTTGAATCAAATAAATATTCAAAGAACTTTCAGATATTTTTCAAGTGCTCAGAAATTTGTTCTCACTCGGTACAGAACATTATTAAAAGAAATTGCCCCTTAGAACAAATAAGAGTGGCACTCACTATACCCGTTAGTATCTCGTTTTGTGAGGTAACCTGATAAACCTGATGAAAATGAAACAAAGGAATAAATTACAGGCAAACATGTTTGCCAGTTTACTTCATGCCAAAAGAGCTATCAATGGCCCACTTGATATAACATTCTATCACAACATATCTCGAAAATGAACTCGTCCCTGTACGATTTTAAGAGGGAGAGAAAGGATTCGAACAGTGACTGTGAATAAAGAACTGAGAAACTTAACGAAATATAAAATTGTAGAAATAATAATAATAATAATAATAATAATAATAACAATAACCTAATAATAGTAAAATAATAACCTAATAATAGTAATAAAATATGATGAGTTGTGATAGGGAGTACATTGTTTAATATAATTCTAATAACCATACAAGTGCAATGTAGAGTAGGCCTATAGATGTGGATAAAAACTGAAGACAGTTTTTTTTATTTATATTTGAGATATGCCATCTCAAAAATTATTTGAGATCACCTTGTGGTTTGCCCGGAAACATGCGATACAGTTAAGAAATTTAATGTCGTGCCAGCCTGTTGCCATGGTAGCTCAGTGGTAGAACAATCAGCTAGAGACCGAGAGATCCGTGGATCACATCCCGGCTATGGTATTGAATTTTTCAGTTTGACTCTACTATCCAGAAGACCATTTATTAATTATACATCCTTGTAAAAAATATAAACTAAAATCTTTACCGGATGGAAGGAAACTTACTACATTCCTTCTAATATGTGCTTCAAAGGAGCATTACAAACCAAAAAGACTAATGACATTTTGTTCTCTGATCAGCGGATTTCGAAAAAATAAATGGTTTTTGTTTCAAATGGATTGCTCAATTCCACAAGAATGTACGAAAATAAAAGGTTGTTACTTGTAAGATACGTAGAATAACGTATTAGTTTCGGTAGGACTTTAGGAAATCACACGAAGTTTCGAAATAATTAATCACTTAAAAAAATTAAAGGAATATTCCGAGCAGTTTTTTCAGACGTGAAGTAAATCAGGCTTCTGGATGTAAACACGCCGGTCGCTTGCAAACACGACGCAAGGGTGGTTGGTATGTTTTGGCAGATAACGAGTGCAGCTGGCATTCTGATTGACCTACACTCGCACAGTAAAAATGGAAGAACTTCCTTCAACGTCCTAGTGAGGCGTGTTTATGTACTGACCTAGTGCAAGTGGTACTCACAAAACCTGCAGCGCTGCCAACTTATCCGTCTCTTGTTTTTGACAAAACTAAGAAGGTCATGGAAATGGTCAGAGACAAAAACGTAAGATACAAAATGTGTTCCAAATACAGAGATCTATCGCTGGTTTAAATTAATGTAATGCTTTCCCTCCCACCCACTATACTCACCGTATCTGAGTCTTCCCCAGCCTGTGACGGTGGCCATGCGTCCAGTGAAGTCCTGGCTCTCTCTTGGCATACAGATTGGCACGATGTGCTCATCAAAGGCAACGGGAGTCTCCAGTTCCAGCAGCGCCAGGTCGTTGGCAAATGTTGCAGCGTCATACTGGCGATGCACGATGACACGGCGGACATTGCGGGTAACACTCCTTCTGGACTCGAGTTCTCCACTCAGGTCGTACTCTCCGAGCACTGCCACCAGGTTGGCGAGGAAGCCAGGCTGACAATGAGCTGCAGTGATGACGAACCGTGACGTGATGAGCACTCCGCCGCACTTGTTCTTGGTGAAAAGCCCCAACCAGGTGGACTCCCTCACGAGAACCTGCCAGGGCCAGGCTCCGAAAGTGGCGCCCTTGCCGCCGACGATCCTTCCGGTCTTCTTGGACATCAGCGGCCTCACTCCACACTCTGTGACATGTAGAGGAACAGGTACATACATGTGGAATACCAATTCGTCGGAGAGCAATATTACAATTATGTTAGCCTTCATCTTGAACATAGTTTCAACTTCTATATGTTAATGACAAAATTAATAACAATTTGATTTCGGTAACTTTAGCGCAACATTTTATATGAATTTTTGAAACAGTTATAAATTTAAAAATCATAAAAAAAATATAAACTTGCCTTCAAATTCTATTATATATTTTGGGATATTTTTAGGTTCTACTCAAGAAGCACAAAAGAAGAATATTGGGGAAAGCAACTGTGCTTTCCGGACTCAGGATATATTCCTTTCTTTGATATTTATCATCCTCTTTTTTTGATAGTGTTTAGCGTCCACTTTTACTGCTATGGCACCGCAGGCGATGACACTAATGATACATGAAATGAAGATGGGAAAACCCGCCCCTGCGCCGCTTTGTCCACCACAAATCTCGCATGCGGTCGAACCCAGGCCGTCTGGGTTTACCATCCTCTATGGAGGACATACATCCTCTAGGACTTACAGACCAGCACCTGGGATCAGATTTTTTTGAGGAGTAGACGGACTTTGGACAAGAGAAAATATTGCTGCAGGTCTAAAAAATGATTTTAGAACCGTATATTATTGCAAGCCAACTAAAAAATTTAATTCCAGTTGGTACAGCAATGCTTATTGTAGCTCCCGATGCCTGGTATGAGTGAGCAAAAAGATGATAATGAAATGTCGGTGAAAAGGATGTAATTATAGAACATGTGGTGGAAAGAATGGCGGTAGAAACTAAGAACCCAGAGAAATCCGCTCCCTGAGATCGAACCCGAACTCCGCCTACCTGAGAGGTGAGCGGTATAACCATACGACCAGGGCGCCGTCATATTTACGGAAATAAGAAGTCATGCTCAACTCTTTGAAGAATTTTGTTTGTCCTCAAAATTAAATACAAATGTATATTTCATACCTTACTCTTTTCTTTCCGTCCAAAAATATTTGTACCTAGATATATATATGCAATTTCCAATTAAAAGATTAAAGATAAATCTATAGTTACAGCTTTAAAGAGAAAAATTAATATAACATTTCCGATGATACGCGTACTTGATAGAATCCGAATTCCACTTTGGGGAAAATTAATTTTGAAGTTGACATTTAAAATATAAAATATAATATTATAGTAGAGTATATACACATTTCAAAAATGTACCACAATGTAATAAAATATAATTTAGGCTATTCCATTTTAGTAACGCAGATTCTAAATTACTGAACTGATTAAAACATGTACGGTGGGGTTACATATATGCTTCAAAATGTGAAATTATTATTGTATTAATCTACCAATAAAAATCATTGACCAATTCTCCCTTTTGTTTCTGTTCATTTAAAGTTATAACGAAACCCATTTACTGAGATTAGATAGTTGGTGTTCCTGCTCGGAAGTTTGGGTCCCTGGTCACATTGGCATTCCATATGTGTACCTTTTCCTTTACAAGTGTCTTGCTACTGATGCTAGTTCCGTTATATTAAGCACTGCAGAAAATGTTCATAAAGGAAGCATTGTTTATGGGTAATTTCAATTAGACGTAGTTATGCAGAAGTAGTCCAGGTTGCAGAAATTATATAATTAGATGTGTTTCTTCTATTTCGTTTTGACTTATTGCCTTATACCGGTTGTAGTTATAACCGCTGCCTTCATTTATTTTCACATTTTGACGAAATTTTCCCTGAGACTTTGTTTTAGAGAAACGATGATTACTTTTACAAATCGAATTATATTATCAGATAAGTGATTTTCTGCACGAAACTTTTATACAAAGGATAATGAGAAGACATCGGTTTTCGAAATCCAAAGGTCTTACAAGTTTCAAAGTAATTTATGCTAAAAGCTTCCTCTATGAACATTATTTGTTTCATGGAATGAATTTGGGGGAAGGCACACTACTGGGAATGCTGGATTATCTGTATTCTTTAAAATATTAACAGTACATGTTCCTTAAATTCTATTTTATTTTTCGATGTTTTTACATATGCACAAAAGAACAAACATATGTTGTTTTATAAGCGGTCAGCATAAAGTTCACAAGCATTTTAGATTTTCTCCAACACATCTGACATGAATAGCTTCTAAACATGAAGATAAATTAGTGAACGCTTATCATAAGTTTAGGCCTTTTATAAATATTTAGTGCTTTCTTCGCAGTTAGCGATAAATGCATTGCAATAATCTTAATACGTCTTCCCTTCTGTTTTTGATGAATACGGACAAAAATGAGTAAAGGATTATCATAAGATTTAATAACATACAAATTGCTTTTAGCTATTTTTATTACAGATATACACATGTTTAAAGAAATCGCTCAAAAGAGAATATTCTCATTTTCAAGAAGATTCTAAAAGCAAATAAATAAAATGTCTATATCTTCCATGTTTTATTCCCTTTTCCTGAAATGTTTACTACTTTCTCGATAGCATAGTTATGGTACAGTTTAAAATAATATATTTAGCATATGTATTTAATGTTTTATAAAACTGCCTTGTGAGCATAAACACTTGGATGTTTGCTTTTTCCCCCTTTGATATTTTTTACGAATGTCTTATTACAACTTTTCAAAGTTTTCGTAAAAATGGAGATATGTCAGCTGTTCCATTACATGCAAATGTCCTTACCAAAATATTAAGTTGATTCTTCACAAATGTTAGGTTTTCAATAAATGAAAAACGTTGAATATGTATAGGATCATTAAAATCGTTTAAAACTTTAAACCTCCATAAATATTATATTTGAGACTCATATCCTGGGCAAGCAATGGGATTGGTTTTCTTTCTTCTTCTGTTTCAGTTCATCGCTACCATGGGCACAGTTTAGCTGAATAAAATAATAGACATTTTATTCATAGTACTATAAGAATTTGTAAAAAAAAACAAAAAAACATGCTTCTATCACTAAATGATACAATACATCTAATTTAATGTTATATGACTATGAGCAGTTTTTCTTAGGCCTGAAACAGTTTAGAACTCTTAACAATTTAAGAGCAGGCCCATGTTACATTCGTGAAGTTCCAACAAAGTGGCCTCTGTGATCTCCAGATTTTAATCCGACCTACTTTTGGTTGTGGGGTTACCTTAAAAAACGAGTTTTCCTGACGCATCCAAAAACCCGCCAACAACTGAAAAATACTATCTTGCAAAAAATTATTATAGGTATTCCAAGACCTTATATGCAAAATACTGTGCAAGGAGTCCGAAAAAGAATGGCGTACGTTGAACAAAAGAATGAAGGACATCTTTCCTATTTTTTTTGAAACCCCATTGTTTGCAAAGTATGTGACTTCTTTTGTTTTTGTGTTTTTTCTCCTATCTAAATAGTATAATATTTATAACGGATTGAAGTTTGAAGTGACGTTTAAAAGATCTATATTTTAAACGCAATAAAATAATGTCTATTTTCTTCTGCGCACTGAGTTAATTATTCGGGCAACTAAAGAACTTAAAACAAAAGGAAAACGTATTTTTGGTCACCTGAAACATATAAAAGCAGATTTGAAACCTTATATATGTTCTTCCAAGTTTCTGTTTTACTTTCTTTACATAGATCATGTTACATCTGCAGACTCCACCCAAAAATACGACACCCAGATTTCATCAGAAATACACGCCTTAGATTTCTCTGTGCCAAAAAAAAAAAAAAAAAAAAAAAAAAAACACAATAACTCAAGAAGAAAAGTCAGTAAAATACTCAATTTGGTATTTAAGTATCTTGCGACACGAAGATTTTGAGAAAAACTTTTAACATACAAAAAATTTTGAACATTTTGATTTCCTCAAAACTTGCTCAAATATTTTGATTATAATACCGTATAGTAACGATATTTACAGGAAAGTAAATGTTTATCTTCAATTTTCTTGGAATAGCCTCTGAAGACATTTTTATGATGGATTAATTTTGTTGGATTTTGCATAACTGGTAAACTGCAAGAGATAGACAAAACTTACCCCACAAAAAATGTATCTCTCGTTAAAACACGATTTTACACCATATACGTTTTTACTTTCCAAGGATGCGACACGAAGATTTTCAAGAAAATCCCCCCACCAAAACTACCCTTTACATGGAACTTTATTCGAAAATTTTGATTTTCTAAAAAAATTCCTAACCATTTTGATTAAAATATCGTATATAAAAACTATTTACCTGAAAAAAATGTATATCTTGAACTTTCTGGGAATAGCCTCTGAAGACTACTTTATTCTGGATAAATGTTACAGAATTTTGCATAACTGCTAAACCATAAGAGATGGACAAAAACCTAGCACACAAAAAATGTAGAGCACATTAAAAAACACAATTTATGTTACATATATATTTCTTTCCTGGAGTTGATAGTTTTTGAGATATTGCTTGTTTTTGGTTTCAGCTTTGAAAAACGTATACTTTTCTCATACAGGAATTTGTCAACTCCTGTCCACACAAACAAAGAAACTTTGTCACAAAGCAACCAGATTTTGAATATGGTACTCCCTTATTTCGCTTCTTCTTTCAAGGAAGCAAATAATAAGACTATTTCTGCTAATTTTTTCTTGATTAGCTTGAAGTAAATAGAAGCATAAGTTTTTTAACAACAATTTGTATGCAGAGAGGTAGAGAAAGTCATGTGAATGGAACACATCAGATTTTTTTTGTAGAGTTAACTGTTTTAGAAATATTCCGAGTTATTGGTTTCCGTTTTAAAATGCTTAAACTTTTGTCAGAGGGAAATTTGTAAATTGGCAATGGAAAGAAACGCATTTCAACCGCTTTGCAACCAGCTTCTAAAAGATTTGAATATCGCTTTAGCTCTTCTACTAACAAAGAATAAGTAATAATACAAATTCTATAATGTGTGTCTCATTAGCATGAATTATATATAATAAGCTTTTTTGTTCTAGGGATGTAGCGAAAGTTGTGAATAGAAGAAATGAGCTTTTTACTCTCTCTATACGTACTATGTACATAGTGTATAAGAAGGTATTGCATTCCACCCAAAATTCGATTACGAAATTTCACTGGAAATACATGTTTGAGTCCCCTTGAATAAAAATAAACAAACCCTTTTCTAAAATAGTGTGTGAGTGCGTGTATGTGTGTCTGTGGGTCTGTGGACAGCGGAACTCAAAAATGAAAAGACCATTGAATACCAAAATTGGTATTTAAGTTCAGTATCTTCCAAGAATGCGACAGGAAGATTATCAAGAAAATCTCCCCACCCCCACTTATCCTTTACATGGAACTTTTTTTGAAAATGTTGATTTTATCAAAAATGGTTCTAACGATTTTGATTAAAATATCGCATATTTAAGAAATTTGCCTGACAAATTAAGTGTATATCTTGAATTTTCTGGGAATTGCCTCTGGAGACTACTTTATTCTGAATGCATTTTGCGGAATTTTGCATAACTGCTAAACCGTAAGGGATGCGCAAAAACTTCCTATACAGAAAATATAGAGCACATTAAAACACACAATATAGGTTATATACATTCTTTTCGTGGAGTTGGTTATGTTTAAGATATTCAGCTCTGAAAAACTTATACTTTTCTCATACAGGAATTTAACAACTCATGTCTATACAAACAAAGGAACTTAAGTCACATAGCAACCAGCTTTTGAATATCACTTTAACCTATGGTACTCCCTTATTTCGTTTCTACTTACAAGGAAGCAAGTAATAAGACTATTTCTGATAATTTTTCTGAATTAGCATGAAGCAAGTAAAAGCATAAGTTTTTTAATTATAGTTCGTTGCACAGATGTAGAGAAAGTCATGTGAATGGAACACATCAGATGTTTACATCACTCTCTCGTGTTTACTATTGTGATATGCTTTGAAAGAAGATGTGCACGCCCACGTATCATTAAAACTGACATGGATATTAAATAGCACGAGATTGGTTTTACATTTTCTTGCTTCGTTTCCCGACATGCTATAAGTTCTGAGAACGAAGAATTTGTTGTATTATATTTACTGGAACACATTTTGCGATAATTTCTGCAGGAAAAGGGTGGGGTCGATGAAGAACTGTCATCATCTCGTTGTATTTGGAAAGCTTCAAGGTTTTTTAAGAATAGCGTGCAAGATGTAAACTTATAGGTTTTAAATAACCAAGGTCGTATTTCACGAGAAACAATTTCCATGCTTGTGACGTATGTAAATAGTAAACTACATTTTAATAGCTAATGTTTATTAAGTCCTTCATTAATATGTACAACAGCTTTGTTTTGAGGAAATGGAAACCAAGAAGTGACTCGCGTGCGTTCAGTTTTTTCGTCACGCGGGAATTTCGTTCTTAGGAATAGAAGTGTGGAATGAAATCTGTCCCGTGAGGTTTATGAAATACAGACATGCGTAGCTGCATCGATCCTTGAAGTTTTTGTTTTTGTTTTAGAGGTCTTCTTCTAAAGAAAATAGTTGTAAGTCTTCATTGTGACATCTGTAACCAGACCACAGAGATTTTTATTTATTTATTTATTATTACTGAAATATATGGGAATACCAATAAAAGCTGCCTGAACAATTATTTAATTATTTCCTGTAACTCCTAATAGGAACATTGGGTTTCGTTACGCTGTGTCCGTGATCATATTTGATTTTCTAGTTCATGAATACGCCGCTATGCGCCATGGTGATGAGGTATCAGCTGTAGGACGAAATCACGACTTGCGGGCGCGAAAAGTTAGAATTTTGCACAAGAACCTACTTCTTTCAATGTATGGGTTATTTAAAGTACAAATGAGCATTACTCGCAAAAAGAGGAGGAATTGAGTAAAGTTAAAAAAAGATTATACCAATAATTAATAAATTTCTATGTGTGTTTGATACAAAAAATACAGTGATATGAGTTCAACTCGTTTTTACTCCTTATTACAGAAGTTGTTCGCACGTTTTATTTTCTCTAGCCGTATGTGCATACAGTGTACATAGTAGCCAGAGAAAGTGTTATATTTCACTCAAAAATTTGATGTCTAAATTTCACCGGAAATATATATTTTGAGGTCTTTAGGATCCATAAAAAGCATTTTTAGAAAAGGTCCGCGCGTATGTGTGAACAGCATAGCTCAAAAACGAAAAATCCGTCAAATATCAACCTTGGTATTTATGTTAAGTATCTTTCAAGGGTTCAACATGACGATTTTCAAAAAAAATCCCCCCATTACAAACTTGAACCTTTTATTTGAAAATGTTTATTTTTCTCAAAAATAGCTCTAACGAATTTGATTAAAATAAGTATATTAAAATGTTTGCGATTACAGTTATTTTTTGAACTGACTATTTCACTTTGTCAGGTTACTTTCCATCAATAAAAAGAAAGGAATGGCACAGCTTCAACCTAGCTGTATAGAACTTCAAATTTATCGTTTGGGGAGTGTATTTTAGGCAATAAGATAACACAATAAAACAACGTTTAGCCTTTTATCTCCTTATGTTTAAGCTGTATTTTTTGTTGCTATGGGATGGTTTAGAATGACCTTTCCCACCCTCCAAATAGAGGAATGCAGTTACTTTTAAAATGCTTCAGCTTAAACTATTAATGAAAATCTAATCTTTGGTGCTGACCTCCCAAAATAGTTCAGATTCATAATGTGAAATCACTATTGGAAAAGTATCTGTGGTAACTTATATTAACACATGACCAATCCTATTAAGCAGTACTATACCTAAGCTTGTAATTATCTACATAATAAATAAATAAATAAACAGGTTAATAAATGTAAAATAAATAATCATTATAGCTATCATAGGTAACTGTATTAAATACATATACTACTGCATTTAAAGCTTAACCATTTAATTTAAAAGCATTACTAGTTGTGCAATGTAACCATACTGAACTGTTTCTGGTAATTGAAATAACATTTTTACAAGGAGTAAAGAAATCTCTACCTGTATCTTCTAACATAATAATATCAAAAGTTATTATTATTATTATTATTATTATTATTATTATTATTATCATCATCATCATCATTATGAGCGGTATTTAAGGCGCAGAGCAGCTAGGTTATTAGCGCCCTGGACAGTGTTTAAATAAGACGGTCACTAGATATGTTTTGAGACCCGGGAGATTGGCCAACCTGGGGAAAGCATTGTTACTTTATCAAAATGGCTGACTCATTGGTATTGGAACGGTAGCAGGCAGACCATTGTTGTGCAATTCATTTTTAGACAGTTTAAGTTTGAAGTCTGGAAAGTGTGAACGTTATTTCAAGTGCAATGGAGATTCAGAGAGAGTATTTTCGTGCAATGATTTTGTACGACTTCAAACATGGCTTAAATGAAAAACAGTCACTTGAGCGTTGGATGGGGGCTTTTGGGGACAATTCACCATCACGTGTCGTCTGGTTTGCAGAATTTAAAAGAGGGCAACAATCTCTTAAAGATGAAGAGAAGTGTGACAGACCAGCAGCAGTAGTGACTGACAAAAACATCACCGCTGTGGAAACAATGATTATGGAAGATCCAAGACTAACCTACAAGGAGATTGAGTTTGCATGCGGATTAGTTCAACGAGTGTTTCAACCACCCTCCATAAACACCTTCGTGTAAAAAAAAATCTTCAAGATGGATGCCCCATAATTTAACTGAATCACAGAAGCTCCATGCGGTGGAATCGTGCGAAGAAATGCTGAAAACATTTAACTGTGGAAAGTCTCATCGTGTTTCAGATATTGTTAGGGGTGATGAAATACGGATCTATCAGTTTGATCCTGAAACAAAGCGTCAGTCCTCCATCTGGGTGTTCCAACACCCTGAAGAAGCAGTATCTGCATACGAAGAAGAGTTACATGCAGTACCAGAAACTGAATGGCGTGGATGCTTCCAGAAGTGCTTCCGGAGGATGCAACGCTGCATACAGTGCCAGGGAGAATACTTTGAGAAACTGGGATAAACAAAACGTTTCTTTGAGTATTCATATTTGCTGTCTCAATGATTATCTTGTGACCCTCTTATAAGCATATTCGTAATATAAAATGTCAACAATTCTTTTTTCTTTCGAATAAATCTTAAACTAATTGTTTCTTCCATTATTTAATTTCCCTACTTTCTGGAAAAAATGCACACACTATATAAATCAGTCGTTTCTAGTCTTTTGTGTCTATGCAACTCAACTATGTTAAAACAGTACTTTATTCTGCATTTATCTATTGTACGTCGCTTTAACTATTGGTCATACCGCAACATACTTATTAGATACTCGTAGATCGGTTTATGGTGGCCAGAAGCCTTCATGGTTTCATCTCCGCAACATACCAATTTCGCTTTGCGCTAAGCAGAAGGTGTTAAGGTGCCATCTAGCCTAGCTGCTTTTCACCATTTGCACTCAAACGGAGTACAGCCAGCCTTCAAGTGCTCCTCCGTTTACATCTTACCACTTTCCTCCGCGACAAGCAGATGGAGTTGGTGTGCCGTCTAGTCTAGCTGACTTCACTATTAAGATGGCAGCAAAATCGCAATTGGCATCTATTTTGAATTTTCCTATTGTTTTAGACTGGGGGGGGTGGAACTTTATTGGTATTAAACATCCAATACGGTATTTACTTTGGCAATTGAAGGAAACCCCCTTTAAAAATACCAGAATGGCCATCCCTGGAGGTTTAATCACAGAACCTCCCCAAAGCGGGTCACAGACCTTACTGCTTGAACCGTCCTTGTAATATGTTTATTTTTTGTTTTTCTGCCTGCAGTATTATTAACGGTATTCAGTACTCAAATCCCTAATTTATACACATTTCTAGTAGCTAATTTTTCTGTCAAATGCAACATAATTATAGTATAAGATTCATTTCTATGATTTTATGTGCCTGACTTTCCGGAAATTAAAATCAAGACATATATGAAGAAAAAGATCCAAAGGATAAAAATTTGAATATTTTAAGCTCAGTGTAAAAATAATATTTGTTTCCTGGAGAAATAATAGAACATGTTACACTAATACTTTCCTAAATAGCACTTAAATTATTAAAACTCTAAATCAAAAGCTATGTTTTACAATAAAGTTCTCTGTTAATTCATTATCAGCGAGTTAATGCTGAAAATCTGATAGAAAATAAATGAAAATTTCTAGCAGGGTGAGCATTTTAACGTGTTTAATAATGTTATAATACATGATAGAAGGAAACTCGCTATTTAGACACATCTGTGCACACCGGAAGGGTAAAACAACACACGGATAGTCTGCACAATGTTTGAGGATTTTTCTACGAACGCTTCAAAAATGGCATTAATTTCGAAAAAGTAAAAATTCAATATCGAGTACTCTGTATATCACTGCAAATACTAGGCGTAATTAAAATGCTAGGAAGCTGTTGAGAAATTTGAAATTACTATAATATTCGAGTTGTATATTGCAAAGAATGTTAGTAGCAGAACTTCCATGTGGCCGAGTAGCCAAGCCGATCCTAAAACAATAGTGTGGGCTGAGGAGCAATGGATCATATTGACGATTTATAAAGTTCCAGAGATATACTAGACAAGAGATGCCCAACCTTAAGGCAAACACACGAGGTGGAATTTACTTCTATCAAATGTTCTTGGAGAGCTGTACTCTTGGCAGCGCAAACAAACCTCTCTAATATTCGGATACCTTGTGGTTTGCCGTTGCGATTAACCGCATTGAGTGAAGGAGAAATGCTTCAAACATGAAGCTAAAATATAAGTCATTAGGTCATAAGCTTCGCTGTCTGATAATCTCGGTTAACATCTCAAAATTTCACTTTAAAAATTTGGCTTTAGAAAATGTCTAAACTTGGATGTTTAATGAGTGCTAATTAAGTGGCATAATCCGTTGGTTATTTATAATATGAACAATATATAGCATCAGAAATAAATATTAAAGTACATAAGTTCTGATATGTCATACGACAGTGCAGCTTGGACAAAGACCTGTGAATGATGGCCAGCAGTAGCCCATTGGAGCCATGTAATAGGTAAATGCGTGTTTTTGGTAGTGTGTGAAAATACTCAAACTTTGACTGTGGTTAAATTCTAGTTGCGGTGCATCAATGTTAATTCTCGTTCAACTAACCGCTATCAGCTGACCCTGCGTAGCACATGATTCTACGGTAGTTACTCAAAGAAATGCAAAGTACTACTACAATCTGCTTTTCTATTAGTATTGTTTCGTTTGTTTGGTTTTTTTTTTGTTTTGAAACGTTGTATTCATTTGGTAATAAAGGAAATTAGAAAACAAAAAGATTTCTCCAAAATTGTCTCAGATGAGATGAGGTTTTCTTGGAACTAGTTTTTTCATTTTTCCAATAAAATTGAAATTATGAGAATTTATTCGTGTTCTTTAAAGGACAAACTTAAATGAACCTACATATTTAATCTACACCAGATGGTTCCAGTAACCAAATAAATGATGTGTGAACTACCTTACATAAATTTTCGAGAAATTAAATGAAAAAGTTATTTCTCAATTGCATTATATCTAGGATTTTATACACATCAGAATTCATTATCTAATAAATAATAATAATAATAATAATAATAATAATAATAATAATAATAATAATGACGATGATGATGTTAGGTAAACTGTAGGTTAGGAAATATAATATTTGACCTTCTTATTATAATTTCAATTGCCTTGAGCACAACTCTGTGATTTCGCTCTATATGCCTCTTGTTCTAGAGATCCCGAGTTCGGATCTCGGTTAGATTCAGTTAACCGAACATTTTTTTTTCTTTTGCGGGGCTTTCCCTTATCCTCATAAGTAGAACGTTGGGTAACTTTACACCTTAAGGACTCAGGGTTCATTTGAGCATTATTTCACCTTATTTGATCAACCCCGCTAAATGGCATAAGTAGGTACATGTCCCGTCATTAATAGCTTCAAGAAAATCGAAACGGGCAGCCATTTTGGCAACTAGACCACAATCAACGGAATTGACCAGTCCAACGCCCGCGGTCAACTTTGATCATTATGGAAGTACCGAAAAATCCCATTGAACACAGTTGGTATGTCTAAATGAAGGCGGTCTAACCTTGATCGAGAATGGTACCATTGGCCATTATTATTCTTTTCTTAATGGATCTCAATCCAGAGCGTCTTTTACTCGTTAAACCGGTTTTTCATTGGGCGTTGAGTCCTGAACCCTTCAAGTGATAAGAACTCTTAGAGGGTGACGAACAGTAGAGAACATTAATTAAAAAAATTACTGGTATGCTTCATGTTGTATTTTACTTTTTCGTTACTGAAAAATTTGGTATTTGATTTAAATCGTTATATTTAAAATTTTAATGCGGAATTGCAGAGTTTTGTGCAAATGTTCAACTTTGATTCAAAGAGGATCTAATACAGTCAGTTTTTACACTTCTTTATAAGGAATTAAATCTAATAAAAAGGTTCTTTCCATTTTCGTTTGTTATTCCCTTTATTTGGGAAACTGAAAAAACATAGCAGAGATTTCTTCCTCCTATTTTTCTCATTTTTTAACCTCTAAACGCTTAAGACATATTTTAATTTTATTTTTGGTGCCTTTTTGGTTCCAAAATGAATATATATCACAGAAATTACGTTGTAACACCATTACCAATATTACCAAGGCAAGAATACGCAGTCTCTGCACCTACACCAGGAATTCCTTGACAAGCGAGACACACACTTATTTTGTTTTAATGAATTTTTCGTCCTGATTTCTCACCATTCTTGTAGTTGACGGGTTTTGCTGTTGTACTTGAGGTGGTAGGTGGTGGCTCCGTGGTGAGGTCTATAGCGTCACCTAAAGTGACAGACTCTTCAGTACTCGAGATAGCCTCGCCCTTGGTCACGGAAGTCTTGGACGGCGTCGTCGTTTTGGTTGTCTCCTGCGTTATGAGCTGCTGGGAGGAGGTGGTGGTACTCCTCTTGGTCACTGGACGGCGCGTAGTGGTAGGTCGTCTAGACGGCGTGGGTCTGGAACTCGTCTTCAGTGTAGTAGACTGTACAGGTCTAGAGGTTGGCCGAGATGTTTGTCCAGGACGGGAGGTCTGTGATGGCCTCGTTGACTGAGGTCGGGTTGGCCTCGCGCTTTGGGTAGGCCTTGGTGTTTGTGCAGGCCTGGCTGTTTGGGAAGGTCTGCCTGTCTGGGGTCTTCCTGTTTGTGTAGGTCTGTTAGTTAAGGGTCTTAATGTAGGTCTTGTGGGCTTGGAAGCTTGGGTAGGTCTTGCTGTTGATTGTGCTGCAGGACGAGATCCTTGAGGTCGTGATGTGGTAGATTTTCTAACAGGCGTTGTGTTTGTCGGCCTACGTGTGGTAAAAGGGCGTTTGGATGTTGTTGGGACTGGTCTTCGGGTAGTACTCGAGGATTCAATTGGTATGGAAGCATTTGGACGTCTGTATACAATATCTTCCAAATCCTGGAAGTTGCCTTCAAGTGACTGAACAATCTTGTTGACAAAGGAGTGGAGTTTCATGTTCAGCTTATCGTCTTCCATAAAGGTAGGAGTTGGTATATCTGCCTCTTCTTGTGCTGCAACAGCTTCAGCATAAATATCCTCAGGATTAGGTGGTAAAGGTGGGCGCTCATGCTGGGAGCTCATATTAAACTGTGGGTTTCTTACAGGAGGGAAGTTTACATCTACCACGGTGGCAACTTCCGGGTATTCCATTGTGGTAGTAGGAATACTTATCCAAGGTTTTTTGGTTATAATGGTGGTACCCGTAGTGGGTGGTTTTGTGATGATACTGGAAGTTGTCTGCTCCCAAGAGGGTTTGGTTATTAGCATTGTGGGTTTTGTTATTATGGTGGGTTTCTTCGTCACTATTTGTGTGTACACGGAGGGTTTGGAGGTAGTGGGGCGTTTAGTGATGTAGAAACTTCCATGAGTGCTAGAACTAGTGATAATCGGTCGCCTCGTTACTGTTGTGGTATCCATAGTAGTTTCAGATGAGGTGGCCAGAGGACCCAGCACAATAACGGTAGGAGCAGGTCTAGAGGCTTGCTGAGTAGTCATAACGTCGTAGCTAGGCCCTATAATGTGGTGAGAAGAGGTGCTGGGTGATATGAAAGGAGACGGATATCGTGATGGAATTGACGCATACATTGTTGTGGACATAGGGTGCTTGGACATTGAAACTGTAAAGCCTCCTGGTCTCTCAGAGCTTGTTCCTGCTGAGGGCCTGCCGTTGAGAGACACCCATGTTGAGAGACCTGCTGTGGAGGACATATCTATTGAGGAGCTGTGGTCAATTATCTCAGGTTGAGGTTCAGGACCTGGATCAATTAACCCGCCATTTGTGTCATTTAGAATAGATATAATATGACTGATAGATTCCGGGTTAACATCGTTGTCAGGTCGCTTTATCTCGGTTGAAGACGCCCCAGGCGAAGTTATAATAGGAACCTTCACCAAATTCTCATCATCGTCGTATTCAATCGATGCTAAAGTGGATGGAGGACGTGGACGGAAGGCGATGGGAGTCGTGGGCCATCTTGAGGAGTAGTAAGTGGATGTTGGCATTCGATGACTGGTTGTCGTTGGTCTGACCGAGGATGATTTTGGTGTTGATGCCGGAGCTGGGGCGGGTTTGACAGCGGGTTCCTTATGGGAGCCTACATAGCTGAACGTGCTCAGTTCCGGAGGTCTCATGGTACTGTTGAGAGGATACTGGATGAGCACAGTGTCGGCGTCTGGATGGGAAGACACGTGAAGCCCCGGATCGTGCAGGAGATCGGTTAAATGGTTTATCATGGGAGGTCGTGGAGCTGGGCGTTCGTCCACAGGAATGGCATTATCCGTCACGGACACTATGAGCTCAGGAGTGACAACGGGATCGTCTATATCCTGGCCAGGTGGCAAGCGACAGCAGGCGCCGAAGAGGAAGCCGTCCATGCAGGCACCCACCACGTCCCCATTCCGTGCCGCACACTCGTAGTTAAACATGCAGATCATGCGGCGGTCGTCGCCACCAGTTCTTGCTGATTCATGTTCACTGTTCGGGGTGCAGCGCTTCGGCACGATTCTGTAGCCGCCGAACAGCTTGCGGTCATCTGAAACACAAGTTACATACGATGAGACTGTTGGACTTATAGAAAGGATACTTTGCTACTTTACTGAATTTTTCAACATATATAACAACATATTGATAGGATGGAGAATTCTGAAGTATTCTCTAAAGTCTGTCTGTACCTCTGAAACAGCTACATCGTACATCTTTATCATCGTTTCTAATATCCACAGAAAGCAATTTTTGTTCTGAATGTAAACTTGAGTTACATTTCTCATATAGTATATATATATATTCTCATTAAGTATGAGTCAATTCTATTGGACTAACGTGTGAAAAAATAAAATTATCGTGTTTTAGTTTTAAGAGATTTAGACTGTTACTTATATAAACACCTTTCAAAACGCCAGTAATAAGATCAAATTTATTTTCCATACATTATGACATCCATTTTGTTCACTTTCTTTAACGCCACCTTAAGGTAGATGTAAGTAATACTGCATTCTTCTGAAAAATACAAAATTCACGTGGTGATATTCCAATAATTTTGATTACTGAAATATGTTTTAAAATGTGTTTTTAAAAGTGTTAAAAGTATGGATGCTTTAAAAATGCTTTTGAAAAATTACTACTAGTATTTGGGTAATATTATGCCGGTAATATTACTATAGATACTTTTGCACATTCTAGAAAATTGCAATGATATTTAAACAAAATTTGAGATGCGTGGAATATTTTGAAAGTGTGAAAATGTAGCTTTGAGAAAAACGAGGCTTATAAAATAGAATACGAAATAGTACGAAAAAATCTACAGTCATTTAAATATTTAATAATACACTCTCACTTCCTTGCTGACTATTTTCCCAAACCAGGAGGTGGCATCTAAATGTTTATCATCTATGGATGTTGACAAAATAAGTAAGGTTATGGGCAAGTTTACAAAGAAAATAAAAAAAAAAGTGGCAAAGAAAAGTTAAAAAATCTGATGTGTACCATTCACATGACTTTCTCTATATCCCTGCTACAAATTATTCTTAAAAAGCTTATACTTCTATTTACTTTATGCTAATCAGAAAAAATAGTCTTATTACTCGTTTCCTTGTAAGTAGAACCGAAATAAGGGACAGCCATAGGTTAAAGTGATAGTCAAAAGCTGGTTGCTATATCAATGAAATTCCTTTGTTTATATGGATAGTAGTTGACAAGTTCCAGTGTGAGAAAAGTATACGTTTTCATAGCAGAAACCAAAAATAAGGAATGTCTCAAAAACGACGAACTCCACGAAAAAAATGTATATAACATAAAGTATGTGTTTTAATGTGCTCTACATTTGTTGTTTAGTAAGTTTTTGTCCATCTCTTATGGTTTAGCAGTTATTCAAAATTCAGTAAAATTCATCCAGAATAAACTACTCTTCAGAGGTTATTCCCTGAAAATTCAAGATATACGTTTTATTTGTCAGATAAATATCTTTAATATACCGAATTTTAATCAAAATCGTTAGAGCCATTTTTGAGAAATTTAAATTTTCGAAAAAAGTACCATTTAAAGGGTAGTTGGGGTGAGGGGATTTTTCTTAAAATCTTCGTGTGCATCCCTGGAAGATACTAAACTTAAATACCAAGTTTGGTATTTTACCGACTTTTCGTTTTTGCGTTATCGTGTTCACAGACACACGGACACACACACACACGCACACGGACCTTTTTGTGAAAATGCTTTTTTTGGATATTGGGGACCTTAAAACATATATTTCCGGTGAAATCTGGGTATCGAATTTTTGGGTGGAGTGCAATATTTTCTCTATACACTATATACATCGTGCGTATAGAGAAAGTAAAAACAAAAAAAAAAAAGGAAGTGGAAGAGGAAAGACAAGAGAAAGGAGAATAAGAAAAGGAGTCAAGAAAGTGAGTGGAAGGGGGAAAAAAATCTAATGTGTTGCATTCACATTACTCTCTATGCCCTATTCTATAATAAACTTCTTACAGTAGCTCATTCCTGTATCTACTTCATGCTTAACAAGATAAACATTAGCGGAAATGGTTTTATTAAGGTGATAGTTCCTTGTACAAAGAAAATAAGAAATTATAATAACAACCAAAATCCATAGTATCTCCATTAAGAGCCGGTCACTATTTAATGATATTGAACCCGTTCTCTTTGTTTGACGAGAGTAAAAAATATGAATAACAACTTCCCATTTAAGCTGGCTCCACAACGAAAATGTATCTGGTATAAATTGTGTCTTTTAACGCAATCTACACTTTTTGTATAGTAAACTTTTCTACATCTCATAAGTTGAATAGTTTTGTATTCAAAAGTTATTCAGAATGAAGAGTACTCAGAGGCTATTCTCAGAAAATTCAAGACATAAATTTAATTTGTCATTATAAATATCTTTAACGTATGGTATTTTAATCAAAATCTTTAAAGCCATTTTTAAAAAGAAATATCAAAAATTTTTAAGCTTTTTTCATGAATGTAGTTTGGAGCGAAGGGAGTTTCTTGTAAATCTTAGTTTTATACCCTTGAAAGAGGATGATCTTTAATAATAAAATTGATATTTCTCGTTATTGAGTGATGTTGTTCAGACACACAATAACCTTCTTTCTAAATATCTTACGTGTTCCATTCATCTGACTTTCTCTACATCTCTGTAACAAATTATTGTTAAAGAACTTGTTCTTCTATTTACTTCGTGCTAATAGGGATATCATTATCAGAAATTATTTTATTACCTGCTTCCTTGTAAGTAGAAAGAACTTATGGGAGTATATTAAGCCTGACAGCAATAACGATTAATATCTCAGAAATGGTTAACTCTACCAAAAAACCTATATTAGATAAATTACGTGTTTTAACGAATATACGTGTTTTGTGTAGTAAGGTTTTGTCTACCTCTTACGGTGTACCAGTTATGCAAAATTTTACACGATTCATTCAGAACAAAGAGGTTATGGAGTCTATTTCCAGAAAATTCAAGATATAGATTTATTTGTCATGTAAATATATATTTAATATACGATATTTTAATCAAAATCGTTAGTCGTTTTTGAGAAAATCAACATTTCGAAAATGTTTCCATGTAAAGAGTAATTTGGGGTGAGGTATTTTCTTGAAATGTTTGTGCTGCATCCTTGAGAGATACTTAAATACCAAGTTTGGTATTTGACGGATTTTTCGTTTTTTGAGCTGTATGTCCACAGACGCATACACATTCACACAGACCTTTTTCTAAAATGCTTTTCTAAAACTCAGGATTCCGGTGAAATCTCGATATCGAATTTTTGGGTGGAATATAACACCTTCTCTATACACAGCATACATGGTACGTGTAGAGAAAGTAAAACTGCTATTTTGAAAGCTTAAAGTGTTTATTATCACTGAAGTCCGGTACCGAATTTTTAGGTGAAATGCAATATCTTTACTATGTATTGGGCACGCAATAGAGAAAATAATAAAGGTTAATCGAAATCCAAAACAGTAGCCCTTATTTCTTGTGCCAATATGTAAATTGATATAGGATTAAACATAATTTGATATAAAATGTAATGATGTTTGGTAAATAATTCACAATAAATAGAATTAGAATAATTTGGACACTTATTCACTTCTCTATAAGCTATCTGTGCAAAGGCTTGCTCAGAGCATGATATAATCCTGTGATATCAAACGCGTTTTCTCCTTATTCACAATTTGATATAATTATGAACCTCATGCTTTCCTGCGCTAGTTTAAAAAAGTAGTTGAATTGATAGAAAAGTGTTTTTTAATCCCCCAACTGTTGTGCTCCACTTGGATTTCACAATAGCTGTTTAGAGATGTATCATTACCTCGTCACGCTCTTGATTTCTCAGTGCCATCCCACGATTTCATGCTCTGGAATGAGGCGGGTAATATCCAGCATTTCTGCTTTCCAAATGGAAGTTACAAATTCCACTGAGAGGTGATACTTCTAAGAATGGCGGAGAGTTGTTGGCACGGTTCATAATAATGCCAATTTGTGTGCAACACGCACTGAGCATCAGAATTAGCTTGAATTATTATGGGTAACTGATACACAGACATTTTATTTCACTGCTTAGGGCATGGCCCGATTGCAGGGCTGTCAATGTAATAATGCAATACACAATGTAATTAAAATAAATAAATAATAATTATGGGTAATATAATACTCTGTCAGAATAACAATACATCGTAGTATAGTACAATAATAATAATAATAATAATAATAATAATAATAATGATAATAATAATTAGAGACTGGATTATATGCATTTGCATGTTGCATATGCGTTTGTATATTTAGCCCTTTCTCACCGGTTATTGCATATTTTAACCAAGAACTGGTGATGGTATATTTACAATATTTTAGAAATTTAAAAGGGCAGGCACAAGCTTGTTCTCGTTTTGATGCTCTAAATTCTAGGTTTGGGGTTGACAGAGTCTATTCAGGTAAATAATAAAATCCCAGTGAAGTGCTTCTTGCCGGAGGTATTCCCGAGGAAACTTAAAAGTTTACAAACATTTTGAACAATACCCCAGGCTCCATAGCGCGGTGGTAGTGCGGCGCTTGCCAAGCGGGAGACCTGGGTTTGATTCCCGGTACAGACTTGGGGAATTTTTCCGCTGGGAGATAGTGCATTCAGTCGTGAGGTCCCTGGGGGTCCAATTGCGGAGCTACTTAATTGAGAAGTAGCGACTCCAGATCAAGAAGACAGCATTAACCGGCCGGGAGGGACTCGCGGCGCTGATTACGTCTCATCCTCCAGCACTGCACTCCATTCATGACACCTTCGGGCCGAACGGAAGACCAAGGTCCCTTGTGGACTGTAGTACCATGGAGTTAGCTTACGTTAAGGTTCTGATGAAAGAATCAAGATAAACTCTGTAAAATAATCTCTCAATAATGCTTTGGTGCTTCGCAGCGCAGGAGATCGTGGGTTCGAGTCCTACCTTGGGCAGGGGTGTTATATGTTTGTGTATATGTGTGTGTGTGTGTGTAAAAGAAGAATACAGCAATTCAGTAATCATACAGCAAACAAAGTAAAAACATTAGGTAAATAAAAGTAGGGTATACAGCGCCGGAGTCCCGACCAGACTCCGGAACTGTATTTAAAAAAAAAAGTAATATGTCCAACACAAAACTGTTAAAGTTGTTGATACTGCGTTCAGTCATCCACAGAGATTAAATGTGTAACACCTAACTGCTGCAACAATGAGTGTTTAATTTTGAAAACTGTTTTATATAATAGAAGTGTAGTAATTTACCTCGTTGTCCTTTAATTTAATGTGTGTACTATCTTAACTGAGAATTTTAGTGGGTGGCGAGTTCGTCTTGCGACAAAGTAATTCACAATTACGGACGCACCTAAAATGATTCCATATTACGCTGTTTTGTTGTGAGCTCATTTGGAAAAAAGCTCCTCCATTTTCATGTGTTGACAGAAGGCCATGGATTCATGGGAAATTATACAAGGACAATACATGTTTCACCTAGGGAGAAACACTGGGAAAGTAAAACACAAATTGGAGCTTTTACTTTCTTTGCTACGTAGGAACTTGCAGTAATTAAACGAAGCTGCATTCCGCCCAAAATTAGATTTAGATTTAATCTGATTTGAGGTTCTCTGAACTCAAGAAGAGGATTTCATCTCTCTGTATGCGCTATTGTAAGCAGCAGAAATCAAAAACAGAAAGTTAAACACGAATATGGTATTTAAATTAATCAGCTTCCAAAGATGCGATATGATGATTTTCGATTAAATACTTCCACCGTAAACTACCTTTTACATGGAACGCGCTACGATTTGCTTTTATTTATGTCTTTACTTTATCTTAGTGTTGCGAAAGTAAACAAATACGTATATAGTGTATTATATTACACCCAAAAATTCTATATCGAGATTTCACCGGAAATCATATTTTCGGAACCCCTGAATCCAAAAAAAGGATTTTTAGAAAAAAAAAGTGTGCATGTGTCTGTGGGCAGCATAGCTAAAACTGAAAAGTCCGTTAAATATCAAAGTTAATATTTAAGTTCGTATCTTCCAAGGATGCCATACGAAGATTTTTCAAGAAAATCCCCCAACCCTAACTACTTTACATGTAAACATTTTCGACAATTTTGATTTTCTCAAAAAATGGCTCAAACGAATTTGATTCAACTGTCCTATATTAAAGAGGTTTACATCGCAAATAAAATGTATGTCTTCAATTTTCTAGGAGTGGCCTCTGAAGAACACTTATTCTGGATGACTATTGAGGAATTTTGCTTAACTGGTAAAGCGTAAGAGATAGACAAAAACTTACTCCACAAAAAATGTAGAGCTCGTCAAACACACTATATATGTCATATACATTTTTTCGTGGAGTAGGCCGTTTTGAGCTATTCCTTGTTATTGGTTTCAGCTTTGAAGCAATTCCTGTCCATATAAAAAAAGGAAATACAAAGACATAGTAACCAGATTTTAAAAGATATCGCTTCAGTCTATGGCACTCCATTATTTCTTATCTGCCTACAAGGAAGCAAGTAATAAGACCATTTGTGCTATTTTTTCCTCGATTAGCATTTAGTAAATTTGAGAATAAACTTTTTAACAATAATTTATTACAGAGATGTAGAGAAAATGTGTGAATGAAACACATCAGATTTTTATTTTGGAGTTAACCATTTCTGAGAAATTCATTGTTATTGGTTTTTTAATTTTAAAGTACTTAAACTTTTCTCAAACGAGAATTTCTCATCATGCTTCTTATTTTCTTTTTCTTTTTTTTTTAACTCCTATCCATGCAAAAGGGAATCGAATTTCAATAAAATAACAACAAGCTTTTAAACTATTTGACTATCGCTTTAGCCTAGTGTATTCCCTTATTTCCCTGACACTTTCAAGGAAACAAGCAGTAAGATAATTTCATGTAATATTTATCTCGATTAGCATGAAGTAGATAGAAGAAAAAGCTTTTGTAAGAACACTTTTACAGAACAGATAAAGTCATGTGAATGGAATACATCAGCTTTTATTTTATACTTTAACGTTTTAACACCCCACAAAAGTAGTTTTATTAATGATTTAAAAAATATTGAATAACTTGCAGAGAAAGAAGTGAAGCAGATGGCGTCGACAGAAAGGGTAGAGGAGAACCACTGAGTACGGCCACGGGAACCGGCAGTAACTTAATACTTTAGTCTATGAGCCCCCACCCAAAATGGCGTGTTATTTATGGGCGCTCTTTAACTGCTATGGTTGTCAGCGTCGCATTCGATATTGGGCGTGAAAGCAGGCTTAATTTTGCTCAGACGCCTCTCTATCAGGCTTGAGGTTATTTTACGTGCCGTAAATCTACGACGCGGGAACAACGGCTTTACTTCTCTTCCGAAGGAAACTATCGTCCTCCGCCGGGTCTGAACACACGACCTTGGGTGTATGAAGTTAGAACAGTATAGTGCTTCTATCTATATTTATAATTTTCCAATTAAAGGAAATGAAAGGTTCTGCACGGTTGTTTTACAGATTATCCATAATTTTCTTGTGTTTTTTCAGTGAAATGGCGTTATGTTTGAGAAAATAAAAATATATATTTTTTTCATATAAATGTTCTAGGTAGAACGATATTTTTGAATATTTTTGTCACGCATTAGCATTGAAAGCCTTTGTAGTGTTCTCCACAATTTGGATGGCAATTGAGAAGCAGATAAATTTACAATCAGAAAAATAATATTGGGATATTTAATTTAAAACAGTGTAATTCTGTGAATTACTTCTCAAATTATGTTTATACTGTTTACAATATACCTAGGTATATATTAAATAAAATCGAATGCGTTCCATTCAAATTTCTTTCTCTATCTCTGTAATAATTATAGTTAAAAATTTTCTTCTTCTATCTACTTCATGATAATTGAGATATACATTAGCAGAAACGGTCTTATTACTTGCTTCCTTGTAAGTAGAAGGCAAAAAGGAAATACACTATATTAAAGCGATAGTCATATATTTCAAAAGCTGATTGCCATGTGGTTGAAATCCGTTCTTTTGCATGGCCAGTTCAAAAGTTCCCTTATGAGAAAAGTTTAAAGTATGTTACAACTGAAACTAATAACAAAGAATATCTCACACATGGTCAAATCCACGAAAAAAATGATTATGAAATATTGTGTGTTTTAACGAGATCTACATTTTTTTTTGCCGTAAAATGTTGTCTATCTCTCACGGTTTATCCGTTGTGAAGAATTCAGTAAAATTCATCCAGAATAAAGAGTTCTTCAGAGTCTATTCCCAGAAAATTTAAAATATACGTTTTATTTTTATGTAAATGTCTTTAATATACGTTATTTCATTCAAAATTGTTAGAGTCGTTTTTGAAAATGTAAGTTTGGTATCCTTGGAGGATACTAAACTTAAATACCAAGTTTGGTATTCTACTGACTTTTCGTTTATGAGTTATAGTATTCACAGGCACACGGACGTTTTTCTAATTTTTTTTGGATACAGGGGGCCCTAAAACGTACAAAATATATTTCCAATGAAATCTCAGTATCTAATTTTCAGGTGTATTGCAACATCTTCTCTATGTACCATGTACTATGTAGCAGAGTAAAAGCTCTTTCCGAGATATTTATTATTATTGTTTTTTAATATTAATATTTTATTCAAACAAGAATTTATCATTTATATTTATTTTGTTTTAAACCTGGACATTCAAAACAGAACCGAATTTCGATCACATATCACCCAGCTTTTAAAAATTTGAGTATCGGTTTGGCGTTCTAATTATATGGAAGCAAGTAATAAGACCGTTTCTGCGAATGTTTATCTCGATTAGCATGATTAGATAGAAGAATAAACCTTTATAAGAATATTTTGTCACAGTCTAGGTAGAGAAGGTCGTGTGAATGGAGAAATCAGATATTTTCTTTTGGATCAAAGAAAATAATGATGCTATTTTAGCTAATAGCTTATGTGGCTACCCAGCATCTCATACAGCCTTCTATTTGAGTTGCAAAGGTTTGTTTGTTTGCTTTCTATGCCTATTATAGACGAATTTCAAGACCTTAAGAGCAACTTGGAATATTTTTAAAATGATATGCTTATTAGCTAACATTTTTGAAGATGGTCTAAATCAGCCTTGTCCAATACTCTTCATATTATGATTAAATATTTGGTTCCAACGATGCCTCCACCCATAGATGTTAGTAAAAATGTGATGTGTTCCATTCACATGACTTTCTCTACATCTCTGCAACAAATTATTGTTAAAAAGCTTATGCTACCTAATCCTGAAAAAAAAAAAAAAATAGCAGAAATAGTCTTGTTACTTGCTTCATTTTATGTAGAAGCGAAATAAAGGAGTACCATAGGTTAAAGTGATAGTCAAAAGCTGGTTGCTATGTGACTGAAGTTTCTTTGTTTGTATGGACATGAGTTGACAAATTCCTGTATGAGTAAAGCATGTTTTTCAAAGCCCAAACCAAAAACAAGGAATATCTAAAAAACGATCAACTCCTCGAAAAAAATGCATATAACATTGTGTGTTTTAACGAGCTCTACATTTTTGTGTGGTAAGTTTTTGTCCATCTCTTATGGTTTAGCTGTTATGCAAAATTCCGTAAAATTCATCCAGAATAAAGTAGTCTTCAGAGGCTATTCCCAGAAAATTCAAGGTATATATTTTATTTGTCAGGTAAATATTTTTAATTTACGATGTTTTAATCAAAACAGTTAGAGCCATTTTTGAGGGAATCAAAATTTTCGAAAAAAGTTCCATGTAAAGGGTAGTTGGGGGTGGCGGGATTTTTTTTGAAAATCTTTGTGTCGCATCTTTGGAAGATACCAAACTTAAATACCAACGGTTTTTTCGTTTTTGAACTATGCTGTCCACTCGCATACGAACCTTTTTCCAAAAAATTTTTTTTTTGGATTGAGGGGGAACCAAAACTTGTATTTCCGGTGAAATCTCGGTATCAAAGTTTTGGGTGGAATACAATACATTCTCAATACACTATGTACATAGTGCGTGTAGAGAAAGTAAAAATCAAGGTGAAGTTTCCATCCCAAAACTGCAATCACTATAATACTAATGGTGTTGTATAGTTGCTTTGATATCTGAGGTAAGATGAATGGGTAATAAGGCTATGTTTACGGAGCGTCAAAGGAAGTTATCGCTTCAAGTAAACTAGTTCACGTCCCCGAGTTTTTGCGACATATTTGAGTAATTGTCTCTTGTTTTATCTTGAGTTGCCCCTGATAGCCAGCCATGAGATGAGAGCTGCGACGTCAACAATGGAAATGGAGCACGTCAGATTTGGAGCGGAGTGACATAATCTGGTGGTCGCTAACGGTGCGACACCCAGCGCACTCATACTTACCACACACTAGATGCTTCTGGAATTGGAAGTACGTTCCTTTAAAGAGTGTTTGGAGGAATTTTCCTTACCATTTTTTGTCACATCCTTGAAAGATTTGTTTTCTTATTCGGCTTACCTCCCCGTATTTGTAGGACTGATACCTTCCTAGGACTTACAAGCCAATGCCTAGGGTTCAGGAGCCTGTCGGGGAGCCAACAGCATGAAACCACAGGATGGAGAACTGTTACGAGGATTCGGCCCGTAGTAAGGCATGAGCATGAAATGTGGATGATATATGAAATGCAGGCGGAATTAATAATTGGAAAGGAGATGATGGAGCAATTTGTGGTAAGAGTGGCGGAGGAAACCGGAGAACCTGGAGAAAACCCGCTCAGACACCGCTTCGTCCACACATGCGGGGCTTGGGATAGAAACCGGGCGAGCGCTCTAACCACTTTCCCACGGCAGCGCCTATCCTTGAGAGATATTGAACTTAAAATGGATCCAGGAACCCTCAAACATGTATTTCTGGTGGAATCTCGGTATGGAATTTTTGGGTGAAATACAATACCTTCAATTCATACGGAAAGTTATTTTTCGTTTCATATCTTAGGAATCTGTTTCACTTGTAGAAATGTTTACTTTCTCTAGCACGTATGTGCCTAAATATAATACAAATAGTAGTTAGAGAAGGTACTGTATTCCACCTAAAATTTCGATGTCGAGAACTCACCGGAAATATATGTTTTGAGGTCCCCTGAGTCCGAAAAAAGTATTTTCAGAGAAAGGTCTGCACGGTGTGTGTCTGTGGACAGCATAGCTCAAAAACGAGAAGACTGTTGAATACAAACTTGGTATTTATGTTTAGTATCTTCCAAGGATTTGACAAGAAGATTTTAAAAAAAATCCTCCCGCCAAAAACTACCCTTAACGTGGAAATATCTTTGAGAATTATGTTTTTCTCTAACGACTTTGATTAAAATGCCGTATATTAAAGATGTTTATTTCACTTATAAAATATATTTTTTTAACTTACTGGGGTTATCCTCTGAGGGACTCTTTATTCTGGCTGAATTTTATAGAAATTTGCTTAGCGGTTGAACCGTAAGAGATAGACAAAAACTCGTTAAACAAAAAATTTAGATCTTGTTAAAACACATAATATATGTCATATTCGTTTTTACTTTCTCTATACGTACTATGAACACAGTGTATAGAGAAGGTATTGCATTCCACCCAAAAATTCGATACCGAGATTTCACCGGAAATATATTTTTTGGTCCCCCTGAATCCAAAAAAAGCATTTCTGGAAAAAGGTGCAGCCATGCTGTCCACAAGCACACACAGAGATCTTTACTATACATTTTTGGATTCTGGGGTCCTCAAAACATATATTTCCGGTGAAATCTCGTTATAGAATTTTTGGGTGGAATACGAAACCTTCTCTGGCTACTATGTACGTTGCAAAATTCATCCAGAATGATACGTTTTCCGAAGTTGTTCATAAAGAATTAAAGGTATGCATTTTATTTGTCCTGTAAATAGATTTAATGTATGGTATTCTTACCAAAATCGTTGGAGCCATTTTTGATAAGATCAACATTGACGAAATGTTTTCCCTGTAAAAGTTAGCTTGGGATATTAAGATTTTCCTCAAAATTTTCATGTCGCATCCTTGGAAGATACTATATTTAAATACCGTGATTGGATTTTACCGACTTTTTAGTTTTTGAACTAACGTGTTCACACCCACACACATATAGACTTTTTTTTTTTTTTTTATAAAAATGCTTTTCTGGATTTAAGGGCCCTCAAATAAGCATTTCTGGTGAAAACTCGATATCAGAATTATGAGTGAAGTATCTACTAGAGCATTGTAATACATGTTAGAGAAAGTAAAAAACAAAATCAGGGAGGACGGTTCTGAAGCGATTTGAACCCACGTGATCATGCCTTAATGACTTTGGCCACCCTGTTGGTTTGTGGGCTTGAATGACTTCCTTCAATTGCCGGGTATATACCACACACAAAAAATGTTTCTCTGGCACCGAGAAGAGCAGTTATACTGTTGGTTTTCAAAACACCATGTAAACACACAATTTATGTCATATACAGTTTTGTTGCAGAGTTGACCGTTTTCGAGATATTCCTGGATATCGATTTCAATTTTGAACTACGCATCTTTTCAAACGGAATTTACCTTTTGTTTCATCTCTCTTTTGTTTTTTTTTGGAAATGTAAAGCGAACGGAACTTAAATTGTTCACATATCGATCGGCTTTTGAAAGATTTGACAATCGCATTGGCCTGGTATATTCCCTTGTTTCACTTCTACTTACAGGGATCTAAAGTAGTAATTGTGTTAATATATGTCGTTTAGCATGATGTAAATAGAACAATACTTTTGTAAGAAAAGTTTGATTGCAGAACAAAAGCCATAAAAGACATAAAAATACAACACTTCAGAGTTATGTGAGTTACTTCTCAAATTATGTTTGAGTTGTTTACCTCATATATAAACCATTTCCGAGATATTCATTGTTATTGGATTTTAATTTTAAAACACTAAAACCTTACTCAAACGGGAGTTTCTTGTTTATGCTTCTTTTGTTTTACTCCTGACCATACAAAAGAGAGTCGAATTTCCATCACAGGCAACCACCTTTTGAAAGATTTGGCTATCGCTTTAACCTAGTGTACTCCCTTATTTCCCTTCTGCTTACAAAGAAATAAATAATAAAACCATTGCAGTTGATGTTTATCTATATATTAGTATGAATCAGACAGAAGAATAAGCTTTTGTAAGAATAGTTTGTTACAGACAAATTATTAATAATTTAATACCTCTTTATCCCACAAATAATACCCTTAAATTGATTCTTATTATTTTCATTTTTTTCTATTATTTTAAGGCATGGAGAAGGGCCATGTGAATTTAGAAATCAATTATTTTCTTTTGGGTCGAAGGAAATAATTATGCCATTTTAGCTAATAAGCATAGCATTTTAAAAATACCCCTTGTTTCTCTTATGATATTTGCAATCACTAAACACTAATGGTTTGGTTAATCATTTTTGCTTTCTCTACACGTACTGTGTACGTAGTGCATAAAGAAGGTATACAAAGTATATCCAAAAAGAGCATTTTTAGAAAAATGTCCGTGTGTTTGTGGGGGGGGGGTGCAGCATACCTCAAAAACGAAAAGACCTTTAAATACCAAACTTGATATTTAAGTTTGGTATCTTCCTAGGATGTGACGCGAGGACTTCAAGACCCCAACTACTCTTTATACGGAACATTTTTCGAACTTATTATTTTCTCAAAAGTGTCTCTAACGATTTTGATTAAAATACCTTATGTTTAAGATATTTTCAAGACAAACGAAATGTATATTTTGGATTTTCTGGGAATAGCCTCTAAAGAGCTCATCATTCTCGATAACTTTTGTATAACTGGCAAACCGTAAGAGACATACGAAAAATTGCTTCACAAAACATAATCAAAACTTAGATATTATCGTGTCTTGAAAGCAGCACAGAAGAGGGCACGAGGATGATGGGGAGGGAGGAACAGTTGAAAGTGTAGTAGAGAAAAGAAACTAGAGAATAGAGAGAGAAATTGTGCTGAAAGATTGAGGAGAGAGACAGGAAAGAGAATTCACAGTTGCGAACTTTACTAACAAAATGTCTAAGCAAAAACAGTTCAGCATTTAAGAGTAATGGTATATATACACGAGATAAAAATCTGATGTCCTCCATTCACATGACTTTTTCTACAACTCTATAATAAATTTTTGTTAAAAAAGCTTATTCTTCCATTTACTTAATGCTAATAAAGAAAATATTAGCAGAAAGGGTATTATTACATGCTTCCTTGTAAGTAAAGCGAAATAAGGGAGTTCTATAGGCTAAAGCGATAGTCAATTATTTTAAAAGCTGGTTGCTATGTGACTGAAGTTCCGTTGTCTGTATGGACAGGAGTTGACAAGTCCCAATATGAGAAGCTGAAACTAATAATAAGGAATATTTCAAAATCGGTCAACTCCATGAAAAAGCTGTATATAACATAAAGTGGGTGTTTTAAGGAGATCTACATTTTTTGTTAGGAATTTTTTTTTTTTTTGCTTATCTGTTTTGGTGTACCAGTTATACAAAATTCCACAACATTTATTCAGAATAAACATGTCTTTAGATGCTATTCTCAGAAAATTGAAGTTATGCATTTTATTTGTTATGTAAATATTTTAATTATAAGAGATTATAATCAAAAATCTTTAGAACTATTTTTGAGAAAATTAAAATTTTCGATATTTTTTCAATGTAAAGGGTAGTTGGATGTGGGGGATTTTCTTTAAAAGCTTCCTCTCGCATTGTTGGAAGATCCTAAACTTAAATACCAAGTTTGGTGTTTCACCAACTTTTTCGTTTTTGAGTTATCGTCTTCATACACACACATACAGACTTTATTTTTTTTCTAAAAATTAAATTTCTGTAATTAGAGGACCTCAAAACATGTATTTGTAGTGAAAACTCGGTATCAGCATTGTGGATGGAGTGCAATATCTTCTGCACCTGCTACGTACATTGTACATACATGCTAGAGAAAGTAAAACACAAAATTAGGGAGAACGGTTCTGAAGGGATTTGCACCCACGAGTCCATTCATGCTTGGATGACTTCCTTTAATCGCCAGGTAAATATCACACGCAAGGAACGTTTCTCGAACCCGAGAAAAGCAGTTACATTTTTGGTTTTCAAAACATTATGTTCATGTAAGCTGCACAGAAGAAAGCATGAGGATGATGGGAGGAAGAAACAGGTTCGAAAGTGTAGTAGAAATAAGAAAAAGGAGGTTAGAGAGGGAGAGCAATTATATTGGAGGAAGAGAGAGAGGGAAAGAGCGAGAAGAAAATGTAATAAAGTATTAGAGGGAGAGAGACAGGAAAGAGATTGCGCAGTTGCGAGCTTTACTAACTCCTAACAAAATATATAAGCAAAAACAGTTCAACGTTTAAGAATAATGGCATATACACATGAGACAAAAATGGTGAGAAAACGCTTTTAGCATGTGAAAGAAATGAAAGCGAAGTAGACTTACCAGCATTATTGTCTGCGGAGCCGTAGCAAAAGAACAGCAAGCACAGCCACACCAGGACTCCGCGGAAGGACGCCATTCTGCAACACCAGAAGACCAAGTTGAGAAGCTGTTCGTGACACATCTGGAGTTTCAACTTGTGTAAAGTCATCAAGTTGACGAATGTGTAGCTGTTCTCGTAACTAAGCAACCCACGCTCCAAAAACAACAAAGTAACCTGAACTGCCCCTGTTGACCACTGGTTGAGCTAATGCTTTAGGAGAGGTAGATACTGTCCGGTCATTTAATCTAAAATACATATCGCGGTAAAGTAGTAATTGCGCAATGAAAAAACCTGATCATACATAAATTCAAGAGGCTACTATTATTGCTATACCAACATACAATAAATACTTAGAGGTGTTATATTGCACCCAAAAATTCGATACCGAGATTTCACCGGAAATATATGTTTTAGGGTCCCCTGTAACCAAAAAAGGCATTTTCAGAAAAAGGTCCGTCAAAAACGAAAAGTCGGTATATACCAGACTTGGTATTTAAGTTTAGTATCTTCCAGGGATGCGATTTTGAAAAAAAAAATCCCCCACCCCAAACTACCCTTTACATGGAACTTTTTTCGAAAATTTTGATTTTCTTAAAAATGGCTCTAACGATTTTGATTAAAATACCGTATATTAAAGAAATTTATCTAACAAATAGAATGAATATCTTTAATTTTCTGGGAATAGCCTCTGAAGACAGCTTTATTCTGGATAAATTTTACGGAATTCTACATAACTGCTAAATGGTAAGGCATGGACAAACACACATACACACAAAATGTAGTGGACGTTAAAACACACAATTTATGTTATATACTTTTCTTTTAGTGGAGTTGGTAGTTTTTGTGATATTCCTTGTTATTTGGTTTTACCTTTAAAGAAACATACCTTTCTCATACAGGAATTTGTCAACTGCTGTCCCTACAAACAAAGGAACTTCAGTGACATAGCAACCCGCTTTTGATTATTACTTTAACATATGGTACTCTCTTATTTCGCTTCTATTTACAAGGAAGCAAGTAATAAGACTATTTCTGTTATTTTTTTCTTTTTTCTGATTAGCATGAAGTAAATAGAAGTATAAGCTTTTTAACAATAATTTGTTGCAGAGATGTAGAGAAAGTCATGTGAATGGTACACGTCAGATTTTTCAACATAATCTGCTTTTAGGTCGATACACTTTTCTCATTGTTTCTCCAACTGTTTTAAACCCTCTAAGCGGTAGGACTTCAGAAGATCCTCAAAATAGGCATCGGTTTGGGAGATGACCTGTTCGTTAGACGTGATTCGTTTTCCGCCGAGTAGCGTTTTGATGTTCGAAAATAAAACTAAAAGTCACTGGGGTTCAAATCTAGTGAATACGTGGATGTTGTAGTAATTGGAATCTTAATTCTACATTTTTACTTTCTCTATACGAACTATGTACATAGTGTATAGAGAAAGTATTGCACTCCACCAAAAAATTCGATACCGAGATTTCACCGGAAATATATGTTTTAGGTTCCCCTTTATCTGAAAAAAGT
Organism: Hymenopus coronatus; assembly: GCA_030762935.1. Lineage (NCBI taxonomy): Eukaryota > Metazoa > Arthropoda > Insecta > Mantodea > Hymenopodidae > Hymenopus > Hymenopus coronatus. The sequence continues at coordinate 43,280,522 of CM060892.1, read as the reverse complement.
ATTTTCAAAAAAAGGTCCGTGTGTGTGTGTGTGTGTGTGTGTCCGTGTGTCTGTGAACACGATAACTCAAAAACGAAAAGTCGGTAAAATACCAAACTTGGTATTTAAGTTTAGAATCTTCCAGGGATGCGACACGAAGATTTTGAGAAAAATCACCCCACCCCAAACTACCCTTTACATGGAACGTTTTTCGAACATTTTGATTTTCTAAAAAATGGTTCATACGATTTTGATTAAAATATCGTATATTAAATATATTAATCGAAAAATAAAATGTATATTTTGAATTTTCTGGAAATAGGCTCTGTAGACTACTTTATTCTGAGTGAATTTTCCGGAATTTTGTATAACTGCTAAACCGTAAGAGATAGACAAAAACTTACCACACAAAAGATGTAGGGCACATTAAAACACACAATTTATGTTATATACATTTTTTTCTTGGAGTTGATCGTTTTTGAGATATTCCTTGTTTTTGTTTTCAGGGTCGAAAGTCTTAACTTTTCTCATACAGGAGTTTGCCAACTCATATCCATACAAACAAAGGAATTTCAGTCATATAGTAACCAGCTTTTGACTATCGCTTTAACCTGTGCTTCTCCCTTATTTCCTTTCTACTTCCAAGGAAGAAGATAATAAGATTATTTCTGCTAATTTTTCTAGATTAGCATGAAGTAAATAGAAGCAAAAGCTTTTTAAGAATAATTTGTTGCAGGGATATAGAGAAAGTCATGTGAATGGCACACATCAGATTTTTTGCCATTGAAACTGCTCAGGTGTGCATTGTCTTGATTGAAGGGAATCTTTTTCTTTGCCAGATGAGGGCGTTTTTTCTTGATTTCTCAGTTAAGCTGGTGCAATAATGATGCATAATACTCTCCTTTTATTGCTCTACCTTTCTGCAAGTAATCAATATAAATGATTCCGCCTGCATCCCAAAAAACCGAGGTCATCTCCTTGTCTGCAGCTTTCACCACCTTTGCCTTCTTTGGGGCCGGTTCGCCTTTAAAAACTCACTGTTTTGACTGTATTTTTATCTCTGGAGTGTAGTAGTGTATCCATGTTTCATTCACAGCTATGTATCGACTCAGAAACTCGTCAGAATTGCGTCGAAAATGTGCGAAACCAGCTTCCGAATCGATCATACGTTTGCGTTTATTCTCCTTTGAGAGCAACCAATTTGCCGAGTCCTTTGTCAGACCTAAATTTTGGTGCAATATTGAAAACACCATACCTTGTGATATGTTTGTGAAGTATAGCATTTTAAAACTGAAACTAATATCCAGAAATATCTCCGAAATGGTAAACTCTTTAAAAAAATCTGATGCGTTCCATTCACATGACTTTCTCTACATCTCTGCAACAAATTATTGTTAATAAGCTTATGCTTCTATTTACTTTATGCTAATCGAGAAAAAATTAGCACAAATATTCTTATTACTTGCTTCCTTATAACCAGAAGGGAAATAAGGGAGTACTATAGGCTAAACTAATAATCAAAAGCTGGTTGCTATGTGACTGAAGCTTCTTTGTTTGTATGGACAGGAGTTGACAAATTCCTGTATCAGAAAAGTATAAGTTTTTCATAGCTGAAAAAAAAAAGGGAATATGTCAAAAACGATCAACTTCACGAAAAAAATGTATATACGATAAATGGTGCGTTTTAAGGTGTTCTACATTTTTTATGCTGTAAGTTTTTGTCTATCTCTTACGGTTTAGCAGTTATGCAAAATTCCGTAAAATTGACCTAGAATAAAGTAGTCTTCAGAGGCTAATCCCAGAATATTCAAGATATACATTTCGTTTGCCATGAGAATATTTTAAACTAATGGCATTTTTGAGAAAATTCAAATTTTAGAAAAATGGTCCATGTAAACAGTTTGATCTTGTCGCATCCTTGGAAGATATTGAGCTTAAATACTAAGTTTGGTATTTGTGAGCTATGCTGCCCGCAGACACACGAACACATATATACAGACATTTTTATAAAAATGTTTTTATTAGACTCAAAGGTTCTCATAATGGGTACTTCCGGTGTAATCTCGGTATCGAGTTTTTGAGTGGAATACAATACCTTCTCTATTACTATAACATTGACAAAACTGCTTATATTTTAGAACAAAAAGATTTTAACTTTGGTGGTATTATTTTAAAGTCTCTTGATGAGCCGAAGTATTTAGGAATCGTTTTAGATCAAACCTTACTTGGCATTAACAGATTGATCATATATGATCATATGCAACAAATTAAATAAAGCATGCTTTGCTATTAGATGCCTGAAAATCAATTTAGACATTAACTGCTTACTCATTGTATATTACGTCACTGTACAATCAGCTTTATCATACAATATTTTAATATCGGCGTCTGCAACTGAAGTAAATAGGTTATTTTTTCTTTGTCTATACTTACTATGCACATAGTGTATAGAGAAGGATTGTATTGCACCCAAAAATTCGATACCGAGATTTTACCGGAAATATATGTTTCGAGACCCCTGAATCCAAAAAAAAAGCATTTTTAGAAAAATGTCCGTCGGTGTATCCGTCTGTCTGACCGACTGTGTGTATGTGTGCGTGTCTGTGGGCAGCATATCTCATAAACGAATAGACCGTTAAATACCAAACTTGGTATTTAAGTTTGGTATCTTCCAAGGTTGCGAAACGAAGATTTTGAGAAATATCTCCCCACCCCCAACTACCCTTTACATGGAAAGTTTTTTAAAATTTCGATGTTCTTAAAAATAGCTCCTATATTAAAGATATTTACCTGACAAATAATATGTACATCTTGAATTTTCTGGGAATAGCCTCTGAAGACTACTTTATTCTTGATGAATTTTACGGAATTTTTCATAACTGCTAAACCGTAAGAGATGGACGAGAACTTACTACTCAAAAAAGTAGAGCACGTTAAAACATACAATTTATATTATATACAAATTTTTCTTGGAGTTGAACGTTTTTGAGATATTCCTTGTTTTTGGTTTCAGCTTTAAAAAACATAGTTTTCTCATACAGGAATTTGTCAGCTCCTGTTCATAAAAACCAAAGGAACTTCAGTCAATAACAACCAGCTTTTGACTATCACTTTAACCTGTGGTACTCCCTTATTTCGCTTCTACTTACAAGGAAGCAAGTAATAAGACTATTTCTGCTATTTTTTTTCTCGATTAGATGAAGTAAATAGAATAATAAATTGCAGAGATGTAGAGAAAGTCATGTGAATGGAACACAATAGATTTTTAATTCAGAAAAGTGTGATTAAAATAATTTTTAATATGAAGCCAAAAGACTCGTTAAGACACCTAGGACTTGAAACTTTCCTGGCATTGGTTATTAATTATCTAATTATTAATCGTTAAGACATGTTTTAAACAATTTTATATGTTAACTTTAACTGATTTATTAATATGTAGAGCTGTACTATTTTCTAAAACTCTGATGTGTACCATTCACGTGACTTTCTCTATATCCCTGCAACAAGTTATTCTTAAAAAGCGTATACTTCTATTTAATTCACGCTTATCAGAAAAAGTTAGCAGAAATAGTCTTATGCTTGCTTCCTTGTAAGTAGAAGCGAAATAAGGGAGTACCATAGGTTAAAGTGATAGTCAAAAGCTGGTTGCTATGTCCTTTGTTTATATGGATAGGAGTTGAAAAGTTCCTGTATGAGAAAAGTATAAGTTTTTAATAGCAGAAACCAAAAATAAGGAATGTCTCAAAAACGACGAACTCACGAAAAAAATTTATATAACATAAATTGTGTGTTTAAACGTGCTCTACATTTTTTGTGCAGTAAGTTTCTGTCCATCTCTTACGGTTTAGCAGGTATGTAAAATTCCGTAAAATTGGCCCAGAATAAAGTAGTCTTCAGAGGCTTTTTCCAGAAAATTCAAAATATACATTTTGTTTGTCTGGTAAATATCTTTTATATACGATATTTTAATCAAAATCGTTAGAGCCATTTTTAGTAAATCAAAATTTTTGAAAAAAGTGCCATGTAAAGGGTAGTTTGGGGTGGGGGAATTTTTCTCAAAATCTTCGCGTCGCATCCCTGGAAGATACTAAACTTAAATACCAAGTTTGGTATTTTACCGACTTTTCGTTTTTGAGTTATCGTGTTCACAGGCACACGGATACACGGACACACACACACGAACCTTTTTCTGAAAATACCTTTTTTGGATACAGGGGACCCTAAAACATATATTCCCGGTGAAATCTCGGTATCGAATTTTTTGGTGGAGTATAATACCTTCTCTATACACTATGTACATAGTGCGTATAGAGAAAGTAAAAATAATTCATATTTATTTAGTCTTAATTGTGATGTCCATAATTACTTTCCTAGAAGTATGAATGATATCCATGTATGAAAATATAAAACAACTAAGTACTCAAACTGACCAAAGTGCCTCATAAGTAAAATTGACAATGCTCTCCCATATGACATTATTAAAATAGATGACATATGTAAATTTAAAGGATAATACTGACTAAAGTTTTAGATAAAGGAATAAATACTATTAGGAAAAATTTTGATAACTGTCACTTAAATACGCGTTGAGAAAAGCAATTACAGCTTTATCGAAGTCATATTAGATCAGTTTGTCAAGTAAGGTATTGTGACATATCGTATTAGATGTTCTAGTTAAAACGTTAAGTATAATGCTGCACTTTTTCTGGCCAGTTTTAGCTCAACCTTTAAAGCTATAAGTCCTGGGCTCCCATTTCAGCAAGGAGGCGGAGTTTTAGCTTAAAACAGGAAACTGTTCTCACTGGACATTAGAAGTATGGCACATATACAGGGTGTATATAAATGAATATCGGAGTTTTAACTCTTTATAATATTTATTACATTCAACTTACAGTTATGAATGATATGTCAGATGAAAAAGCAACTCAAACAGTTTTACCAAGAAGCTTATAAATGTTCAATATGACTACCCTTTGTCACACGGCACACATCAAGTCTATAGCCGAGTTCTTCCCAAACGTTGATAAGTGTGTATTCAGTAATTGTAGCAACAGCTGCTTCAATCCGATTTCTTAATTCAGGGAGGTCAGCTGGTAGCGGAGGCACGTACACACGATCCTTGATGAAGCCCCAAAGGCAAAAATCGCATGGCGTTAGGTCAGGAGAACGTGGAGGCCATGCATAGTAAGCCCTGCCATTGAGGCCCTTGCTGCCTATCCAACGCTCGGGTACAGTGACGCTCAACCAATCGCGTACTTATTTATGCCAGTGAGGTGGCGCACCATCCTGCTGGAAAATGTAGTTCTCTGGCTCATTTTCTTCCAACTGAGGGAAGAGCAGTTGCTCTAGTGTATCAAGGTAAAAAGTGCCAGTTACAGTAGATTCACCAAAAACGAAAGGCCCATAAACTTTTCCCCGGGATACGGCACAAAAAACATTCACTTTTGGGGAATCTCGTTGCACTTGTACCATCTCGTGAGGATTTTCTGAGCCCCAGATGCACACATTTATGAGTGTTAAGATGTCCACTAAGGTGAAAGGTCGATTCATCACTGAAGACAGCACGATCCACAAAATCGTCATGAAACAACATGTCGTTTACGAATTTGGCGCGTAAGCCGTGGTCTGTCGGCTTTAGAGCCTGTAATAACTGTAAACGGCAAGGACGTAGCTGTAAGCGTTTTCTTACAACTTTCCAAACAGTCGACACAGGAACTTGTAATTCACGACTAGCCTTCCGGACTGATTTCTTTGGGCTACGAGTGAACGACTCTCTCACTCGTTCAACAGTCTCGTCCCGTGCTCTTCCCTTTACAAAGGCAGCCGTCAGGAACTTGTAATTCACGACTATCCTTCCAGACTGATTTCTTTGGGCTACGAGTGAACGACTCTCTCACTCGTTCAACAGTCTCTTCACTTACGCCTGGTCGTCCCGTGCTCTTCCCTTTACAAAGGCAGCCGTCAGGAACTTGTAATTCACGACTATCCTTCCAGACTGATTTCTTTGGGCTACGAGTGAACGACTCTCTCACTCGTTCAACAGTCTCTTCACTTACGCCTGGTCGTCCCGTGCTCTTCCCTTTACAAAGGCAGCCGTATCTTCAAACTGATTATACCATCTACGAATGTTTTTATCACTAGGAGGATCACAACCGAACTTACTACGGAACGCACGTTACACAGTTACTACAGATTCGGTCTTTGCAAACTGCAAAACACAAAACGCTTTCTGTTTACTAGTCGCCATCTTTGCTACTACCGCTGTCTAGCGGATTGCGGCAGAAACATTGCACGCACATGCGCACTTGTGCCAACAAACAAAACTGTTTGAGTTGCTTTTTCATTTGACATATCATTTATAACTGTAAGTTGAATGTAATAAATATTATAAAGAGTTAAAACCCCGATATTCATTTATGTACTGCCTGTACTTTACTCCTCCAGAAATACGAAATAAACAGAGGCGAGAGACAGCACCAAGAACGTGGCCGAACGTGAATGCTCTCGTTAGCCCTTGATTTGAACACAGTCTAGGAGTAATAATCATCTATCACCCTTGATCCGCGCCTAAACAAAGCCCAGTGCATCGTTGGAATGTAGCCTTCCGCCATTCGCGCCAGGATTACTGCCATAGCTTCACTGGCGACTTCGGGTTGCAAGTAACGCATTGAGTCCTTATTCCGACAATTTAAACGGTGATTAGCATTTTCTGTTATTGGTTAAAAATGATAATTTAGCTCAATTAATAAAGTGCTAATGCAATGGCCGAGATAAGGCTATTTCAACCGGTCATCTGCCTGGCGCGATATTGTCGAAACATCCTTTCGCAGCTGATGTTCATTTCTTTGAAATCTTGTCGCACCTTACGTTCGTTTGTCTAATCTCCTGTCTTGTTAACAAGGTGACAATCCGAGCAGCCAGCTTTCACTTTTAGTAACTGTCAGTTCCACAATTGTGCTTTCAATTAATCCGTTTACAATGTTTATTTAAAGTTTTATCCAGTTCATAATGTATTTAGTTCAAAACAGCAGTGAAAAATGATCATTATTTGTATTTCTTATGCATGAGATGAATGCAATAACCTCAAATAAAATAACGTTTGCTTCCATTTCATGTATTAGCTATTAAAAGCTGAAATACAATAATTGTTCCTTATTTCTATTATTGCTATCGATATTCGTACATTGGGTATTGACACGGTCAGCCATATCACAATTCTCGGGGCAGGGAAGAAACAAAAAAAGACCAAAAAAAAAACAAAAAAACATTCGGTAAATAAACATGGTCGATTGTAAATTATTAACGGTCTATTTCGCTGAATTCTCTTATCAAATACAATTCGTGTTTTCATCTCTTGGGACAGTTAACGACAAGATGAAAACACTCGTGGTATTACTGATGATAATATTGATAGCTACAACAAAATAATAGAGTGGACATATAACAATTCTATAAAAGGAATCTGATGGGCTCCATTCACACAACTTTCTCTAGCTGTTCCATAAACAAATGTTTCTTAGAAAAGAGTATTATTTTATTTACATCATACTAATCAATATAAACAATGGAAGAATTGGTTGTATTACATTTTTCCTTGTAAGTAGAAGGGAAATAAGGCAATAGATTAGGCTAAAGCGATAGTCAAATCTTTTAAAAGCTGGTCGCTATGTGAAACAATTGAGGTTTGGTTCGTTTTGCACGCTTCCGTTTGAGAAAAGTTAGTTTAAAATTGAAACCAATAACAATATCTCGAAAACGGTCAAATCTTAAAAAAACGTATATGACATAAATTATATGTTTTAACGGGATCTACATTTTAATTCAGTAATTTTTCCATCGCTTACAGTTTAAACGTTATGCAAAATTCTGGAAAACTTAACCAGAATAAAAAGTTTTTCAGGGGCTATTCCCAGAAATTTAAAAAAATATGCGCTTTATTTGTAATACGAATATCTTTAGTATTCGGTATTTTAATCAAATCGTTAGAACATTTTTGAGAAAATCAAAATTTTCAAAAAAATATTCCGAGTAAAGGATAGTTGGAGTGGGAGAGGGGATTTTCTTGAAAATGTTCGTGCCGCATCCTTGAAAGATGCTGAACTCAAAATCCAGTTTTGGCATATAACCAACTTTTTGTTTTGGAGTTATCGTGTTTATGGATACATACACGCGCGTGGAACTTATTCTAAACTGGAATGCAATTCCTTCTGTACTGGTATACAATGTAAAGTAGAGAACGTGAAAAATAATTCAGTGGCTAGCGGCAAGTTGACAAAAGTAAGTTATATACTCCCTTAAGGAATTTGCTATACTAAACACTGTATCTCTAAGATAACGTCGCATTATGCTGGCATAAAGACAGGTTAAGCTGACATAATTATAACAATCTTGAAGAAAGGGAAACCCCCATTGTGAGGCAAGAGAGTGAAAGGGAAATGAAGCGGAAGCGACCTGTGAAGTTAATGAAGTCTGCATCAACACCGGAACGAGGAAGCTTTCATTACTCTCGCCAAACCACTTGTGTTTCAATATAGGTTATGTTCTGCATCAGGGCAGATATTTAGAGAGGGCGTATTTTCCAGCCTTGCTCACGGGAGGGTTTAGCAAATGTTATTGTAGGCTAATGGAAAACAGCTGCTGTTCTCATATCTACCAAACTTGAGCACAAGAAGGACCAGAGTAAAGCTCTCTGTGTCCCTTTTACTATTATTATTATTATTATTATTATTATTATTATTATTATTATTATTATGATTATTAGTAGTATTACTATTATGATTGCTATTATTATGATGATTATTATTAGTATTATGATTATTTTATTATTAATATTATTATTACTATTTTATTATTATTTTATTTTTGTTCAAATTATTATAATTAATATTATTATTTATTATTATTAATATTATTATTTATTATTATTATTTATTATTATTATTATTATTATTAGCACTAGAAATGTTTACTTTCTCTGGCACACATGTACAAATACATAGTAGGTAAAGAAGGTATTGTATTACTCTTTAAAGTTCGATATTGAGATTTCATCGGCTATATATATGTGTGTGTGTTTTGAGACCCCCTAAAAGTAGAAAAAAGTCTGTTTGTGTGTGTCTCTGGATAGCATAACTCAAAACAATTTTGATGTGTTCTATTCACATGATTTTCTCTACATCTCTGTAGCAAATTAGTATTAAAAATTTATTTTGCTATCTATTTTATTATAATCGAGATAAACATTAGCAGAAATGGTCCTTATTACTTGGTTCCTTGTAAGTAGAAGGGAAAAATATGTGTTCCATTCACATGATGTCCTCTAGCTGTTCGGTAAACAGTCATTTTATTTAAAACATTAATCTACATCATGCTAATCAAAATAAACATGGGCAAAAATTAGTCTTACTTCTAGCCTCCTTGTAAGAAGTAGGGAAATAAGAAAATGCATAGGCTAAAGGAGTAGTCTCATCCTTTAAAAGCCGGTCGCTAAGTGAACCAATTGAAGTTCGGTAAACAAACGAGAAACGAGAAAAAATATGTCTTTTCGTTTGAGAAAAGCTCGAGTGGCTTAAAATTGAAATGAATGATCCGAGATATCTTGAAAATGATTAATGTTGACACAAATTACGTGTTTTAATGCGATCTACATGTGTTGTGTAGTAAATTCTTGTACATCATATACTGTTGGCCAGTTAATAAAAGTCATCCAGAATGAAGAGGTTTTCAGAGGATATTCCCAGAAAAGTCAAGAGATGCATATCGTTTGTCATGAATACATGAATATATATCATATACATAAGGTATATTAATCAAAATCGTTAGAGCCGTTTTTGAGAAAATCAAAATTTTCGAAAAATTCCCCATGTAAAGAGTAGTTTGGCGTGGGGATTTTCTTGAAAAACTTTGTGTCGCATCCTTGGAAGATACCAAAGTTAAATACTAAGTTTGGTATTTAACGATCTTTTTGTTCTTGGGCTATGCTGTGCAGACATACACATATAGACCTTTTTCTAGAAATGTTTTTTTTTTTATTTAGGGTGTCCCAAAATATGTATTTTCGGTGAAATCTCGCTATCGAATTTTTGGGTACTTTACTATACCTTCTCTATACATTATGTACATAGTTCGTGTAGATAAAGTAATAAAACGTCTGTTAAACACCTAATTTGGTATTAAGTTTAGTGTCGCACAAGGATTTTCAAGATAATACGCTACCTCAAGTTACCTTTTGCATGGAAAATTTTTCGAAATATTGATTTTCTCAAAAATGACTCTAACGGTTTTGATTACAATGCGACACGATGCGACACGAAGATTTTGAGAAAAATCCCCCCACCCCAAATTACCCTTTACGTGGAACATTTTTCGAAAATTTTGATTTTCCAAAAAATGGCTCTAACGATTTTGATTAAAATATCGTATATTAAAGATATGGGTCGTCTCCTTAGCGCGGTGGTAGCGCAGCTGCCTACCAAGCGGGAGACCTGGGTTCGATCCCCAGTACCGGCGTGGGGATTTTTCCCCCGCTGGGAGACCTGGACCGGGGTGCACTCAGCCTCGTGAGGTCCCTTGGGGGCCAATTGAGGAGCTACTTGATGGAGAAGTAGCGGCTCCAGGTCGTGAGGACCGCATTAACCGGCCGGGAAGGGCTCGAGGCGCTGACCACGTCTCACCCTCCAATACTGCACCCCATCCATGACGTCTGTAGTGGACCGAGATGGGGGACGCAGCGGCTGGGCGGTAGGCCAAGGCTCCCCGTGAGCTGTCGTGCCATGGAGTTATTATAGTTGTTATATTAAAGATATTTACCTGACAAATAAAATTATATTTTGAATTTTCTGGAAAAGGCTGTGAAGACCACTTTATTCTGAGTGAATTTTCTGGAATTCTGTATAACTGCTAAACTGTAGGAGATAGACAAAAACTTACCACACAAAAAATGTAGAGCACATTAAAACACACAATTTATGTTCTATACATTTTTTCTTGGGGTTGATCGTTTTTGAGATATTCCTTGTTTTTGGTTTCAGGTTTAAAAAACTTGTACTTTTCTCATACAAGAATTTGTCAACTCGTGTCCATACAAACAAAGGAATTTCAGTCATCTAGTAACCAGCTTTTGACTTCACTTTAACCTATGATACTCCTATATCTCGCTTCTACTTACAAGGAAGCACGTAATGAGACTATTTCTGCTAATTTTTTCTCGGTTACCATGAAGGAAATAGAAGAATAAGCTTATTTATAATAATTTGTTACACAAAAGTAGAGAAAGTCATGTGAATGGAACGCATCAGATTTTTTGTTACATTTTACGGGTGATGTATGCTTTAATCATATCTGCACCGTTTTCACATCAGCGAAACAGATGAATGTATATATTGTGGGCAGAAGGATACAGCAGAATATTTATTCTTTACATGTAAAGGTTGGAACTTTAATAGTGGCAACTGTTTATTTACAACTAATATAAAAGAAATATATGTTACCAAGTTTTACTGAACTTCAAAGCAGTCACCAGCAATGTGTAGGACCCGTTGGCAGCGATGTGCAAGACGTAGGATACCTTTAGCAAGCCTCTTGTGTTGATAGTTCTAATGGAGCCTGACAAATGTCTGGAACAGTTCTGAAGCGAATGCCACGAAGTGGTTACTTCATAGTCAAAGTCACAAGGGCTTTAATTCCGGGGATGGTTCAACACTTCTTAACTCCATCGACGAATAAATTAGCCACAATTTTTATGTATTTTTGTGAAAAAAACTTTGATGTGTTCCATTCACTTGATCTTTCTCTACATCTCTGCAACAAATTATTGTTAAAAAGCTTATGCTTCTCTTTACTTTATGCTAATTATGAAAAAATTAGCAGAAATAGTCTTATTATTTGCTTTCTTTTAAATAGAAGCGAAATAAGGGAGTACCATAGGTTAAAGTGATAGTCAAAAGCAGGTTGCTATGAGACTGATGTTCCTTTGCTTTTATGGACAGGAGTTGACACATTCCTGTATGAGAAAAGTATAAGTTTTTCAAAGCTGAAACCAAAAACAAGGAATATCTAAAAAAAAATGTATTTCACATAAATTGTATGTTTTAAAGTGCTATACATTTTTGTATGGTAAGTTTTTGTTCATCTCTTACAGTTTAGCAGTCATGCAAAGTTCCGTAAAATTCATCCATCCAGAGGCTGTTCCCAGAAAATTCAAGATATACATATTTGTCAGGTAAATATCTTTAATATACGATATTTTAATCAAAATCGTTAGAGCCATTTTTGAGAAAATCAAAGTTTTCGAAAAAAATTCCATGTAAAGGGTAGTTGGGGGTGGGGTGATTTTCTTGAAAATCTTCGTGTCGCATCCCTGGAAGATACTAAACTTAAATACAAAGTTTTGTATTTTACTGAATTTTCGTTTTTGAGGTATCGTGTTCACACACACTCAGACACACGGACATTTTTCTAAAAAATACTTTTTTTTATTCAAGAGGTCTCAAAACATATATTTCCGGTAAAATCTCGGTATCGAATTTTTGGGTGTAATACAATACGTTCTCTATACACTATATCCATAGTACGTGTCTAGAAAGTAAAAACATCATAGGCAGGTTTCAATGACGGTTAAACTATTATTGTGACAAGCAAAATAAATATAATTTTTTATACAGTTGTAGAAACTTGACATTAAAATAAATGTAAAAATGTGCGTTTTAGGGTTCCAGGTCAAAGAGATTATAAACGTTTCATGAAGCTAATCTCGATAGTGAAAATGCTTAGATACGCTTTGCCTTTACAGTGTTCCTATGGTGACAGATGGACGTCCAGGTCATGCTTCACTGTACACGGTTGTCGCTCTTCATAAAACAAACAACACTTAGGCACTTTCCTGTCTCACGTCACTTCTATCACATGGAGAAATTTGCACAAAGGACCGTTATGCTTTGGTTAAAGGCATTGACGTCGGACGAGAGAAACTTGAAGGTTTTGCTATGTCTGAATGGATGTCTAAAGTTTCATTTGGAAGTACGAGAGTGAGTTGAATGTGTGTTGCATACAGGTAAGGTAACGGTGAAGCTAAAATGTGTCACTACTTGTCGCTAAACGTCTCTCCGAAGATGTTTTCCCGAACCGATTTTTGCAACATTTAGCGCAATATCACTCTTAAATCGGAAGCACACACGAAGGAAGGTGAGAGAAGTCACTATGAGAGATGGACGAGGTAGTACATTGCCTTTTTCATTCTTCCTCGTTATGCACGTGACACAGTTCATTATCTACCAAGGAGGGAGTCGCCCTCCGTGGTGTAATGGTTACCATGCTAACTTCATATACCCAAGGTCGCGGGTTCAAAATTACGGGGGTAAAAATCCTTAGCATGGCTTCCTTCGGATGGGAAGTAAAGCCGTTGGTCCCGTGTCGTAGATTTACGGCACGCCTCTAGCCTGATAGAGAGGCCTCTGAGCAAAATTAAGCAATCTTTCACGCCCAATATAGAATGGGACGCTGAGAACCACAGCAGTTAAAGGGCATCCATGAATAACACTCCATTTATTTTATCCATCAAGGATGCTACACGAAGATTTTCAAGAAAATCCCCCGCCTACAAACTACCCTTTACATGGAAAAATTTTCGATAATTTCGACAATGACGATTTAGATTAAAATGCCATATATTAAAGATATTTACGTACATCCCAAATAAAATGTTTATTTTGAATGTTTTGTGAATAGCCTCTGAACACCTCTTCATTCTGGATGTATTTTGCTGAATTTTGCATAACAGCTAGACCGCAAAAGATACAAAAAAAAAAAAAAAAACTTACTGATAAACAAAATTAACGTAGATCTCGCCAAGACACACGATTTATGTCCTTTACTTTTTGGTTGTGGAGGCAACCGTTTCCGAGATATTCTTACTATTTTTCTTTTATTGTCTCATTTATGTAGCCCCCTTTAACATTTAAGGTCATATCGGGGGCTTTGCATTAGAAACAACTCGTTGTCTGTAGGTTCTTTACGTTGGGTTTAAATCATTTTATTTTTCCTCAAACACTTACACGCACACACTCACACGTTCATTCTCACACACATACTTCCAGACTCTGTGGGGGTGGGGGGAATAGGGAATAATTCTGGTTAAAGAAAAATTCCGCACCACAGCCGAGAATTTAACCTCCGGGTAAGAAGTCAGCTCGCTGACCACTCGACCACAGAGGCAGAAAATTGTAAAGTACTTATACTTTTCTCAGACAGGAAGTCGCAACTATTTCGTTTGTTGCATAATATCTGACCAAGCAAAGAAGCGAAATGCAATGGCAATCGCATAACGACAGCTTTTAAAACATTGATTATCGCTTTAGCCTAGTGCATTCCCTTCCAATTGCATGGAACTAAGTAATAAGAACATTCTGCTAATGTTTTATCTCGATTAGCAAGGCGTAGAAAGAAGAATAATCTCTTATAAGAAGTTTTTAGAACAGCTAGAGAAGTCATGTGAGTATAAACATCGGATTTTTTTTCAATGATAAAACCTAAGAGATAAACTAAAACGTGCTGCGCTATACGTGTTGATCTCTTTATAGTATACCTTTGCTAAATTGACTTGGGTGTTGTCGATGACAGTCCATTGTCATGGAAAGAGCTATATTGGACCATGTGGCAAACTAAGTAGATTAGCTTTCGCAATTAGAATATTAAGTCCAATGGGTGACAAAGCGTTGTTAAGATCTGTTTATTTTTTATATATTTATCCTACAATTTAATTAAGAATACCCTTCTGGAGGAGTACAAATCTATATAATATAGTTTTCAAGTTCCAAAACAAAATTTTGGGACTAATAAAGCTGGTTCCAAATAATATTCTGAGTAAACCAATTTTTGAAGAAATTAATTCTTTACCTTTGCCATGCATATATATTTAAGAAATGATCTCCTTCATTCATAAAATCTGAGGTTGTTTCACAAAAAATAAAGACTATTAATAATGAAATACCAGAACTGTTGAATCACTACATTTTCAGCCTCACAGACACTCTCTGAGCATTAATAGCGTAGTGCACAAAGGTTTGACTCTGTACAAGAAATCTACAATATTCAAAATTTTACCAGAAAAGAGTTTCGAGTCTAAGATACCTAAATTTCTGTCAACATATAAATTCTACGATGTTAATGAATTTATAAAATTAAGATTGTAAACCATGTTATTAATCTGAGTTTTTTTTTTGGCGTCTTCTTGTTTGTTTATGTTCTAATTTTGTACATATTACAATGCTAAGGGATTGATATTTTTAGAATTGTACACATATCTAACATTTCATATCTTTCTAATCTATTTTGTTTTTTTGGACGAAACCATATGTACACTCTGTACATTTTACAGTGAATAAAACTAATACTTCTACTAGTACTACTACTACTTGCGACTTTAGTATTCACTTCCTAGATTTTCGTTTTATTAGCTTGGATTTCCGAAACTTTATAACCTTTTGTTTATCGTGACATACTAAGAAAAGAAGGAGCTTGTTGTTGTTGTTGCTTTTTACTTTCTCTACACGCACTATGTACATAGTTTGTAGAGAAGGTAATGTAATTCATCCAAAAATTCTATACAGAGTTTTCACTGGAAATACATGTTTTGAGATCCCCTGAATAAAAAAAAACATTTTTAGAAAGATGTTCCTGGTGTGTCTGTCTGAATAGGTGATGTGTGTGTCTGTTAAACACCAAACTTGGTAAAATTGGGTTTGGTATCTTCCAAGGAGGAAGATACCAAACATGGGACATGAGGATTTTCAAGAAAATCCCCTCACCCCAAACTACCCTTTATATGGAGCTTTTTTTGAAAATTTTGATTTTCATAAAAGTGGCTCTAATGATTTTGATTAAAATACCATATATTAAAGATATTTACCTCACAAATAAAATGTATATTTTGAATTTTCTGGGAATAGCCTCTGAAGACTACCTTATTCTGGATGAATTTTACGGAATTTTGCATAGCTGCTAAATCGTAAGAGATAGACAAAAACTTACCACACAAAAATGTAGAGCACGTAAAAGCACACAATTTATGTAATATACATTTTTTTTTGTGGAGTTGATTCGTTTTTTTAGATATACTTTTTTTTTCAGCTTTGAAAAACGTATACTTTTCTCATACAGGAATTTGTCAACTCCTGTCCATACAAACCAAGGAACTTCAGTCCCATAGCAACCAGCTTTTGACTATCACTTTAACCTATGGTACTGCCTAATTTCGCTTCTACTTACAAGGAAGCAAGTAATAAGACTATTTCTGCTATTTTTTTTTCTCGATAAGCATGAAGTAAATAGAAGCATAAACTTTTTAATAATATATCTTTGCAAAGATGTGGAGAAAGTCTTGTGACTGGAACACATTCGATTTTTTAAATTTTTAATATCACTTCAGTTTCCTGAGTGCCTTATCCCTACAATGATCAATTACACCGTTTCTATAAACCTATAAGTCGGGCCAAGGTTTACCGCCCGACTGCTGCGTCCTCTATTCCTTACAGGCGTCATAGGTGAGCTGCAGCGCTGTAGGGTGGGACGTGGTTACCGCCCCGAGTCCCCCGCCCGACAGGTTGATGAGATCTGCGCATCTGGGGCCACTACTTTTTCCTCAAGTAGCTCCTCAATTGACCACTCAGGTTCCTCACGATGCTGAATGCACTCCGGACCAGGTCTCCCAACGGGGAAAAATTCCCACGCCGTTACCGGGAATCCAACCTGGGTCTTCCTCTTGATAAACAGCCGCGCTACCACCATTTGTAAGAATAGTTTGCAGAAAAGACATAAAGAATTCCTTGAGTGTAACAGATTTTGAATCTCTTTGGCGCATATCTATAAGAGGAAATATTGTATTGTGAGCAAAATTTTAAAATGGAGACTTCACTGGTTACGAGCGTTTTGAGGCCCTAGAACCAAAAATAGTCCTTCTACATGAACAATGTGGGGAAAATTTAGTCCAACATGAATGGTAATTAATATGTTTTAACACCTCTCCTATTGGTTTGCGTATTTAAACTCGCAATCAGTCAAAGAGTCAAGTGACCAGAATTTTAGAGCAGGAGTCATATAAATAGACTGTATCAGATAAAAACAATTAAGTTATAATATCTCATTAAGATTAAATAATAGTTTTATGAATAAAAGTTTCTCATGTGTCCCGTTCACATGATTTTCTCTACCTATTCTGCAACGCATTATCATTATAAAAGTTTATTCTTTTCTCTATTTCATGCTAATCGAAACAAACATTATCAGATTTCTTTTTAAGCTTAACGTTCTTTAACCTGGTTGGTCATATCGGACAGTGAATGAATTTGGTGAAATGGGTGCACAAATGATCTCGGGGTCCATGGAGCTTAAAGTTACTCGGCATCCGTCTTCTCAGGATAAGGGAAAACCCCGAAAAAACCCTTATCCAAGTAACTACCACTAAGCGAGATTCGAACTCACGACCTTTTGAATGCGAGGCAGACACGCTACCACCACACTACCCAGGCGGGCAGAAATGGTTTTATTAGTTATTCTCCTTCTAAATAAAAGGGAAATAGGGGAATGCATGAACCAGAATCAAAAAAGTGAATAAAGACTTCCGATTTGAGAAAAGTTTAAAGTATTGGACATTTTAAAAGCAATTACATGTAATATCTCAGAAATGGTTAGCTCTACAAAAATAATGAAAATAACAAAATCATGTATTGAATATATATTCTATAGATTAAGTTTTTATGTTACGGTTTTCCCAGTTATGCAAAAGTAATCCAGAATGAAGAGCCTTCTGAGAAAGTTCAAGATATACAACTCATTTGTCATGAAAACATATAAAAATATTTAACATAATGTATATTAATCAAATTAAGAACCATTTTTGAGAATATCGAACATTTCTAAAAATTGGGGAGATTTGCTTGAAAATCCTCACATTGTATCTTTGGAAGATACTAAACTTTAATACCAAGTATTGTACCTAAACAAGTTTTATGTTATGAGTCATGCTTCCCACAGATATACGTATATAGATAAATATGCGCGCACACAGACCTTTTCCTAAAAATTCCTTTTTATTCAAGGGTCCTCAAAGCATAATTTCCAGTGAAATCTCCGTATCGAAATCAGTTCTTCTTGATCTTCTATGTACGCTCTACAGAGCGTAAAAATTACCTTAAAATGGAAAGAATTAAATTTTATGATGGGATAGCTTCGTCATTTAGCAAAACTTTACTATAACTTTCATTTACACAGTGGCATAAAATTAAATAAACATATTTCCAAGAATTAGCATTATTAAAATAACGAAAACCGGGAATTCAATATATGAAATATCTGTACATTTTTTCGTATGAATATGGCTAAAAACTGTTCTCCATTACTTTGGAATTCATGTAAAAAATATGTACACTAGAAAAGAATAAATAACACAAGCCTGGAGGATCTTAAAGAAGAAATAAGGATTATCATATTCTAGTAGATGACCTCATGCGGACTGTTTCACCATGTAGCCAATAGGAGCGGCTTGCACCGTTTGTATCCCATAAATGTGTACGCGATGGGCATCAAGGTCAAAATAAAGTGTGCAAGAAGCCTCTAAAATGTTGCAAAAGTTGACTTGCCAAAGGAGGCTGACTGAAATCACTGCTGTGCCATTATTCTGGATTAAGAAATGTTTGTTCTTGGATACTTTCATTCAATTTATTTTAAATTCATAGTTAATGTATCTTCCTAAAATCTGATATACCTCTTCCTATCTTTAATTTATATTGCATTTATATATTAAAATGTTACATTCAATTTAAAATTTTGAGAAAAATGGTTTAATTAGTAAAATATATAATACTGAAACTAAGGAATATAAGAATTTCAGGTTTAAAGTGTTTCCAAACATCAATTGGATTGCCTATGCCGTCTGGATGGTCAGCACACTAACCTCCACATCCTGGGTTCGATTCTCAGATGAAGGGTGGGCATTTTCCTTAACCAGGATTATATCCTATCCTCTCTTGGTCCTGGAAGTAGAAAATAGAGGGGTGTGTGTGTGTGTGAGAGAGAGAGAGATAGATAGACAGACTTGAATGTAATAACTAATACCAAAAACAATAGCAACCCAAAGATATACGTCACTGTACGAGACAGTGTAAAAACTAACGGAAATAATTACTTTCTCTACACCTACAATGTACATAGTGTATAGAGAAGTTATTGTAATGCATCCAAAAATTCGATACCGAGATTTCACATATCTCACATGTTTTGGGTTCCTTGAATCCAAAAAAAGCATTTCTGGAAAAAGGTCCGTGTGTGTGCGTGTATGTATGTGTCTGTGGACAGCATAGCTCAAACACGAAAAGACCGTTAAATACCAAACTTGGTATTTAAGTTTGGTATTTTGTAAGGATGCGACACGAATATTTTCAAGAAAATGATGGGGGGATCCACAACATGGAACTTTTTTTCGAAAATTTTTATTTTCTCAAAAATGGCTAACGATTTTGATTAAAATATTGTATATTAAAGATATTTACCTGACAAATAATATGTATATCTTGAATTTTCTGAGAATAGCCTTTGAACACTTCTTTATTCTGAATGAATTTTACGGAATTTTGCATAACTACTAAGAGATAGACAAAATCTTATCACACAAAAAATGTAGAGCACGTACAAAACACACAATGTGTCTTATTGGAGCTTAAAGTTATTCGACATTTCGTCTTTTCAGGATAAGAGAAAACCCCGAAAAGAAAACGTTATCCGGGTAACTTACCCTAAGAGAGATTCGAACTCGCGTCCTTGAAAGCGAGGCAAACACGCAACCACCACACTACCCAGGTGGGCTTGTTCATAGTTTGCTTCCCTCTGCTAATAGGACAGATAATTATCTAACCTGTCTTAGCCAAACACCTCTATTTACGTAAACTGTCAATTTAAACTCCGAGAGAGGCGGTACTGAAAGGAATGCCTACTGTTCTGTGTGTAAAGAGTTTAGTAGCACACTAACAGGACCTTCCTATTCTGTGCACGAAATATTTCGTCTCCTTTCGATTAACGGCAGCTCTGCGAGTAAGGTAACAGGTGCGTTCTCAAACACGTGACGTTCTCTCTTCGCCACGCGGGGAGCGAAACTGATAGAGCTGCTAAATCAAGATTAAATAAGCACCAACGAAATGATATGCGTTTATTGAACATACAAGCACTTAGATACCTATTTTACCCGAAGCTCTATGAGAGCTATTGTTATAATATAAAGGCATTTACAATACTATTAACCACATACTCCTGATTGCAGCTCATGCTGGTGAAAGAAAACACGCTAATTTATATAATACACAGAGTGTTAATGAACTACACCGAAATAATTTGCGAGATTGTACACATGGCTGATATAAGTAATTTGAGATCAGCGATGCATGGTCCCCGGATAAACACAACGCAACTATATGGCGTTAAACGTGTGGGGTATCAGGTGCTGATAAGTCGGTGTTAAAGCAAAGCAGGTTGACAAAATGGCTTAGAATGTCTTTAAAACTGCTGCCCGAGTATAGAAGTAACGATTTTTAGCAGCTGGTTACTAGCGTTCGCAAAAATCTGTAAAATCTCGAACTAATCACTTGACAGTGCGACACTGAGCTTCATTAATTACGTTCTTGAGGTAACCTACTCTGGAGTTGAATTCCTGTCATTGAATAAATGTTTTCTTATCTCTTTTTTCATTCCAGACGAAGTGCCGTGATACGTGAACGAGACCCGAACTCGGAATCTATCTTTCACTTGAAAGCCACTAACATAACCACTACGCCAGAGAAGCACGCTGTAATATGTCCCTTCGTTTTCGTGTTATTCTCTCGAATGGTTGATAAATTAGCCAGTGGCGAACTGGCACTTCAGAAACGTATAGCCGTTACTTCGACATTTCAATAAACAGACCATAATATTTAGATATATATATATATATATATATATATATATATAACAAAAAGAATACCACAACGTATTATAAATGGAACATAAAAACTTCTGGAATTCCTTATGAAGTGTTTTCTTTACTTTCTCTAGCAAGTGTGAGCATAAAATGTATTGTATTCCACCCAAAAATTAGATGCCGAGATTTCACCGGAAACATATGATTTGAGATTTTCCAAGTAAAAAAATATTCTGATGTAATACATTCACAAAGCTTTCTCTTCCATTCTTACTAAAGATTTGTATATTATCTACGTCACGCTAATCGGTATAAACGTTACCAGAATTGCTCTTTTTACTCGCCTTCTTGAAAGTAGAAGGAAAATTACTGAATGCATTAGGCTAAAGCGGTAATGAAATAATTTAAAAACTGGTTGCTATGTGATTGAAATTTGTTTGTTCACAAATTCCCCCATGAGAAAAGTATAAGAATTTTAAAACTGAAACCAATAACAAGAAATATCTCAAAACGACCACATCAAAAATAAATAAATAAACAAATAAATAAAATAAATTAAAATTTATGTTTTAACATAATCTACATTTTTTGTATAGTATATTGTTATCTATCCCTTACGGTTTAACTTTTATGCTCTTAATTCTGGAACATTCATCCAGAATAAAGAGCTCTTCAAAGGCTACTCCCAGAAAATTGTATTCATTTTATTTGTGTTGTGAATATCTTTAATATACGATATCTTCATCAAAATCATTAGAATCATTTTTGAGAAAATCAAAATTTTTAAAAATGTTCCAAGTAAAGGGTAGTTGGGGCGGGGGAATTTTCTTGAAAATCTTCGTGTCTGATAATTAGAAGGCACAAAACTTAAATACCAAGTTTGGTATTTAACTTAGTTTTTGAACTATGCTGTCCACCGACACACAGACAGAAAGACAGGCGCACACAGACTCTTTCTAAAAATGTTTTTTCGGACTCAGGGGACCTCAAAGCATATATTTCCGGTGAAATCTCTGCATCGAATTTTTGGGTGTAATACAATACCTTCTCTACCCATTATGCACATTTTACATGTGGGCACATTTTACATGAAACTAAATACATTTTATAAAAATATGATGTTACTCTCCAATGGCTTTCTCTAACTGTTGTGCAAACAAACTTCTTACACAAGACTATTCTTCTTTCTAAACCTTTCTAATCGAGCTGTATTAGCAGCATGTACTTATTATTTAGTTCGTTTAAAGTAGGAAGGAACTAAAGGAATTCACTATGCTAAACGATAGCCAAATGTTTTAAAAGTTGTCGTTATGCGATTGTCATTGTTATTCGCTTGTTGCTTGACCAAGAGTAGAACAAAATAAAAATGGACACTTCCTGTCTGAGAAAAGTATACGCATTTTAAAATTGAAACCAATAACAAGGAATAGCTTAGAAACGGTCAACTCTAAAAAAAAAAATCCATATGACATAAATCGTGTGTTTTAACGAGATCTAAAATTTTTATGCAGCAATTTTTTGTCTATTTCTTACGGTTTACCGGGTATTCAAAATTCAGAAAAATGTATCCAGAACGAACAGGTCTTCAGAAGCTATTGCCAGAAGTTGCAACATATGCATTTTATTTGAGATGTAAATATCTGTAATATGCGGTACTTTAATCAAATCCGTTAGTCATTTTTTAAAAATAAATAAAAAATTTTCCATGTAAAAGGTAGTTGGGTGAGGGATCTTTTTTAAGCCTTCGTATCGCATCCTTGGAAGATTATTAACTTAAATACCAAGTTTTGAATTTCACGGTCTTTTATTTTTTGAGCTGTGCTGTCCACACACACACACACACACACACACACACACACACACACACACACACACACATACACACACACACTAACGAGTAGCACATATATTTCTATTAGCCTCAATTTTAAACTAAGTATCTTGTCAGGATCACCTGTCGTTTCATCCCTTTTTTGTTTTTCTGGAATTGTAGAGCGAACCGCACTTCAATTATTCACATACGCTTTTAAAATACTTGACTATCGCTTTAGCCTGGTGTATTTCCTTATTTCTCTCCTACTTACAAAGAAGCAAGTTATAAGAATATTTCTGCTAATGTTATCTCGATTAGCACGATGTACATAATGGGCTAATCTTTTGTACCAATAGCTTGTTTGCAGAACAGAAAGAGAAATTTATGTGAAAACTATTTTTCGTCAGGATAACCCGATGGTTATAAGGAAGCAAGTAATAAGACGATTGCTGCTAATGTTTATCTCAATTAGCGTGATGCACATAAAGGAATAATCTTTTTACTTTCTCTAGCCCGCATGTACAATGTACATAGCTGATAGAGAAGGTATTGTATTCCACCCAGTAATTCCATGTCAAGATTTCGCCGGAAATATGTGTTTTGGGGTCCTCAGAGTCCGAAAAAAACGTTTTTATAAAATGGTGTGTATGTGTGTGTGTGTGTGTGTGTGTGTGTGTGTGTTAAACGAAAATACCTTAAATAACAAACTTTCTATTTAGGTTTAGTATCTTTCAAAGATGTGACGCCAAGATTTTCAAGAAAATACCCTACCATAGTCGCTTTACATGGAAAATTTTCGAAAATTTCGATTTTTTTAAAAACGGCTCTAACGATTTTGATTAGAACCCGGTATATCAAAGACATTTACATCCCAAATAAGATGTATATCTTGAATTTTCTGGGAGTAGCCTCTGAAGATCTCTATTTATTCTATGAATTTTGCCGAATTTTGCTAAACCGTAAGAGATAGACAAAAACTTACTATACAAAAAATGGTTTCACTGGTAAAGTACTTATACTTTTCTCAGACAGGAAGTCTCTGTTTTTATTTTGTAATAAGAATATTCTGCTAATGTTCTTGGTCAGCATTGTATGGAAAGAAGAATAATATTTTGTAAGAAGTTTGTAGTAAGAAAGTCATGTGAGTGTAACACAAAAATTTTTAAGATGTAGTTTGTAAAACAGATAGAGAACATCTTGTGAATGGAACACATCAGACTTTTATTCATCAAGATAACCCAATGGTTCATAAATCGTGAGAAAAAAAAATCTGATGTGTACCATTCACATGACTTTCTCTATATCCCTGCAGCAAATTATTGCTAAAAAGCTTATACTTCTATTTACTTTATGCTAATCAGAAAAAATGAGTAGAAAAAGTCTTATTACTTGTTTCCTTGTAAGTAGAAGCGAAATAAATGACCATAGGTTAAAATGATGGTCAAAAGCTGGTTGCTATGAAGTTCCTTTGTTTATATGGATAGGAGTTGACAAGTTCCTGTATGAGAAAAGTATAGGTTTTACATAGCAGAAACTAAAAACAAGGAATATCTCAAAAACGACGAACTCACGAAAAAAATGTATAGAACATAAATTGTGTGTTTTAACGTGCTCTACATTGTTTGTGTAGTATGCTTTTGTCTATCTCTTACGGTTTAGCAGTTATTCAAAATTCAGTAAAATTCATCCAGAATAAACTACTCTTCAGAGGCTATCCCCAGAAAATTCAAGATATATCTTTTATTTGTCAGGTAAATATCTTGAATATACTATGTTTTAATCAAAATCGTTAGAGCCATTTTTTATAAAATCAAAATTTTCGAAAAATATTCCATGTAAAGGGTAGTTTGTAATGGGGGTGTTTTCTCAAAATCTTCCTGTCGCATCCCTGGAAGATACTAAACTTAAATACCAAGTTTGGTATTTTACCGACTTTTCGTTTTTGAGTTATCGTGTTCACAGACACACGGACACACACACACACAGACCTTTTCCTGAAAATACTTTTTTTGGATACAGGGGACCCTAAAACATATATTTCCAGTGAAATCTCGGTATCGAATTTTTTGGTGGATTCAATAGCTTCTCTATACACTATATACATAGCACGTATAGAGAAAGTAATAAAGCGACTCTTGTTCACATAACTCGGAGGACTACTTTTCCCGTGATGATATCATAACACTTAAATATTATGCTATTAAAATTACACTTTCATTCAATAAATTTGCGCAATAACCCATGAGCTAGATTATAACCTCGGTATAATAAAGAAAGTTCTAGAGGTGTGTCAATTAAAGTCCCTCAATGACCCAGCAGACATTGTGTCCATATCCGGGTGAAGATATCATGCTGTTTTACTTTCTCCTGACTCATCGCTTATACATGCGTTGAAGTCACCGGGATTTACTATGTCCGGGACTCACCTCTCCGTATACAAACGGTATATTAGAACTTCTCTGCATTGTAAAATCAGCAACGACAGTAAGATCAATGAACTCGCCATGTAAATGCTTTCAAAGAATTTGAAGAGAGAGAGTCAGACCAAAAATATCAATGCCATAGCCAGGATTTGAGCCACGGATCCTCGGGTTAAATTTAATGATTCTTTTGTCGTTTAGTGAATTATTGCCGTATAAAATGAATGTCCTGGTGTAAATATATAATAATATAATAAATCCATGGCACAACAGAACACAAGGAACCTTGGCCTACCGCCCGGCCGCTGCGTCCCCCATCTCGGTCCTTGTAGCATGCCACGTCCTCATGACCTGGAGCCGCTACTTCTCCATCAAGTAACTTCTCAATGCTCCCCAGGGACCTCACGAGGCTGAGTGCACCCGAGGCCAGGTCTCCCACCGGGAATCGAACCCAGGTCTCCCGCTTGGTAAGCAGCTGCGTTACGACTGTACACCATCCACACCTAATAATTTCCATTTTTTCGAATTTATCACATAGTACTTCCAGTACGGTTGGCTGCTGGCTGGACTATCAGAAAAGAACATATTTCAAAACGCAACGAACTATTGCTTTAAGAATTTGAAAGGACTGTGTGATAATTACAAAAAAGTGGCAGATATGATATTTAAGATAAATATCCTCCAAGGATGCGACACGAAGATTTTCAAGAAAATCCCGTACCCCCAACTACTGTTTACATGGGACTTTTTTTTTCTCAAAATTCTGATTTTCTCAAAAATGGCTCTTTCGATTATACTGTTAAAATGTCCATACGAACAAAGGAGTTGACCAATTCCCATAAGAGAGAAGTATAAGTAAAACTGAAACTAATAACAAGAAATATCTCAAAAACGGCCAACTTCATGAAAAGAAAAATACATGCAACATAAATTGTGTGTTTTAACAGGATCTACATTTTTTCTGTAGTAAGAATTTGTTAATCTTTTACGGTTTACCAGTTATGCAAAATTCCGCAAAATTCATCCAGAATAAAGACGCCTTCATAACCTATTCCCAGAAAATTCAAGATATACATATTATTTGTCATGTAAATATTTTTAATATACAACATTTTAATCAAATAATTGCAGCCGGGAATCAAACCCGGGACCTCTCGGTGACCACTCGACCACGGAGGCAGTCAGGAATAGTTTGTTTGCAGAAATGTTTAAGAAAGTCCTGCGAATGAAATTCATCAGATTTTCTATTAGTCTTAATGAAGTTTGCACACAAGGTATGGAAAGTACTTATGGTTAGCCTTCAAACCTTGAAGATAGTTGGTTGACATATTGGATCTGTTCCTAGCTATCTTTAGAGAGATTTGTATCCTACTTCTAATAACCAGCTTTATCTGTGAACAAACTGGACTGTATGCATGTCAATGTATGTTTCCAGAAGATAGAAAACATGAAATAGTGGAAGAACTGGTAATTATTATAGAAACTCGTAGAGTCTAAGGTTGGCATGGTGATATACAGCAAAGCCAGAGGCACTGACAGAGAGAAGAGTGATCCAAATGGAAGCTGTCCTCATATCTGGGTTACGTTATATGTTTATCTGTTGACCGTGCAAGGAGTCAGCCAGTTACGGCCCTACTTTCGCGCCTGGCCCACATCCGCCCGGATATCGCACTAGCTAGACTCTTAGTCATTTCACACGACCCGATCGATATTTCCAACAAATGGACGCAACTAACAAAATCCTTTAAGGGGAATCAAATGCCCTATCTTACTAATGTTAAAGTTCTCCCACTATCTCACAACTATTTAAGAAAATGAACTAATGTTATTACTTTCTCTACACGTACTATGTATATAATGTATAGAGAAGGTATTGCATTCCACCCAAAAATTCGATACCGAGATTTTACTGGAAATACATGTTTTGGGTTCCCCTGAATCCAAAAAAGATACTTTTAGGAAAAGGTCGTGTGTGTCTGTGAACAGCATAGCTCAAAAACGAAAAGACTGTTCAATACCAAACTTGGTATATACGTTTATCCTCCAAGGATGCGACACGAAGATTTTCAAGAAAATCCCTCCACCCCCAACTACTCTTTACATGGAACTTTTTTCGAAAATTTTGATTTTCTCAAATACGGCTCCAACGATTTTGATTAAAATGTCATATATTAAAGATATTTACCCCACAAATAAAATGTATATCTTGAACTTTCTGGGAATAACCTCGAAGAGTACATTATTCTGGATGAATTTTACGGAATTTTGCATAACTGCTAAACCGTAAGAGAGGGACTTAACACACAACATTTAGAGCACATTAAAACACACAATTTATGTCATTTACATTTTTTCGTGGAGTTGATAGTTTTTGAAGTATTCCTTGTTTTTGGTTTCAGCTTTGAAAAACGTATAGGTACATTTCTCATACAGGAATTTGTCAACTCCTGTCCATACAAACAAAGGAACTTCAGTCACATAGCAACCTGCTTTTGACTATCAGTTTTGCCTATAGTACTCATTTCGCTTCTACTTACAAAGAAGCAAGGAATAAGACTATTTCTGCTATTTTTCTCTCCATTAGCATAAAGTAAATAGAAGCATAGGCTTTGTAATAATAATTTGTTGCGGAGATATAGAGAAAGTAATACGAATGGAACACATCAGAGATTTTCAAGGTATATTCAACAATACCGTTACAGTTGATTGATGAAAAATATAAATACTTCTGTTCATTAGAAGGAAAGGTATGATTTTTTTTTAATGAAGCTCTAAAAATGTAATTGAAAAATCATAATTTTTAAATTTAAAAGAAATAACTAGTTTATTGACAGAGAAACCTTTTCATCAAAATAAAGACTATTTAGGTGCAAATGTGTGGTAAGAATTTCAGCCCTTTGTGTCATTTAGTTTCTGAGATATTGGGGAATTTGTATAGAAAATTTTACTTCTTCAGAAATTGCTTTCAAACATAACAATAAAAAGAAAAGTAACCTAACTTTCAAAACACAGCCTTGTAGTACCCCGAAACTCTCACATGAAGACAATATGAGCGGGATGCCAATGCTGCTAATAGCTAAAGTAAACCTTTCCGATCAAAATTAGTAAATCTGATTTGTTAACTTTCTCTATATCTCTGCAACAAATTACTCTATTTACTTCATCTAATCGAGAAAAACTTAGCAGAAATAGCCTTATTACTTGCTTCCTTGTAAGTAAGAGCGAAATAAGGGGGTACCATAGGTTAAAGTGATAGTCAAAAGCTGGTTGTTATATGACTGAAGTTCCTTTGTTTGTATGGACACGAGTTCACAAAGTCCTGTATGAGAAAAGTATGTTTTTTATAGCTGAAACCAAAAACAAAGAATATCTCAAAAAAAATCAACTCCACGAAAAAAATGTATATAACATAAATTGTGTGTTTCAGAGTGTTCTACATTTGTTATGTGGTAAGTTTATGTCCATCTCTTTCGGTTTAGCAGTTATGCAAATTTCCGTCAAATTGACCCAGATTAAAGTAGTCTTCAGAAGCTATTCCCAGAAAATTCAAAATATAAATTTTATTTTTCAGGTAAATATCTTTAATATACGATATTTTAATCAAAATCGTTAAAGCCATATTTTAGAAAATCAAAATTTTCGAAAAAAGTACCATGTAAAGGGTAGTTTGGGGTGGGGGGATTTTTCTCAAAATATTCGTGTCGCATCCCTGGAAGATACTAAACTTAAATACCAAGTTTGGTACTTTACGGCGTTTTCGTTTTTGAGTTATCGTGTTAACAGACACATGGACCACGGGCACACTGACACATGGACACACACACACACACACACACACACACACGGACCTTTTTCTGGAAATACTTTTTTTGGATACAGGGGACCCTAAAACATATATTTCCGGTGAAATCTCGGTATCGAATTTTTGGTGGAGTGCAATACCTTCTCTATACACTATATACATAGTTCGTATAGAGAAAGTAAAAAGATTTCTGCTATAACACTAGTATTTACAAAGTTGTTGATGTTTTACTGAGAGAGTGTACCAAAATGCTCTATAAAGCTACTACGCAGGATTATCTTCACCAATATTTTTAAACTATTTGCAATTGCCGTACCTCTATAAAGTTATACCAAAATGAGCGGGGGACTTGAAATATTTATATGCAATTAAAACATGAAAATGCAAAGAAAGTACAAAAATCCCATTTCGACTCCCCTTAAGGGAACATGAGACCGAATTCTTGAGCAAAAATCTGATATGTTACATTCACATAACTTTCTCTGGCTGTTCCAAAAACAAACTAATCTTACAAAAGATTGTTCTTTTATCTACTCCATGCTAATTGAGATAAACATTAGCAGAAGTGGTCTTATTACTTGCTTCATAGTAAGGAAAAGGGAAATAAGGGGATACAATAGGCTAAATCAATAGTCAAATATTTTAAAAGCTGGTCGCTATGCGAAACAATTGAGGTCTCGTTTGAGAAAAGTTACGTAGTTTAAAACTGAAACTCGTAATAAACAATATCTCAAAAACGATCATTTCCAAGAAAAACGTCTTTGTTTTAACGAGATCTACATTTTTTATGTATGAAGTTTTTTTTTTTTTTTTTTGTCAATTTCTTACGGTTTAACCGTTATCAAAATCCATCCAGAATACAGAGTTCTAAGGAAGATATTCCTAGAAAATTAAAAATATAAATTTTATTTGTGATGTAAATATCTTTAATATACAGTAGTTTCATCAAAACCGTTATAGTCATTTTTGAGAAAAACAAAATCTTCACAAATATTTCCAGTTTGGTAGTGTTTAATGCCCGCTTTAACTACTTGTGGCACCGCAGGCGATGACACTGATGATATATGAATGAAGATGGAGCACCGTGGAATGCGATGTCGGGGGAAACCGGAGAACCCGGAGAAAACCCGCTTTGTCCACCACAAATCTCACATGCAGTCACTTGGGATCGAACCCGGGCCGTCTAGGTGAGAAGCGAGTGGGCTAACCACTCGGCCACGGCGCGGCCAAATGTTTCCAGTAAAGGGTAGTTAGTGTTAGGGGGATATTCTTGAAAAGCTTCGTGTCGCATCCTTGGAGGAAGTTAAACATGAGCACCAAGTATGGTTTTTAATATTCCTTTGGTTTTTGAGCTATATTGTCTACAGACACATACACACATGCAAACCTTTTTCTAAAAAAATTTTTCTTAAACTCAGAGGACCTCAAAACATATATTTACGGTGAACAATAAAATTTTTTGGTGAAATACAATATTTTCTCTAGTTACTGTGTACATTGTATGTATATACGTGCTAGAGAAAGTAAAATGTGTTATATTCACATGATTTTCTAACCATTCAAAAAGCTTCTTAAGGAGCTCTGAATTAATTGTTTCCTCCACACCAGTCATGTGATGAATTTGGAGAGGTAGAGTCAGATTGAAAATTCACTGCCATCGCCAGGATTTGAACTACGGATCTCCTGGTTTTCGTTCAGTTGTTCTAACCACTGAGCTACCATGGCGCGCCTGCGCGCGCGCACACACACAGACACCCACACACACACACACACACACACACACACCTCTTCCTCAACAGTTTTTGGGTCCAGGGCGCCTCAAAACATATATTTCTGATGAAATCTCCACATCAAATGTTTTAATGGAATACATTACTTCCCCACTTAACGTGCAGTGCAGTCAAAGTAGACGTGGTAAAATTATCGAATTTATTATTATTGAATATAAGTGCATTTGAAACCAACACGTCCAAACTTTTTAAAGACTACTTTCAGTATTATACAATAATTACATTTTCAAAATTGAAATTAATTCCATTAAAGTATGTTCACAAAATTTTCTGTAAGCTAATGCACGTGTGAAAACCTATAAAACTACAGGAGTTGGATAGGTAAAGTCAGACTGAAAAATTCAACGTCATACCCGGGATTTGAACCACGGATCTCCCGATCTCTAGCCGGTTGCTCCTCCGCTGAGCTACCATGGCAACGTGCCAGCATAGCATTGAATTTCTCAACTGACCCGCATGTTTCCCGGTAAACCACTAGCTGTTCTCGAATTATTTTGAGATGACAACCCCAAAGGTGCCGGTCCCCATGGCCGCGCACACCAAGGCGTCTCGCTTTGGTGCTTTGTAGCTCAGGAGGTCGTGGTTTCGAGTCTCGCCTTGGGCATGGGTGTTTATATGTATATGCGTGTGTGTGTGTGTAAAACAGAAGAAAATACAGAAATTCCGTAATTATACAGCAAACAAAGTAAAAATAATTAAGTAAATAAAAAGTAGGGTGTACAGCGCCGGTGTCCCGACGAGACTCAGGAGCTGTTTTTTTCAACAACAACAAAAAAAAGTGACTTACAATGCTGTAAGTACTTAAGTCCCAGGATTCATAGTATAGCCAACTCTTATGGTCAATTGGTATTTGATTAATTGTTTTTTCGCACAAAGCGGGAAACTTGCGAATCAGTTGAGAAATTTAATGCTATGCCGGCATGTTGCCATGGTAGCTCAGTGGCAGAACAACCGGCTAGAGATCGGGAGATCCGTGGTTCAAATCCCGGTAATGGCGTTGAATGGTTCAGTCTGACTCTACCTATCCAACCCCTGTCCTACACACGGCATAATCCTTTAAACTACAGTTTTTCATTTCAATTAATTTAAAAATATTATCGTAGTGTGATAATATGATATAAATACTTTTAAAGACTTCGACGGCTTTATTTCCTTTGTTTTAAAATAGTGCCTGACCTTCAAACTGTTTGCATTAGGTCATTCTTCAATTTTGGTTACAGCAGGAGTTTATTTATTAATTTTGACCACCACGTGGCAATTCGCGCGCCGGCCAGCGTAGCTCGGACTTCCGACGAAACAGTTAAAATTATTGCCTTGATTGCCTCACAGTTACAATAATAATTAATCAACATTACCTTTAAGAGTCATATAGTAAACAAATACCAAAATCACTTGCGAAACATTAGATCTGGTATACGGATGGTTCTAGTCATGCAAAGCTTACACTCGATAAATACTGTACTGGTTCAGTCAGATGCTTTTGCATATCTTGTCAGTGTACAAATAGAATTAGAATAGGGCTGCAGAAGAAATCACCTACTGATCCTCTTAGATCGTCAAGCTGTTCTTGACTCAAACCAAATTAAATCAAAATTCATATAAGAATGCCTTAGGACCTTACAGGCTCTATCGTGGCACAGTTTTGTAGAGCTGGGATTGGTGTTCGGTCATCAGGGATTTGAAAGAAAAAATCTGATGTGCACCATTCACATGACTTTCTCCATATCCCTGCAACAAATAATTCTTAAAAAGCTTATACTTCTATTTACTTTATGCTAATCAGAAAAAAATTAGCAGAAATAGTCTTATTACTCGCTTCCTTGTAAGTAGAAGCGAAATAAGGGACAACCGTAGGTTAAAGTGATAGTCAAAAGCTGGTTGCTATGTCAATGAAGTTCCTTTGTTTATATGGATAGGAGTTGACAAGTTCCTGTATGAGAAAAGTACAAGTTTTTCATAGCAGAAACCAAAAATAAGGAATGTCACAAAAACGACGAACTGCACGAAAAAATGTATATAATATAAATTGTGTGCTTTAAAGTGCTCTACATTTTTTGTGTAGTAAGCTTTTGTCCATCTCTTACGGTTTAGCAGTTATTCAAAATTTAGTAAAATTCATCCAGAATAAACTACTCTTCAGAGGCTATTCCCAGAAAATTCAAGATATACATTTCATTTGTCAGGTAAATAGGTTTAACATCCGAAATTTTAATCAAAATCGTTAGAGCCATTTTTGAGAAAATCAACATTTTCGAAAAAAGTTCCATGTAAAGGGTAGTTGGGGGTGGGGGGATTTTTCTCAAAATCTTCGTGTCGCATCCCTGGAAGATAATAAACTTAAATACCAAGTTTGGTATTTTACCGACTTTTCGTTTTTGAGTTATCGTGTTCACAGACACACGGACACACGGACACACAAACACACACACACACACACACATACACACACACACGCGCGCGCGCGCGGACCTTTTTGTGAAAATGCTTTTTTTGGATATTGGGGACCCTAAAACATATATTTCCGGTGAAATCTCGGTATCGAATTTTTGGTGGAGTGCAATACTTTCTCTATACACTATGTACATAGTAGGTATGGAGAAAGTAAAAAAAGCATATCAACTAGCCAAGAAATGAGTTGTAACACTTTGCTATGTGAAGATTTTCTTTAATTCCTCTTTAGAACATAGGGCCGCAACAAACACTATTCCTTGACAAGACTTGTATCCCCTTCCATGATGTATTCATTTCTCTCAATTCCGCCTCAACTGTTCTTCTGCAACTTACCCTCGGTCTTCCAATCCTTCTTTCTCCCTATGGATTTCATTCCAATAACTGTCCAGCTACATTTCCAGTATATGTCCAATACATGTCCATTTACGCTTCTCTATTTCACTATCAATTGGTAGCTGTTTTGTTATTTCACATAATGTAGTGTTACTAATGATTTTTGGCCATCATATTCTCAGTATGTATCTTAGACACCAATTGATCAAAGTGCATATTTTTATTTATTTCTTGTGTCGTTTTCCAGGTATCACATTCGTGCAACAATACATATCACACGTTTGATTTAAAAAATTCTAATGTTAGTATTTATTTGAATATGCTGTGAATTTCATGATGTTTTGTTTATATCTTGGTCAGTTCCTCCGTTTTGGGATACAATATCACAAATATCTGAAATAATACTTCTTTCTAACTTTACTATGTACCTCAACCTATCTGGGGGCATAAGTACATCTTATGCAATGACCGCAGAAGTAAAACGGACCACGGAAGAACATTGAAAAACATGGATCAGAATTGGGGATCAAGAACAGTGTAGACACGTATTTTAAGGACTAACGGACATTTCACAAGACCTTACCGCAACCTTGGAAGAGGAAGAATCAGGAAGATAGTGGATTTACTTACTGGCCTGGGATGTTTCAAAAAGCATTTGCAGCTGTAGATTTCCTCCGTTGTGTAATGGTTACAATGCTAGGCCTCTTATAACAAAGTCGCGGGTTTAAACTCGGCGGAAAACGGGAGATGTTTTCGTGAGTAAAAATCCTTTAAAGCCATTGGTCTCATGTCGCAGATTTACAACACGTAAAAGAACTTCAAACCTGATAAAGAGGCCTCTGAGCAAATTTAATTGGTATTTCACGCTCACTATAGAATGGGATGCTGGGGACCACAACAGTTAAAGAGCGTCCATAAATAAAACCCCATTTCATTTCACTTCTAAGGAAACACCAGTTGCAGATTCTGTAATAGGTTGGTAGAAATACAGCTCAGCATGAGGTTACTGTTAAACTGCGAGGTAAGGAAGTGAAGTAGATATCTCTTTGGAGAGGTTAAAAAATCCTAGCTTAAGAAAGGGACTTCTGGCGCTAACCAACCCAAGGAACTAAAATTTTTGTGAGAGGATAAAGGGATAGCATAAAAAACTATAAGTCGAGGTGTGAGATCCCACAATATTCTATTCTACTACTCAAACTACAAGAAATCCCATCCCCCCCCCCCAATTTTACTATGACCATGGCGATGATTACAAACCTCAATAACAAATATTGGAAATGTTGTCCTTCTCTATACATGCATTTCTAGTATTGTTAGAAAATTTTAATTTATATTCTAAGAGTTGAATTCTGAAATTGAGTGAAATCATTTAATGTTTTAGTTTGGTTCTTCTAATGTGTTGATGTCACACTAGGAATTTTTCATATGATCGTCAGAGTCGGGTTAAATGTCTTTTAATTGGACTTTACGCAGCTATAGAATATTTGACCCGCACTTAATGTTCTCTGACGAGCCATAGTTACATGTACTGTATGTTTCGTCCTAAAATAGCAGATTTTGGACCATTTGAAACCCAGTTTTACATACGAGATTCAATTGAGTGAAAAAAATCTGATGTGTACCATTCACATGACTTTCTCCATATACCTGCAGCAAATAATTCTTAAAAAGCTTATACTTCTATTTACTTTATGCTAATCAGAAAAAAATAGCAGAAATAGCCGAATTACTCGCTTCCTTGTAAGTAGAAGCGAAATAAGGGACAACCGTAGGTTAAAGTGATAGTCAAAAGCTGGTTGCTATGTCAATGAAGTTCCTTTGTTCATATGGATAGGAGTTGACAAGTTCCTGTACGAGAAAAGTATAAGTTTTTCATAGCAGAAACCAAAAATAAGGAATGTCACAAAAACGACGAACTGCACGAAAAAAATGTATGTAACAAAAATTGTGTGTTTTAATGCGCTCTACATTTTTTGTGTAGTAAGTTTTTGTCCATCTCTTACGGTTTAGCAGTTATTCAAAATTTAGTAAAATTCATCCAGAATAAACTACTCTTCAGAGGCTATTCCCAGAAAATTCAAGATATAAATTTTATTTGTCAGGTAAATATGTTTAATATACGAATTTTTAATCAAAATCGTTAGAGCCATTTTTGAGAAAATAAAAAATTTCGAAAAAAATTCCATGTAAAGGGTAGTTGGGGGTGTGGCGATTTTTCTCAAAATCTTCGTGTCGCATCCCTGGAAGATACTAAACTTAAATACCAAGTTTGGTATTTTACCGACTTTTCGGTTTTGAGTTATCGTGTTCACAGACACACGGACACACGGACACATACAGACACGCGCGCGCGGACCTTTTTGCTAAAATGCCTTTTTTGGATATTGGGGACCCTAAAACATATATTTCCGGTGAAATCTCGGTAACGAATTTTTGGGTGGAGTGCAATACTTTCTCTATACACTATGTACATAGTGCGTATGGAGAAAGTAAAAACAGGTGTGAAGTAAATGCATTCAGATAATATGAGCTACATTGTGAAAATCCATAATGCAGAGAGATATAGGCATCACTTACACCGCTTTTGACCAACTGGCCAACGCTAAATGTCATCCTATATTTTTACTTTCTCTATACGCACTATGTACATAGTGTATAGAGAAGGTATTGCACTCCACCCAAAAATTCGATACTGAGATTTCAACGGAAATATATGTTTTAGGGTCCCCTGTATCCAAAAAAAGTATTTTCAGAAAAAGGTCCGTGTGTGTGGTGTGTCCGTATGTCCAAGTGTCAGTGTGTCCGTGTGTCTGTGAACACAAGAACGAAAAGTCGGTAAAATACCAAAATTGGTATTTAAGTTTAGTATCTTCCGGGGATGCGACACGAAGATTTTGAGAAAAATCCCCCCACTCCAAACTACCCTTTACATGGAACATTTTTCGAAAATGTTTATTTTCTAAAAAATGCCTCTAACGATTTTGATTAAAATATCGTATATTAAAGATATTTACTTGACAAATAAAATGTATACGAGTATCTTGAATTTTCTGGGAATAGCCTCTGAAGACTACTTTATTCTGGATGAATTTTACGGAACTTTGAATAACTGCTAAACCGTAAGAGATGGACAAAAACTTACCACACGAAAAATGTGAAGCACGTTAAAACATACAATTTATGTTATATACATTTTTTTCGTTTTTTAGTCATTTCTTGTTTTTGGTTTCTGCTTAGAAGACTTATACCTTTCTCATATAGGAATTTGTCAACTGCTTCCATACAAAGGAACTTCAGTGACATAGCTACCAGCAAGGAACAAAGCAAACATAGCAACAAAGAACCAAGTAATAAGACTATTTCTGCTATTTTATTCTGATTATTATGAAGTAAATAAATGTATAAGCTTTTTAAGAGTAATTTTTTGCAGAGATGTAGAGAAAGTCATGTGAATGGTACACATTGGATTTTTCCAATAAGACTTTGCTCTGGCACAAACAGTTGAAAGATTAAATTTAATTTAAAAATGTATGAAAATAATGTAATTAATAAGGAATGATGGCCCTCACGATTTCCTGATTTAACCGTAAGCGATTTTTATACATACTGCAAGTACTATTAATCCTAATAATCCATAAATTATTATTCATCTCTCTTGTCTAAACTTGTAGGTTGTAGTAAATTAAAATCCCCTCAGAAAACATAATAAAATAAACAAAATGAATAAGAAACTAAGAAAATTTAAAAAGTATGTGCTCCAAACACCATACGTTGTAAAAACTAATAGAAAGCACAAGGCGAGAAATTCACGTAATTTCAAATATTGAGCTCTTGAGTGTGAATAACAATTTCCTGATAAGATGCCAGAAATAGAAGACAACATTTCCAATATCTCTTATTATAAAAGGTGTACATATTATTATTATTACACATATCAATATTGCACTTATAACTGTAAATATGAGAATATGAGGCGTTGCGAATCGGCGAGAGTCCGAACTGCAAACCCACGATACCTTCGACACCTGTCACGGCAGGCACCGCAATTGAAGAAGCTCCTAGAACTTGCTGTTTACTGTCCTACCGATCTATATAATGGATCGCCAACGACCGCGCTATTTATACTGCTTTAAACTTTCTCTAGCCCAATATGTACAATGTACATAGGGATAGAGAAGGTATTGTAATGCACCCAAAATTCGATACCGAGATTTCACCGGAAATATACGTTTTGGGGTCCCCTGAGTCCGAAAACAGAATTTTTTAAAAAAAGGTCCGTGTGTGTGTGTGTGTCTGTGGACAGCATAGCCCCAAAACGAAAAGACCGTTAAATACCAAACTTGGTATTTAGGCTTAATATCTTCCAAGGAAGATTTTAAAAAAAAATCCCCCCACAAAAAACTACCCTTTACATGGAAAATATTTCGAAAATGTTGATTTTCTTAAAAATGGCTCTCACGATTTTGATTAAAATCCCGTATATAGAAGCAATATGTCCGAAATAAAATGTATATCTCGAAAATTTTGGGTGAATAATCTCTGAAGAACTCTTTATTCTGGATATAGTTTGCTTAACTGCTAAACCGTAAGAGATAGAAAAATACTCACTACACAGAAATGTACATCACGTCAAAACACACAATTTATGTCCTTTACGTTTTTGTTGTGGAGGTAGCCGTTTCCGAGATATTCCTTGTTTCTGGTTTCAATTGTGAAGTACTTGAACTTTTCTCAGACAGGAAGTGTCCGTTATTCTTTTGTTCTAGTGCTGGCCAAGCAAAGAAGTGATATGCAATGACAATCGTATGACGATAGCTTTTAAAACATTTGACAGTCACTTTAGAATAGCGCATTCCCTTATTCTCTCCTACTTATAAGGAACTAAGTAATAAGAACATTCTGCTAATATTTATCTCGATTAGCATTGTGTACAAAGAAGAATAATCTTTTGAAGGAGGTTTGTAGAGCAGCTAGAGAAAGTCATGTGAGTGTAACACATCAGATTTTTTGGACCAGTTTCCGACTCCAAGAACGGTGCTGCAAGCCCTGCTGTATAATTGGCGCTGCGTGTGGCTCTATTTGCACCACCCAGTTCTCACCACTCTACAACGCAGCAAATGGTATCAAGTACTGACCAACACCACCCTCACCAATGAACGGCTGTTCCATATAGGTATGAAGTCTACGCCGGATTGTGATCTCTGTGGGCGACCAGATACCCTGCTGCATCGCTTCGAAACCTGCCCGTCCTCTGCTCCTTGAGCCCATGCGCAAGATGCCATCCTTAGTATTTTGAACCTCTCTAGAGCATATTTTGGGGCACATTATCTGATGGTGCCTGTATTTCAGTGTCCGTGATCAGCATTGCGAAGTAAAGCGATTCACCGTATTGGGCAACTCTTGCTCGCTTGATTTGCATAATTTGGACTTTTCTAGTATTTCATCACAATTATTAATCTAGCATGTAATACCAAGTTTCCCTTGTTTTAGCCAAGTAACTTTCTGACAGCAGATAGATTCCCTTCAAACTAGATTTGTGATCTCAATTTTGTCTTTGTTTGAACATGTAACTTACTATGTGGTATTGTGAATATATTAGTCACCCTCCGTGGTGTAATGGTTACCATGCTAACTTCATATACCCAAGATCGCGGGTTCAAACCCGACGGAGGACGATAGATTTTTTCGGGTGTAAAAATCCTTAGCATGGCTTCCTTCGGCACGTAAAAGAACCTCAAGCCTGAGCAAAATTAAGCGGTCTTTCACGCCCAATTTAGAATGGGACGTTAAAGAGCGTCCATAAATAACAAGCCATTTACATTTGTGAATATATTATTTGTACACTTGAAAAAAAATCAGTTCGAGGGTTGGAACTTCAATAGTGGTAACTATTTATTTACAACTGAAACAAAAGAGATACATGTTAAATATATGCGTAAGTTTTCATGGCCGGTGTCGTAGTTTTAAAATTTGAAATTTCTGGACTGTTTTGCCGTGGTCTGTAGGTTAAAATGCTTTTATTGTCTAAAATACTCCTTCCTAACGTTTCGGCTCTGTCTTTGAGGAACATTTTCAGATGTAATGTGCTCAGTCGCTATCTCAAGAAATGCCCGAAGAATGTTGGAACGAGTGGACCGTAGCCAGGCATGAGCGTGAGGAAGTGGATGATATGAAATGCAAGCAAAATTGATGATAGGAAAGGTGATGATGAAGCAATTGATGGGATACATGGCGGGGGAAACCGAAGGATCCGGAGGAAAAGCCACCCAGACGCCACTTCGTCCACCACAAATCTCATATGTGGACGCTTTGGATCGAACGCGGACGGCCTAGGCGCCGTCTTATTTCTTTTCTATCAATTTAAAACAAATAGTTGCTAGGTGACATTAAAGTTCCATACCTCGTATTTAAAGGCTAATGATTTGTGAAATGAAGTGATAAAGGAGGTTTCAGGCCTAGGTATACATTACGTACTTCTGACATTTGCCAACTGTGCAGACCTCTTCTTCAGCGGTCAATGTACACTTTTTAAGAAATTTAATTGTGTTTGGCGTTTATTTGAACAGTTTCTGTAAACACATTAATAACGTTTTTCGTGTTACATATCGGGGCCGCGCCGTGGTAAGACCACTCGACTCTCACCTAGACGGCCGGGGTTCGATCCCAAGCGACCGCATGTGAGATTTGTGGTGGACAAAACGGCGCTGGGGCGGTTTTTCTCCGGGTACTCCGGTTTCCCCCGCCATCGCATTCCACCGGTGCTCCATCGTCATTCATGTAGTAGTTAAAGCGGGCGTTAAATATCGTCCTCCGTGGTGTAATGGTTGCCATGCTTACTTCCTATACCCAAGGTCGTGGGTTCGGGAGTAAAAATACTTAATATGGTTTCCTTCGGTCCCGTGTAAAAGAACATCAAGCCTGATGTGACGCTGAGAACCACAGCAGTTAAAGAGCGTCCATAAATAACACCCCATTTTTTTCGTGTTAAATATTACTTGGATGTTACTAAGAATTTTAATTTGTCCTTAAGGATGTATTATAACGAAACTACTCTAAAAACTACGAAAAATATTCTAATATCAACACATGCAGTAGAAAATAAACACAATAAATCCTATATTCTAGCAGCTTAGTTGGTAAAACGTTATGACAGTGAATAATTTTGAGTAACGAAAAATTTTGAGAAAAATGTTTTGTGAAAAATTACCTTTAAAATTGGAACGTGTATTACAGTACTATTCTTAGAAGAATTTAAATGGTTACACAGAGCTTTAAAAATATACCCACGATTAAGCTAAGATTACGATAAACGCAGCGTCACGTGATTTAACTCATCATAACGAGAAATTCTAACGCACTGTGTTGGTCTGGGTAGCTCAGTTGGTTAAACTAAAGGCTGTGGACTCACACACGGTCCAGGCTGGTGGTTTTTAAATGTGCTTAAAAGCGACATTCCCATGTCAGTAGATTTAAGAATGTTAAAGGATTCCTGCGGGACGAAATTCCGGCACAGCGGCGACGCTGATATGATCCTGGCAATTGTCAAACAAAATAATTTAATTTAATAATAATCTAACGTAGTGTATTGAATGCTGCTATTTAGGGTTGACTAGTAGGTTGACTAGCGACCTAAGTTTCAGAGGTTTTTTTATCGACATTTACTTCCTTTGTCGATAACTTGGATGCCATGTACTAATTTGAAACAATTTGCGTGAAGCAGTGGCATTGAGCAAAACTCCGATATATTCCATTCACACGACTTTCTCTAGCTGTTTCAGAAACAAACCTTTTTTTTTTACAAAGATTTTTTATCTACGCCTTACTAATCGAGATAAACATTGGCAGACATTTTCTTATTACTTGCTTACTTGTAAGTGGAAGGGAAATAAGGGAAATCACTAAGCTAAAGCGATAGTCAAATCTTTTAAAAGCTATTGCTGTAAACAATTGAAACTCGGTTCTCTTTTGCATTCCCGGGAGTAAAACAAAAGAGATGAAGTGAAAGTTGACTTCACGCTTGAGAAAGATTAAATAATTAAAAACTGAAACTAATAATAGAATATCTCGGAAACGGTTAGCTCTATAAAAATGTTTATGGCATAAACTGGGTGTTTTAATGAGATCTACTTTTGTAGAGATCTTCAGAGGCTATTCCTCGAAAATTAAAAATATACCTTTTATTTGTCACGAGAATATCTTAAACAAATGGTATATTAGTCAAAATCGTTAGAGCCATTTTTGAAGAACTCAGAATTTGGAAAAAATATTCCATGTAATGGGCAGTTTGATGTTAGATGATTTTCTTGAAAATCTTCGTGTCGTAACCTTGGAAGATAGTGAACTTAAATACCAAGTTTGGTGCTTAACGGACTTTTTGTTTTTGAGTTATGCTAACACAGACACACACACACACACACGCACACGCACATAGTCATGTTTCTAAAAATGCTTTTTTTGGTCTCAAAACATATATTTCCGGTGAAATCTCGGTATCGAATTTTTGGGTGGAATACAATACAATACATTCTCTTTCTATTTCACCGGAAATACATGTTTTAGGATCCCTTGAATAAAAAAAAAAAAAGAATTCAGAAACGGGTCCGTGTGTGTGTGTGTGTGTGTCTGTGTCTGTGGACAGCATAGCTCAAAAAACGAAAAGACTGTTAAAATACCAAAACTGGTATTTAAGTTTGGTATCTTCCAAGGATACGACACGAAGATTTTCAAGAAAATCCTCCCACTCCTAACTACCCTTTACATGGGAAATTTTTCGAAAATTTTGTTTTTCTTAAAGATGGATCTAACGATTTTGATTAAATTACCACATATGAAAGCCATTTGTATCACAAATAAAATATATATCTTGATTTTTGGAAATAGCTTCTAATGACCTGTTTATTCTGGATGAATTTTGCTTAATTTGGCATAACTAATAAACCGTAAGAGACAGACAAAAACTTACTGTACAAAAAAAAAAAAAAAAAAAAAAAAAGAGGTAGATGTTAAAGTACACAAGTTGTGTCATATGCAATTTTTCGTGGAGCTTACCGTTTTCGAGGCATTCCTTGTTATTAGTTTCAATTGTGAAGCAGTTATATTTTTCTCAGACGGAGATGTCCGTTTTTCCTTTGTTCTACTCCTTGCCAAGCTAAGAAGTGATTTGCATAACGACAGCTTTTAAAACAGTTGACTGTAACTTTAGCTTAGTGTATTCACCTAGTTCCCTTTACTTATAAGGAACTCGGTAATAAAATTGTGCTAATGTTTATCTCGATTAGCATGGTGTTGGAAGAAGAATTATCTTTCGTAAGAAGTTTGTTTGTAGAGTAGCTAAAGAAAGTCATGTGAGTGTAACACATCAGATTTTTTTTTTATTGCGATCCAGCTTATCGCATAATGAGTTAGTAGCCGTGAACATAGCCAATATTACTTAGTCACCACAATGACATAACTTGTGTATTTTAACAAGACCTAAATTTTTTGTATAGTTAGTGTTTGTCTATCTCTTACGGTTTACTAGTTATGTAAAATTAAGCAAAATTCATCCAGAATAAACAGGTCTTCAGAAGCTATTCCCAGAAAATTTAAGATAAACATTTTATTTGTTAGGTAAATATATTTAATATATGATATTTTAATAAAAATCGTTAGAGCAGTTTTTAAGAAAATCAAAATGTTCGAAAAAAGGTCCATGTAAAGGGTAGTTTCGGGTGGAGGGATTTTTCTCAAAATCTTCGTGTCGCATCCCTGGAAGATACTTAACTTAAATACCAAGTTTGGTATTTTAGCTACTTTTTGTTTTTGAGTTATCGTGTTCACAGACACACGGACATACACACGGACCTTTTCCTGAAAATGCTTTTTTTGGATACAGGGGTCCTAAAACATTTATTTCCGATGAAATCTCGGTATCGAATTTTTGGGTGGAATACAATACTTTTCTATCCCTATGTACATTGTACATATGGGGTTAGAGAAAGTAAAAATCTGATGTGTTACACTCATATGACTTTCTCTAGCCGTTCAACAAACTTCTTACATAAGATTATTCTTCTTTCTGCACCTTATCGTGTTCACAGACACACGGACACACACACGGACCTTTTACTGAAAATGCTTTTTTTGGATACAGGGGTCCTAAAACATGTATTTCCGATGAAATCTCGGTATCGAATTTTTGGGTGGAATACAATACTTGCAATCTATCCCTATGTACATTGTACATACGGGGCAAGAGAAAGTAAAAATACAATACTA
The DNA here is from genome assembly GCA_030762935.1 of Hymenopus coronatus. Lineage (NCBI taxonomy): Eukaryota > Metazoa > Arthropoda > Insecta > Mantodea > Hymenopodidae > Hymenopus > Hymenopus coronatus. The sequence continues at coordinate 43,236,739 of CM060892.1, read as the reverse complement.
AAACTAGCACTAGCGTACTACACTCTTTAGAGGACAGAAACGTCATGACTTCTACGCTTGCGTTTTGACGCAAATTCTCCCACCATCAGACCTTTCGGATGAAAGAGTTGCCACTGAGCATTTAATGTTTTGCTTCTGTCTCGTCTCACGGCCTCTAAAAGAGCCTCAAGTATTCCACACCCAATATAGAATGGGACGCTGAGAAGCACAAGAGAAGAGAACTCAGTTTGAATTTCAGCACTAAAAGAACTAACACTTTAGTTTAATGTATACATTCCTTTAATCCCTTTGTATCTACAACGAAATACAAGTTAAAATCATTTATGCTAATGCTTACGGTGATTAGTTTGAAGTGGAAAGAGGAATAAGGTTTAGTAAGAGAATTTGTTGTATAATAAGTAGAGAAAGTCATCCTAATGAAACACATCAAATTTTTACTTTCTCTTCACGTACTATGTACATAGTGTATAGAGAAGGTATTGTATTGCAACCAAAAATTCGATACCGAGATTTCACCGTAAAGATTTAGGGTCTCCTGTATTCAAAAGAAGTATTTTCAGAAAAAGGTCCGTGTATGGTCTGTGAACACGATAACTCAAAAACGAAAAGTCGGTAAAATACCAAACTTGATATTTAAGTTTAGCATCTTCCAGGGATGCGACACGAAGATTTTGAGAAAAATCCCCCCATCCCCAACTACCCTTTACATGTAATTTTTTCCGAAGTTAACGAGTTTGATTAATTTTTTGTTTTTTGCTTCATTTGTACAGCCCCCTTTAGCAGCAATGGTCATATCGGGGGCTTTCACTTGTGAAACTGTAGGTTCAGAACATTAGGTTAAACTTTATATTACTGGACACACTCGCATTCACTCTCACATTCATACTTCCAGACTCTGTGGGGGATAGGGAATAATTCCGGTTAAAGAAAAATTCCCCGCCCCAGCCGGGAATCGAACCCGGGACCTCCGGGTGAGAAGTTATTAAATATTAAATGATTTCAAATAAGATTTTGAAGACCTTCGTACTTACGACTTTTGCGGAGAGCCATTCAAAACAAACGAAGAGGAATCCTAATTTCAGGAATTGTTTTGATTCATGACAACGCTCGTCCGCACACTCCTGGCACAACCCATCGGCTCCTTGAACAATTTCAATGAGACATTTTCGATCATCCGCCGTACAGCCCTGACTTGGCACCCAGCGACTTTCACCTTTTCCCTGAACTGTAGATGTAACTAGAAGGGCAACACTCTCAAACCAACGAAGATCTTCAAATCAACTTCAATGCTCATTTGAAATCATTGGCAGCAACATTTCGGTGATTATGTTGAAAAGTAATCGTAAGTGTACAAAAATTTTAGTAATAAAATAATTGTTTTCTATGAACTTGTCTTTTATTTATAGCCTATCGCAGGTTGAAAAACAAAACGGGCGTCGTAAATATGACTCCCAACAAGTCCGCACGCCACTGATAAGTTTCTCGCCAGTAGTATTGGCCCGGTCGACCTTGTGTAGCCAGAGGTATCAAGAGCAAGGTGAAGGTTAGTATACCAACTTCACACCGGGATGGACGCCACTCCCCTGTTTTGTTTTTTTTTACTTCTTGTATGTTGAAGTAGGTTATGTCTGCGTGATGGTTTTTGCTCCATCATTTTGGTTGCCTTTCTCATGTGACCGTAACGGTACCTTGTATCACATGTGGCATCAGAACCAGTCACTGGCGATTTGCGAGCTCATGCATTGCTGTGGCACTCCAAGAGGTTCAAACCCAGGCTCTTGATAGCATCTCTTAACGCTGTTATTGGACCGTGAACTGCGAAGTTAAACAAGATAACATCAGATTCGTAGCTACATCGCTACTTCTAAATCTGACGTGTTGTAGTCACAAGACTTTCTTTACTGTTCGCAAACGAACTACATCTCTGCAGAAAATTATTGTTAAAAAACTTAACTTCTTTTTACTTCATGCTAATTTAGAAACAAATTGCGGAAATACCTTGCTTCCCTGTAAGTAGGAGCACAATAAGGAAGTACCATAGGTTAAAGTTCCAGTCAAAAGCTGGTTGCTATGTGACTGAAGTTCCTTTATTTGTATCGACACGAGTTGACAAATTCCTGTAAGTTTTTCAAAGCTGAAACTAAAAACAAGGAGTATATTAAAAGCGATTAACTCCACAAAAAAATGTATATAAAATAAATTGTGTGTTTTAATGTGCTCTACGTTTTCTATGTGGTAAGTTTTTGTCCATCTCTTACGGTTTAGCAGTTATGCAAAATCCCCTAAAATTCATCCAGAATAAAGTAGTCTTCAGAGGCTATTCCCAGAAAATTCATGATATACAATTTATTTGTCATGTAAATATCTTGAATACATGACTTTTTAATCAAAATCGTTAGAGCCACTTTTGAGAAAATTACAATTTTCGAAAAAAGTCCCATGTAAAGGGTAGTTGGGGTTGGGGGATTTTCTTGAATATCTTTGTGTCGCATCCTTGGAGATACCAAACTTAAATACCAAGTTTAGTATTTTACCGACTTTTTGTTTTTGAGTTATCGTGTTCACAGACACACACACACACACACACACACACACACACACACACACACACACACACACACACACACACACATTCAGGGACCTTTCTGTGAAAATGCTTTTTAGGATACAGGGGACCCTAAAACATATATTTCCGGTGAAATCTCGGTATCGAATCTTTGGGTGTAGAGCAACACTTTCTTTATACACTATGTACATAGTACGTGTAGAGAAAGTAAAAAGTGTATTTTTTTATATACATAAATCTAAACGAGATAAACAACGCGGAACATCTCTTATTAGTTGCTTCTTTCTAAGCAGAAGTAAAATAATAAAATACACTGGACTAAGCAACAGTCAAATCTTTTAAACGCTGGTCACTATATTAACAGTTGAAGTTCGGCTGGCTCTGCATGGGCACTAGTAAAACTAAAGAGAGATGAAACAAAAGGTGCTTTCCCGTTTGAGAATAATTACGTGTTTATAATCATTTGAAACCTATAACAATAAATATCTCGAAAACTGTCAACTCCATAAAAAGGTATTGGACTCAGGGGACCTCAAAACACATTTCTAAAGAAATATTGACATCAATTTTTTGGTTGCAATACAATAGCTTCTATAGATATTATGTGCATTGTATATATAGGGTTAGGAAAAGTAAAGATGTATATGACAAATTTTGTGTTTTAACGAGATCTACCTTTTTTGTGTTGTAACTTTTTGTCTCTTACAGTTTATCAATTATGCAAAATTATGCAAAATTCGTCCTGAATGCAGAGTTCTTCAGAAGCTATTCCCAGAAAAGTCAAGATATTCCTTTTATGTTTATGTAAATATCTTTAATATACGGCATTTTAATAAAAAAAAATGTTACAACTATTTTCAAGAAAATCAATAATTTTGAAACTTTTTCCTTATAACAGGTAGTTTGGGGTGGGGATTCTCTTGAAAGCCTTTGTGTCGCATCCTTGGAAGATACTAAACTTAAATACCAAATAAGCATTTAATAGTCTTTTCGTTTTCAGCTATGCTGTTCACATACACATTATAATATCTAAATCGCGCGCGGAGCCTTTTCCAAAAGTGGTTTTTTTATTCATGGGAGCCCGAAACATGTGTTTCCGACGAAATTTCGATATCGAATTTTTGGGTGAAATACAACAGGGTCTTCTCTGCTTACATTGTACATATGTATTGTAAAATATGAAGTGTTCCATTCATAAAACTTTCTCTGTCTGTTCTCCAACAGACTATTCCCAAGTTGATGCACCTTGGTAATTTGGAAAAGCCACAGTAGGCAAAATGTCTTATAGAAATGTTTGCTGGTTATTACACGAATACAGTAATATTTTTGCCATATATCACAATTCTAGCTGGCATGATTATTTAAATAATATAAATTCTGTGTTGTCTAAATTCATTGTTCTAATATAAATATAACATGTTATGCATTTTATTAAATTCTCGTATAAACAAATTCAGTTTTACAGCAAATGAGTTTACAAATACATGTCATATTATATTTTTATATAAGCTCTAATTGATGTATAAATCCTAATACTTTTTGTGCTCTCCAAAAGTCTTAATTTTTCACAATGTAATAATTTATTTCTTAGAATTGGTGCATTATTTCGAAAAAGTATATGACCATTTTCTTTCATGTCCATTTGGGAGGAAATAAGGTTTAAAGTTGGGAATACTATTAATAAGCATGCATCTATCACTTATAACCAGTTAATTGGTAGCTCAGTGGGAAAATCTATATATTTTCTTAAAATTTTAAATTTATATAATTTCACTATGAAAAAAATAATAATTTTTAAGCTTTAACAATTTTGGGCAAATTTCACAGATGTATCACCGTAAAACATATGATGCGCTAGATTTCATGACTTTTTCTGTTATTATTTGTTCCTTGTAAGCAGAAGGAAATAAAGGAATACACTAGGCTAAAGCGATAGTCAAATCTTTTAAAACTGTCGCTATGCGATTGACATTGGATCGCTATTCGTTTCGTCTGTTTCATATCTCTTTTGTTATACTCCTGGCCTTGCAAAGAGTGCCAAATTTAATTTTTTTACTCGACAAACAGCTGGGCTTTCGCTTTAGCCTATGTGTTCGCTTATTTCCCTTCTACTTAGTAGGAAGCGAGTTATAAAACTATTTCTGTTAACGTTTATCTCGATTAGCAAGAACTGGAAAAATGAATGATCGTTTATAGGGAAAGTTTGTAGAGCAGGCAGAGAAAGTGATGTAAAATAAACATATCAGATTTTTACTTTCTCTACACATACTATGTGCATACTATGGTATTGCACTCCACCAAAACAGTCGATACCGAAAATATATGTTTTAGGGTCCCCTGTATCCAAAAAAAAGCATTTTCAGAAAAAGGCCCGTGTGTGTGTGTGTGTGTCCGTCAGTCCGTGTGTCCGTGAACACGATAACTCAAAAACGAAAAGTCGGTAAAATACCAAACTTGGTATTTAAGTTTAGTATCTTCCAGAGGTGCGACACGAAGATTTTGAGAAAAATTCCCTAACCCCAAACTATCCTTTATATTGAACTTTTTTTCGAAAATTTTTATTTTCTAAAAAGTGGCTCTAACGATTTTGATTAAATTATCGTATATTAAATATATTTATATGATAAATAAAGTGTATATCTTGAATTTTCTGGGAATAGCCTCTGAAGACTACTTTATTCTGGGTGAATTTTACGGAATTTTGCATAACTGCTAAACCGTAAGAAATGGACAAAAACTTACCTCACAAAAAATTCACGTTAAAACACACACCTTGTTATATAGCTTTTTTCGTGGAGTTCATCGTTTTTGAGACATTCCTTGTTTTTGATTTCAGCTGTGAAAAACTTCTACTTTTCTCATACAGGATTTATTTGTCAACTGCTGTCCATACAAACAAAAGAACTTCAGTGGCATTGTAACCATCACTAGCACTTTAACCTATAGTACTCCCTTATTTCGCTTCTGCTTACAAGGAAGCAAGTAATAAGACTATTTCTGTTAATTGTTTTTCTGATTAGCATGAAGTAAATAGAAGCATAAGCTTTTAAGAATAATTTGTTGTAAAGATGTAGAGAAACTCATGTGAGTGGTACACATCAGATTTTTTCTGTTTTTTTATGTATTTATGTTGATTTTATGCTCTTTCTCAGACAGCCTACAGTTGCATAGGAACATTTCAAAATAAAATTACAAAAACAAATCCCTTACATTGGAAGAACTAAAAGAAAACATCAAGCGAGAAAGTCACTCAGTTTTGGATATTTAACTGTTGAGTATAAATAAAATTTTCCTGAGCTTATTGCAGAAATGTGTATATAATAGATAACATTTCGAAGGTGTTTGATGATATTGAATATGATAAGTTTTGTGTTTATTACCATACTGATTGTAATTTTAATCTATAAAAATAAATGGCAGTGGCTAGACAGTCATTTGAAACTATCACAACAGATTGTTTATCTTAGTTTGTACTTCCAGTTCACGCCACTAGGGCTCGTTTCTGCAGCAATTTTATCTACATAACCTAAATATCCTCTTATAACGGGTATATGAGCTAGTGGCTGGGATTGTTACTTCTTCTATTGATGGCGGAAGTCACTGTTTTTACTTTCTCTGCTATATACAATGTAGGACACAGTAGGTAGAGGAGATATTGTAATCCACCCAGAAGTTAGTCGTCCTGCATGATATAGTGGTTACCAAGGTCATATGCATAATGTCGCGGGTTCAAACCCGGCGGAAGACGAAGTATTTTTTGGGCGTAAAAATCATTAGCACGGCTTCGTTCAGAAGGGAAGTAAAACCGTTGGTTCTGTGCCCTACGTAAAGGAACCTCAATGCTGATAAAGGGGCCTCTAAGCAAAATTAAGCGGTCTTTCACGCCCAAAATAGAATGCGACGCTGAGTACCGCAGTAATTATAGCTCGCCCATAAATAAAACTGCATTTCCATTTCACCCAAAAATTAAATATAGAGGTATATGTTTTGAGGTTCCCTTAAGCCATTTACTTTCTTTAATTCCGACATAGTGCCTAGATACAGAAGGTAGGTTTGCGTTCCAACCAAAAATTCGATACCGACACTTCACTAGAAATGTGAATTTCAGGGTCCCCTGATTCCGAACAATTTTAGAAAAAGGTGTATGTATGTTTGTGTGTTTAAGTTTGTGTGTGTGTGTGTGTGGTTGTGTCTGTGAACAGCATAACTCAAAAACGGAGTCGTTTAAATACCAAACTTGATATATAGGCAAGGATTTGACGGGAAGGTTTTCAAGAAAATCCCCCACCACAAACTATCATCCATATAGAAAAATTATTATTATCTCAAGGCTGAATCTTTCAATTTTGACTAAAATACAGTAGCCTAAAGATTTTGACATGACAAATCAAATTATATCTTGAACCTCCTGGGAATTGCCTCTGAAGCCCTCTTCATTCTAAAAAAAACCTTTTGTATAAGTAAAATACAAACGAAAACTTGCTACACAAAAATATAGATTTTGTCAAAAGACACAATTTATGTCAAATATATATTTTTTGTGAAACTAAAAATGTTCATATTGCTTTTTATACGTTTAAATTGGCAAATACTTAAACTTTTCTCCAATGAGAAATCGCTATTTCTATTTTTTCATGCTAAAGAGAAGGGAATTTCAATATCATCACATAGAGAGCAGCTTTTAAAAGATTTTATTATGACTTAGCTTATCAATTTTCTTATTCCCTTTATATATGGAAATCATATTTTAATGAACAATTTCTGATAATGTTTACCTTAATAAGCATGAATACATAAAAGAATAAGGATTTACATGAATGGTGTGCTGCAGTATAGGTAGAGAAATTCCTGTGATAGTAGGGCATCAGATCTTTAAAAAGTCTATGAATACTACTGGATAAATACCAAACTAATATTTAACTTCATCTTCCAAGAATGTGACACGAAGATTAAACAAATAAATAAATAAAATTAAAAAATCCCCCAACCCAAAACTACCGCTTACATGGAATATATTTCAAAAAGTGTATTTTTCTCTGCCTCTTAACGATTCTAATCAAGACATATGTTTAAGATGTTTTAGTGACAAATGAAATGTGCCCGTCTGGGTAGTGTGTGGATAGCGAGTCTACCTCACATTCATCAGGTCAAGGGTTCAAATTACTTAGGGTTTTCTGGGTTTTCCCTTTTCCTGAGAAGACGAATGTCGAGTAATTTTAAACTCCATGGACCTCGAGATCATTTAACCAATTTTATTCATAATGCGACAAAAAAAAGAAAGAAATGTATATCTAGTTTTTTCTAGGAATAATCTCTAAGGTCTTATTTATTCTAGATGACTTCCAAAACAAGTAAACGTAAAAGTGGGACAAAACCCTTACTACACAAAGGGTAGTGCCCTGGCCGAGTGGTTAGATCACGCGCCTTTCTCACCAAGGCGGCCGGGGTTCGATCCTAGACGACCTCATGTGGGATTTTGAACAAAGCTGCAGTTTTTTTCTCCGGTTACCCCGCCAATGCATTCCACCGGAGCTCCATCTTCAATCCATTTATTATCAGCATCGATGCCTGCGGTGCCATATGCAGTAAAAGCGGGCATTAAATACTATAAAAATTTACTGCACAAAAATAGTATCTTATAAATTTTTATGAAGTAGGTACATTTGTTAACAATATCCTAGATTTTCTTTGTTGTTCTGTCGTAAATTTTCCGATACCAATATTTTTCTCAAATGGCAGGTCGTCGTTATTATATTATTTATTATTATTGTTTACTATTATTGTTATTAATATTATCACTGTCCTGGAAGAGCGAAAAGGAACAGAATATCAATGTCCTCAGATAGCGACCAGATTTTTGAAATACTTATTTTCGCTTTAGCTTAGTGTATGTCCTTATTTCTGTTACAACAACAAGAAAATAAGTAAAAGGTCCATTTCTGCTCACGCTCATCGCGATTAGTAGATAGAACAATAGGTAAGCTTTTGTTGGAATAGCTTTTTGCAGGATAATTAACCACTTGTAAATATCTTGTACTTTTACAGGATACTGTTTGGTAATTCCCGTTAAAGGTGCAATGTCGTATAACGACTGTTAATAGAACCAGATGCTATGAATTTTTGTAATCTGCAAATCCAGTAGTATAATTATTAAAAAACCTGTATTTTGCTCTCTGAAATCAGGTCATCAATCTGCAGCTGGGCTACTGGCCAAATGTTACTATCGTGATGAAGTTTACAAGCGATGGGGCTTTGAACTGTAAGCCAAGTCCTTCAGGGTCTCAAAATGAGAAAAATGATAAAAAAAAGGCTGATGTTTTCTATTCATAGGAATTTCTCTACATCTCTGTAACAAATTATTGTTAAAAGCTTATGCTTCTATTTACTTCATGCTAATCGAAAAAAAAAAAAAAAAAAAATCAGAAGAAATAGCCTATTACTTGCTTCCTTGTAAGTAGAAGCGAAATAAGGGTGTACCATAGGTTAAAAGAATAGTCAAAAGCTGGCTCCTTTTTTGTATAGATAAGAGTTTACAAATTCCTGTATGACAAAAGTAAATCTTTTTTAAAGCTGAAACCAAAAACAATGAATATCTAAAAATCGATCAACTCCACGAAACAAATGTATATAACATAAATGGTGTGTTTTAACATGCTCTACATTTTTTTAGTGGAAACGTTTTCTCCATCCCTTAAGGTTTAGCAGTTATGCGAAATTCCGTAAAATTCATCCAGAATAAACTACTCTTCAGAGGCTATTCCCAAAAAATTCAAGATATACATTTTATATGTCAGGTAAATACCTTTAATATATGATATTTTAATCAAAATCGTTAGAGCCATTTTTGAGAAAATCAAAATTTTCGAAAAAGTTCCATGTAAAGGGTAGTTTCTCAAAATCTTCGTGACGCATCCCTGGAAGATACTAATCTTAAATACAAAGTTTGGTACTTTACCGTCTTTTCGTTTTTGAGTTATCGTGTTCACACCACACACACACACACACACACACACACACACACACACACGGACCTTTTTGTGAAAATATATTTTTTTTTTTTTGATACAGGGGAACCTAAAAAAAAATATTTCCGGTGAAATCTCGGTATCGAATTTTTGAGTGGAGTGCAAAAGTTTCTCTATACACTCCACCCAAAATTTCGATACCGAGATGTTTTAGGACCTCCTGAATACTAAGAAAGCATTTTTAGAAAAATGCCCGTGTGTATGTGCGTGTATGTGTGTGTGTGTGTGGACAGTGTAGCTCAAAAACGAAAATGTCGTTAAATACCTAACTTGGTATTTCAGTTTAGTATTTTTCAAGGATGCAACACGAAGATATTGAAGAAAATCCCCCACACCAAACTACCCTTTACATGAAAATGTTCTCAAAAATTTATATTTTCTCAAAAACGGCTCTAACGGTTTTGATTAAAATACCGTATATTATAGACATTTACACGGCAAATAAAAACTTATAGCTTTGATTTTCTGGGAATAGCCTAGAGAAGAAATCTTTATTCTAGATGAATTTTGCATAACTGGCAAACCGTATAAGATAGATAACAACTTACTATACAAAAATTGTAGAGCTCGCTAAAACACACAATTTATTGGGGATTTAGTTTTGAGCTAGTTATAGGAATTTTTATTCTGTTTAAATAATTGCTGATAATATGTTAATCAAAAATGGGAATATCTTCTTAATGCTGTTAATCTTCCTTAAGAAACAAATGTATTCGATAAAAGTACATCATTGTACTTATAAAGCATTCATCTACAACTTGCAGAAAATTTCGGTTCCAATTTTTAAATATTTTCTGAGATAATCGTCACGAATTTAACAGATTTAACATTGATATAGATATTTTAAACTCCGCGTAAATTCATAAGTGAAACATCGACTGTAAATATTAGCATCTATGGTTCATACTGGAGTTAATAATTCATTTATTTTTAAATTATTATTAATAATTATGTTAAAGAAATAACGGGCGAATACAAAAATATTTGCTAAATCTTTATATATATATATATATATATATATATATATATATAAAAATCAACGAATAGGTTAACATTAAATAAATTATAATTCTGATGTAGACCATTTTGACGCATAATGCTAAAATAGCATGTTACAAAATCTGTTGGTAGGTAAGAAGTCATTAGTAAAGGCAAACTATGTTGGGGGAAGCAATTAGCTCGAATCATAAAAATAAAGATCATTAAATTCCGAGAAACTCAGGAAACAGAAATCCCATTAAACTCAAGGGAAGTCAACACATTCTGTTTCCTAAAGGCAATTGAACCTGCTCCTAAGAATTAACACCGGAAAAGGCTACCTTGAATAAACAAGCCAGAGAAAGAAGTGTGTTTCAGCTATGAATAAGAAGGGTAATACTTGACAACGTAGAACGGAGAAACTATGGTAAGGTAGTCAGTAGTAAGCGGCTAATAAATGACCTTGTATTTAAAAAATGTCGTAGCTCTTGGCGGCTCTTGCGTTTCGTTGCCTCTTACGCTTTTTACGCTTCAAATTATTTTTTCCTGAAGTGATCATAGCAGTTAATTTTATAGTTACACTAAATCCTGAAGCATGTTACGTGATATAAATGTCTGCTCCTAAGCCTAAGGTGCTTTAAAGTTGTTGTAAGACACTTATAAGTGTTACCAATGTTAAAGTGAACAAACCGTTCAGGACCGGCTTTAAAAAGCTTAAAATACTAAATTTGCTGCAGAAGAATATCGAGGTCCTTTATACCTGTTAAATGCTTTTTATACGGTATAAAGTCAGAGTCAGTGTTATTTTAAGTTATGATTTATAAACTCTCTTTTGCCGGATTCTTAACTGTCTACGCATCATCAATTTCAAAATTTTCCAAACAGTGTGTTTTTAATATAAATCAAATAAATGTTGGGTACTTCCTCATAAATAGTGGGAGGAAAAAATGCGTTCCATTCACATTACTTTCTCTACATCTCTTCAACAGAGATTATTGTTAAAAAGCTTATGCTTCTATTTACTTCATGCTAATTGAGAAAAATTAGCAGAAATAATCTTATTATTTGCTGAAACTAATAACAAGGAATATCTCAAAAACGACCACCTCAAAGAAAAAAAATGTATATGACATAAACGGTGTGTATTATCGTGATCTAATTTTTTTGTGTAGTAAGTTTTTGTCTATCTCTTACGGTTTACCAGTTATGCAGAATTCAATAAAACTCAGCCAGAATAAAGAGGTCTTTAGAGGCTATTCCCAGTAAATTCAAGATATACATTTTATTTGTCATGCAAATATATTAAATATAAGAGATTTTAACAAAAATTGTTAGAGCCATTTTTGAGAAAATCAAAATTTTGGAAATTTTTTCCATGTAAAGGGTAGTTTGAGACGGGGAATTTTCTTGAAAATCTTTGTGTCGCATCCTTGGAAGATACCAAACTTAAATATCAAGTTTGGTATTTAACGGACGTTAATCTTTTGTCGTTTTTAGCTATGCTGCCTACAGAGACATATACACACAGTCACGCATGCACTTACACACACGGACCTTTTTCCAGAAATGTTTTTTTTTTTGGATTCAGGGGGACCCAAAACTCGGTATCGAATTTTTGGGTGGAATACAATACCCTCTCTATACACAATGTACTTAGTACGTGTAGAGAAAGTAATAACATGAAATGTTACTAACATGTACTTATTAAACAATAGCGCCAAAAGCATACCTTTTAAGGAAACAAAATGAACCTCTCATATTTAAATTTATTTTCTCCTAAAATAGTAGGAAAATTAAAATTATATCTGTATAATTAAAATACATATTGTTCATTGTTTACATGCAATTTTTACAGTCGCGATAAGACCCAGTAGTCAAGGAGACTGTAAATAAAGAGTTAATTAAAATATTTTTATTATTATTAAAAAGCTTCAGACATATTCTTACAAAATCTTAATGAATTCCACTCGCATTACTTTCTTTTTACCACGGTAATAACTTATTCTTAAAAAGCTTATTCTTCTAACTACTTCACGGTAATAGAGATAAAAATTAGCACAAATGGTCTTATTACTTAGTTCCTTATAAGTTGAAGAGAATTAAGGGAATGCGCTAAGATAAAGAGATATTTTTAAGGTGGTCGGCTTGTAATTGAAGCTCGTTGTCTTTGCATGGCCAGGAGTTGATAAATTCATGTGTGAGAAAAGATTAAGTATTTAAAACTGAAACCAATAACACGGAATATCTTGGAAATGGTTAATTTAAGAAAAAGTTGTATATGTTATAAATTGTGTGTTTTTGTAGTAACTTATTCTCTATCTCTTACCGTTTTCGAATTATGCAAAATTAATCAGTATGATGACTTCAGGCTATTCATAGAAAATTCGAAATTTACATTATATCAGCCTATAAGTATTTTTATATATTAGAATAGGTATTATTTTTATAATAAATGGTAAACAAATAAAATAAGGAATTAGAATTATTCAATGTAAATTTAATCAAAATCGTTAGAGCCATTTTTGAGATAATAAATTTTCGAATTTTTTCCAGTTTGAGGTGGGGGGGTTCTTGAAAATCTTCGTGTCACATTCTTGGAGGATACTGAACTTAAATATCGAGTTTGGTATTTAAATTACTTTTTTGAACTGTCGTATCCACACACAAGGACCTTTTTCTAAAATGCCTATTTTTTATTCAGAGGACCCTAAAACGTGTATATCCAGTGAAATCTCGGTATCGAACTTTTGGGTGTAACACAGTATCTTCTCAATACACTTTGTATATAGTGCGTGTAGAGAAAGTAAAAATGTGGTGTGCTCCATTCACATAAGTTTCTCTAGTTGTTTCATACACGAACTATTCCCACAAGAATTATTCATTTATCTACATCATGTTAATCGAGATAAACATAGCGGCAACTGTTTATTGCTTGCTTCCTTGTATGTAGAAAGGAAATGAAGGAATATATTAGCCTAAAGCGACAGTCACTGGTCACCATGTGAAACAAATAAAGTCAGTTTGCTTTCCATGGTCCTATTTGAGAAGTGTTCGGTAGTTTAAAATTGAAACCAGTAACAAAGAATATCTCGAAAACGGCCAACTCTATAAGAAAAATTTAAATAACATAAAACTTGTGTTTTAACGAGACCTACATTTTTATATAGCAAGCTTTGTCTATCTCTTACGGTTTAAACGTTATGCAAAATTCTGCAAAACTCATCCAGAATAAGGAGGTCTTCAGAGGCTATTCCCAGAAAGTTTAAAATATAATTTTTCTTATGTAACTATCTTGAATATAAGTATGATAGTGTTATCAAAAATCGTTAGAGCCATTTTAAAAAAAAAAAAATTCAAAATATTGCCATGTAAAGAGTAGTTTGTAGTGGGTGGGGTTTCTTGAAAATGTTCGTATCATATCCTTGGAAGATATAAAACATTTGGATTTAACGTCTTTTCTTTTTTAAGCTATGTTGTCCACAGGCGCACATGCACACACAAACACACCGACCGTTTTCTAAAAGGTGTTTTTCAGCCCGGGAGGACCTCATAAAACATATTTCCGTAGAAATCTCGACATTGTGATTTTGAGTAGAATTTTTAAAAATATTAAAAGAATTTATATCGAGAAACTGATTTAAAAGTATATGGCATTTAGAGTTCGCATTATACATTAAACTCTGATTTATGTAACACAAAACTTCAACTGAATCGAACTGAAATTGTGGATTTTTAGACGCTTAACAGCTGATTATCCTAAGCCTAAAAGGTCAGTAAATATTTGGTAGCATAGTTTTGACTTGTGCAGATATTGTTAGACCACTCGCCTCTCACCCAGGTGCCCGGGTTCGATCCTCAGTGACCACATGTGGTATTTGTAGTGAACAAAGTGACGCAAGGGGCGGGTTTTCTGCTGTTTTTTCAGTTTCCTCCGCCATTGTATTTCAACTGTACTACATCTTCATTCCATGTACCATCAATGTCCATGCCTGCGGTGCCATATGTAGTAAAAGTGGTATTGCCTAATTATCTTACATTTTCTACTGAAATATTTTTATGACAGCGTTTTCCCATGGAGAAAGAAAATTAAAAAAAAAATGGATAACCAGTTCTTGCTTTGCTACTTCACTTCTTGTTTTAGGAACTTGAATATCTTTATAATTTCATGTTAGTAAATAAGTGAGATACAGTTTCTTATTTCAAGCTTAATTGCCCTTAATTATAGTCTATGGTTTAATCTGACTAGCACGTCAGCTTCCTGTATTCCTTTGTACCAAATACGAAGTGTGAAATAAAACAATTTCTGGAAACGCTTATATTCGATTAATAATTTAATGACTCTAAACAAACCACAGAGTTCTAAATTACCCTCTTTTATCATTATACTTCACTAATGTTTTACCTATAGCAGAATTATAACTTATGCTTACTATGGAAAAAAAGTTTGTCTATAATTTAAAGTTCTGAAACAAAATCAAAGGCGAAAAGCCAAGAGGAAAAACTCATATTTTAAAATATTCAATAATGATTCTCTATATGTTCTTCAAAAAACTATCTTACAAAAGATTGTAATTTTATACTATCAAGCTAATCGAGATAAACATTAGCAGAAATGGTCTTATAACTTACTTCTTTGTAAGTAGAAGGGGAACAAGAGAATACACTAGACTAAAACGATAGTCAATTATTATAAAAGCTGGTCGCTATGTGCCTAAAATTCGGTTAATTTGCATGGCAAGGAATGAAGCAAAAGAAAAGGAATGAAAAATTAGCGATTGATAACAATTCTAAGTGTATAAATAATTAAAGCCAATAAGAAGAAATATCTCGGAAATATTTAACTTTACAAACAATGTATATAACATGAATTGTGTGTTTTAATAAGTGTAAAATTATCCTGGTCTCCTAAAATATGAAGTTCTTTTAAGGATTTTGTCTATCTCATGCTGTTTGCCAGTTATTAAAAAAGCATCCAGAATGAAAAGGTCTTCAGAGACTATTCCCAAAAAATTCAAGATACAGATTGCATTTATCATGCAAATATCTTTAATATGCAGTATTTTAATCAAAATTATGAAACAGTCTGAATAAATCAAAATTTTCGAAAGTTTACTAATATAAGGGATAGTTAAAAGAGGGCGGATTTTCTTGAGTATCTTCATGTCGCATCCTTGGAAGATGCTGGACGTATATACAAAGGATAGTATTTAACCACGTTTTTGATTTTAAATTATCGCGATTACACACACACAAACACACCCACACACACATACACACACGCGCGCGCGTGCCCGCGTAACTTTCTCTTCTAATTTTCTTTCTCTGTTTTGTAATACAAGGACCATAAAACATAATTTCCAGTATCGAATGTTTAGTCGGAATGCAATATCTTCTCTACCTATGTACTAGTATGTACGATGTAGAAAAAACTAAATCTGACGTGTTCCATTCATATGACTTTCTCTACATCTCTGCAACAAATTATTGTTAAAAAGCTTATGCTTCTATTTACTTCATGCTAATTGAAGAAAAATTAGAAGAAATAATTTTATTACTTGCTTCCTTGAAAGTAGAAGCGAAATAAGGGAGTACCATAGGTAAAAGTGATAGTCAAAAACTGTTGCTATGTGGCTAAGGTTCCTTTTTTTTTTTTTTTTTTTTTTTGTTTAGACAGGAGTTGACAAATTCCTGTATGAAAGCTGCAACCAATACAAGTAATATCTCACAAACGATCAACCGCATAAAAAATGTATATTACATAAATTGTGTGTTTTATCGTTATCTACATTTTAGTGTAGTAAGTTTTTGTCTATCTCTTGCGGTTTACCAGTTATGCAAGATTCAATAAATACCATCTAGAATAAAGAGGTCTTTTGCGGCTACTCCCAGAAAATGCAAGATAAACATTTTATTTGCCAAGTAAATATCTTAAATGTAAGAGATTTTAATCAAAATCGTTAGAGATCGTTAAAAACAAAACTTGGTATTTCATTTTGGTATCCTGCAAGGATGGGACACGAAGATTTTCAAGAAAATCGCCCCCCCCTTTTCTTAAGGGTCTTAGTGTTGCATCCTTGAAATATCTTTCTTTGTTTCTCTCTCTCTATCATTCTGTATCTTTTCTTTCTTTCTTTCTTTCTTTCTTTCTCTGTTTATCTTCCTCGTATATATGAATTACAGGACTGACAAGCCAGAGCTTGGGATCAGATGCAAATTGAGGAGAAGAAGCTCTGGATCAGAAAGAAGTCAGGATGGATGATCAGCCCAATGCATGGTATAAAAGCGAGGAAGTGGATGATATGAAATGACGATGAAATGGATGACAGGAAAAATTATTATAGAGCAATTGGTGGACTGAATGGCGGGAGAAGCCCTGCCAGACGCTACCTTTTCCACCTCATACCCCACATGTGGGTTCGCTGGGATCGAACCTAGGTGGGAGGTGAGGGGTCTGACCACTTAACTACACTGTAACAGAAAATCATCTTAAAGGAAAACAGATTTTCTCCTCAGAGCACGTTCAAACATTATCAGGTTTACAGTTTTTGTCTAGTTTCATGAACCAAAAAATCTGACGTGTTCCATTCACATGACTTTCTCTACATCTCTTCAACAAGTTAGTTTTAAAAAGCTTATACTTCTATTTACTTCATGCTAATCTAACAAAACATTAGCAGAAATAGTCTTATTACTTGCTTCCTTGTAAGTAGAAGGGAAATAAGGGCTGAAGTTACTTTGTTTGTATGGACAGGAGTTGACAAAGTCCTGTATGAGATGTTAAGTTTTTCGAACCTATAGGCAAAAACAAGGAATATCTCAAAAACGATCAACTCCACGAAAAAAAAGTGTACAACATAAATTGTGTGTTTTAACATGCTCTTCATTTTTTTTTTTTTTTTTGTGGTAAGTTTTTGTCTATCTCTTACGGTTTAGCAGTTATGCAAAATTCCGTAAAATTCACCCAGAATAAAGTAGTCTTCAGAGGCTATTCCCAGAACATTCAAAATAGACATTTTATTTGCCAGATAAATATCTTTAATATACGATATTTTAATCAAAATCGTTAGAGCCATTTTTGAGAAAATAAAAATTTTCTAAAAAGTTCCATGTAAAGGGTAGTTTGGGGTAGGGGGTGTTTTTCTCAAAATCTTCGTGTCGCATCCCTGGAAGATACTTAACTTAAATACCAAGTTTGGCATTTTACCGACTTTTCGTTTTTGAGTTATCGTGTTCACGGACACACGGACACATGGACCTTTTTCTGAAAATACTTTTTCTGGATACATGGGACCCTAAAACATATATTTCCGGTGAAATATCGGTATCGAATTCTCTATACACTGTGTACATAGTACGTGTAGAGAAAGCAAAAATCATGTCACAAGTATTTGGCAAGTAATTAGAACATGCTTCCCGCATATTTAGAGGACTAAGGACGAAATGTGGAAGCCTTGAACTGTGCCTATTTACAACCCGCATCATTTTTCATCGCATAGCTTTCTGTCTGAGTAGACCCGGAGGGGCCTACTCATCTGTAAAATTGCGAGCGCTTAGCTGTTAATTTCGGAAAGCAGAGTAGGCTGTTTCCTCGAGCTTAATAGCTTCCGGTGTTAGAAAGAATGTCCTACATTCCTCTGCAGATTACCATGGATCAACATTACGTGTTAACATTCCCACAGTAATTAAGTAGAAAAACAAAAGCGAAATACATGCAAGCCATTACAATACATACAATAATTTACCACGTACAAATAGAAATAGCAAGTGCTGCATTCTAACCAAAAATTCGATATCGGATACTAACGGAAAATAATGTTTTTGGATCCCTTGAATAAATTAAAAAAAAAATACTTTTCTACCGATTACCATGTGTAGTAGATAGAGAAGGTATTGCATTCCAACCAAAAATGCCATACCGTGATCTTACCGGAAATACATGTTTTGAAATTCCCGGAATAAAAATAATTTTAGAAAAAGCCCCATTAAATACCAAACCTGGTATTTAATTTTAATGTCTTCCAAGGAGGGAACACGAAGTTTTCAAAAAAATGTCCCGCCCCAAACTACCCCTCACAAGGAAATTTTGCAACATTTTGATTTTCTTAAAAAGGTACTAAAGACTTTGATTAAAATACCGAAAATCTATTAAGAGTGGCCGCGCCATGTTCGAGTTGTAGGACCATTTGCCTCTCACCAAGGCGGCCCAGGTTCGATCCCAGGCAACCGTATGTGGGATTTGTGGTGGACAAAACGGCGCGGGGGCGGGTTTTCTCCTGTTACTCTGGTTTCTCCCGCCATTGCTTTCCATCGGAGCTCCAACTTCATTCCATGAATCATCAGTGTCATCGTCTAGGTGCCATAGGAGTAAAAATGGGTGCTTTAACTAGCAAAAAGCCATTAAAGATGTTTAAATGAAAAAAAAACGTATACATTGAATTACCTGGGAATATCCTCTGAAGGCTCTGGACGACTTTTGCATATCTGGTAAACCGTAAAAGATAGACAAAAACTTACTATACAAAAATATCTATCTCATTAAAACACACCATTTATGTCAAATACACATTTTTGTGGAGTTAACAATTTCCAAGACATTCTGTGTTATTGATTTCAGCTGATCATTACATATAATTTCCTCAAATGAAATGCATTTTTTACTTTCTCTAGCCCCATATGTACAATGTACATAGCGATAGAGAAGGTGTTGTAATGCACCCAAAAATTCGATACCGAGATTTCACCGGAAATCAAGATAAATGTTAGCAGAATGTTATTACTTAGTTCCTTATAAGCAGAAGGGAATAAGGAAATGCACTATGCTATAGTGATTGTCAAAGGTTTTAAAAGCTATCGTTATGCGATTGTCATTGCAAATAGATTCTTTGCTTGGCCAGGAGTAGAACAAAAGAAAAACAGACACTTCCTGTGTGAGAAAAGTTTAAGTACTTCACAATTGAAACCAATGACAAGGAATATCTCAGAAATGGTTACCTCCACAACAATGGCATAAAGGACAAAAATTGTGTATTTTGTCATGAGGCACATGTTTTGTGTCGTACGTTTTTTTCTATCTCTTACGGTTTAGTAGTTAAGTAAAATTCAGCAAAATTCATCCAGAATAAAGAGGTCTTCAGAGGCTTTTCCCAAGAAATTCGAGATATACATTTTATTTCGGACATAAATAACTTTAATATAGGGATTTTAAGGAAAATCGTTACAGCCATTTTTAAGAAAATCAAAATTTTTGAAATTTTTTCCAAGTAAAGGGTAGTTTGTGTTGGGGGGATTTTTTTGAAAATCTTAGTGTCGCATCCTTGGAAGATACTAAACCTAAATACCAAGTTTGGTATATAACGGTCTTTTTGTTTTGGGGCTATGATGTCCACAAACACAAACACAGACAGACAGACACACACATACATGGACCTTTTTTTTAAAAATGCTTTTTTCGGACTCAGGGGACTCCAAAACATATATTTCCGGTGAAATCCCGGTATCGAAATTTTGGGTGCATTACAATACCTTCTCTATCCCTATGTACATTGTACATATGGGGCTAGAGAAAGTAAAACTGTATATGACATAGATTGTGTTTTAATTATATCTATAGTGCATTTTTGTCTATTTATTACGGTTTAGCAACAAAATCCAAGCTGAATATACAGATCCTAGAAAATTCAAGATATACATATTATATGTGATGTAAATATGTTTAACATACCTACAGAACCATTAGAACCATTTTGGAGAAATAAATGTTTTTAAAACTTTGTCGATGTAAAGGGTGGTTTGGGGTGGGGGATTCTCTTGAAAATCTTTGAATAGCATCCTTGGAAGATACTAAAATTAAATACCAAGTTTGGTATTTAAGGTCTTTCAGTTTTAAGCTATGTTATACACACACACAGATAAATACCTTTTTCTAAAAATACTTTTTTCGGATTCAAAGGACCTCAAAATATATTTTCGGTGATATCTCGGTATCAAGCTTTTGGGTGGAATACAATACTTTCTGAGTCTACTATGTATATTGCACATACGTCCTACAGAAGGTAAAAAGTATAGATATAACTGGAGAAAGTATTTTAAAACTGAAACCCATAACAAGGATTACCTCGGAAATAGTCAATTCTAGGAAAAACTGTATAAGATATAAATTATGTGTTTTAACGAGATCTACATATGTTTAGTGTTTGTCTATCACTCACGCTTTACTAGTCATGCAAAAGTCATCCAGAATGAAGAGGTCTTCAGAGACTATTCCCAGAAAATTCAAGATATACATTTTATATGTGATGTAAATGTCTTTAATATACGATATTTAACCCACTTTGTTAGAGCAATTTTGGAGTGATATATTGTGGGTGCGATGATATACTGGAATATCTTCGCGTCATATGCTTGAAAAATACTGAACTTAAATTCCAAGTTAGCTATTTAACGGAATTTTCGTTTTCGATTTATGCTGCCCACAGACACACATATACATACAGATACATTTTTACTTTCTCTACATAGTACACGGTACATAGGTAGAGAATGTGTTGCTCTCCATACAAAAATTCAATATAGGGATTTCAAGGAAAATACACGTTTTAGGATCCCCTGTAAAAAACATTTTTAGAAAAAGGTCCATGTGTGAACACAACTGAAAAACGAAAATTCGGTAAAATACCAAACTTGACATTTAAGTTTAGTATCTTCCAAGGATGCGACAGAAAATTTTGAGGAACATCTGCACACCCAAAGCTACCCTTTACATGGAAAGTGTTTCGAAAATTTGGACTTTTTAAAAAATGGCTGTAATGATTTGGATTAAAATATGGTATATTAAGATATTTACATGACAAGTAAAATGTATATTTTGAGTTTTCTGAGAATAGCCTCCGAAGACCACTATATTCTGGATGAATTTTGCTGAATTATGTATAACTGGAAAATCGTAAAAGATAGATAAAAGCTTAGTATACAAAAATGTAGATCTCGATAAAGCTCACAGTTTATCTCAATACATTTTTTTATAAAGTTGGTTTCAGTTTAAAATATTTAAAATGTTTCACCTACGGAGTTTATAAACTTCTCACCATGCAAACAAATGGATTACAGCATGGCAACCAGCTTTTAAAAATCTGACGTGTTCCATTCACATGACTTTCTCTACATCTCTGCAATAAATTTTTGTTAAAAAGCTTATGCTTCTATTTACTTCATGCTAATCGATAAAAAATTAGCAGAAATAGTCTTATTACTTGGTTCCTTGTAAGTAGAAGCGAAATAAGGGAGTAGTACCATAAATTAAAGTGATAGTCGAAAGCTGATTGCTATGTGACTGAAGTTCCTTTGTTTGAATGGACAAGAGTTGACAAATTCCTGTATGAGAAAACCATAAGTGTTTTAAAGTTGAAACCAAAAACAAGGAATGTCTCATAAACAATCAGCTCCATGAAAAAATTGTATATAACATAAATTGTGGGTTTTAGTGTGCTCTACATTTTTTGTGTGGTAGGTTTTTGTCCATATCTTACGGTTTAGCTGTTATGCAAAATTTCGTAAAATTCATCAAAAATAAAGTAGTCTTCAGAGGCTATTCTCAGAAAATTGAAGATATACATGTTATTTGAGAGGTAAATATCTTTAATATACGATAGTTTAGTCAAAATTGTTAGAGCCATTTTTAAGAAAATCAAAATTTTCGAAAAATGTTCCATATAAAGGGTAGTTGGGGGAGGGGGGATTTTCTTGAAAATCTTCGCGTCGCACCCTTGGAAGAAACCAAACTTAAATAACAGGTTTGGTATTTTACGGTCTTTTCGTTTTTAGCTATGCTGTACACACACACACACACACACACACACACACACACACACACACACACACAAGGACCTTTATGTAAAAATGCTTTTTTTTTTATTCGGGGGATCCAAAACTTGTACTTCCGGTGAAATCTCGGTATCGAATTTTTGGGTGGAATGCAATAACTTCTCTATATACAATGCACATAGTACGTGTAGAGAAAGTAAACATGTAACTGTAGCTTTAGCCCACTGTTTTCCCTTATTTCCCTTCTACATGCCAGAAAGCAAGTAATAGGACCATGTTTGCTAACGTTTATTTCGACTAGCATGAAGCAGATAGAAGAATAAACTTTTAAACAATAATTTGTTGCCGAGATGTAGAGAAAGTCATATGAATGGAACTCATCCGATTTTTGTATAAATGCTTCCTTTGGAAGGGGGTGAAATCTCGCTATCGAATTTTTGTGTGGGATAAAATTCCTTCTCTATAGCTATTACATAGTACGTGTAGAGGAAGTAAAAATCTGATGTGTTCTATTCACATGACTTTCTCTAGCTGTTCTACAAACTATTTTTTTAAAAAATATTCTTCTTCTTTCTACACCATTTTAATTGAGATAAAAATTAGCAGAATATATTTATTACTTAGATCATTTTATGTGGAAGCAAAATAACGGAATGTAAATTTCTGAAACGATGCTCAAATGTTTTAAAATCGTCGCTGCGTTTGTCATTGAAATTCGCTTCTTTGCATGACCAGGAGTATAACAACAGAAATACAGACGACTACTTTCTGAGAAAAATATAAGTATTTTAAAACTGAAAGAAATTGTTAACTCTAAGTTCTGATGCGTTTCATTCCCATGGTATCTGTACCGTATCCTCAAATATGCTTTTCTTGCAAAAAATATTCTTATATCTACATCATGCTAATCGAGATAAATATTAGCAGAATTGGTCTTATTACTTGTTTCCTTGTAAGCAGAAGGGAAATATGGGAATATACTAGGCTAAAGCGATAGTCAAGTCCTTTAATACCCAGTCGCTATGTGAAACAACTTATATTTCTCATTCCTTGCTTGCCTGCAATAAACAAAAGAGAGACGAAAAGAAAGATGATATTCCGTCTGAGAAAGTATACGTAGTTTTAAATGAAAACCAATAACACAGAATATCTTTACAATATAAATAAATATGTGAAAAATTCCGTATTATAACGATATGTATATACACTTATTATATTTATGTAGTAAGTTTTTGTCCATCTCTTACAGTTTACCGATTATAAGCTCTTTAACTGCTGCAGTTCTCAACGTCCCATTCTATATTGGGCATGAAAGATGGCTTAATTTTGCTCACAGGACTTTGATTTAATCCTCATCTCATTATCAAAACATAATATAAATTTTGAGCACCAAAAAAATTATCTTCAATCTAAATTAATATATTTAATTGAATCTAATCCAATTATTATAGGTTTATATCTAACACCTTTTGTAAAAATTAAAGGTATAAATCACTTGAGGTTCTTTTACGTGTAAATCTAAAATATTTCACTGGCAATCCATGTTTTGAGTATCCCTGAATAAAAAAAGCGCTTTTGTTATATATATATATATATATATATATATATATATATATATATATATATATGTGTGTGTGTGTGTGTGTGTGTGTGTGTGTGTGTGGACGGCAATAGTAACTCAAAACGAAGAGTCCGTTAAATACCGAACTTGACATTTAAATTTAGTATATTCTAAGGATGTGACATAAAAATTGTCAGAAAAATCCTCCATCCCAAACTCCCTTTACATGGAACACTCAGAAATTCTTAATTTTCTATATGAATGTTCTAAGATTTTGATTAAAATACCTAATGTTAAAAATATTTACATGACAATAAAAGTATATATCCTGAATTTCTTGGAAATAACCCCTGAAAAATTCGTTCTTCATAAATGGAAAACCGTAAAAACCGTAAAAAAAATCCAGATCTCGAAAAAACACAATTTATGTCATATAATTGTTTTTTTTTTATATATAGAGCTTTAAGAAAATAATTTTAGAAAAGTCTGTGTGGGCGTGTGTCTGTGAATACGATAACTCAAAAAAGAAAAGTCGGTAAAATACTAACGTTGCTATTTAAGTTTTTATCTTCAAAGGATGAGGCACAAAAATGTTGAGGAAAATCCCCTCACCCCTAACTAAGCTTTATATGGAAAAGGTTTTAAAAATAATATTTTCTCAAAAATGACTCTAGCTATTTTGATCAAAATATCTTATATTAAATATATTATATTTTCATGAAAAATAAACGGAATATATTAAATTTCCTGGGAATAGCCTCTGAGGATATCTTTATTCTGGATGAATTTTGTTGAATTTTGCATAACTAGTAAACCATAAGAGATAGACAAAAACTTACTGTACAAAATATGTAGATCTCATTAAAGCACACAATTTATGACATATACATCTTTTGCTAGAGTTGATCATTTTTTATATTCCTTGTTATTTGTTTCAGTTTTAAAATGCTTAAAACTTTCTCATACAGGAATTTATTAACTCTTGATAATGCAAATAAAAAAAACTGATTTCAACCGCATAGCAATCAGCTTTTAAAAGATTTGACTATCTCTTTTGCATAGGTTACTCCCATATTAGCCCTTTTAGTTATCAGACTATTTCTGCTAATCGATTTTCATAAAGCAGATAAAAGACTAAGCTTTTCAATAATGATTTGTTACAGAGATATAGAGGAAGGCATGTGAGTGGGGCACATTAGATTTTTAGTCTATTAGTAATTTATGAATTGGATTTTTTGGTTATTTCATAGCCTATTAATGTCAGAAAGCACAGGGATATTTATTTCTGAAATAATTATAAAAATCAATTGTATTGTTTTTCAGATTATCGTATACAAATATGCATTATCAGTCTTCATAATATAGGTACTGATCTTTACTTTCTCTACACGTACTATGTACATAATGTATGCAAAAGGTATTGTATTGCGCCCAAAAATTCGATACCAAGATTTCATCGGAAATTCGTGTTTTCGAGCCCCCCGAATGCAAACAAAAAAAGCATTTTTGAATAAGACCCGCGTGAGTGTCTGTATGTATGTATGTATGTGTGTGTGTCTGTGTGCAGCATAGCCCAAAAACGAGAAGTTCGTTAAACACCAAACTTGATATTTAAGTTCAGAATCTTCCAAGGATGCGACACGAAGATTTTCAAGAAAACCCCCCAAACCAACTATCCTTTACATGGAAAAAAAATCGAAAATGTTGTTCTTCTCAAGAATAGCTCTAAAGATTTTGATAAAAATCCCTTGTATTTAATATGTTTACATGCAAAATAAACTATTTATCTGGAATTTTGTGGGAATAGTCTCTAAAGAGCTCTTTATTCTGGACTTTTAAAAATTAATTTTGCCTAACTAGTAAACCTTAAGAGATACACAAAAACTTACTGTACAAAAAAAGTAGAGCCCCTTAAAACACACAATTTATGTCATATACTTTTTTTTCCTGGAGTTGACCGTTTTCGAGATATTCGTTGTTATTGGTTTCAGTTTTAAAATACTTAAAATGTTCTCATACGGGAACTTGTCAACTCCTGGCCACGCAAGAAACGGATTTCAATCTCATAGCAACCACATTTTAAAGCATTTGACTGTCGGTTTAGCCTAGTATATTATATTATTTCCCTTCTTCTTATAAGGAACTAAGTAATAAGTAATAAGTTTTTGTTACTTATGTTTATCTCGATTTGCATGAAATAGAAGAATAAGCTTACTAACAATAATTTGTAACAGAGGTGTACAGAAAGTCATTTAAATGGAACACATCAGATTATTTTTGAAAGAACTATTAAAATCAA
Source organism: Hymenopus coronatus (assembly GCA_030762935.1). Taxonomy (NCBI): domain Eukaryota; kingdom Metazoa; phylum Arthropoda; class Insecta; order Mantodea; family Hymenopodidae; genus Hymenopus; species Hymenopus coronatus. Next base: position 43,210,490 of record CM060892.1, on the reverse strand, counting down.
TTGAAGTGTTTTACAGATTATTGTATACACATACACAATTTCTGTCTTCATAATTAATACAGATACAGGTACAGATTTTTACTTTATATGTACTATTTTCATAGTGTATAGAGAAAGTATTGCACTCCACCCAAAAATTCGATACCGAGATTTCACCGGAAGATTATGTTTTTATAAAAAAAAAAAGCATTTTCAGAAAAAGGTCAGGTGTGTGTATGTGTGTGTGACCGTGTGACCGTGTGACCGTGAACACCATAGTGGTATTTAAGTTTGGTATCTTCCAGGGATGCGACACGGAGATTTTGAGAAAAATCCCCCCACCCCGAACTACCATTTGCATGGAACTTTTTTTTGAAAATTTTGATTTCCTCAAAAACGGCTCTAACGATTTCGATTAAATATTCGTATATTAAAGATATTTACACGACAAATAAAATGTATATCTTGAATTTTCTGGGAATAGCCTCTGAAGACTACTTTATTCGGGATGAATTTTACGGAATTTTGCATAACTGCTAAACTGTAAGAGATGAACAAAAACTTACAATACAAAAAATGTAGAGCACCTTAAAATGCACAATTTATCTTGTGTACATTTTTTTCGTGGTGTTGATCGTTTTTGAGATACTCCTGTTTTTTGGTTTCAGCTTTCTCATACAGGAATTCAGCAATTCCAGTTCATACAAACAAAGGAACTTCAATCACATAGCAACCAACTTTTGACTATCACTTTAACCAATAGTACTCCCTTATTTCGCTTCTACTTACAAGGAAGCAAGTAATAGGACTATTTCTGCTGATTTTTTCTCGATTAGCATGAGGTAAATAGAAGCATAAGCTTTTTAACAATAATTTGTTGCAGAGATATAGAGAAAGTCGTGTGAATGGAACACATCAGATTTTTATGATTTGGAGGGAGGATTTTATTTTTGGTTTATGATAATTGTTTGGCCTATGAATGTCGGAAGAACAGGGTTATTTAGTTTCAAAGAATTATAAAATCACCTGAATATATATTCTGTCTTCATAATAAAGGTAAAGGTTTTTATGATGTGGAGGGAAGTTTTGGTTTTTGGATTGTGATAGCTCCAGCAATTGTTTATCAAAGACAAGAAAGACAAGAACGCAGCGGAAGTAAAGAATTCCGGAGCTTGCTGCGGCGTCGGAAGTTGAAGGTCGTGGAATTGGCGTTACTCACCGGTAGGTTCTCCTTGAAATATTCCCAAGTCACAAATTCACACTCGCCACTGCCACTAACTGTAAGTCACTTCATATCGTCTTTGTCACTTTACTTCGCGAGCCAAGCACTGTACTATGTGAGGACAGGCCTGGGCAGACTAACCTACACTACCTGAACGAATGTAGGTCACCAGTTCTGTGCCGCCCCACTCCTACCCCACCAACCTCTGGTTTTCCTCAGGCGCTACCCCAGTAGGTCATTCATCCAACCGCCATATCTCTCGTGTTTATGATTTCATCTTGAAGAAGAAGAGGAAAGTTTATTAGACTTGTGTAGCTGTTGCTGTTGGAGCCCAAATTGGCGGGGCTATAACAGGTTTACAGCGTTATCGCCAAATGTCAGGTCATCTGGAATTAGGGCTCCACCCTCGTCTCTTTGGCAGAAGAACCACAGACAGGATTAGTATATACGACAGTCTTATGTTTACCATTCACATACCTGGACTGACAATCTATTCCTACACAGGTTTGTTCATCTATTTCATTCTTCTATCTACTAATCGAGATAATCATGAGCAGAAATTCATTTTTACTTTTTCTATAGGCACTATGTACATAGTGTATAGAGAATGTATTGCACTCCACCAAAAAATTCGATACCGAGATTTCACCGGAAATATATGTTTTAGGGTCCCCTTTATCTAAAAAAAAAAAACATTTTCGGAAAAAGGTCCGTGTGTGTGTGTCCGTGTGTCCGTGTGTCTATGAACACGATAACTCAAAAACGAAAAGTATCTAAAATACCAAACTTGGTATTTAAGCTTAGTACCCTCCAGGGATGCGACATGGAAATTTTGAGAAAAATCCCCCCGCCCCAAACTACTCTTTACATGGAACTTGTTTCGAAAATTTTGATTTTCTTAAAAGTGGCTCTAACGATTTTGATTAAAATATCACATATCAAACAAAATGTATATCTTGAATTTTCTGGGAATAGCTTCTGTAGACCTGTTTATTCTGAATGAATTTTGCTTAATATGGTATAACTAGTAAACCGTAAGAGATAGACAAAAATTGACTATACAACAAATGTAAGTCTTGTTAAAATACACAAGTTATGTTATATACATTTTTCTCGTGGAGCTTAACGTTTTCGAGGTAGTTATTAGTTTCAGTTGTGGAGTACTTATATCTTTCTCAGACGGGAGTGTCCGTTTTTCTTTTGTTCTACTCCTGGTCAAAAAAAGAAGCGATTTGTAATGACAATCGCATAACGACAGTTTTTAAAATGTTTGACTATTGGTTTAGCCTAGTGTATTCCCTTATTTTTTCCTACTTATAAGGAACTAAGTAATAATAACATTGTGCTAATGAGTACCTCGATTAGCAAGGTGCAGAAAGAAGAATAATCTTATGTAAGAAGTTTGTAGAACAGCTGGAGAAAGTCATGTGAGTGTAACACATATTTTTTCTATACCTGTTCTGACAATCCATTCCTGCACAGGTTTGTTCATCTATTTCATTCTTCTATCTACTAATCAAGATAATCATGAGCAGAAATTCATTTTTATACTTATTTCCGTTTTTATTTTCTCTAGCCCGCATGTACAATGTACATAGCAGATAGAGAAGGTATTGTATTGCACCTTAAAATTTGATGTCGAGATTTCACCGGAAACATATGTTTTGGGGTCCCCTGAGTCCTAAAAAAACCTTTTTTAGAAAAGGATCCGTCTGTGTGTCTGTCTATCTGTCTGTCTAAGTGTGTGTGTGTGTGTCTATGGATAGCATAGCTCAAAAAAGAAAAGAATGTTAAAAACCAGACTTGGTATTTAGGTGTGGTATCTTCCAAGGATGCGACACGAAGATTTTCAAGAAAAAAAAACCCACATTTTGATTTTCTCAAAAAATGACTAACGATTTTCATTAAAATCCCGTATATTGAAGATATTTACATCCCAAATAAAAAGTATATCTTGAATTTTCTGGAGATAGCCTCTGAAGGCTACTTTATTGTGGATGAATTTTATGGAATTTTGTATAACTGCCAAACAGTAAGAGACAGGCAAAACTTAACAGAAAAAGTTAGAGCTCGTTAAAACACACAATTTGTTATATACCTACATTTTTTTCGTGGAATTGGTGGTTTTTGAGATATTCTTTGATACTGGTTTCAGCTTTTAAAAAAAAAATATACCTTTTTCTTACGCGAATTTGCCAACGCCCGTCCATAGAAACAAAGGAACTTCAGTCACTTAGCAACAAGCTTTTGACTAAAACTTTAGCCTATGCTACTCCCTTATTTTGCTTCTCCTTGCATGGAAGCAAGTAATAAGACAATTTTTGCTAACTCTTTCACAATTAGCATGAAGTAAAAAGAAGCAAAAGCTTTTAACAATAATTTGTTACAGAGATGTAGAGAAAGTCATGTGAATGGAACACCTCAGATTTTTTTTTATTATTGTATTAGTAATGCTTCTATATTTACGTTATCATGAACTCATTACTATTAGAAAAATTGACTGCTAGAGCCGGGATTTGCACCCGGTTCTCCCGCTCTCCATGCTGTTGCTCTAACCATTGAGCTACTGCGACAACTTTTCGATAGTCGCACCTTTGGAAGGTGCGGAAATAAATTATAAAGTTTGGTATTTAATCAGTTTACATTTATGAACTATGACATGTATGTACACACCCACACACATAAACACCAAGATATTTTAAAAATACGTTTCACGGGACCTCAAAGCAATATTTCTAATGAAATTTCGGTAGGGAATATTGGGTGGAAAATAATACAATTTCTACCTACTATCTCATTGTACATAGTAGAGAAAGTAAAATGTATTCGATTCCACTTCAATAAATTTTAAAGCCAAATTACTGAGTCAAATTTTTACTATTTTTGAGAGAGGAAATGTTCCGTAAAAATATTCGTAGTCGAGAATTCACCGAAAATACATGTTTTAAATTTCCTGAAGTAAAAATAAAAAATAATCTGATGTGCTACATCTACAGGGTTTTTTCTATACTCTAACGTTTATGTCTGGAAATAAAAACTATTCTTACGAAAGCTTATTTTTCTATCTTCATTTTATTCAAGACAAATCTTTGAGAAAACAACTATACTACAGTTTTGTAGGTGTGTATCAAAAAGTTTACTTGAGAAAATTGTGTGTTTTAAAGACATCTGCATTTTTTGTGTAATTGTCTGGGTCTACCTATCACTTAACTTAACCAGTTTACAGGCTGGCTCTATAGCTCAGTAGGTAGAGCATTCGCCTGCTGAGCGAGGGCTCCAAGGTTTGATACCCGGCTGGGGGCGTGAATTGTTCGCTAGTCAAGATTATTACGTATCCTTCTAAGTTCTGTAAGTTCTGGAAGTATGGAGTGTGACTAAAGATTAACATTAGAGATACTGCCTCCGTGGTCGAGTGGTCAGCGAGCTGACTTCTCACCCGGGGTTCCCGGCTGGGCCAGAATTATTCCATATCCCCCACAGAGTGTGAATACGTGTGCGTGTTTGAGTAAAACAAAAACGATTTATTTACAGACTATGAGTTGTTTCAAGTTGAAAGCCCTCGATATGACCTTAGATGTTAAAGGGGGCTATATAAATGAAACAATTAAAAAAAAGATAAATAAGACCCAACCACTACATTATATGAATTATCAATACGTTTCACTGTGCAATGGCCCTGTGAAACCCTGCACTGAAAAAACAGGAAACAAAAACCAAAAATTATCGTATTATTTGCTTACTTATAAGTAGAAAGGAAATAAGGGAATTCACTGGACTAAATCTTTTAAAAGTCGTTCTGAAATCCGTTTCTTTGTATGGGCAGGAGTTTATGAGAAAAGCTTAAATATTTTAAAACTGAAATCAAGGGTTGTCTCAAAAATGACCAATCCATGAAAAAATATGTAGTATATGTTATAAATTGTGTGTTTAAACGAGATCTACATGGCTTGTGTTGCAAGTTTGTCTATCTCTTACGGTTTACCAGTTATGCAAAATTCATCTAGAATAAAGAGATCTTCAGAGGCTATTCCCAGAAAAGTCAAAGTATACGTTTTATTTATGATGTAAATAGCTTTAATTTGCGGTATTTTAATTAAAATCGTTATAGCCATTTATGAGAAAATTAAAATTTTCGAAAATGTTATGTAAAGGGTAGTTAAGGTTGGAGATTTTTCTCAAAATGTTCATGTCGTATCCTTGGAAGTCATTAAAGACAAATACCAAGTTTGATATATAACGGTCTTTTCGTTTTAGAGTTATTTTGTCCACAGACACAGGGAGAGAGAGAAGCGGACCTTTTCTTAAACATGTTTTTTCGGACTCGGTGAATTGTGTATGTATTTCCAGTGAATTCTGTACATCGATTTCTTGGATGCAATACAATACCTTCTCTATCCACTATATGCATTGTACATACAGGCTAGAGAAAGTAAAAAAAGTTATACAAAATTCCGTCAGAATTAGCTGTAAATTTACAGTGTATTCTGTGAAAATTTAAGATATGTATTTTGTTTATCATAAATAATGTAATGAAGGCTCCAACTTTTATCGATAAATTGTAGCTCAAGTTTTATTTAAGAAGACCATTTCGTGAATAATATTTCTAAAATCCCATTTGTCTTGACATATATTCGCACCGAAATCACTCTGTCGCCCTCAGTGTTGTAATGGTGACCATGCTAACGTCATGTACCCAAGATCGCGGGTTCAAACCCGGCGGAAGACGATGGATTTTTCGGGTGTAAAAATTCTTAGCGTGGCTTCCATCGGAAGGGAAGGAAAGCCGTTGGTCCCGTGTCGTAGATTTACGGCACGTAAAAGAATCTCAAGCCTGATAGAGAGGTCGCTGAGCAGAATTAAGCGGTCATTCACGCCCAATTTAGAATGGGACGTTGACAACCATAGTAGTTAAAGAGCGATCATAAATAACATGCCATTTATTTACCGAAATCACTGTAACTTGATGTCTATATCATAAATTTCAGATCTGTTTGTATTGGATCATTATATTATTGTGGCGTAGAATAAACGCGATCTCTTTGATTGCTACATTCTATTATTTTGGCGTTAAATAAACATGTTTTGGAGCTTCCGTCATTATCTATCCGTATCAGACGAACATTAGTTCAGAGAAAAAACAAATGTACGTGGATGTGATAAGAAAACGACTAAATTGCAGAGATAATGAGTTTCGATCGGTTGGAAAGTACTGTTTTGGCCACTTCCTACGATCACGTATCATGAACGAAATAGTCATTTTAAATTTTAATCAAAATTGTTTTTTTTTTTTTTTTTATTTAGAAATGAATGAAAAATTTCGAAAAGTTTTGCATGTAACCTATAGGGTTGTAGGAGACGAAGAACTCGTTTGAAAACCATTCTAGCACTTTGGGAGATACTAAAATAGTTTTTTATTTATTTTTCGTTTTTTATTTGATTTGTTCACATACATGCACAGAACATTTTCTAATAAGTTTTGTTTTTATTTATTCAGAATATGCATTTTCCCTGAAATCTCGGAATGTAATATCTTCTCTATCTTTGTGGTAGAGCAAGTAAAAACCTAGCTCAATGCAATTAAGCTCGCAGGTCCCTAACTCCCTAGCTGATAACAAGAGACAACCGCAAGCGCCAGACAGCCAACGTATTGCTTTTGTCAACAAAAAGTCCCCACATTCCTACGAAAAACAGCTGGAATCGTGGGCCGACAGCGGCCAACAGAACTGTAGATAGAGGAATGAACTTTAGTAAAATAATCTGATGTGCTACACTCACATGACTTTCTCTGGCTACTCTACAAACAAACTTCTTACGAAAGATAATTCTTCTTTCAACACCATGCTAATCGAAATAAACATTAATAGAATTTTATTACTTAGTTCTTTATAAGTAGAATGGAACTAAGGGAATGCACTATGCTAAAGTGATAGTGAAATGTTTTAAAAGGCTGTCGTTATGCGATTGTCATTGCAAATCGTTTCCTTGCTTGGCCAGGAGTAGAACAAAAGAATAACGAACGCTTCCGTCTGAGAAAAGTATAAGTACTTTACAATGGAAACTAATAACAAGGAATACCTCGAAAACGATAAGCTCCACGAAGAAAATGTATATGACATAATTTGTGTATTTTGACAAGGTCTACATTTTCTGTATGGTAAGTTTTCGTCTATCTCTTACGGTTTACTAGTTAAACCAACTTAAGCAAAATTCATGGCTTTAATATGAGGATTTTAATCAAAATCTTAGAGCCATTTTTAAGAAAAACAACATTTTTGACAAAATTTCCATGTGGGTAGGATTTTCTTAAAATATTCGTGTCGCATCTTCAGAAGAGACCAAACTTTAATTCCAGGTTTGGTATTTAACCGTCTTTTCATTTTTGAGCTATGCTGTCTACAGACCCTCACACAGACACACACACACACACACGGACTTGTTTCTGAAATGGCTTTTTTTGGATTCAGGGGGTCCTAAAACATGTATTTCCGGTGAAAACTCGACATCGAATTTTTGGGTGGAATACAATACTTCTCTATCCCTAGGTACATTTTCCATACGGGGCTAGAGAAGGTAAAAAATCTGATGTGCTCCATTCACATGACTTTCTCTACATCTCTGTAACAAATTATTATTAAAAATCTTATGTTTCTATTTACTTCATGCTAATCGAGAAAAATAGCAGAAATAGTCTTATTACTTGCTCTCTTATAAGTAAAAGCGAGATAAGGGAGTACCATAGGTTAAAGTGATAGTCAAAAGCTGGTTGCTATGTCAATGAAGTTCCTTTGTTTATATGGATAGGAGTTGACAAATTCCTGTACGAGAATAGTATAAGTTTTTTAAAGCTGAAACCAGAAACAAGGAATGTCTCAGAAACGATCAACTCCACAAAAAAAATGTATATAACACAAATTGTGTCTTTTGTTGTGATCTACATTTTTTGTGTGGCAAGCTTTTGTCCATCTCCTATAGTTGGGCAGTTATGCAAAATTCAGTAAAATTCATCCAGAATAAAGTAGTCTTCAGAGGCTATTCCCAGAAAATTCAAGATATATATTTTATTCGTCAGGAGAATATTTTTAGTATATGATATTTCAATCAAAATCTTTAGAGCCATTTTTGAGAAAATCAAAATTTTCCAAAAATGGTCCATGTAAGGGATAGGAGTGGGGGGGCTTTTCTTTAAAATCTTCGCAAGTTTGGTATTTAACGGTCTTGTCGTTTTTGAACTATGCTGCCCACAGATACACACCCATACACACGGACATTTTTCTAAAAATGCTTTTTTTGGGTTCGGGAGACCCAAAACATGACTTCCGGAGATACAATACCTTCTCTATACACCATGTACATAGTACGTGTAGATAAAGAAAGTAATATTTTGTGGGGAAAGCCATGTGAACGTAACACATGATACGATAGTCAAAACCCGAATTGATTATTTTAAATCTTTTTGCCGAATTTCTTCTTATATTTCTGGTGTCTGTATGGCAGTCTGCTGTTAAAATTCCAAAATAATGCGCTACTTTCTTCTCTATTCGAACAAACATCATTTGATAGCGTATGTACTGTCGTAATAGTTGATAATTATTGTACAGAGAAATAATGGAGAAATAGAGAAGTCATCTAAATAAATAATGTCAGATGTTAAAACCAACGAATAGTATAAAAGGTACTGGTTGTAATTCTGTGACTAGGCAGAAGCAAGGCAAGGGTTGTATAAAAGCAATTACTCCAAGTCAGAATAGCGAGGGTAATTAACTGTTCCGATAAAATAAGGAAACAGAAATCTATTTCTTTAAGATCCCGTTCATGAGAATCTTTACAATCAGAATCCTAAAGGATGTTCGAATGTGCATTTAAATCATGTTTAGAGATTAGAAAGATAAATATAATGCATAGAATGAAAGTTGTGTCAAAGAGGTGAAAGATTTGGCAAAGTAAACGTAGGAACTTTGGTGGGGTAGTCACAATGTAGGCGGAACATAGGTTACTAAAAGAAAGTATTTAGAAAATTTAGCTAATTCTACTGTGTCTACTGATTCTGCTCCTTACATATTCTTACAAGTGTATTCGTCCGTAACACTTTGGCGCACGGCTCATCACTCGCTTAGCGGTGATCGCAAGTGGTTCGCCGTAGAGCATTTTAACTTAGCGGGAAACCCAACTGATAAAAGTGATTTTCGAAACAATTAAAGCTAGAGTTTTAATTTTTGTACAGACATTACTGGTAAGAAAGGAAATATCATGTCAAGTTTCATTTAAATAAGTATTTTTGTTATGGATATATTAATTTAGTATTGAATTAGCTACATATATATCTTCTCCCACAGATATTGAGCTACATACATCAATTTAATTGCATTTCTTAACAACATTTAAAAATTATCTAGTTAAAAGCTTACTGTAATGAATAGTCTTTAAAAATATTTTATGTCACAAAGTAGAAAAAATTGCAAAATGTAAAAACCGTGCATAATTATGATAATTGATTTTTTAAAGCTATCTATGAACAATGTAAAAAGTAAAAGAATGCAGTTTATTACTCTGAGGAGAAAATCAGAACTGTCTCTTTATTCTTGAGTAAAATAGCAACAAAATTGGACCTCAAAAAATGTGCTTTAAAGTTTGGCATTGAGAGACACTTAACCAGCGCAATGCTTTAAAATGAATGATCAAAACGTATGTTATATCCGTCCTAGGTGAATCAAACATTAAAACAGCTGATGTGTTCCATTCACATAACTTTCTCTACTTCTGTGTAACAAATTATTGTTGATAAGCTCATTCTTCTATTTACTTCATGCTAATGGAGAAAAAATTAGCAGAAACAGTCTTATTACTTGATTGCTTGTAAATAGAAGCGAAATATGGGAGTATCATAGGTTAAAGTGAAGTCAAAAGCTGGTTACTAGGTGATTGAAGTTCCTTTGTTTGTATGGACACGAGTTGACAAATGTCTGTATAAAAAAAGTAAAAGTTTTTCAAAGCTGAAACCAAAAACAAGGAATGTCTCAAAAACGATCAACTCCTCGAAAAAAATGTATATAACATAAATGGTGTTTTTTAATGTGCTCTACATTTTTTGTGCTGTGAGTTTTTGTCTATCTCTTACGGTTTAGTAGTTAAGCAAAATTCGGCAAAATTCATCCAGAGTAAAGAGGTCTTCAGAGGTTATTCCCAGAAGAAAGAAGATATGCATTTTATTTAAGATGTAAATATCTTTAATATACGGTATTTTAATCAAAATCTTTAGATCCAGTTTTGAAAAAATCAAAATTTTCTAAAATTATTTTATGTAAAGGGTAGTTTGTGGTAGTGGGTTTTCTTGAAAATCTTCGTGTCGCATCCTTGGAAGATACTAAACCTAAATACTAAGTTTTTTGTATTTAACGGTCTTATCGTTTTTAAGCTATGCTGTCCACAGACACACACATACAACACAGATAGACAGACACACGCGGACCTTTTTCTAGAAATAATTTTCTGACTCAGGGGACCCCAAAACATATGTTTCCTGTGAAATCTCGACATCGAATTTTCGGATGGAATACAATACCTTCTCTATCCACTATGTACATTGTGCATACGTAGTGGAGGGGTTCCGACCTCTTCAGCTGCTGTGGTGCAAGCGCTGCGTACCCCGAGCACCCGTGGTACTTCTAACTTTACCAGTAGTCGGGCCGAACACACCAGAGCCCCTCCCGAAAGGGAGTTGTTCGGATTGGGTTGGACTCGTCGTGGTAGTGATCCCGATACCCATGGGTTATTGGGTACGATGGGGAAGTGAGACTCCTCAAATTCTGGCACTAACCTGGCATGCTAGTAGACGGTAAGCTGTCGGCATCACCAAGGTTATTAGTAGTCTTCCCGGATGGGTTCACGTGCGTAAGTGGCGTATCCATTGTCCTGGTACATTATGCCGGGGGAGGGGGCTTTTTAAGAAATAAGGTATTGCCCTAATGAAAAAACCCACGGAGTCTTGTACTCCTTGGTATTAGAATACGGGGCTTCGACCCCGGGGTAGCCATTCGAACCACCGTGTACATGTTAATACGACGCTTATATAATTCTTTCTGCTTAGATTTCGGAAGCGTTAATTAATCACCTGAAAACAATCCGTAGCTCGTTTCAAATAGTTCAGATATTATATATTCAGGTAAAGATAACCCGTATTGTGTATTCTTGCATCCACTCACGCATATCTTCTGAGAAAGGTAGCACAGTTTGCCCTAAGTGAAAACTACTTCATATTGGATACGCAGTGATATCTTTTGGTTGTAAATTCTACTTGTGGACAAATATGATACAGAATACCCATTATAATCATGTTTTTCGTGGGAAAAGTTTCCAAAAATTCAATTTTGAACCTTCGAAAGAATTTACATGATCTCCAAAAATTCCAGGAATGGCAAACTCGTGAATTGTAGAATGTTTTTTTCATGTGATGAAGACGAAACATGTCATAGTTCTTGTTAGGCTATTTGTATTAACTGAAGAGGAAACTGTCCCACATTAACCTCACTTTCTGTATCTCGTACCATGGATAGTTATTTCTTATACTGGATTGTATCTCTCTTTTAAGCTGCTTATTTATGATTATTTTAGATTGCTTTTAGCTCATGTCTTTTGCCTCCAATGTTTTATTTTAAGGGTACTGATAACCTAGAAGTTGAGGACTCTTACACCCTAATCATCCAGAGTAAATCATTGCGACTTACGTAATCCTGGAGCGATGAGGGGAGAGACCCAATGGGAATCAGATCCGGATGACAACATATTCACGTATGAACAGGGTCCATAACGTTTCCAGATGTAGGGTATCCAAAGCCAATCTGTTCTACATAACTGAGTAGTCCCATGAGAATCCTTTACAGAGCTCAATGAGCCGGTCCCCATGGCCACGCTCGCTAAAGCGTCTCGCTTTGGTGCTTCGTGGGCAGGGGATCGTGGGTTCGAGTCCCGCCTTGGGCATGGATGTTATATGTTTGTGCAATGTGTATATGTTTGTAAAAGAAACAGTAAAACCAGTAAACCAGAAATCAGTAAAACCTACGGGGGGAAATGTAAATAGGGATACAGTACCGGAGTCCTGATCAGACTCCGTTACTGTTTAAAAAAAAAAAAAATGAAATCACCCAGCCGCAACCCGCCAAACACCATCGCTTCGTCCTTCTACCCTGAAACAAATGACAAGGAAGAGTTAGTATAGTTTTTCTTCAAAATGATGTCCCTCAAACGGGATCGCTCCTGCCTACCACTGTGCAATAACCATTAGCAAACAAAAGATTACCCTGTATTAGAGGCGAGAGGCAACGTAGTAAAATCTGTTTCATGGAACTCTGGTTGCAAGTCGAGAATCGTGCCTAAATTAAGGGACCAGTAAGTGGAAGACTTGGCAACAGCGAGGGCTAGTTTCCAGCCGCACACATCCTAATCCGAAATGTTATGACTTTGGAAGAAAAGTAGGGTAGGGTCATTATGGTTTAAAAATCTGATGTGCACCATTCACATGATTTTCTCTATATCTCTGTAACAAATTATTGTTAAGAAGCTTATGCCTCTATTTACTTCATGCTACTCGAGAACAAATTAGCAGAACTAGTCTTATTACGTGTTTCCTTGTAAGTAGAAGCGAAATAAGGGAGCATAGGTTAAAGTGATAGTCAAAAGCTGGTTGCTCTGTGACAAGTTCCTTTGTTTATATGGACAGGAGTTGACAAATTCCTATATGAGAAAAGTAAGTTTTTCATAGCTGAAACCAAAAACAATGAATGTTTCAAAAACGATGAACTCCACGAAAAAATGTGTATAACATAAATCGTGTGTTTTAACGTGCTTTACATTTCTTGAGTAGTAAGTTTTTATATAAGTCTTACGGTTTAGTAGTTATGCAAAATTGCATAAAATTCGTCCAGAATAAAGTAGTCTTCAGAGGCTATTCTCAGAAAATTCAAGATACACATTTTGTTTGTCAGGTAAATATCTTTAATATTTGATATTTTAATCAAAAACGTTAGAGCCATTTTTGCAAAAATAAAAATTTTCGAAAAACGTTCCATGTAAAGGGTAGTTTGAGGTGGGGGGACTTTTCTGAAAACCTTCGTGTCGCATCCCTGGAAGATACTAAACTTAAATACCAAGTTTGGTATTTTACTGACTTTTTGTTTTTGAGTTATCGTGTTCACAGACACACGGACACACACACACACACACACACACACACGGACCTTTTTGTGAAAATGCTTTTTTATGGATATAAGGGACCCTAAAAATATATTTCCGGTGAAATCTCGGTATCAAATTGTTGGGTGGAGTGCAATACCTTCTCTATACACTATGCACATAATGCGTGTAGAGAAAGTAAAAATACTGTACAGTAAATTATGGACATGAAAGTTATGGAGTGATTCGTTTTCGACCCGGAGAAAGAACAAAAACCCATGGGTCAGAGAGAGCTGTCGCTGGGGATCGAACCCGGGACCTCCTGAATGCGAGCCATAGAGTTACAGCCTGATCAGTATCTTTGTATGAAAGAAGTCAACATTTTGTAGGCCAGGTGATTTCTAACTGGATGTAGCTGATGGCGAATTTCAGGTTGTGTCTCTGCTAATATAATTTCTCATCTGGGTCACAGCATCTTCCGGCTTACGTGAGTTCCTAAAATAGCCTTAATACGCCACATTAATTAAGGAGAGAGCCACTTGAAGTGTCAAACCTTCCAGACATGTTGCCTCCGATTTGCACACAGCTGCTTTTCTTTTATTGCGATACAACTTTCATAATAGAACAGATTAAAATGCATTTCAACTGCATACGTTTAGTGCAGTAAACAAGACTGAAGACTCCAGAAATGTAAATTATTTTATTTTAAAACCTCATCATCTGGCTTCTGGAATTAACATTTTGGTATTGATATAGTATTTTGTTTCTTTATAATGCACGTAATTCGTTTTAAATTGAGGGGCTCAGCGCCAGAGGGAGCTATCCCACAAATAGCTAAATTTGAGAAAAAAAGGAGTTTTATTAGAGTTGTTGATTTGGTGAAAAATGTAATATTAAGGTGCAGTTTTTAAATCCAGTATTTGATTCACATTTTGAAATGTCCTAGAAAATACAAAAAAGTGATATTTAACAGTTTCTTTTATTTATTTAGCGCTGCAAACAGTATTATTTACTAAAAATGTACTTATGCAGAGAGAGAAACTAAACATGATACTATTCATATTCCTCACCATTGTTTCTTTTTCGTTTAGAAACAACTTTTTTACATATGTTTTGCTTGCATATTCGTTTCTTTCCTTCACTAGCTATACTATTTACCTCTATTTTGAAAAACAGAATAATCTGCAGCATAGTATAATGCCAAAAATTTCAACTATTTACACAATATTCCTAATGTTTAATAATAATCTTACATATTATTCTGTTTCGCGTATTAGGGCCTAAAATCATTATTTCTTGGCCTATAGTTTAAACAATAAACATTACTATTAAAATAGTAAGTTCTGTAAGTTTGTTGGCATTGTTCTTTAAATAGCAGGCAACTTCATAGTGGGATATCCCCATCTGGCACAAACGTTCTCATTTTGGAAAATGACAGAGTTTCTGTAAGTAACTGTAGATGACACTCTAAAACAGTTAATATTACCAAGATTTCTACAGACAGGAGAGACGGCAGAAGCTGTCTAAAAATAAAAAAATCTCATTTTTTCACAATGTGTGGGATAGCTCCCTCTGGCACTGAGCCCCTCAATTATATTTGTTACTTTCTCTAGAACGTGTATTTAATGTAATAATAGACAGAGAGGGCATTGCATTCCACCCAAAAATTTCATATAGAAATTTCACCATAAATATATGTTTTGAGACTCCTGAATAAAAAACATTTTTAAAAATGTTCGTGTATGCATGCATATGCTTGTGAACAGCACGGCTCAGAAACGAAAAGACCGTTAACTACCAAACTAGGTATTTAAGTTTAATATCTTCCAAGGACAAAAAAGTCCCCCACCTCCAATTGCCCTTTACATGGACAATTTTTCGAAAGTTTTCCTTTTTTCAAAAATAGCTCTCTAATGATTTTCATTAAACTGCCATATTTTTAAGATGTTTTATTGACAAACGAAATGTATACCTTGAATTTCCTGGGAAGAGCCTCTAAAGACTTCTTCATTCTGGATGAATTCTGTGTAACGCAAAAGATAAACAAAAACCTACTACACAGAAATATAATAATTATATCATATATATTTTTTGTAGAGTTAATCGTTTCCGATATATTCTTTGCCATTACTTTCGGTATAAAACTATTTAAACTTCTCCCAAGCGGTTTGACCCCGCGACCATAGGTGCAACCGTGGTAACCACTACACCACGGAGGACGACTGTGTGTGTCCGAGTGGCTGTGAACACGATAACTTGATAACGAAAATTCAATTAAATACCAGACATGGTATTTAAGTTCAGCATCTTCCAAAGACATGACACGAACATTTTTAAAGAGAAAATCTTCTAATAGAAAACACTTAAAAGTCATTAAAATGTACAAATTGTGTCAATTCTTCGTAGGCATAGCCGTTTTTAACAACTCTGTATTAACAGCATTAATCTTTCATAAGCGTCAATATGCTTGAAATTAAACTATTCTTTCTTTACTTCTTCTGTTGTTTTTTAGATTTCCAAGTTGTCAATTTTACATAGATATGAATGCGATATCCATTTGTTTTAACCAAGAGCTCATGACAATTTCATGTATTATAACTCCATGGCACGACAGCTCACGGGGAGCCTTGGCCTACCGCCCGGTCGCTGCGTCCCCCATCTCGGTCCACTACAGACGTCATGGATGGGGTGCAGTATTGAAGGGTGAGACGTGGTCAGCGCCTCGAGCCCCTCCCGGCCGGTCCTCTCGACCTGGAGCCGCTACTTCTCCATCAAGTAGCTCCTCAATTGGCCCCCCAGGGACCTCACGAGGCTGAGTGCACCCCGGTCCAGGTCTCCCAGCGTGGGAAAAATTCCCACGCTGGTACTGGGGATCGAACCCAGGTCTTCCGCTTGGTAGGCAGCTGCGCTACCACCGCGCTAAGGAGACGACCAATTTCATGTATTAGTTATTAAAAACTCAAATAAACAATTTGCTCTATATCTCTAATGTTGCTATCGAAACTCGTACATTGGTGCAGACTCCGTTGGCCATATCATAAATCAGGAGGTAGTGAAGAAAGAAAGAAAAAAATCTGATGTGTTCCATTCACATGACTTTCTCTACTTCTGAGTAATAAATTATTGTTAATAAGCTTATTCCTCTTTTTACTTCATGCTAATCGAGAAAAAAATTAGCAGATATAGTTTTATTACTTTCTTCCTTGTAAGTAGAAGCGAAATATGGTAGTATCAAAAGCTGGTTGCTATGGACTGAAGTTCCCTTGTTTGTATGGGCACGAGTTGACAATTCCTGTATGAGAAAAGTACAAGTTTTTCAAAGCTGAAACCAAAAACAAGGAATGTCTCAAAAACGATCAACTCCTCGAAAACAATTTATATAATATAAATTGTGTGTCTTAATGTGCTCTACATTTTTTGTGTGATATGTTTTTATCCATTTCTTACGGTTTAGAAGTTATGCAAAATTCATCCGGAATAAAGTAGTCTTCAGAGGCTATTCCCAGAAAATTCAAGATATACATTTAATTTTTCAAGTAAATATCTTTAATATACGATATTTTAATCAAAATCGGGGGAGCCATTTTTAAGAAAATCAACATTTTCGAGTCAAGGGTAGTTGGGGGTGGAGGGATTTTCTTGGAAGTCTTCGTATCGCATCCTTGGAAGATACCACACTTAAACACCAAGTTTAGTATTCAACGGTCTTTTCTTTTTTGAGTCATGCTATCCACAGACACAACACACACACAAAACATGTATTTCCGGTGAAATCTCGGTATCAAATTTTTGGGTGCAATACAATACCTTCTCTATACACTATGTACATAGTGCGTATAGAGAAAGTAAATCACATTGGATAATTAAACATGGTCGAATGCGTCATTTACTATTTGAGAACTAATGAGAGTATTGCAATCATAATCTGATAAAAATCTCCCTTCCTATATATTATAAATTATTAATAGTGTATTTCTTTGAATTGTATGTCGTGTTTTCGACTCTTAGAACAATTCACTCCTCTCGGTTCGGTTTGGTCGTAAATTATGACAATATGAACACTCGTGGTATTACTATGAAGATAACCTTTTCCTTCATATCGGATAATATTGTGACAACTCCGCTTGAGGGACAAAAACCTCGCTGCTAGATGGTACATCACAAAATGACTGCCGCAAATCCGCAATAAACAAAAACAAAGTGTTAAAACTCGTTGCACAGCCAACGCCTCCGCCCACACTGCACTAGAAACAACCCAATTTCTGAAGGAGCCAGTAGTAACACTTTTCTCATCCTTGCTACAGTCCAGATCCGGGCCCGAGTGACCTTTTTCTATTCTCCAAAATAAAAGAAACAATCTGATGTGTTCCATTTACATAACTTTCTTTAGCTGACCTGCAAACAAACCTTTCTTACAAAAGAATATTCTTTTATCCACATCATGCTAATTGAGATAAACATTGGCAGAATTGATCTAAATGTTTGCCTCTTTCTAAGTAGAAAAAAAGATATGCACCAGGTTAAAGTGATAATCAATTTTGTAAATTCCAGTCGCTATGTGGAGCAATTGAAATTCGGTAATTCATTCACTTGCAAGAAGTAAACAAAAGAGAGATGAAAATAAAGGTGACTTCCCGTTTGAAAAAAAAAAGTTAAAAGTACCTTAAAAATGAAATTAATAACACTGCCTCGGAAACGGTTAACTCTACAAAAAGAAAATGTGTTATAAAATGTGTATTTTAATGAGATCTACCTTTTTGTGTAGTAAGTTCTTGTGCAGCTCTTGTCCAGATATGCAAAACTCGACAAAATTCATTAAAAATAAACAGATCTTTAGAATTTATTCCCAGAAAATTCAAGATATACATTTTATTTGCGATGTAAATATCTTTCATATACGGTATTCTAACCTCAATCGTTAGAGGCATTTTTAGATTAATATGTTCTAACTTTTTTCCATGTAAAGAGTAGTCTGTAATGGGGGATTTTTTTTGAAAATTTTCGTGTCGCATCCTGGAAATGGAAATGGCGTGTTATTTATGGACGCTCTTTAACTACTGTGGTTCTCAGCGTCCCATTCTATACTGGGCGTGAAAGACCGCTTAATTTTGCTCATAGGTCTTTCTATCAGTTTTGAGTAATAGTATGTATTTATTTTATCTATATTAAGATCTTATCAAGGTATATTTATTTGATATTCTTCGTATAAATTAACACCTTTATTTATACAAAGTATAATAACCTCTTTTACGTGCCGTAAATCTACCACACGGGACCAACATTGAGTTTTCGTGATCACAAACACTCGGACATATGGATACACACGGATCTTTTATTAAAAATACTTTTTTTTAGATACAGGTACCCTAAAAAACGTGTATTTCCGGTGAAATCAAGATATAGAATTTTTGGGCGGAATGCAATACCTCTCTATACTATGTACATAGTACGTGTAGAGAAAGTAAAAAGTCTATCAGCGTTCAAAATGGACATCTACAAATTGGACAAATCATCAATCATCATGATGCAGGTATTGTGTGAAACTGTGTTGCAAATTTGAATATTTAGAATACAAGTTTCAGCAATTCAATTGAAAGAGCATTTGAAAGATATAATATAATTAGTAATAGGACGTATTATCAAAACCTGCTTAATCCAGCTAACAAAGCAATAAGTTTTTCTCATTATTCTTTAAAATTATAAAAGTAAATGTGGTAGACTTTGGAACCAGTCCTAATATGAGGCAATAGGCAAGGTGTCCATTATTGGTTCTTGTACACTTGAAAACAGCACAAAAAAGCCTAGCAGCGTTCAAAATCGACATCTACAATTTGGACAAATTATCAATCATCAAAATAAATATAGTGTGTGAAACAAAGTTACGAATTTGAATATTCAGAATACAACTTCCAGCAATTCAGTTGAAAGAAAATTTGCAAGATTTAATATGATAAGTAATAGCATTTAATATAAAAACCTACTATATCCCGCAAACAAAGCCATAAGCTTTACTTCCTCTACACGTACTATGTAAATAGTCTATAGAGAAGATATTGCACTCCACCCAAAATTCGATACCGAGATTTCACCGGAAATATATGTTTTAGGGTCCCCTGTAACCAAAAAAAGGATTTTCAGAAGAAGGTCCGCGCGTGTGTGTTTATGTGTCCGTGTCTGTGAACACGATAACTCAAAAACGAAACTCGGTAAAATACCAAACTTGGCATTTAAGTTTAGTATCTTCCAGAAATGCAACACGAAGATTTTGAGAAAAATCCCCCCACCCCAACTACCCTTTACATGGAATTTTTTACGAAATTTTTTATTTTCTTAAAAATGGCCCTAACGACTTTGATAAAAATATCGCATATTAAGGATATTTACCTGACAAATAAAATGTATATCTTGAATTTTCTGGGAATAGCCTCTAAAGGCTATTTAATCTGTATGAATTTTACGGAAATTTGCATAACCGGCAAACCGTAAGAAATGGACAAAAACTTACCATACAAAAAATGCAGAGCACGTTAAAACACACAATTTATGTTATATATACATTTTTTCGTGGAGTTGATCGTTTTTTAGATATTCCTTGTTTTTGGTTTCAACTTTGAAAAACTTACTTTTCTAATACAGGACTTTGTAAACACATGTCCATACAAACAAAGGAACTTCAGTCACATAGCAACCAGCTTTTGACTAACACTTTAATCTTTGGTGTTCCTTTATTTCGCTTCTACTTACAAGGAAGCAAGTAATAAGACGATTCCTGCTAATTGTTTCTCGAGTAGTATGAAGTAAATAGAGGCATAAGCTTTTTAACAATAATTTGTTGCAGAGATGTAGAGAAAGTCATGTGAATGGATATTTCTCAATTTTCTCTAAACCCTTAATAAGTGGGAGTGGTAGACTTGATGGGTCTAGTTTTGCAGGTATCAACGTATACAGGTTTACATTTTAGGTCGCATTTCCCTAAAGTACATGGCACTTTCGGTTCGCTGCGGATGTAAAGCAGGCTTTGTGTATTCCCTTTGAAACGCCGCGGAGAGATGAGAAAGCAAGTGTTATTGTTGACAGACATTAATGGACACCTGTGTTTAAGCACCTTGCGTCCTGGATTGACACTTAGGGAATTCTGACACACATTCTCGTCCTGAAATCGATGGTGAAGTGGTACTTGCGTCCACAGCATGCCAGTGGACCTGCTTCTAGCAAGTCTAGATAGCTTTTATCTGTTGCTGTGAATGGCTTTTTACTAATTCTACTTTTATGGTTGATGCTGTTATTTCATTGAAAAATGTCTTGAGGCTCCGTGAACCGGAAAATCTGATGTGTTCCATTCACACAACTTTCTCTACATCTCTGTAACAAATGTTTGTTAAAAACTAATGCTTTTTGTGTCCGTGTCCGTGTGTCAGTGTGTTCGTGTGTCTGTGAACACGATAACTCAAAAACGAAAAGCAGCTAAAGTGCCACACTTGGTATTTAAGTTTAGTATCTTCCAGGGAAGCGACACAAAGATTTTGAGAAAAATCCCCCAACCCAAACTACCCTTTACATGGTACTTTTTCGAAAATTTTGATTTTCTAAAAAATGGCTCTAACGATTTTGATTAAAATATCGTATATTAATGACATTTACCTGACAAATAAAATGTATATTTTGAATTTTCTGGGAATAGCCTCTGAAGACTACTTTATTCTGGGTAAATTTTACGGAATTTTAGATAACTGCTAAACCGTAAGAGATGAACAAAAACTTACTTCACAACAAATGTAGAGCACTTTAAAACACAAAGTTTATGTTACATACATCTTTTTCGTGGAGTTGATTGTTTTTGAGATATTCCTTGTGTTTGGTTTCAGCTATAAAAAACACACTTTTCTCATACAGGACTCGTGTCCATACAAACAAAGGAACTTCAGTCACATGGTAACCAGCTTTATACAATCACTTTAACCTATGGTACTCCCTTATTTCGCTTCTACTTACAAGGAAGCAAGTAATAGGACTATTTCTGCTCATTTTTTCTCGATTAGTAGGAAGTAAATAGAAGCATAAATTTTTTAAGAAAAATTTATTGCAGAGTTGTAGAGAAAGACATGTGAATGGAACACATCAGATTCTTTTACTTAATGCTAATTAGTAATTAGCAGAACTATTCTTATTATACTGCTTCCTTGTAAGTAGAAGCGAAATAAGGGAGTACCATAGGTTAAAATGATAGTCAAAAGCTGGTTGCTATATGACGAAGTTCCTTTGTTTGTACAGACAGGAGTTGACAAATTTGTGTGTGAGAAAAAATATAAGTTTTTTTAAAGTTGAAACCAAAAAGCATGCAATAGCTCAAAAACGATCAACTCCACGAAAAAAATGTGTATAACATAAATTATGTGTTTTAATGTGCTCTACATTTTTTATGTGGTAAGTTTTTGTCTATAATCTTTGGAGTCATTTTTTAGAAAATCAAAATTATTGGAAAAAGTTCCAAGTAAAGGCAGTTTGGGGTGGGGGGATTTTCTTGGACATCTTCTTGTCGCATACTTGCAAGACACCAAACTTAAATACTAAGTTTTGTATTTAAGGGCTTTTTCTTTTTTTAGCTATGCTGTCCACTGGGGTCTTTTTCCAGAAATGCTTTTCTTTGGATTCAGGGAGACCCAAAACCTGTAAAAATCTCGGTGAAATCTTGGTATCGAATTTTTGGGTGCATTACAATACCTTCACTGCCCACCTGGGTAGTGTGGTGGTAGCGCGTCTGTTTCACGTTCAAAATATCGTGTGTTCGAATCTCGCTTATGGTGAGTTACTCGGATAAGCTTTTTTCGGGGTTTTCCCTTATCCTGAGAAGACGAATGTCGGGTAACTTTAAGCTCCATGGACCCCGAGATCATTTGAGCATCATTTCACTAATTTCTACTCTATGTACATAGTACGTGTAGAGAAAGTAAAAAGGCGTTTTTGAAAATGGCCGAGTGAATGTCGGTGTCGGTCTGACTAGCTATCAGTGTGTGTGTGTGGATGTGTGTGTAATTGTTGTGTACCATTCACATAACTTTTTCTTAACACCTCATTCTTGCCAAAATTTTATCTTCTATATACATAATGCTAATCAAATATAAGCTAGACAAACTTTAGCAGAAATTGTTTTATTAGTTGTCTCCTTTTAATTAAAGGGGGAATAAGATAATATGCTAAAGTGATAGTCAAATCTTTGAAAACTCTTGCTATACGATGCAGGATGACTAAATCTGAGTGTTCCATTCATATAAACTTTCTATTGCTGTTCCAAATACTAACTATTCTTAAAAAATATACTTCTTTTATCTGCCCCATGCTAATCGAGATAAACATTAGCAGACGTGCTCTTATTACTTGCCACCTTGTAAGTAGAAGGGAAATAAGTGAATATATTACGCAAAAGCGATAGTCAAGTCAAAAAATCTATGTGTAGCATTCACATGACTTTCTCTATATCCTTGCAACAAATTATTCTTAAAAAGCTTATACTTTTATTTACTTCATGCTAATCAGAAAAAATTAGCAGCAAAAGTCTTATTACTTACTTCCTTGTAAGTAGAAGCAAAATAAGGGACTACCATAGGCTAAAGTGATAATCAAAAGCTGGTCGCTATGTCACTGAAGTTCCTTTGTATGGAGAGTAGGTGACGAATTACTGTATGAAAAATAAGGAATATCACAAAAACGACGAACTCCACGAAAACATTTATATAAAATGAACTGTGTGTGTTTTAACGTGCTCTACAGTTTTTGTGGAGTAAGTTTTTGTCCATCTCTTACGGTTTAGCAGTTATTCAAAATTCAGTAAAATTCATCCAGAATAAACTACTCTTCAGAGGCTATTCCCAGAAAATTCAAGATATACATTTTATTTGTCAGGTAAATATCTTTAATATACGAAATTTTAATCAAAATCATTAGAGCCATTTTTGAGAAAATAAAAATTTTCGAAAAAAGTTCCATGTAAAGGGTAGTTGGAAGTGGGGGGATTTTTCTCAAAATCTTCGTGTCGCATCCCTGGAAGATACTAAACTTAAATACCAAGTTTGGTATTTTACCGACTTTTCGTTTTTGAGTTATCGTGTTCACGGACACACACACACACACACACACACACACACACACACACAAACACACGGACCTATTTGTGAAAATGCTTTTTTTTTATATTGGTGACCCTAAAACATATATTTCCGGTGAAATCTCGGTATCGCATTTTTGGGTGGAGTGCAATACCTTCTCTATACACTATGTACATAGTGCGTATAGAGAAAGTAAAAATAGAACCGCTGTGTGAAACAATAGAGGTTCGGTTTAATTCTAAACTATTTGAACTTTTCTCACGCGGGAAGCCAACTTTAATTTGGTCTCTTTTATTTTACTCCCTGGAATGCAAAAGACAACAGAATATAAATTTCTTCACATAGAGATGAGCTTTTAATGTATTTAACCACCGGTTTCGTATAATGTATTCCCTAATTTCCTTTCTACTTACAAGGAAGCAAGTAATAAGGCAATTTCTGCTAATTTTTACTTTCTCTAGCCCCATATGTAAAATGTACATAGGGATAGAGAAGTATTGTATTCCACCTAAAAATTCGATACCGAGATTTCACCGGAAATACATGTTTTAGGACCCCCTGTATCCAAAAAAAGAATTTTCAGAAAAAGGTACGTGTGTGTCCGTGTGTCCGTGTGTCTGTGAACACGATAACTCAAAAACGAAAAGTAGCTAAAATACTAAACTTGGTATTTAAGTTTAATATCTTCCAGGGATGCGACACGAAGATTTTGAGAAAAATCCCCCCAACCCAAACTACCCTTTACATGGAATTTTTTTCGAAAAATTTGATTTTCTTAAAAATGGCTCTAGCGATTTTGATTAAAATATCATATATTAAAGATATTTACATAACAAATAAAATGTATATCTTAAATTTTCTGGGAATAGCTTCTGAAGACCTGTTTTTTCTAGATGAATTTTGCTTAATTTAGCATAACTAGTAAACCGTAACAGATAGACAAAAACGTAATGTACAAAAAATGTAGGTCTTGTTAAAATACACAAGTTATGTGATATACATTTTTCTCGTGGAGCTTACCGTTTTAGAGGTATCCATTGTTATTAGCTTTAGTTGTGAAGTACTTATACTTTTCTCAGGCGGGAGTGTCCGTTGTTCTTTTGTTCTACTCCTGGCCAAGAAAAGAAGCGATTTGTAATGACAATCGCATAACGACAGCTTTTAAAACATTTGACTATTGGTTTATCCTAGTGTATTCGCCTATTTTCTTCCTACTTATACGGAACATTGTGCTAATGAGTACCACGATTAGCAAGGTGCAGAAAGAAAATGAATCTTATTATAAAGTTTGTAGAACAGCTAGAGAAAGTCAGTGAGTGTAACACATCAGATTTTTATCTCTCGATTAGTATGGTGTTGATAAAAGAACAATCTTTTACCAATAAAGTTTGTTTGTGGAACTGCTAGAGAAGGTCATGTCAATGGAACACAACAGTTTTATTTTTCCGTGGTCATGCAACGTTCATGGAGTTTCAATATCACAGTCACATGTTCTTTGAAAATAGGATTATTGCTTTATATGTACAGGCTGTTTCAAAACAAGATGTGCACCTTGTTGGTTATACCATACGTAATACGTGAATATAATTTTCAGCTCTAAATTCGGCACATATAAAAACAGCCATTTAATCACCATGGATTAGGTAGTCGTACATAACCAAATGGCACGTGCCTGGCCCACTCCAAGAGAGATGCCGGTTTGTAGCGAAGGTCCCAGTCGCGTGGTGTAGGCGTGGTTTGATAGACACGCCGGCGCGGGACAGGTCACCTTAGTAATGGAAAGCGTAGCATGTGAGTGTAGCGTATGACAACCGTTGTTCCTTCGCTGCCTAATCCCAAATGTGTGCGATTTTTAAACACACATAAAACTTTAAATAGAAGAGTTTGAAAGTTGCGACATCATGTTTCGGACAAGTCAAAGTGTAAGCTAATTGACTGCTATCTTCTTTTGGTGTCCGTTTGGAACGGCCTATATGTGTGTGTGTGTGTGTGTGTGTGTGTGTGTGTAATTATAGTATAAGAGTGAGTATGACAATGTTTTGCGGGTGTAACGCATTTTTCCCCTGTAGAAAAAGGGACAGTGCCCCTTTTAAATTGCAGCTCGCATTTTTGGATGACTGCCCTAGGGAGTGTAAAACATGGAATACATGAGAGGAATATTGGAATATATTTCCATATTTCTCTCGAGATAATGAGTGTTTCCAACGTTGGGTCGGACTTTTATAGCGTCGTTAAAAGTAACGAAACGTGACTTTGCCATTATGATCCGGAAAATAAACACCATTCGCAAGTTTGGTGTTTTAAAAATGAAGCACGGGCAGGACAAAAGGAGCTGCAACCAAAATAATGAAGAAAAAAAACGAAAAAGAAAAAACATTTTCATCTGTTACATTGACATGATTTTCTCAACCCATTCTACAACAGGCATTCTTACAAGAGCTTATTCTTCTATCTATTTCATGTTTAACAGATAAATATTTGTAGAAATGGTTTTATTGCATATTTCCTAATATAGTGCGTTTACTATATTACGGTGCCGGGGATCTCTCGTTTGCATTCTCTGTGCACCATGAGGGGTGTGCCCGGCTAAAAATATTGGGAGATTTCTGTGATTTTCAAAAGTCAAGTATGGAGGAATGTTTTTTATTTGTTTCATTCGTATAGCCGCCCTTTAGCTTCTGTGGTCATATAGAGGGATTTGCCTTGAGAAACTAAACTGCTGTGTTTATCTCGCTGAACTGTAGGGTTCTTAACGTAGCTTTTTTCGGTTATGTACCATTAAACACACACATACATTTTCAAACTTCCAGACTCTGTGGGAAATAAGAAATTATTCTGGTTAAAGAAAAATTTTCTACCCCAGCTAGGAATCGAACCTGGGACCTCTGGATCAGTAGCCAGAACCTGAGCACCGAACTGCAGAGGCAGTCTTATTTGTAATTGTTTCTGTTTATAAACTTATAATATTGTACCTTACACAAAATGGTACATAATCATAGTAAATACTGTCGTCATCAAAAAGAAGAAAAAAAGAGAAAAAAATCTGATGTGTTCCATTCACATGACTTTCTCTATCTCTCTGCAACAAAGTATTGTTAAAAAGCTTATGCTTCTATTTACTTCGTGCTAATCGAGAAAACACTAGCAGAAATAGTCTTATTTTTTGCTTTCTGGTAAGTACAAGCGAAATAAGGGAGTATCATAGTTAAAGTGATAGTCAAAAGTTGGTTGCTATGTGACTGAAGTTCCTTTGTTTGTATGGACAGGAGTTGACAAATTCCTGTTTGAGAGAAGTATACGTTTTTCAAGACTATACCAAAAACAAGGAATATCTAAAAAACGATCAACTCCACAAAAAATCATATAACATAAATTTGTGTTTAAATATGCTTTACATTTTTTGTACAGTAAGTTTTTTGTCTATCTCTTTCGTTTAGCAGTTATGCTAAATTTCGCAAAATTCATTCAGAATAAATTAGCCTTCAGAGGCTATTCCTAGAAAATTCAAGATATACATTTTATTTGTCCGGTAAATATGTTTAATATACAATATTTTAATCAAAACCATTAGAGCCATTTTTGAGAAAATCAAAATTTTCGAAAAAGTTCCATGTAAAGGGTAGTTTGGGATGTAGGGATTTTCATGGAAAACTTCGTGTCGCATCTTTGGAAGATACAAAACTTAAATACCAAGTTTGGAATTTAACGGTCTTTTCATTTTTGAGATATGCTGCCGAAAGATATAGAGACATACACACAGGGACATTTTTCTAAATGTCCGGTGAAATCTCAGTATCAAACTTTTGGGTGCATTACAATACCTTCTCTATACACTATGTGTATAGTATGTATAGAGAAAGTAAAAAGGGTATAGGTCACAAGGGGACATTTGTTCATTTGATGTTACAGATAAAGCTGGAAGTTTACAATGTTTGTTTGTTTATATTTGTTTTAATAAAATTAGATCGAAAATAAAACCCTATCTCTCGGCTTTCTCTACCATAGATCCTAGTTTGACAAGAAAATGGTATTTGTAATTTAAAATGAACGACGAATAACATCTAATTCCTTGCATATATTCATTAAACGAAATGAATGAATATATCAAGAAACTCCATACTTCACTGTGCAATTGCAGTTCAAGGACAGACGTTCTTCTAAATAAAATACAGTGCTGAAGGTATTGTACTCCACCCAAAAATTCCTTGTCAAGATGTAACAAAATAAATCTGCTAATATTTATTTTAATAAACGTGAAGTAAATTGAAGAGTAAGCTTTTGTAAGAATAGTTTGGTGCAGCTAGGTAGAGAAACTTATGTGAATGTAGCACACAAGTTTTTAAATATATGCCAACTTTTATAATATCAGTTTATCAATATTGAATGTTTTTTAAACTCTCATATTGTTTAAACTGACAACCCATATTCATAACAGTACGAAATCAAGATATTAAAATGAAAAGTTTAATAAACAATCTCCCGCAATAACCTTGTGTAAGACAGGAATTGGAAAAACCCAATGCCATAGCCAGGATTTGAACCTCGGTCTCCATCTAGTTGTTCCAACAACTTAGCTACAATGGCAACATGCCAAAATGGTATTAAATTCCCCAATGAATCGAGATTTCCCCGATAAACCACGAATCATTTTGAGATGGCTTACCCCAATGACACCGAGCCAGGCGGTTCAGGCATTTTGTCTACGATTGGCATTCGGGAAGTCGAAGATTGATTCCCCGTGGCCAACCTCTCTGACTTACAGGTTTTTAGGGTATTTTTCCGGGTCGCTAGGCGAATGCTGGGGAGGTTTCTTTATTCCCCCGAACTTCCTTTCCCTTCATTTTATCTCAACCAACCGGTCTCATTCAGGATTGTACGTATCGGCGTGGACTGAATTGGTGGCGCCCAATGAAATAGGTTTTCATAAGAAATAATGTATTCATGTGTACCTACTAATTCTAGTCCCAATAAGACATATCAGTTTGGCAACTCTAACCAAACATGTTAATTTTTCTCAAGCCAAAATCGTCTATTTGCCGCAAAACTAAGCCGTCTAAACAAATGAAACCTAACTCAAAAATAATTAATGAAAATTGCATGTGATCAATTCACGTAACATATTCTACATCTCTGTAAAAACTATTGTTAAAAATCTGATGTGTTACACTCACATGACTTTCTCTAGCTGCTCTACAAACCTCCTACTAAAAATTATTCTTCTTTGAACACAATGATAATCGAGATAAATATTAGCAGAATATTCTTATTATTTAGTTTCTTATAAGTAGAGAGGAATAATGGAATGCACTATGCTAGTGATTGTAAAATAATTTAAAATCTATCATTATGCGATTGTAATTGCAAATCACTTCTTTGCTTGGCCAGGAGTAAAACAAAAGAAAAACTGACACTTCCTGTCTGAGAAAATTGAAACCAATAACAAGGAATATCTCGAAAACGGTTACCTCCACAACAAAACCGCAAAGGATATAAATTGCGTTTTTTGTCGTTATGTACATGTTTTGTGTACTGAGTTTTTTTTCTATCTCTTACGGTTTAGCAGTCACGCAAAATTCGTCAAAATCCATCCAGCGTAAAGAGGTCTTCAGAGGCTATTCCCAAAAAATTCGAGATATACATTTTATTTCGGACATAAATAGATTTAATATACGGAATTTTAATCAAAATCAGTTGAGCCATTTTTAAGAAAATCAAAATTTTCGAATTTTTTCCGTGTAAAGGGTAGTTTGTGGTAGGGAGATTTTTTTTTGAAAATCTTCATGTCACATCCTTGGAAGATATTAATCCTAAATACCAAGTTTGGTATTTAACGGTCTTTTCGTTTAGGGGCTATGCTGTCCATAGACACACACACACACAGACGACAGACACACACACGGACCTTTTTTTAAAAATGCTTTTTTAGGACTCAGGGGTCCCCAAAGCATATATTTCCGGTGAAATCTCGGTATCGATTTTTTGGGTACATTACAATACCTTCTCTATCCCTATGTACATTGTACATATGGGGCTAGAGAAAGTAAAAAGCTTATTTTTCTATCTACTTCATGCTAGTCGAGATAAGCATTAGCGGAAATGATATTACTACTTGCTTCTTTATAAGTAAAAGGGAAATGAGGGAGTACACTAGGCTAAAGCGACAGACAAATTATTTAAAAGCTGGCTACGTGGTTGAAATTCGTTTCTTTGCGTGGTCAGGAGTTGACAAATTACCTATGAGAAAGCTGAAACCACTGACAAGAAATATCTCGGAATTGGTCAGTTCTACGAAAAAATATATATACGACATAAATGGTGTGTTTTAACGAGATCTTGATCTTTGTGTGGTAAACTTTTGTCTATTTCTTAAGTTTACCAGTTATACAAAAGTCATCCATAGTGAAAAGGTCTTCAGATGCCATTTCTAAAATATACAAGATATGCATTTTATTCGTTATGTAGATATTTAATACACGTTTTTTTTTAACCAAATCGTTAGAGCTGTTTTTCAGAAAATCAAAATATTCTAATTTTTTCCAGCCAAAGGATAGTTTATGTTAGGGGGATTTGTCTCTAGATCTTTGTGCCGCATGCTTGGGAGATGTTAAATTTAAATACCGAGTTTAGTATTTAACGGGCTTTTCGATTTTGAGCTAAGCTGTCCACAGGCAAACACTGACCTTTTACTAAAAATATTGTACTAGATTCAGAGGATCTCAAAACATATATTTACTGAAAACTCGCTATCATATACACTATGTACCTAGTACGTGTAGAGAAAGTAAAAGTGTGATTTTGGAAATTCTTTTGTCCTTATACCACAGAAAGAGGTTTTATAGATATTCTCTCACTTCGATGCCCCTAAAAAACTCCTGGAAATAACACTTGTACTTCTGGCTACAGTGCATTGACTTTTCCAAGAATATCTGTTTTCGTAGGTGCTGATGCTTTCCAGGAATACGTCCTTACTGGTTATTATCTAAAATTATCCTGTTTCAGCATTCCTGTTGATAATAACAAAAATATCCGTATGCTTCACTTTCTTCAGCATTTTATCCCAGTAGCGAATGGAAACACAAAATCGCAAATACAACAATGCACTGGCACAGGACTGGGTAAGGAAAATTTGTAGTAACGAGGAACGTTTCTATAAAATATAATGTGTTTTGTAAATATTCTTATAAAATGCAATTCCATTTTTTTCCTGGAGTTCGTCGTTTTTGTGACATTCCTTATTTTTGGTTTCTGCTATGTAAAACGTATACTTTTCTCATACTGGAACTTGTCAACTCCTATCCATATAAACAAAGGAACTTCATTGACATAGCAACCAGCTATCCTTTTAACCTATGGTAGTCCCTTACTTCGCTTTTACTTACAAGGTAGCAAGTAATAAGACTATTTCTGCTCATTTTTTTCTGATTAGCATAAAGTAAATAGAAGTATAAGCTTTTTAAGAATAATTTGTTGCAGGGGTATAGAGAGTCATGTGAATGGTACACAACAGATTTTTGTAGTAAGTTTTCGTCCATCTCTAATAGTTTTACACAAAAGTAGTCTATAATGAAGAGGTCTTTTGAGATTATTTTTAGAAAATTCAAAATAAACACTTTATTTGTCATATCTTCAATATATGACACTTCAATTAATCCTTAGGGCCATTTTGAGAAAATATAATTTTCAAATAATTTTCCATGTAAAGGGTAGTTTGGGACATAGGCATTTTTTGAAAATCTTCATGGTCATCTTTTTACTTTCTCTATACCTACTATGTATATAGTGTATAGAGAAGGTATTGCACTCCACCCAAAAATTCAATACTGAAATTTCACCGGAAATATATATTTTAGGTCCCCTAAATCCAAAAAAAAGCATTTTCACAAAAAGGTTCATGTGTGCGTATGTGTCAGTGTGTCCGTGTGCCTGTGAACACGATAACTCAAAAACAAAAAGTCGGTAAAATACCAAATTT
The DNA here is from genome assembly GCA_030762935.1 of Hymenopus coronatus. Lineage (NCBI taxonomy): Eukaryota > Metazoa > Arthropoda > Insecta > Mantodea > Hymenopodidae > Hymenopus > Hymenopus coronatus. Next base: position 43,179,049 of record CM060892.1, on the reverse strand, counting down.
GGTATTTAAGTTTAGTATCTTCCAAGGATGCGATACGAAGATTTTGAGAAAAATCCCTCCATCCTAACTACCCTTTACATGTAACTTATTTCGAATTTTTTTATTTCTCAACGATCTAACGATTTTGATTAAAATATCGTATATTAGAGCTATTTACCTGATAAATAAAATGTATATCTTGAATTTTCTGGGAATAGCCCCTGAAGAGTACTTTATTCTGGATTAATTTTACGAAATTTTGAATAACTACTAAACCGTAAGAAATGGACAATAACTTACTACACAAAAAATGTAGAGCACGTTAAAACACACAATTTATGTTATATACAATTTTTCGTGGAGTACATCGTTTTTTAGACATTCCTTGTTTTTGGTTTCTGCTACGAAAAGCTTATACTTTTCTCATACATGAATTTGTCAACTGCGGTCCATACAAGCAAACTTCACTGACATAGCAACCAGCTTTTGACTATCACTTTAACTTATGGTACTCCCTTATTTCGCTTCTACTTACAATGAAGCGAGTAATAAGACTATTTCTGCTAATCTTTTCTGATTACCATGAAGTAAATAGCAGTGTAAGCTTTTTAAGAATAATTTGTTGCAGAGATGTAGAGACAGTCATGTGTATGGTACACATAAGATTTTTTGAGCTATGCTGCCCCCCCCCACACACACGCGCGTGGACCTTTTTCTAAAACTCTGATGTGTTCCACTCACATGACTGTTTCTAATTGTTCCAAAAACAAATTTTCTTACAAAAGTCTAGCTTCCAAAGTGTTCTCTGACGAGTTCATGACATACAGCAAATGCTGCTATTACAGGAAATTAGGCACATTTTTTATTTGACTCCTCAGTAAGTGTGCCACCCAAAAAAGAGGCTGCATTGTGCATACTTCATTATATCAGTACATCATGAAGTAAAGAAAAGTGTCAGTAACAATTTCAACTGGATCACCACATAAGTGAAATAACAGTGAATACTAAATATTGTGATAGAGAAATGTTGAACTACTTCATAATAACGAAGTGACAGTGATAACGTAGTGAGAGGACAGTTGCAACTGGACAAAGCACAGTATAGGCCTATGACTAGAATGGTTTCATTTCAGAATGGTTAAAAGCAGTGAATTAGACAGTTTTTCCCACCTTAGCAAATTATTAACTTAAAAGGGCCCTTTTACTTTCTCTATACGCACTATGTACATAGTGTATAGAGAAAGTATTGCACTCCACCCAAAAATTCGATACCGAGATTTCACCGGAAATATATGTTTTAGGGTCCTCTTTATCTAAAAAAAAGCATTTTCGGAAAAAGGTTCGTGTGTGTATGTCCGTGAACACGATAACTCAAAAACGAAAAGTAGGTAAAATTCCAAACTTGGTATTTAAGTTTAGTATCTTCCAGGGATGCGACACGAAGATTTTGAGAAAAATCCCCCATCCCAACTACTCTTTACATAGAACTTTTTTTCGAAAATTTTGATTTTCTCAAAAATGGCTCTAACAATTTTGATTAAAATTTCGTACATTAAAGATATTTACCTGACAAATAAAATTTGGAATACAATACCTTCTCTATCTTGTGCAAAGTACGTGAGAGAAAGTAAAAATCTTGTTTTACATTCACATGGCTTTCTCTACCTAACTGTAACAAACTGTTATTACAAAAACTATCTTAATTATCTAGAAGTAATACAAAAATAAGCATAAGAAGAAATAACTTACTAATTAGTTCCTTATAATAAGTACACCTTGGGTTCCGAAGCGCACACAGTTACGAACGCACAGAGCAGTCAGTGGTATAAAGAGTGTGGTGGTGAGGGGTTTGTATCGAAAACCTGCACACGTTGATGTATAATCTGTCCCAAAAATAGTTCATTACGATTCGGACAAGTTTCAATAGAAGACTTTGATTATTCTATAAATGATTCCAAAGCCAAAAACATGGAAAAGAACAGAGGATATATTTGAAACCAATTTAAACAGTATTGTATAGTGCGTCATTACAAACCAACAGCAGAAACTTCAATGCCGTAGATCACACACGTGTTAGAATATTTGGGTTATAATATGAAAAAAGTCAACGGCGATGGCTATAAAGGACGGTCGGTTAATTCTGTTTCAATAAATGTATCACATGTTTGTGTTGTTAAACTCTTTCTTGCTTTCACTCTGTTAATGTGTATCTTTGGTTAATATATGTTAGGTTAGCTTACTGAATTTTCTAGGTTAAGTAGTGTTGATTATTATTTCTGATCTCAATAGCTGGCAACAGTTAGACATAGCGTTTGTCTTGTAGTAGGCCATGATACATATAGGTTTGTTTTAGCTAACTTCGCAAGAAAACATAATAATATGCGTTTCATGTGTATTATATTAATATTATTATAGATTTACTCAAGAAATATTATTTTGTCAGTTACTTAAATTAAATCGTGAAATAGTACTATCGAATTGCACTTGTGCAATTACTGCACATAATTCACTTCTTGTTTTGTTTGGTGAATCAATCAAAACCACAAGACTATCTGCATCATAGATAACTATAAACGAATGGATGGTTAACTCAAATGTTAAAAAATATGTGTTCCATTCACATGACTTTCTCTACATCTCTGTAACAAATTATTGTTAAAAAGCTTATGCTTCTATTTACTTCATGCTAATCGAGAAAAAAATTATCAGAAATATCCTATTACTTGCTTCCTTGTAAGTAGAAGCGAAATAAGGGAATACCATATGTTAAAGTGACACTCAAAAGCTGGTTTCTATATGACTAAAGTTCCTTTGCTTATATAGATAGGAGTTCACAAATTCATGTAAGAGAAAATTATGTTTTTCAAAGCTGAAACTAAAAACAAGGAATATCTAAACAACGATCAACTGCAAGAAAAAAAAATTATATAACATCAATTGTGTGTTTTAAAGTGCTCTACTTTTTTGTGTGGTTAGTTTTTATCTATCTTTTACGATTTGGCAGTTATGCAAAATTCCGTACAATTTACTCAGAATAAAGTAGTTTTCAGAGGCTGTTCCCAGAAAATTCAAAATATACATTTTATTTATCAGGTATATATCTGTAATATACAATACTTTAATCAAAATCGTTAGAGCCATTTTTTAGAAAATCAAAATTTTCGAAAAAAGTTCCATGTAAAGGGTAGTTTGGGGTTGGGGGATTTTTCTCAAAATCTTCGTGTCGCATCCCTGGAAGATAGTAAACTTAAATACCAAGTTTAGTGTTTTACCGACTTTTCGTTTTTGAGTTATCGTGTTCACAGACACACGGACACACTGACACACGGACCTTTTTCTGAAAATACTTTTTTTGGATCAGGGGATCCTAGAACATATATTTCTGGTGAAATCTCGGTATCGAATTTTTTGGTGGAGTGCAATACCTTCTCTATACACTATTTACATAGTACTTATAGAGAAAGTAAAAATTGGACTCGCATTCCACTTCCGGCGATCGACGCGACTCCAAGTGTTGTCACACGGCAGCCAGCGGAAACGTATACGAGTCCAATTCGGTCAATGGAGTTGGACGGGGATGATCTGCATAGAGTGGAGGATAAATAATAATTATGATGTAAGAGCGTAAAGTTATGGTTTTTGATTCGGGCGGGAAAAAAGAAACTATAAGCTCGCGTATCATACAATGCTTTTTCTACGAGAATTTTCTGAAATTAAAAGCAACGAAAGATAATGTATATTTGAGGTTAAGTTTGACTCATTCGCCAAGGGCGCGATGACGCTACGATTATAGCAGGTCGTGACAAACCAATATCATTGTTGTTCTGTGATGAGATTTAGGATATCCTTAAAACTGCGAAAGAAGCAGAATAAAATTTACTACCTGCTAAATCCCGAAAAGTTTATGAGGTACAATATGAGAAATGTATGAAATGGTGTCTGTTGATCAGTGATGTATACACACTAATATCGTGAATTATTTTGTCGAGCGTAAAGTTGGAACAACATTATTTTACGCATGCAGATATTCTTTGCGCGTGGATTCCGTAAAAATCAATTTTCCGATCTGAAATGAGCTCGTAAACTGCTCAATTATACTTGGTCGTGTAAAAAGTATATCTAATGTGTTCCATTCACATGACTTTCTCTACATCTCTGCAACAAATTTTTGTTAAAAAGCTTATGCTTCTATTTCCTTCATGCTAATCAAGAAACGTTAGTAAAAATAGTCTTATTACTTGTTTCCTTGTATGTAGAAGCAAAATAAGGGAGTGCCATAGGTTAAAAGGATAGTCAAATGCTGGTTGCTATGTGATTGAAGCTGAAGCCAAAAACAAAGAATATCTAAAAAAACAACCAACTCCACGAAACAAATGTATATAGCATAAATTGTATTTTAGCGTGTTCTACAGTTTTGTGTGATACATTTTTGTCCATCTCTTACGGTTTAGCAGTTATACAAAATTCCGTAAAATTCATCCAGAATAAAGTAATCTTCAGAGGCTATTCCCAGAAAATTCAAGATATACATTTTATTTGTAGGTAAATATATCTTTAATATAAATATATTAATCAAAATCGTTAGAGCCATATTTGAGAACATCAAAATTTTCGAAATTTTTTCATTGAAATGGGCAGTTGGCGGTGGGGGGATTTTCTTGAAAATATTCGTGTCCATCCTTGAAAGATAGCAAACTTAAACAACAAGTTTGATATTCAACCGTCTTTTCGTATTTGAGTTATGCTGTTCACAGACAAAGAGGCGCGCGCGCGCACACACAGATACACACACGGACCTTTTTTAAAAATGTGCTGTTTTTTTTTTGTTTTTTTTTTATCCAGGGAGACCCAAAACATGCATTTCCGGTGAATTATCGGTATGGAATTTTGGGTGCAATACAATATGTTCTCTATACACTATGTTGATAGTACGTGTAGAAAAAGTAATATCTTCTACCTACCTACTCAGGTACCTACGTACTACGTTCCTAATCTACGTTAAGAAGGCTGACTTTTCTTTGTCCCAATAAATGGCGGATAGTCCGTTTTTGCAAACATCCATTCAATTGTTCTCCAGAACTAGTCAAGATGAATTTACTGCGGACCAAGAAATGAACAGGTTTGTTAAGAAAGCTCTCAGGATGCAAAAGTGCCTGCGGTATGGTACATATTTGAGTAACAGGAAATGCACACAAAGTGGGTTTGTGTCGCCTATGGAAGAATGTGCCCGAGAAAGTGTCCGTGCAAGTAGGATTTTAAACTAGAAGTGGAGGAGGAGGATGTTTGTACTGCAGTTGAGACTATATGTGTGACCTCCAAAGATGCTGACTGCATCTCAAGAAGCACCGTGACTGGCAACAACCTGGAATATACTCCTTGTTAAAGGGAGATTCAATTACAGTTTCCGCCCCAGGACAGGTCCTTCTTAATACCCCACTCTCCTCGTATTACTTTTTCGTATTTTCTTCTTTTCTTTATACCAAGTAATTATCTATTATTGAAGAGAACTTACATTGTGATTGACATCCCTGCTGACACATGGCTGTCTCAGTACGTTGTCATATTTACTCGCTGTCCATCTGTAGCGCCACATGGCCCACTGCTTCCACTAAATGCATTTTCTGTCACAATTCTCGTATGCCGAAGTACTTTTCCCCATTTCTCACTAGTTACATCATATATTCCTTTCAACATTGGGTCCTGTACTTCATTAAACCTAGAAGTTTTATTATTTCGGCTAACATAACCTCAATTCGTTTATCATGGCTGCAAGACACTTTCAAATCATAGTGTCACTCGTGGTAGCTCTAGGAAGAGAATAACAGTAAGATATATAAAAGCTAATAACGATTATAAATGTAAATCCTTACGGAATCACTGTGTATAGCTCAACCAAACTTTTCATAGAATGAAATTAATCATATGAATCAACCATGAGAACGCGCTTTTAAATTTCCACTTAATCCGTAGGTATTGCAACACCAATGATATGATCTCTCTGATAGTTATGCATTCTTACACTATGACTGGTCAGCAAACTGTCGAGCCTCTGCCAGCAGTCTACACACCCCACAAATGTCTCACCGATCGTAGATATGTCTATTAACTAGCGTATTTTCTTGTCCCGATTCTTGTGTTCACCAATTCTTTAGTTCAGGCTCCCCCAAGTCGAATCAAATACGTTTGAGGTCGTGTAGGACTGTTAACAGCCCTCGCTGCGGTCAGCACGGTTGCACCCCAGTCTATTATTTTAATTTTTTCTGATTAGCATAAAATAAATAGAAGTATAAGCTTTTTAAGAATACTTTGTTGCAGGGATATGGAGAAAGTCATGTGAATGGTACACATCAGATTTTTTCAATACTCATGTCAATTACCAGCATGTTTATAAGCAGCTACTATGAAGCCTCAACAATTAATTGTTACAGATCCTTAATTACTTCACAATATTTACTTTAATTAATCATCTAACATTTATTCAAGTTAAATTATACCTAAACTTATTTAAGAAAGACTGCTGCATTCCATTCTTCAATGTTCCTATAAACGATAGAAAATAGTTCTTACGTCGGTTCTGTACCTTCTGCTTGAGTTATCGTTTCGTCCGTAGTACATATGCCGGGTTTTCTAAACTCTTTATAGCATTACACCAGCATAAGCTTTAGAAATCTGATGTGTTCCATTCACATGACTTTCTCTGTATCTCTGCAATAAATTATCTTTAAAAAACTTATGCTTCTATTTACTTCCTGGCAATCGAGAAAAAATTATCAGAAATAGTCTTATTTCTTGCTTCCTTGTAAGTAGAAGCGAAATAAGGGAGTACTATAGGTTAAAGTTATAGTCGAAAGCTGGTTTCTGTGTAACTGAAGTTCCTTTGTTTGTATGGACACGAGTTCACAAAGTCCTGTATGAGAAAAATATAACTTTTTATAGCTTAAACCAAAAACAAGGAATATCTCAAAAACAATCAACTCCACGAAAAAAATGTATACAACATAAATTGTGTGTTTTAATGCGCTCTATATTTTTTGTGTGGTAAGTTTTTGTCTCTCTCTTACGGTTTAGCATTTATGCAAAATTCCGTAAAGCTCACTCAGAATAAAGTAATCTTCAGAGACTATTCCCAGAAAATTCAAAATATACATTTTATTTGTCACGCAAATATCTTTAATATACGAAATTTTAATCAAAATCGTTAGAGCCATTTTTTAGAAAATCAAAATTTTCGAAAAAAGTTCCATGTAAAGGGTAGTTTGGGGTGAGGGGATTTTTCTCAAAATCTTCGTGTCGCATCCCTGAAAGATACTAAACTTAAATACCAAGTTTGGTATTTTAGCAACTTTGAGTTATCGTGTTCACAGATACACGGACACAAACACGGACCTTTTTCTGAAAATACTTTTTTTGGATACCTACAGGGGACCCTAAAACATATATTTACGATGAAATCTCGGTATCAATACATAGTACGTATAGAGAAAGTAAAAAGTGCAACTAAACTATGTCTTTTCGCCTAACTTTTAGCGGCTCCCATTTATTCTCTTCACCTTTCGTAAGCCAAAAATCTCTACCTTTATGAATTTTACATCCCTTCTTTGTATCTTTTCCAGCGAATCAGTCCATTATGTGTCCCAGCACGCTACTCCATATTTCATAGCCTTCCGCATTAAGAACTTGTAGGTAATTTCTCAGGACTTTGCGCTCCCCTCTTTCAGTATTCTCATTACGATGTAATGTCTTCTACACTTTCCTAGATTTAGAATTTATCTGATCCTCCCAACCGTCATTACTTGACAAGTACACTCCCAAACAATTTTAAGACACCCTGTGTAGAACAGGATTTGGATAGATAGACTCAGACCGAAAAATTCAATGCCGGGATTTGAATCATCCGGTCTCGCCGGTTGTTCCACCACTGAGCTACCACGGTAACATGCCGGTATAGCATTGAATTTCTCAACCGACTCGCATGTTTCCCGGTAAACCACAAGCTGATCTCAAATTATTTTGAACTGACAACCCCAATGGCGACTTACAATGTTGCAAGAACTTTAAGTCCCAGGATTCATAGTATAGCCAACTATTTTGGACAATAGTGATAATTTTAATTGTTTTCTCACAGAAATCGTATGTAGGACAGGAGTTGGATAGGTAGATTCAGACTGAAAAATCTGATGTGCTCCATTCACATGACTTTCTCTACATCGCTGCAACAAATTATTGTTAAAAAGCTTATACTTCTATTTACTTCATGCTATCGAGAAAAAAAAATACCTGAAATAGTCTTATTACTTGCTTCCTTATAAGTAGAAGTAAAATAAGGGTGTACCATAGGTTAAGGTGATACTCAAAATGGCTGATGTGTGATGAAGTTCCTTTGTTTGTATGGGCAGGAGATGACTAATTCCTATATGAGAAAAGTATAAGTTTTTCAAAACTGAAACAAAAAACAAGGAATATCTAAAAAACGATCAACTCCACGAAAAAAAATGTATATAACATAAATTGTGTGTCTTAATGTGCTCTACATTTTTGTGTGGCACGTTTTTGTCCATCTCTTTCGGTTTAGTAGTAAAATGCATCCAGAATAAACTACTCTTCAGAGGCTATTTCCAGAAAATTCAAGATAAGTATACATTTTAATTGTCAGGTAAATATCTTTATTATACGGTATATTAATCAACATCGTTAGAGCCATTTTTTAGAAAATCAAAATTTTCAAAAATGTTCCATGTAAAGAATAGTTTTGGATGGGGGGATTTTTCTCAAAAACTTCGTGTCGCATCTCTGAAGAATACTAAATTTAAATACCAAGTTTTGTACTTTACCGACTTTTCGTTTTTGAGCTATCGTGTTCACAGACACACGGACACACACACGGACCTTTTTGTGAAAATGCTTTTTTTGGATATAGATGACACTAAAACATATATTTCCGATGAAATCTCGGTATCGAATTTTTGGGTGGAGTGCAATACTTTCTCTATACACTATGTACGTAGTACGTGTAGAGAAAGTAAAAATTCAATGTTATGCCGGCATGCTGCTATGATAGCTCAGTGGAAAAACAACCATCTAGAGACCTGTGGAATTTGCTCCCCGCCCGATGATCTCGTCAACACACTGGGGGATTCTTCTCTCACACCTGTAGCTTGGAAAGGAGAGTACTTTAGATATCGCATCTGTCGTCAAGTGATGGAGAAGCGTTACATCAAGAAAAGGAAAATTTGAGGACACGTAACCTGTAAGAGGCATGACGATGCTGAGAAGAGGGCTTCGCTTGACCTCGATGACGTCTTCCTTCTGATGTGGAACGAAACATTTGTGAGTCCATCCTTGGAGATTTGCATAACCCACATTGCTGACTTCGTATCCATTGTAAGTGTCTCTCTCCACATGAAGAGTTTCAGTGCATGGACTACTTGTACTGGTTATAAATGTACGTCTCGTATTGGACAATAAGTAAACAGCTTGTCAAATACAACTATATGACTTTAAGGCGATGCATCTGTGAAATTTGCCCAAAAATTTGGAAAACACTTGGGGCTCTTTAACTACCAACTCTGAAACTATAAATAGGTAGCCATACTCTTATAAATAGGCACTCCCAACTTTAACAATTTTTACTTTCTCTACATGTACATAGTGTAAAGAGAAGGTATTGCACTCCACCAAAAAATTTGATACCGAGATTTCACCGGAAATATATGTTTTAGGGTCGCCTGTATAAAAAAAAGAGTATTTTCAGAAAAAGGTCCGTGTGTGTCTGTGAACACGATAACTCAAAAACGAAAAGTCGGTAAAACACCAAACTTGGTACTTAAGTTTAGTATCTTCCAAGAATGCGACACGAACATTTTGAGAAAAATTCCCCCACCCCAAATTACCCTTTACATGGTACTTTTTTCGAAAATTTTGATTTTCTCAAAAATGGCTCTAACGATTTTGATTAAAATATTGTATATCAAAGATATTTGCCTGACAAATAAAATATATATTTTGAATTTTCTGGGAATAGCCTCTGAAGACTACTTTATTCTGGGTCAATTTTACGGAATTTTGCACAACTGCTAGACAAAGAAGTTAACATACAAAACAATGTAGAGCACGTCAAACCACACAATTTATGTTATATAATTTTTTTTCGTGAAGTTGGTCGTTTTTTAGATATTCCTTGTTTTTGGTTTCAGCTTAAAAACTTATACTTTTCTCATATATGAATTTGTCAACTGTCGATCCAAACAAAGGAACTTCAGTCACATAGCAACCAGATTTTGACTATCACTTTAATGGTACACCCTTATTTCGCTTCTGTTTACAAGGAAGCAAGTAATAAGACTATTTCTGCTAATTTTTGCTCGATTAGCAGGAAGTAAATAGAAGCATAAGCTTTTTAACAATAATTTGTTGCAGAGATGAAGAGAACGTCATGTGAATGGAAGAAATCAGATTTTTTTAAACTTTTTTCCAACGATTTCCACCCTCAAATAGCTCCACAAACGCGATGTTGTACTAATTTATTTCGACATTTTTACCGCCTCTCAACAGTTCATTAAAGAAAATGCTTCTTTTTGAATTATACTTTTTCGAAATAATGCTCCTATTTTGAGAAATAAATTATTACGTTTACAGAAATCAATAATTATGGAGGATAATTTTTCTACAGTAAAAATATAATATAAGTCATTTATGTAAAACTTGAATTTGTTATGTGAATATTTTTTTTAAAAATGCACCACGTCTCTCATTTTTATTAGAACAATGCCTGTGCAAAGATTGAATAGTAGAGGCCAGCGGAGACATCTTGACATCATTATTTTCTAACGTTAGTAGAATGACTTGTATTGCATTGCGTTGCATCAACTGCTGCCCAGTTCTGCTTTTGTATCTCACAAAAGATTTTACAGCTAAGCGACAATAAATAAATATTTAAAAAAATGTTTTTGACCAATTGTAAACAATTGGTATTCCTTAACAAACTTTTGTTTTGTAGAAAGTTACAGAATGCTGTTTACGGCATAACAATTAAGTAGCAGTTTGTTAAGCCGTTACAAACTTTACAGAATAGCTCTTATTATCGTCTATCGTTAAAAGTATTTCTTCTACCGATTGTCTAAAAAACGTTGTATGCAAGTGGTGCCATAATCTTAGGTTGATAGATCCATTCATCAATGAAGGACTTTCAGTCAGCGTGCAGCACAGGAAGCTGAGCAGTCAATCTCAGTAATCCGAATGGCTGTCCTTGACATTAGATTATCCTGGTTGGCTCACGGTTCAGTGAACACGGGCCAGATATTTCAGCATCAGTCGGCATGACTACTTAATCACCCGAGCAGCACTTCTCTTTCACCTTACTTACTTTTTTGTTGACGTTCTCCTTTCACGACACTTGAACCCGTATCCCACTTCCCAAACCTCATTCACTTTTTTCTGTTCAGTTTCCTTCTCTGTGATCATCGTGAAATCTTAATGCCTTCTTCGCCTCTTGAGAAATCCACCCATCTATGTGTACGTAAACAACGTGCTTGTAACTCAACCTGATTCGATTTCCGCCAAACGCCTCCGTGGTCGAGTGGTCAGAGAACTGATTTTCCACCCGAAGGTCCCGGTTTCGATACCCTGCTCGGAGAGTAGACATTTTTCTTTAATCAGAATTATTCTCTGTCCTCTATAGACTCTAGTAGTATTTTGGGCAAATATATATATATATTTTTATTTTTTTTTTTTAAGGAGAGGCCTTTGTTTAATTTTACTCACACTCAATTCACCCCTCGCCAACCAATCCACAAAGTAAAAGGTGCTTGGATATATTCAAATAATTTTAAAGCGATAAAATAGATACCTAATAAAAAACTAAGTATTAATCCTTGAGTGGCTTGACGATTAATATTTTCACCTCCCCTCTAATAAAATAAATTATATTATTCATAATACAATACATATTTAAAAATCTGATGTGTTCCATTTACATGACTTTCTCTACATCTCAGCTACAAATTATTGTTAAAAAAACTTCTATTTACTTCATGTTAATCGAGAAAATAGCAGAATGGTCTTAATTACTTGTTTCCATTTAAGTAGTAGAGAAATAAGGGAGTATCATAGACTAAACCGATAGTCAAAAGCTGGCTGTTATGTGATTGAAGTTTCTGTGTTTGTATGGACAGGAGTTGACAAATTCCCGTATAAGAAAAGCAAGTATTTAAAACTGAAAACCAATAATAAGGAGTATCTCAAAAATGTGTATGACATAAATTGTGTGTTTTAACAAGTGTGTTTTCTATTCAGTAAGTTTTTGTCCATATCTTACGGTTTAGCAGTTATGCAAAATTCATCAAAAATAAAGTAGTCTTCAGAGGCTATTCTCAGAAAATTGAAGATATACATGTTATTTGAGAGGTAAATATCTTTAATATACGATAGTTTAGTCAAAATTGTTAGAGCCATTTTTAAGAAAATCAAAATTTTCGAAAAATGTTCCATGTAAAGGGTAGTTGAGGGTGAGGGGATTTTCTTGAAAATCTATGTGTCGTATCCTTGAAACATACCAAACTTAAATACCAAACACACACACGGTCATTTTCTAAAAGTGCTTTTTTTTTGGATTCAGGGGATCCTAAAACAAGCATTTCCGGTGAAATCTCAGTATCAAATTTTTGGGTGCAACACCTTCTGTATACACTATGTACGTAGTACTTGTAGAGAAAGTAAAAAAGCAGTCATGGATTTTATGTTAATTTTTTTACTTTCCATACACATACTATGTACATGGGAGGATGAGAAGGTTTTGTATTCCAACGACTTTGCTTCCCTTTCGAAGGAAACCACACTAATAGTTTAAACGCCCGAAAAATATACATCGCCCTCCGCCGGGTTTAAACCCGTAACCTTGGGAACCAGAGGCTAACGTGTTACCCTCAGACCACGAAGGTCGACGATGTACCCCAATAGCGATTTACACTGGTTAAGTACTATGTCCCGGGCTTCATAGTTTTATCGACTTTTAGATCAGTCCTTGAGAATTTATTTGTTTTTGCCAAACTAGCCGAGTGTAGGCCAGGAGTTGGAAACATTCGACATTGTAAGTCATCATTGGGATACTTCGGCGACCTCCATGTTCTGGAGTAATGTGTTAGCCTCTGGCTCACTTGGTCATGATTCAGATATCATTCTGCTCTACCAGGGCCGCGCTGTGGCCAAGTGGTTAGACCACATGTCAGATTTGTAGTGGACAAGACGACGCAGGGGCTGATTTTCTCCGGGTTTTCCAGTTTTCCCCATTATCACATTCAACCGGCGCTCCGAACACTTCCATTGAAATACGAGGTACGTCCAGAAAGTAAATTCCGTTTCAATGTATCTCCGCTGCAGCGCTGCGATCGCAGTTCCGCACATGCGCGGTAGACGCTCTGTATCAAGGAGAAGAAACGTGCGCCATTTTCAGATCGCTGTCAGCCACATACGCTTTGTTGTGCTTGTTTACAATGTCTGTGTTGATTGAAAATCCCGCCGCTTGTGAAATCAGATCTGTGATTCGTTTTCTGAATGCTAGGAAAGTGAAACTAATTGAAATTTATCGGAAAATTGGCGAAGTTTACGGACAAAATGCGATGAGTGATTCAATGGTGAGAAGATGGGTCCGACAGTTCAATGAGTGACGTAGTGAAGTGCACGATGAAGAACGAAGTGGGCGTCCATCTTTGGTTACAGAACAACTGGTTCACGCGATTGATGACAAGATCCAGGAAAACCGCAAGTTTACAATTAGTGCTCTCGCTATGGAATTTCCCCAAAACTCACGATCACTAATTCATGAAATTGTTACCGAAAAACTGAAATTTCGTAAACTTTGCTCACGTTGGGTACCAAAGATTCTTACTGAGCAACACAAAACAAAACGGATGGGTAGTGCACTTCAGTTTTTAACCCGTTATGATGAAGACGGCGAAGAATCTCTGACACAGATAGTCACAGGAGATGAGACTTGGGTTTCTTACAACACCCCTGAAAGTAAGCGGCAATCAATGTAATGGAGGCACTCTTCATCCCCAGCTAAGGTTAAGCCGAAACAAGTCTTGACACCTCGAAAAATGATGTGCACAGCGTGGTCCAACAATCAAAGCAGATGTTTATTGCGAGACACTTACGAAAGAAATTGCGCCGCGCAACACAGAATAAGCGCCGAGGATCGCTGTCAAAAGGTGTTGTTTTTCTTCACGACAACGCACGACCACACACTGCAAATGTGACGAAAAACCTCCTGCAGGGATTTGGCTTGGACCTGTTTGACCATCCTCCGTACAGCCCTGACCTCGCTCCTAGCGACTTTCATCTGTTCCTGGCGGTCAACACTTCAACAATGACGAAGAGCTGAAAGAAAATGTTTCCAACTTTTTGAAGACACAGGGGACAAACTTCTATGAAGAAGGTATACAAAAACTTGTGCCACGCTATGACCTGCAAAATTTCGGCAGTTATGTGGAAAAGTAGTTTAAGAGTTGTAGAATTTTGTGCAATAAATAATTATTCTGTATCTGTACACAATTTAATTTTATTACCAAACGGAACTTACTTTCTGGACGTACCTCGTACATACGAGTATATTTCAACATTTCCGTTCCCGTTGCTGTTAACGGTTGTGAATCAAGATTTCTATTTCGATAGTGTTTAACACCCGCTTGTAATATATAGGCACCACAAGCGATCAAACTTATATGCATGAAATGAAGAAGGAACACCGGTGGAATGCAATGACGGGGGCAACCGAAGACCCCGGAGAAAAACCTACCCCTGCGCCGCTTTGTCCACCTCAAATCCCTGATGCAGTCACCTGGGATCGAATCCGGTCCAACTTGGTCTAACCGATCGACCATTGGTGTTATGATAGCTAGTGGTTAGAGCAGGATGGAGACCAGGACATTGGATTATCAATCTGATTCTACCTTTACAGTGCATTCATATATTTACCCAACGATCTAACCATTCCCACGCCAGATTGCATCTTTCTCTCCGCTCTGAAACTGTGATGCTGACCATTCAGAGATCAATAGACCGTGAGAAAGGACGACTACTGAAGATGGAAGAAAATGCACTCTCTCTAGTAATAACACGGAAGATGAGGGCGATCAAACAGGAGTATCCGGTTTGTTTCTAGAAAGAAAACGTTTTTGGAGGCATTTTTTTGGAAGACAAGTGGTGCACATCCTACTCAGTGAGGCGTGTTCCTGAGTGGGTGTTTTATTACTTTCGAACACGCTGGTGCTTGTGCCACATTTCCGATAGACATCGCCTCGCCCTGTTCCTCTTACTTGTAACATAACCTCAACTTTCCACCTTTACATCTAATTATCACATGCCTCCGTCTGATTTTGTATCCTCCTTCGATGAGAGATAAACTTAACACTCGTTACATTAATTAAAGTGATGGGTTAATAAATAACATCTTCCTTAACCTCGATCTTCCTCTGTCTTAAGGGTATTTATGACAGAAACTTTATGAAAAATCTTATGTGTTCCATTCACATGACTTTCTCTATATCTCCGCAAAAAATCATTGTTGAAAAGGTTATGCTTCTATTTACTTCGTGTTATTCAAGAAAAATTAGCAGAAATAGCCTTATTACTTGCTTCTTTGTAAGTAGAAGCGAAATAAGGGAGTACCATATGTTAAAGTGATAGTAAGTTCTTTTATTTGTATAAACAGGAGTTCACAAATTCTTGTATGAAAGAAGTATGTTTTTCACATCTGAAACCAAAAACAAAGAATATCTAAAAACAATCAACTCCAGGAAAAAAATGTATATAACATAAACGGTCTGTTTTAAAGTGCTCTATATTTGTTGTGATGTCAGGTTTTGTCCATCTCTTACGGTTTAGAAGTTATGCAAAATTCCGTAAATTGACCCAGAATAAAGTAGTCTTCAGAGGCTATTCCCAGAAAGTTCAAAATATACATTTTATTTGTCAGGTAAATATCTTTAATGTACGATATTTTAATCAGAATCATTTGAGCCACTTTTTTGGAAAATCAAAAGTTACGAAAAAAGTTCCATGTAAAGGGTAGTTTGGGGTGGGTTTTTTTTCGCTCAAAATCTTCGTGTCGTATAGAGAAAGAAAAATCACAAAAAATCGAATTTTTACTTTCTTTACTTGTACTATGTACAGTGTATAGAGAAGGTATTGTATTGCACCCACAAATTCGATACCTAGATTTCACCGGAAATACATGTTTTGATACCCCCTGAATAAAAAAAAAGAATGCTTAGAAAAATATCCGTGTATGTTTGTGTGTGTGTGTGTGTCTGTGGACAGCATAGCTCATAAAAGAAAATAGGTTAAATACCAAACTTGGTATTTAAGTTCGGTATCTTCCAAGGATTTGACACGAAGATTTTCAAGAAAATCCCCCACCCCTAACTGCTCTTTACATGCAAACATTTTCGATTTTTTTTTTTTCTTAAAAATGGCTCTAACGATTTTGATTAAGATACCACATATTAAAGCCGTTTCCACCACAGATAAAACTTATATCTTGAATTTTCTCGGAGTAGCTTCTGCAGACCTATTTATTCTGGATGAATTTTGCTTAATTTTGCATAACTAGTAAACCGTAAGAGATAGACAAAAACTTACTGCACAAAAAATGTAGATCTCGTTAAAATACACAAATTCGTGCACTTTACCGTCTTCGAGATATTCCTTTTTATTAGTTTCATTGTAAAGTACTTATACTTTTCTCAGACAGAAAGTGTCCATTTTTCTTTTGCTTTACTCCTGGCCAAGCAAAGAAGGTATTTGCAATGTCAATCGCAAAACGACAGCTTTTAAGACATTTAACTATCACTTTGTCATAGCGCATTCCTTTAGTTCCCTCCTACTTAGCATTAGAGCTGAAATTGTACTGGATTCGACAAGAAAAACATGAGTTTGAGATCTCATTCGCATCATGCAAAGTAAAAAACAAAGTTGTGCAGAACAAAAACAAGAAAGCAAGAAGAAAAGGACGGAAAAGGCAGCAACCGAGAAGAGGAAAAGGAAAGTTGAGGGTCCAACCTACCAACCTGATGGATTTTTATGTGAACCATGCGTTCAAATCTTTCCTTGTTTTCTCGCCATTGATAATTTTCAGCATTTTTCTTCCTGTAAAATGCTCTTTGCGGAGCAGTTTTTCTTTTACACCAACAAAATTTGCTGTACATATTCCCAGAGATACAATAAATAAGAATTATTCTAGGTTTTACATTCAGGTGTGTTTAAGTATATGTTTTAATTTTTCAAACACAAAGTTTACATATCTATATTTTATTTCATAACTGTAAAATTTTTGGTGCCTAAATCAAAGGAGACACAGAAAAACCTAGCACAATTTCAAAAATTGGATATATTATGAGCCTAGGGTTAAAGTATTATACCAAAGTTGTACATTTTTTGTCACAAGGGACCTTTTTAGTGATGTGATAAAAATATAAATAAATTTGACCATAACTTCCAAACAGTTTGAACAAAACAGATAGAATTTGCAGTGTAGCTTATTTGCATTATATTACGTCTGTGGCATAAAAAGCTAGTGAAACTAGTTTAAAATTTCAAACTTTCAGTCATACATGTTCTTAAGAGGAGATTAGATGCCCTATAATCCCATTTTAAGGTAATACATATATGAAGTTTGGTAAATCCACATGTATATATGTTATACACAATAATAGTGTATAAAATACACTAACATATATAAAATTCCAGTTTGTATGGTTAGTCAAATAATACATTTTATTTTCTCTAGCTCGCTTGTACAATGTAGAGAGAAGGTATTATATTCGACCCAAATTTCGAATTTTCTATGAAAATGCCCTAAAGACCTCTTTATTCTGGATGAATTCTGCATATCTGGAAAACCGTAAGAGATAGACAAAAGCTTACTATACAAGAGATGTAGATCTCATAAAAACACACCATTTATGTTATATACACTTTTTAGTGGAGTTGTCATTTCTTTTTTTAGATATATCTTGTTATTGGTTTCAGTTTTATAATATTTCTAAATTTTCACATACAGGAATTTGTCAACTCCTGGCAATGACAAAAAGCGGAGTGCATCCGCATGACAACCAGCTTTAAAAGAATTTACTATCGCTTTAGTCTAGTATATCCCGTTATTTCTCCTCTACTTACTTGCAACTAAGTAATAAGACCATTTCTGCTAAGCTTTATCTCCATTAGCATAAAGTGGTTAGAAGAATAAGCTTTTTAACAATAAGCTATTACAGAGATGTAGAGAATGGAACACAGATTTTTTTCTATCTACTTTCTGCCTACTTTATTGTTTGAAATGCAATGTTTCTTTTGCCTAGTATAAATCTCTTCCCTTTTCTCGATTATGTGTCCTTTTCCCTTGTCTTCCTTTCTCCTCTCTTCATTTCTCTCTATTGTTCTCCTCTTCTATCCATTTTCCTGTTCTCTTTTCTTCTCTTCATTGACCTCTTCTCTCCATTATACAGGATGATTCAAAAATAATTTTACAACGGTTGGAGATGAAATTTTACTTTCTCTACACGTACTATACACATAGTGTATAGAAAAGGTATTGCACTCCACCTAAAAATGGATACCGAGCTTTCACCGGAAATATATGTTTTAGGGTGCCCTGTATCCAAAAGAAACACTTTCAGAAAAAGGTCCGTGAGTGTGTGGCGTCCTTGTGTTCGTGTGTCTGTGAACACGATAACTCAAAAACGAAAAATCGCTAAAATACCAAACTTTGTATTTAAGTTTAGTATCTTCCAAGGGTGCGAGACGAAGATTTCAAGAAAATACCTCACCCCCAACTATCCTTTACATGGAATTTTTTGATTTTCTCAAAAATGGCTCTAAAGATTTTGATTAAAATTCTGGATCAATTTTAAGGAATTTGCATAACTGGTAAACTGTAAGAGATAGACAAAACTTAACATAGAAAAAATGTAGAGCACATTAAAACACATAATTTATGTTATATATATATATATATATATATATATATATATATATATTTTTTTTTTTCTTGGAGTTGATCGTTTTTTAGATATTCCTTGTTTTTGGTTTCAGCATACTTTTCTCATATGGGAATTTGTCAACTCCTGTCCTACAAACAAAGGAATTTCAGTCACATAGTAACCAGCTTTTGACTATCACTTTAACATATGGTACTCCCTTATTTCGCTTCTACTTACAAGGAAGCAAGTAATAAGGATACTTCTGCTAATTTTTTTCTCGATTAGCATGAAGTAAATAGAAGCATAAGCTTTTTAACAACAATTTGTTGCAGAGATGTAGAGGAAGTCATGTGAATGGAACATATCAGATTTTTTATTATCTAAACAAGCAAATAGGTTCATATAAACATGTGCTCTAAAACCGTTAGTTTGCGCGTTATCGGTTCATTAATGAAAGGTCAGCGGCTTTCCGGGTCCAATACAACAACTTCCTTTATCTATGCGCTCATGCTTTGTAACCTGCGGAGTTGGCCTTGAGTTGCCATGGGTGCTTGTTTACATTTCAGTTGTGTAATTCATTATCCCAGCTCGTCTAACAGGTCTACAGGGACTTCATTCAGAACATTCTCCCTGAAGATGCGCTGCTGCAAATAAGAAGCATATGGATATGCACTGGCTGTTATATACCATGACAGATGGATAGCAAGAGGAGGACCAGTCCCATGACCTGCGCGTTCCCCCGACCTCAATCCTTTGGATTTTTACTTCCTCTGTACGTATTATGTACATAGTTTATTGCACCCAAAAGTTAAATACGGGATTTTATCGGAAATACATCATTTTGGTCCTCCTGAATCAAAAAAAAAAAAAGCATTTTTGGAAAAAGGTCGGTGTGTGTATGTCTGTGGACAGCATAGTTTAAAAACGAAAAGACACGAACATTTTCAAGAAAATCCCCCAACCCAAACTACTCTTTACATGGAACTTTTTTCGAAAAGTTTGATTTTCTCAAAAATGACTAACGATTTTGATTAAAATATCGTATATGAAAGATATTTACCTGACAAATAAAATGTATATCTTGAATTTTCTGGAAATAGCCTCTGAAGACTACTTTATTCTGGACAAATTTTACGGAATTTTGAATAACTGCTAAATCACAAGAGAAGGACAAACACTTACCACTCAAAAAATGTAGAGCATGTTAAAACACACAATTTATGTTATATATATTTTTTGTGTGCAGTTGATCGTTTTTGATTTCAGCTTTGAAAAACTTATACTTTTCTCAGACGGGCATTTGTCAACTCCTGTCCATACAAACAAAGCAACTTCAGCCACATAGCAACCAGCTTTTGACGATCACCTTAACCTATGGTACTCTCTTATTTTGCTTCTGCTTACAAGGAAGCAAGTAATAAGACCATTTCTGCTAATTTTAGAATGGATTAAATAGAAGCAAAAGCTTTGTAACAATAATTTGTTGCAGAAGTGTAGAGAAATCATTTGAATGGAATACATAAGATTTTTATCTTTTTATCTTTTACCTTAAAAATTAGTTTATGCAGCAGATATCCCGGTTATCTACGCGTTATGGAAGCCTGCGTAACTATACACACCGATAGTATTTGACAGTCTATGCTTCGATAATGCATGTGTCCAGACACAAGAGGACATTTTGAGCTCTTGGTGGTGTTTACCTGAACAACTGCTAACAAGCTAAAATAGAACAATGAGTCACTTTAAACTGTTTTTGATTAGTAACATTTTGAACCTCAATAAATCTAAAACGAAGGGTTTTAGGGCATGTTCTCCTATGGAATTTTTTCTTGTATTGAGTAACAAAACAGTTGCTAATGCACTAGAACCTCATTAATCCGGACCTCATTAGTCCGGACTTCTCTTAATCCGGAGAGCCGATTAATACATGACAACCATCTCGCACTGCCTCCCATCAGTTTCAGACGGTTGAGGATAGCAACAGTGAATATCAGGAACATTTGAAGCATCTGCGCGAGTTAATTATTAAATAAATTAAAGGCAAATGAAAACAACAAAAATCAGCAGGCTTTTTAAACCATTAAGCGTGTCAAATGTTATCAATGACATTGCGTAACGAGATATCCTGTATATTTAAATAACATTTGTATACCTTAAATTTATCGCCTTCCGTGGTGTAATCGTTACCATGCTAACTTCATATAGCCAAGGTCGCGGGTTCAAACCCGGCGGAGGGCGATGGATTTTTTTTCGGGCGTAAACATTTTCAGTATAACTTCCTTCGGAAGGGAAGTAAAGCCGTAGATTTGCGGCACGTAAAAGAACCTCAAGCCTGCTTTGGTGCTTCGTAGGCAGGGGAACGTGGGTTCGAGTCCCGCCTTGGGCATGGGTGTTATATGTTTGTCCAATGTGTATATGTTTGTGTAAAGGAACAGTATAACCAGTAATCATACAGTAAACTTAGGGGGGGGGGAATGTAAACAGGGACACAGCGCCGGAGTCCTGATCAGATTCCGGTACTGTTTAAAAAAAAAAAAAAAAAAAAAAAACCTGATAAAAAAGGCCTCTGAGCAAAATTAAGCGGTATTTCACGCCCAGTATAGAATGGGACGCTGAGAACCACAACAGTTAAAGAGTCCATAAAGAAAATTCTGTTTACATTTATATTTTATCACTTAAATTTAAAATACACTTCTTTTTATTAAACAGGGTGTTTATATATGCATTTTGGCTAATTTCATTGGGTATTTTGTTTAATCCGGACTTTCATTAATTCAAACAAGCTAGAGCCCCAATTAGACCGGATTAACGAGGTTCTACTGTTTTTTTTTTTTTTGTAGCTTAACGTCCTTTGACCTGCTTGGGCATATCAGACGATGGATGAAATTGGTGAACTGTTGGTCAAATGATCTCGGGATCCATGGAGCTTAAATATATTGACACTCGTTTTCTTAGGATAAGTGAAAAACCCCGAAAAAAACCTTATCCGGGTATCTCACCCTAAGCGAGATTCAAAATCACGACCTGTTGAATATGAGACAGACACGCTACCACCTCACTACCCAGGCGGGCTCTACTGTTTTTGTAAAACTATTTTTGAATCACTCTGTATACTTTTCTTTCTTTCTTTCTTTCTTTCTTCTCTGCTCCCCTATGGAAATACCCCAAATAATAACGCTATCTTAACGTCGACGTTCTCAGAAAGAAAGTTGTGTTTAAGAGGAAATGTTTGTCCCGTTATGGGCGAGGAGATAACCTGGAGACGTCAGACCTTGCGTGGGTTGTGAAAGTCGCAGCAGGACATGAAGGAAACTGTGAGCCAAACCTGGATCTTGTCCGGCACGTAAATTACTCACCAATTCCATTTGAACTGAATATGTCCGTTCTATGGACAGGCTTCACTCAGAATGTACATCAACTATGTCGCCCTCATTGTCTCCACCAAAGTATGCTATGTCGTCATCATCATCATCATCATCTTCATTACTTAAGCCTGTTGACCTGTTCTGTTCCCCAAAGAAACTATAGCAGATGATCTTTCCAATGTTTTTTAGGTCTTCCAACATTTCTATGACCTAAATAATTTAACGCCTTTTTACTTTCTCTACACGTACCATGTACATAATGTATCGAGAAGGTATTGCAATACACCAAAAAAATTCGATGCAGAGATTTTACCGGAAATACATGTTTTGGGACCTCCTGAATCCAAAAAATCTAATGTATTCCATTCGCATGACCTTCTCTACAGCTCTGTAACCAATTAATGTTAAAAAGCTTATGCTTGTATTAACTTCATGCTAATCGAGAAAAATTTAATAGAAATAGTCTTATTATTTGCTTCCTTGTAAGTAGAAGCGAATAAGGGAGTACCATAGGTTAAAGTGATAGCCAAAAGCTGGTTGCCAAGTGACTGAAGTTCCTTTGTTTGTATGGACAGGAGTTGACAAATTCCTGTAAGAAAAAAGTAGAAGTTTTTCAATGCTAAAATCAAAAACAAGGAATATCCCAAAAAACGACAAGTTCCACGAAAAAAAAATGTATATAAAATAAATTGTGTGTATTAACATGATCTACATGGTATGTTTTTGTCCATTTTTTACCGTTTAGCAGTTATGCAAAATTCTGAGGTCTTCAGAGGCTATTCCCAGAATATTCAAGATATACATTTTATTTTCAGGTAAATATCTTTAATATACGATATTTTAATCAAAATCGTTAGAGCCTTTTTTGAGAAAATCAAAATTTTCGAAAAAAGTTCCATAAAGGTTAGTTGGGGGTGGCGGGATTTTCTTGAAATCTTCGTGTCACACCCTTGGAAGATACGAAACTTAAATACCAAGCTTGGTATTTTGCCGACTTTTCGTTTTTGAGTTATCGTGTTCACGGACCTTCTTCTGAATGTGCTTTTATTGGATACAGAGCACGTTAAACGTACATTTCGGGTGAAATCTCGGTATCGCATTTTTAGTTGGAGTACAATACCTTCTCTATACACTATGTACATAGTGCGTGTAGAGAAAGTAAAAAAAGCATTTTTAGAAAAAGGTCCACGTGTGTGCGTGTGTGTTTTTGTGTGTCTGTGGTATTTAAGTTTGGTATCTTCCAAGTATGCGATTCGAAGATTTTTAAGAAAATCTCCCCAACCCAAACTACACTTTCCAACGAATATTTTTCGAAAATGTTGATTTTCTCAAAAAATACTCTAACGATTTTGATTAAAAACCTTATGTACAACATATTTTTATGAAAAACGAAATATATATTTACATATATATATTTTTTTTAATATTATGGGAATACCCTCTGAAGACCTCAGCATCTGAGTGACTTTTATGTAACTGATAAAAGCTTACTACACAATTTTTTTTAGATATTCTGGATCATTGGTCCCAATTTTAGGCCATTTAAACTTTTCTCAAACGGGAAGATATATTTTTTTCTCGTTGGTTTACTCCTGGCAAGCAAAGAGATTGGTATTTCAATGTTTTCACATACTTTGTTTACCGATCATCTAGAAGACATCATAACCAAGTAATGTTTATCTCGTTTATAATTAGCTAGATAGAAGGAGTTTTTTTAGCAATAGTTTGATACAGAGATGTAGAGAAAGTCATGTAAATATAACACATCAGATTTTTTGGAAACACGTCTTCATTCATTCTTGTTACGTGTTGAAACAAATTACATTTATTTGGTTTTGTCTTATCATTTAATCTAAAAATATTTAATGCATTCCTGATATCCTTGTTCCTCTTTTGGTCCCTTAATCTTGCAACACTTCTAAGAAACCGCATTTCGGCTGTTTCTATTTTTCACTCCTTCAATTTTGTCAAAGGTCATGTTTCTGATCCAAGTCATCATTACTGCTGCTATTGTTTAATAAACTTTCATTTTTATTTCCTTTGTTGTTTTATTGCTTAAACATCTATTTATTATACCACAAATATGTTGAAATTTAAGTATGTTATTTGTCAATGTATACTTTTAACAACCAAACCAGTATTATTATCGCCTTCCAAGATGTAAAGTTACCATGCTAACTTCATATACCCAAGGTCGCGGGTTCAAACCTGGCGGAGGACGATGGATATTTTCGGGTGTAAAAATTCTTAGCATGGCTTCCTTCGGAAAGGAAGTAAAGCCGTTGGTGCCGTGTCGTAGATTTACAGCACGTAAAAGAACCTCAAGCCTGATAGAGAGGCCTCTGAGCAAAATTAAGCGATCTTTCACGCCAAATTTAGAATGGGACGCAGAGAACCACAGTATTAAAGAGCCTCAATAAATAACACACCTTTTACATGTTTTCCAGTAATAATAATAATAATAATAATAATAATAATATGGATCATGACCGGCTGAGGAAACCGACGCTTGAAAGGGCATAAGGGAGAGGAAAAGAAGAAGAATGTAGTATTCATTAACGCTCTTTAAGAAATTGTCTTATTGAGGTTAAGTTTCAGGTTAAGTTATAGAAAATGTTGGAGATGAATGTAATAGAAAGTTAAAGTAAATTTATTTACTAATATTCATTCTAATGACTCATATTTTAAAAACACAAAATAGGAACCACTGCTATTAACTTTAGGTTATCCTTTTTAAAACTGTGACAAAAGCTTTGACGTGGTGTAATATACTGGACAGCTTAATTGTGCTCATAACACGAGATCAAAGGCTTTATCACACTCTGTGACACAGAAATGTGATAGTGTAATACAGGCCTAAGGAATATTCCACTGTCAGAAAACGGTCATCGTAATATCAAGAGCATCGTTGCCGAAAATAAATGGGTGTCATTAGAGCGACCCTAACAAGAAGACGGTCACGAGCTAAGCACCAGGGCATGACCGTGCCATAATTCACTGCCATCACTGCAGTTGTTACTAGCGAATACAGAAACAGCAGTCTGTAACATGCCCTACATTTTGTGTCGAAAACATCGATGTGTAACTCAGAATTGCTGATATTACGAGCATTATACAATTAGTACCACAGACCTGTGTAAGCCAAAATATTAAGAACAAATCTGATGGTCTCCATTCACACGACTTTCTCTGGATCTTCTATCCACATGCTAATCGAGATAAACATTAACAGAAATGCTCTTATTACTTAGTTCCTTATAAGTAGAATGAAATAAGAGAATACACTATGTTAAATCGACAGTCAAATGTTTTATAATGTGGTTGCTATGGGATTGAAATCTGTTTCTTTGCGTGGTCAGGAGTTGTCAAGTTCCCATATGAGAAAAGATTTAAGTATTTTAAAATTGAAATCAATAACAAGGAATATCTCGAAAACGGCCAACATAGATTGTGTTTTATCGTGATCTACATTTTTTTGTATAGTAAGTTTTTGTCTACCTATCTCTTACGGTTTACCAGTTATGCAAAATTCAATAAAAATTATTCAGAATACAGAGTTCTTTAGAGGTTATTCCAAAAAAATTCAAGATATACATTTTATTTCGCACTTAAATATCATAAATATAAAAGATTTTGATCAAAATCATTACAGCCATTTTTAAGAAAATCAAATATTCGAATTTTTTTCATCTAAAGGGTAGTTGGGGGGGATTTCTTGAAAATATTCGTGTCGCATCCTTGGATGATGCCAAACTTAAAATACCAAGCCTTTTCGTCCACACACACGCACGCGCGGACCTTTTTCTAAAAAATTTTTTTTCGATACAGGGGACCCTAAAACATATATTTCCGGTGAAATCTCGGTATCGAATTTTTGGGAGGTGTGCAATACCTTCTCTATAGACTATGTACATAGTACGTTAGAGAAAGTAAAAATTCCTCTTTTTGTATTATTCACGGGGTATCAAAATTCAGATAATTCGGTGAAATTCAGTATCGAATTTTTGGGTGGATTACAACAGCTTGTGCATCTGCTATGTAGATTATACTATGTGCTAGAGAAAGCAAAAAAAAAAAAACTAAATAAATAAAAATTAAGAATCTCATGTTCCATTCACATGACTTTCTCTATCTATTCTGTACCCAACTATTCTCACAAAAGCTTATACTTCTATTTACTCCTTGCTAATCGAGATAAACATTAGCCGAAATGCTTTTATAATTTAGTTGTTTACTTTCTTTACACGTACTATGTACATAGTGTGTAAAGAAGGTATTGCATTCCACCCAAAAATTCGATTCATATATATCACCGGAAATACACTTTTAGGGTCCTCTGTATAAAAATTAGAGAAAGGTGTGTGTGTTTGGTGTGTGTATCTGTGTGCTCGTATGCAAGTGTCGGTGTATCCGTGCGACTATGAACTCGAAAACTCAAAAACGATGAATTCGTAATATACCAAACTTGGTATTTAAATTTAGTATCTTCCAAGGACGTGACACGAAGATTTTGAGAAAAATTCTCCCACCCCAAACTACTCTTTATAAGGAACACTTTTTGAAAACTTTGGTTTTCTCAGAAATGACTAACGATTTTGACTAAAATACTGCATAATAAAGATATTTACATGACAAATAAAATGTTTATCTTGAATTTTCTAGGAATTTTCTCTGATGACCTCTTTATTCTGGATGCATTTTGCTGGATTTTGCATAACCAGTAAACCGTAGGAATTAGACAAGAACTCACTGCACAAAAAATATAGATCTCATTAAAACATATAATTTATATCATATATATTTTTACTTTCTCTAGCCCCATATGTACAATGTACATAGGGATAGAGAAGGTATTTTAATGCACCCAAAATTCGATACCGAGATTTCACCGCAAATGCATGTTTTGGGGTCCCTGAGTCCGAAAAAAAGCATTTTTAAAAAACGGTCCGTGTCTGTGGACAGCATAGCCCCAAAACAAAAAGGCCGTTAAATAGCAAACTTGGTATTTAGGTTTAATATCTTCAAAGGATGCGACACGAATATTTTCAAAAAAATCCCCGCATAAAAGAACTACCCTTTACATGAAGTGTCTGATTTTCTTTTGTTCTACTCCTGGCCAAGCAAAGAAGTGATTTGCAATGACAATCACATAACGATAGCGTTTAAAACATTTGACAATCACTTTAGCATAGTGCATTCCCTTATTCCCTTCTTCTTATAAGGAACTAGTAATAACATTCTGCTAACATTTATCTTGATTAGCACTGTGTACACAGAAGAATAATTTTTTGTAGGAGTTTTGTAGAGCAGCTAGAGAAAGTCATGTGAGTGTAACACATCAGATTTTTTTCGTAGAATTGACCATTTTTTTCTTAGATATTCCTTTTTATAGGTTTCAGTTTTAAAATAGTTAAAGCTTTTCACATACGGGAGTTTGTCAACTCCTGGCAGTGCAAAGAAATGGATTTCATCCACTTGGCAAATAGGTTTTAGTATATTTGACTACCGTCTTAACCTAGTGCATCCCATTATTTCCCTTCTGCTTCCAAGAAAGCACTTTTACTAAAGTTTATCTCGATTAGCATGATGTAGAGAGAAGCGTATGTTTATAACAATAATTTATTATAGATATGTAGAGAAAGTCATGTGAATGGAACACATCAGGTTTTATATATATAGAAACGAATTAAGGGACACTAGACTGAACTGATAGCTATTTCATAAGCAGTCGCTATGTGATTGAAATGCAGTTGTCTTTATATGGCCAGGAGTAAAATAAGTGCATGGTAAACTCGCGCTTTAGATAGCTTTAAGTATTTTAAAATTGAAACCAAAACAAGGAATATCTCGAATCGGTTAACTACAAAAAATGCATATGACAAAAATTGGGTGTTTTAACGAGAACTATATTTGTTTGTTTGTTTAGTAAGTTTTGTATCTCTTAGGGTTTTCCAGTTACGCAAAATTAATCCAGAAAGAAGAGGTCTTCAGAGACTCTTCCCAAAAATCCAGAAAACACGTTTTATTTGTCATGTAAATATCTTTAAGATGCGTATTTTAATCAAAACTGTTAGTGCCATTTTTGAGGAAATCTAAATCTTCCATTTTCCCCATTTAGAGAGTACTTTGAGGTGGAAAATCCCTCAAGTGTATTCCTTACATCCCATGGAAAACTTTTAGAAAATTTTTATTTCTCAAAAATAATGTGTCGAATTTGATTAAAATTCCATAAAATAAACCATCTTCATAACAAAGAAAATGTGAATAATTTGTTTTTTCTGGGAATAGTCTCTGAAGTTCTCTTCATTATGGATGAGTTTTGCAGAGCAGTTAAACCATACAGCTATAATAACTCCATGATACGACAGTTCATGGGAAACCTTGGCCTACCGCCCTGCCGCTGCGGTCCACTACAGACGTCATGGATGGGGTGCAGTATTGGAGGGTGAGACGTGGTCAGCGCCTCGAACCCCCAGCCGGTTAATGCGGTCCTCATGACCTGAAGCCGCTACTTCTCCATCAAGTAGCTCCCAGGGACCTTTTGAGGCTGAGTGCACTCCGGGCCAGGTCTCCCAGCGGGGGGAAAATCCCCACGCCGGCACTGGGTATCGAACCCAGGTCTCCTGCTTAACTATAACAGTTACTGCACAACAATTGTAGATAAAGCACATTATTTATGTCAAATAGGTATTGATATCGATATGATAAGTAAACATATTTGGCATGAAGTAGACTTTTCCTTTTTTAAATTTAGAGTTAACACTTTTCTTTAAAGTATTGTTAAGTAATTCAAAGTTAGTACTGGAATTTAACCTTATCATTATGAATTTAAGACATAAGTTTACTATTTTCTTTTGGTGGAGTTTTCCGAGATATTCCTTGTTATTGCTTTCAACTTTAAAATAACTTTACGTAATTATCTCACTTTTGCTGCTCCTGATCAGACAACGGGATTTGAATTTAAACGCTCAAACATAGCAACTCCTCTTAGAATATTAGACCCACTTTAAACTTGAGTACACCCCAATTCCGTTATATCTATAAGAAAATAAGCGTAAAAGCAATTATGCGAAAGTTTATCTGGTTTAACATGAAGTGAATACAAGCATGCGATTTTTGTATTTACTTTTTCTAGCTTGTAAAATGTACATAGTAGATAGAGAAGGTATTCCATTCAGAAATTCTCTACCGAGATTTCATCGGCAATACATATTTTGAGTACCCCTGACGCAAAATTCATTTTTACAAAAGATCCGTGTATATGTGTCTGTCCGTTCGCCCACCTGTACGTCTGTCTCTGAATATCATAGCCCAAAAACGAAAAATTAAACCCGCTACCTCCTAAAGACTAGACACTAAAATGTTAAACAAATCAGTTTTTACAGATTTTTCGAAATTTTCGATTTTTTCAAAAATTACTTTTGATACATTTTGATTGAAATACCATACATTATAGACATTTACATCATTAATAAAATGCATAGCTTACATTTTCTGGGAATAGTCCTGGATAGTTTTGGATAGCTGGTTGAAAATGCATTTGTTTGTTTTGTTTTCAGTTTAACTAGCTCTAAGATAATTTCCTTCTTATAGTTTTTAACTTTAAAATACAACATTGTCCTCAAATTTGACATCAAATTGGATTTGTAGTTGTTATTTTTTTGTTTGTGTATTTGTTTAAGAACGACACCAAATTTTAACCATTACTTAACGACCAGATCTTAAAAGTTTTGACTTTCTAAGTGTTGTGTATTCTCCTAGCTCTTTGTATCTATAAGGAGATTAATGTAAAAGAAATCTTAGCAAATATTTACCTTGCATTTACGTGAAATAGTAGAATAACTTGTTTTAGGAACAATTTGTGATAAAAGGGTAGAGAAAGTCAGATGGACTTTATTTATGTTTGATAGTTTTATGTGAAGTGCACGTAAAAGTCTGATGTCCAGAGTTCTTTTGTGTCGTACTCAGCTATTTTCCTTTGTTTAATATTTCAGGATTAACATTTTTGTTCTACATTTTAGTCATTTATAACCATAAAACGTAATTACTTTGACTACAACTATAACTTATACACTTTCATAGAAGTGCATTGGGTGTATCTGAGGGTTATACTTGTTCAAGTAAACTATAACGATTAAAAGGATTTCTAATCTACAGCAGAGATATCTATAGTGCATGATGCTCCTGCCATCTCTGTTCCACTATTTCAACTGCTAAAGCGCAGTGGTGCTGCTGGTGTCGATTCCAGTTTCATGAGCTAAGGGAAATGAATCATTTGCGTAACATTACGTCTTGATTGGTATACATCGTTGCACCCCATTTTTACTTTCTCTGCCACGTACAATATACAGTTTTGCAGAGGATGTATTGTATTCCACCCATAAATTCGATATTGAGATTTCACCAAAATTACAAGCTTTGAGGACCAGAATCCTGAAAAAGCATTTATAGAAAAAGCCCTATGTGTTTGTGTGTGTGTGTGTGAGTGTGTGTGTGCGCGCGCGCGCGCGCGGACAGCATAACCTAAAAATCTCGTGTACCATTCACTTTCTCTACATCTCTGCAACAAATTATTCTTAAAAAGCTTATAATTCTATTTACTTCATGCTCATCATAAAAAATTAGCAGAAATAGTCTTATTACTTGCTTCCTTGTAAGTAGAAGCGAAATAAGGAAGTACCATAGGTTAAATTGACAGTCAAAAGCTGGTTGCTATGTGACTGAAGTTTCTTTGTATGGACAGGAGTTCACAAAGTCCAGTATGAGAAAAGTATGTTTTTACAGCTGAAACCAAAAACAAGGAATATCTCAAAAACAATCAACTCCACGAAAACAATGTATATAACATAAATTGTGTGTTTTAAAGTGCTCTACATTTGTTGTGTAGTAAATTATTTTCACTCCTTTTTTGAACTAAATACATTATGAACTGGATAAAACTTTAAATAAATATTTTAACTGAATTAATTGAAAGTGCAAAAATTGTGGAACTGACAGACATTAAAAGTGAAGGTGGACTGCCTATATGGTCATCTTGTTACCAATAACCAAGACAGGAGATTAAACATACGAACGTCATGTGCGACAAGATTTCAAATAAATGAACATCACCTTCGATAAGATTTTTCGATAATATCGCTCCAGTCAGATGACTGCGATTGGTTGAAATTGCCTAATCTCGGTCATTCCATTGGCACTTTAATAGTGGAGCTGAATTGTCAGAAAAGTTGGTGTACTCATATCAACACAGTTGCTAGTAAAATAAGCAAAGGACCCTTTTTATTAAGAATTTAAAAAAATATATTTATCTTTGAATGTCAAAACCACATATTATGGGTGTATAAATAGCCACATAAACTATGGTATTTTATTCTTTGGCAACAATGTTTCTGCCAATAAAGTTTTTGTGCTTCAAAAGAAAGGCATTAGACTTATGAGTGGTGTATCCCCGAGAACACATCTCAAACCTCTTTATTTATTAAATTGGGTATGTTTACTACTTGTTAAGATGGTAAATTCATATAGTACATTGTATTCCTCTGCTCATAATCATTCCACAAGAAATACTGCAAACATCTATATTGCAAATTTCAAAACTTTTTTGAAACTGTATCCTTAAACCCCACTTTAAGTCTTCCTAACAATGTAAAAACCTTCTCATTAGTATTCAAAAGAAAAATTAAGGCTGTTCTGATCTCCAATCCATTGTACAGTGTTTCTGAGTTTTATAGTTGTAAGAGTAGTATGTTTTTGTGACTTGTTTTGTTATCTATACACTTGTTGACGTGTATACAAACTTTGTATTGTTCCGGCAAATAAAAAAAAATCACAGATCCAGGCGTGTTACTTTCTCTATACGTGCTATGTACATAGTGTAAAGAGAAGGTATTGTAATGCACCTAAAAATTCGATACCGAGATTTCACCGGAAATACATGTTTTGAGATCTCCTGAATCCAAAAAAAAAACATTTTTAGAAAAATGTCCGTGTGTGTGTGTGTGCCTATGGGCAGCATAGCTCAAAAACGAAAAGTCCGTTAAAAACCAAACTTGGTATTTAGGTTTGGTATCTTCCAAAGATGCGACAGGAAGATTTTCAAGAAAATTCCCCCACTCTCAACTACCCTTTACATGGAACTTTTTTCGAAAATTTGGATTTTTTAAAAAATGGCTCTAAATATTTTGATTAAAATATCTTATACTAAAGATATTTACCTGACAAATAAAATGTATATCTTGAATTTTCTGAGAATAGCCTCTGAAGACTACTTTATTCTGGATAAATTTTGTATAACTACTAAACCGTAAGAGATAGGCAAACACTTAAAACACAAAAAATGTAGAGCACGTTAAAACACACAGTTTATGTTACATACATTTGTTTCGTAGAGTTCATCGTTTTTGAGATATTCCTTATTTTTGGTTTGAAAAACATACTTTCCTCATACAGGAATTTGCCAACTCGTGTCCATACAAACAAACGAACTTCAGTAACATAGCAACCAGCTTTTGGCTTTCACTTTAATCTATGGTACTACCTTATTCCGCTCCTACTTATTATAAAGCAAGAAATAAGACTATTTCTGCTAAATTTTTTTGATTAGCATGAAAAAATAAAAGGATAAGCTTATTAACAATAATTTATTACAGAGATATAGAGAAAGTCATGTGAATGGAACACATCAGATTTTTTTAATGTCTTTCAGTGTATCATAGAGCATAGATCACGTGGGTTCGCTGTGGCGCGGATCAATCTTAGACCGAATAGATCATAGGTTTAGATCATGATATTGCTTGCAGCACCTCAAGTTTTCCAGAAACGACTAGTCTGGAGGCCTGCAGGAAGAAAAGCCGACAGGGGTGTTTACGTGTAATAAAGGTTATGAAAGACAAGTGGGTTCCAGGAAACATAAAGAAAGTTTAAACTAGTGGTATACGAGTAGTAAGAATAAACCACGTACGTTGTCATAAAATCTTATTAAACGCCGGAAGTTTACTCCCTTAACACTACCACACAGGGAGACATTTAACGCTTACATACTGCCAGCTAAAGAAGAAAGTTTTTATGGCTGTGTATATGGTCATAAAACTTGATAAACCAGAGCTTTAAATGATTGTTTGTGGAGATCAGTGATCTTGTTGCATCGAAAGAAAAACATCTGATGCCTTGCATTCACATGATTTTCTCTAAATGGTTTAAAGAAAAACAATGTGTTTTCTTACAAAATATTATTGTTCTATACACTGCGTCTAATTGAGATAAATATAGTGCAAATGTTCTCATTACATATTTATTTATACCTAAGTAGGAGGGAAATAAAGGAATGCACTAGGCTGAAGTGATAGTCAAATAGTTTAAAAGCTGTCACTATCCCATAACATTAAAATTTGCTTAGCGGGAAGTAAAATAAAAAATCTGATGTGTTACACTCACATGACTTTCTCTAGCTGTTCTTTAAACTTCATACATAAGATTCTTCTTCTTTCTGCACCTTGCTAATCGTGGTACTCATTAGCACAATTTTCTTATTATTTAGTTCCGTGTAAGTAGGAAGAAAATAAGGGAATACACCAGACTAAACCGTTTGTCAAATGTTTTAAAAGCTGTCGTTATGCGATTGTCATTACAAATCGCATCTTTTTTTGGCCAGGAGTAGAACAAAAGAAAAACTGACACTCCTGTCTCAGAAAAGTATAAGTACTTCACAACTGAAACTAATAACAATGAATACCTCGAAAACGGTAAGCTCCACGAGAAAAATGTATATAAGATAAATTGTGTATTTTAACAAGACCTAAATTTTTTGTATAGTAATTTTTTTTCTATCTCTTACGGTTTACTAGTTTTGCTAAATTAGGCAAAATTCATCCAGAATAAACAGGTCTTCAAAAGCTATTCCCAGAAAATTCAAGATATATGTTTTATTTGCTTGGTAAATATCTTTAAAATATATTTTAATCAAAATCGTTAGAGCCATTTTAAGAAAATCAAAATGTTCTAAAAAAGTTCCATGTAAAGGGTAGTTTGGGTTGGGGGGATTTTTCTCAAAATCTTCGTGTCGCGTCCCTGGAAGATACTAAAATTAAATACCAAGTTTGGTACTTTAGCTACTTTTCGTTTTTGAGTTATCGTGATACACGGACACACGGACATACACACACGGACCTTATTCTGAAAATGCTTTTTTTTTATATAGGGAGTCCTAAAACATGTATTTCTCGGTATAGAATTTTTGGGTGGAATACAATACTTCTCTATCCCTATGTACATTGTCCATATGGGTCTAGAGAAAGTAAAAATGAACGACGACTTCCGTTTAAGAAACGTGTGTTTTAAAATTGAAACCAATAAAAGCAACATATTGGAAACGATAACTCCACAGAATGTCTCTTACATTTACGAGATCTACATGTTTTGTGTGGTAGTTTTGACGAATTCTTACAGTGTACGTTATGCAAACATAATCCAGAATTAAGAGGCCTCAAGAGGTTATTCCCATTTTTTGTGATAAAAATGTCATAAACATAAGGTATTTTAATAAAAATTAGAGCGATTTTTGTGTAAAAAAATATCTATATGAGAAATGTTCCATTAAAAAGGTAGTTTCGAGTGGGGGATTTTCTTGAAAGTCGTGAGTCGCATCCTTGAAAGATCCTAAGCAAATACCAAGTTAGGTACTCAACGGACTTTTGTTTTTTAATTATGATGTTCACAGACACACGGATATCGAAGTTTTGGATGGAATACAGTACCTTCTCTATCTATGATGTGCATTATATACACATGGTAGAGAAAGTAAAAATCTAATATGTTGTAATTGAATGACAATCTCCAATAAATTATTGCTACAAATGTTTTTTTCTTCAACCTAATTCATGTTAATCAATTAGCAGTAATTTTTATGTCATTTCCGTGTAGGTACAAGCGGATTAGGGGAAAACAGTAGGCTTTTAGCAATAATCAATTTTTAAGAGTGATAACTTTGAAATTTCGATTTCTATGTATGTACATTTTATTTTTCATGAAAATGTCTTATATATGTGGTATATTAATCGAAATCGTTAGAGGAATTTTTGAGAAAAATACAATTTTAAAAAAATGTTGCTATAAAGGGTAGTTTGGAGTGGGGAATTTTCTTTAAAAATCTTCTTGTATTCTTGAGAATGCTGAACTTAAATACGAAGAGTGGTATTTAACAGACGTTTCTGTTTTTGAGTTATTCTGTTCACATACTCCAAGTGACACGCACAGACCTTCTAAAAATGTGTATTACATTCACATATTTTTCTCTGCGCTCTTTGTAATTGATAGTCATATAGACTATACCTAGATCGCTTATTTTTGGTCTAATTCATTTTAGCCGAGATAGAATTTTGTAGAAATAGCTTAATACACGTTTCGTTGTGAGTACAAATGGAATAGGGATAGTTAAAATACTTAAGAACTGGATTGTGTTGTACTCTTACGGGCAATCGCGAAAATGACAGAGAATTCCACAAGTTAATCCTTCAATAACGTATATCTCGGAAATGGCTTATGTCACAAAAAAACAACTATTTGAAATAATTTGTTTTGGCTTACACATGTCGTTTTAAGTACAAAGATAATAGCGATGGCCAAAAGTTTTAAAATCTGTGGTCTTTGAAATTCCATATTTTTTTCCATGACATCCTGAGGAATAACTGATTAGAAAATTGTGCTTTATGGACTTCATTTTTTTTAACGTTTTAGTCTATTTCTTATGATTATCCTTCATAAAAACCAAGCAAATTCTTTCCAAGTGAAAATTAATAGACAAGCTATTCCCTGAAAATGCAAGATACATCTACATTTTATTTTTCACACACATATGGATAACTCACTCTGACCGAGATTTGAACTCGCGATCTTTTGAATTTGAGCAGTATGCCACCACCACACTATAAAAGCTGGTTTTAAAGCCAGTTTTGAAAAGCCAAATACAATTTCAAACAACTCCAAGTAAATGGTAATTTCAGGTGTCACGTCTTTTGAGTATACTGTGACAGTGCCCTCTTATGCAGTGGTTCTCATGTTTGCCTTAGTATGTGAGCATCGAAGTTGGGATGCGTAAACAACACGGCACGATGTAACAGAAACCTTCGGGAACGCGACTCTCGATTTTTCTCCAAGCTTCGGCTTCCAGTATCTTCTACAGGTTTTTAGCAAGTTTATGACGTCAGTTTCTAGCTATAAAGTAAGAAGAATTCCAGTGTATGTAGTGAACTGACTGGATGTTTGCGCACAGTGGCGCGCGATCTATGGATGGCGTGCAGTAAACTATCTACGCGTCGAAACGTCGAGTTAATTATTTCCAGTGAATCAAAGACTATTTGTAAACAAGTTTTGTTCCAATAAAGATATTTCTTACAATACTGAGTACCTACCCGTTTTTGTGTACACACACACACACATTACTCAGACATATAAATACAAATACACAAACACATACACAGACGTATTTATTTAAAAAACACCTGTTTAGAAGAGAGCTTAAAACGTGTAATTCCCTTGAAATGTCGATATCGAAATTTTAAGTGAATGTAACATTTTCTCTTTATAATAGGTAAACGGTAGTTAATAAAACTGTTGACCGTTGCCTCTATGCGAAAAATGTCCTAACATATAATGGATGTATGTGTGCTAACTGTTGGCGAAATAACCTCATTCATAAGGTCAGTAAACGGAAGAAATGTTGACATATTGCTGTAGATGAAACGTGTTGGAATGTGATAGCGTACCTTCGTGTTGCTAATTCTCATAGTTGTCCTTCATTTTCATAGCAAGAAAGCTGATTGAAAGCATAGACCCCATTTTAGAACAGTTGGTAAGTTATGTTTCCCTGAAGGTTGAGCACCAAACGTTAAACTCAGGTTAGAATTTCACCAATTAGAAGCGTATTCATTGACAGTGGTAATTGTTGTTCTTACCGTAGGTTTTTAAACCAGGGGTAAACCATCGAATAGCCTCCAGATGTTTATTCACTGTAGTTATAATCCTCAAATTCCAAAAAAATTTTACTTTCTCTATACGTACTATGTACATAGTGTATAGAGAAGTTATTGCTCTCCACCCAAAAATTAGAAACCGAGATTTCATCGGAAATATGTTTTAGGGTCCCCTGTATCCAAAAAAAGAAAAAAAAATGTTCAGAGAAAGGTCCATGTGTGTATCCGTGTGTCTATAAACACGACTCAAAAACGAAAAGTAGGTAAAACACCAAACTTCGTATTTAAGTTTAGTATCTTCAGGGATGCGACACGAAGATTTTGAGAAAAATTCCCCCACACCCAACTACCCTTTAATTAGAACTTTTTTCGAACATTTTTATTTTCTCAAAAATGGCTGATTTTGATTAAAAGTTCGTATATTAAAGATCTTTACCTGACAAATAAAATGCATATCTTGAATTTTCTGGGAATAGCCTCTGAAGGGTAGTTTATTCTGGATGAATTTTACTGAACTTTGAATAACTGCTAAACCGTAAGAGATGGACCAAATCTTACTGAAAAAAAGTAGAGCATGTTAAAACACACAATTTATATTATATACATTTTTTCGTGGAGTTATTCGTTTTTGAGACATTCCTTATTTTTGGTTTCTGCTATGAAAACTTATACTTTTCTCATACAGGAATTTGTCAACTGCTGTCCATACAAACAAAGGAACTTCAGTGGCAGAGCAACCAGCTTTTGATTATCACTTTAACCTAGGGTGCTCCCTTATTTCGCTTCTACTCACAAGGAAGCAAGTAATATGGCTATTTCTGCTAATTTTTTACTGATTAACATGAAGCAAACAGAAGTATAAGCTTTTAAAGAATAATTTGTTGCAGAGATGTAGAGAAAGTCATGTGAATGGTACATATCAGATTTTTTTATGTTATAAGCTTTTGTATATCTCCTACGGTTTACCAGTTATACAAAAGCCATCCAGAATGAAAAGGTCTTCAGAAGCCATTCCCTGAAAATTCAAGATATACATTTCGTTTTTCACGAAAATATCTTACACATACGACGTTTTAATGAAAATCGTCAGAACCATTTCTGAGAAAATCAACATTTTTGAAAAATTCTATGCAAATGTAGTTTGAGGTTGGGGAGGGGGGTTCTTGAAAATGTTTGTGTCGCATTCTTGAAAGACAATGAACTTAAATATGAAGTTTAGTATTTAACCGACTGTTCGTTTTTGAGCTAAGCTGACCACATATACACTCATGGTCATGTTTCTAACTTTTTTTTAATGCAGGGGGTCTTTCATTAGATGGAATACAATACCTTCTCTATCCACTATTTACATTGTTCATATGGGCTAGAGAAAGTAAAAATTAAGACTCTAAAATCAGTGTGTTTCACCGAATCAAGATGTGGACGTTGTTACCCAGATTCTACTCGTATGTGACGTAGTTTTTATTCTATATGTGGATCCCAGACACGTGCCAATGCGCTGCGTTTTGTTTTATAACTCAGCTAGTTCGCGGTAAATTAGATAACCTATTCATGTAATGGCTGAGGACCTCAAAAAGGAGCCTTTCTTTGGTTGACAATATTTCAAAAGACAATATTCTTTCCCTCGGCCTCGCTTCCCAGTAAAACCAGAGCGAATAGTATGTACAGTATTTTTACTTACTCTACACGTACTATGTACATGGTGTATAGAGAAGGTTTTGCACTACACCCAAAAATTCGATACCGAGATTTCACCGGAAATATATGTTTTAGGGTCCCCAGTATCCAAAAAAAACAAGCATTTTCACAAAAAGGTCCGTGTGTGTGTGTCCGTATGTCTCATGTGTCAGTGTATCCGTGTGTCTGTGAACACGATAACTCAACAAACGAAAAGTCGATAAATGACTAAACTTGGTATTTAAGTTTAGTATCTTCCAGAGATGTGCCACAAAGCTTTTGAGAAAAATCCCCCCACCCCAAACTACCATTTACATGGAACTTTTTTCGAACATTTTGATTTTCTCAAAAATGACTAACGATTTTGATTAAAATATGATATACTAAAGATATTTTCCTGACAGATAAAATGTATATCTTGAATTTTCTGTGAATATCATCTGAAGACTACTTTATTCTGGACGAATTTTACGGAATTTTATATAACTGTTAAACCGTTAGAGATAGAAAAAAACTTACCACATAAAAATGTATAACACTTTAAAACACACAATTTATGTTATCTACATTTTTTTCATTGAGGTAGTCGTTTTTGTGATATTCCGTGTTTTTGGTTTCAGCTTTTAAAAATTATACTTTTCTCACACAGGAATTTGCGAGCTCCTGTCCATACAAACAAAGAAACTTCAGTCACATAGCAACCAGCTTTTGACTATCACTTTAACCTATGGTACTCCCTTATTTCGCTTCTACTTACAAGGAAGCAAGTAGTAAGACTATTAGACTATTTGTGCTATTTTTTTTTATTAGCATTAAGTAAATAGAACAATAAGCTTTTTAACAATACTTTGTTGCAGAGCTGTAGAGAAAGTCATATCTCAAAAACGATCAACTCCACGAAAAAATGTACATAGTATAAAATGTGTGTTTTAAGGTGCTCTATATTTTTTGTGTGGTAAGTTTTTGTCTATCTCTTACGGTTTAGCAGTTATGAAAAATTTCGTAATATCCATCCGGAATAAAGTGGTCTTCAGAGGCTATTCACAGAAAATTCAAGATATACATTTTATTTGTCAGGTTAATATCTTCAATATACGGTATTTTAATCTAAACCGTTAGAGCCATTTTTGAGAAAATCAAAAATTTCAAAAAAGTTCCATGTAAAGGCTAGTTTGGGGTGGGGGG
Organism: Hymenopus coronatus; assembly: GCA_030762935.1. NCBI lineage: Eukaryota > Metazoa > Arthropoda > Insecta > Mantodea > Hymenopodidae > Hymenopus > Hymenopus coronatus. The sequence goes on along the minus strand of CM060892.1, from coordinate 43,138,906 downwards.
GGGGGTTTATCTCAAAATCTTCGTGTCGCATCCCTGAAGATACTTAACTTAAATACCAAGTTTGGTATTTTTAGCGACTTTTGGTTTTTGAGTTATCGTGTTCACGGTCACACGGACCTTTTATTGAAAATGCTTTCTTTGGATACAGGGGACTCTAAAACATATATTTCCGGTGAAATCTCAGTATCGAATTTTTGCGTGGTGTGCAATACCTTCTCTATACACTATGTACATAGTACGTGTAGAGAAAGTAATACATGGTTTAAAATATTACCTTTTCTAATGGATAATGCCCAGTGGTAGATGGGAGCGGTCCCGTTTAAGGGCCATATACTTTTTGGTGTGAAACTAAGGTTAGGGAACACACATAAAAATACAAACATTTTTACAAACAGTAACCACTTTACTATCATTTTCTGATTCATCATTTTTACAAAAGTCTCTCATTTTATGTATAAAAATAAATCTCAGTGGGGCAGAGATTTCTGAAGATCATATTGTTAATATCTAAGCATTTTATGACACAAAAAAAAAAAGAAGAAACAATTCGTCTGCATTTCAGCGGAATAATGTTTATTTTAGCTCACAGATTTTTAAAAACATCTCTTTGAGTTTATGTTTTCTGTAATAAATATATTTTGGTTAATCATTCATTTCTATATACACAGATAACATAAAATGCAAAGATAGCAGGTAAATTAGGTGTTTTAAATATTTCAACAAGTAATATTCAACACGTGAATATGATTTCATTAAACGGTGTTATTTCAAAATTAAGAAACACTTCCTAGTACTAAGATTTGTTTTTGATGTGCAATAATTGTATGCTAAGGATACAACTTTGGGGATTTAGAAGAAAGGTTTCAGTAACTTTGAACAACTTCATGATGACATTGCAAAAATATAGACATATATGTTACATTAAATGCATAGTCAGTTCTCCATTAATACAGCTCGTGGGATAGATGAATGCAGTTGACAGATATCATCTCTGGAATGTTAATATTTCCTGGAAATAGAAACTAATATTATATTTGAAAGCTAATCAATAAGTTTCTTTTTATGTGTTTGTTTAGCTATTTTATTTTACATTACTTTAACTTCTAGGTCATATTGCTACAGATCTGTTTTGTACGATATGTCATAGACGGCATATGGACTATCCTCGTATCATACTACTTTCGTTCCTTGCCAAGCAGATGGCGTTACGGTGCTATAGTCTGCTTTTACCATCTTTAATCAATATGGCGCGTACAGCCATACGTTATAGCTTTAGTAGCTGCCTCCATCATCCGTAGTCAGAAGACAGAGTTCAGCCAGTCCGTGAGGCTGCCATTTTAATCAGCTGATTCAACTATCTGTGGATAGATGGCGGAGCATTCAATATTAGCGTCTATTTTTAGTTTTATTATTGTTTTAGACAGAAGGTGGAAATTTGGATCGTGGTATTAAATATTTAATTTGGTATTTAACTTGGCGACTGAAGAAAACCACAAAAACGGGATTTGAACCCGGGATTTTCCGAATGCACACCAAGAATGTTACTGCCTTTTACATCCCGTTTGGTTCTTTTTTATATTGACTTGTTTGCAGCTAATGTTTAATTTATCAACATAGTTTTGAGGTTATCTGTGATTAGTATTTGTCTTGTTATCAAGGAGAACTGACGCGCATGTACAGCTTTAAATTTAGAATTTCAAATTAAGTTCAGATTTCTTTATTGGTTTTCTCTGAAGGAGCAGCAGTCTCTTTGAAAGTGCCCCTTCATCTTAAAGAATCCTTCGTGCCTTCTCCTATATGAACGGTTGTCTATATTTCCAGCTGGCGCTAATAATCCACCAGATAAAACGAAAGAGCTTCTTTGGAAGTCAAACATTTGATGTGGAATACTCAACCGATTTAGCAAAGCTGAAATCAATAAAACTGCTAAGTTTTTTTATATTAAAATTATGTTTTATTTACATTTTAATAAGAGCACTGTGTTTTTAGGCCTCGTGCGTGGTTCACGTTTTTGATAAATTTAAGTTAGAATAACTTATAAATAGAACTTGACGTCTTCAGCAGTGTTTATAAAATGATTATTACAGTATAGTTCATATGGTTCAATTTTGATCATTGGCCTTCCTATCCCCCAAAATTGGAACTTTACTTCTAAAGGAGCACTTTTACTCAACCATTTTCAGAACAATATGTTCAAATTTTACTCAATTTTTAAAATGTTCTGGAATACTAGCACTTACTACTTTTTTTAGGTAATATAAGGCTTCACAGCTCTAATAAAACGTAGTAAGCAAGTTCATCTATATTTACTTACATAATGATAAATTATACTTCCAAATTAGTCATTAAAATTAAACAATAAATTTATTTCCTTTATTAGATATAAATTAAAACACTTGCGAAGAATTTGTTGCACCAATTTCCCCATTGTTCTCAATTTTTCCAAATTCCTTCTGAGCAATTTAAAAAATGTAGTTAACATAATGTGCCAGAGTTGAACAATATTGGCTATAAACTACATCGTATGGAATATTTTTAACGCAGAAAAATCAAAATCAGTGGAAGACATTACAAGTAAATACAGGTCTTAACCCCTATGCTCGTGGTCATTAAAATGGTCAGGTGGTGAAGCTTTGAAAGACTGACAGGAAAAGCCATGATATGTAATTGAAGCTAAAGTTGCAAAGTTTGATTACATTTCAATTGTGGCTACCCTTAAAAATAATGTAATCCTAATATAGAATACATTCAACGGATAACTCGGCATTTTGTTGCAGTATTTTCGTTAAAGTAAGTCAAGAATTCATTCTCTGAAACTTCTATAGCACATTTTACAAACAAAAACATATCAAAGCTAATAGAAACGGAAATTTATTGTAAAAATCCACCTTTAACTTCACAATTTTCTGTCATATTTAATAGCCACGTAAATAGTGAAAATAAGTATTAAATGGATTGTGCTCTTTATATAGGATATGATGTTATGTAATCTTTTACCATTCAGAACACATATGTTAAACGGCATACTTAGTGAAGAAAGTCACTTCGCTCCTGTTGCCTGGAGCAGCACAATTTTTGATACCCACGCACGAGGCCAACTCATAAGTCGGTGTAAAACCGATGTCCCTGTGTACAATAGACACTCAAATCTTATGAAGAGTATGTTAGTGCAACATTTCCCTTATGTTGCAGATGTATGGAGCAACATCAGGGAGAAATTTCCGTTACATCTGACGCCAAGTCAGGAAGAGACAATCCGAGAACATTGTTTATACTTCTGTACAATAGGAAATAAATATTCTTACGCTTTTTCTTTTGTCGGGTTCATATAAATAACAAAAGTTGATCACGACACGCACATAGTCTCACTGTTTCATTCAGCGCTATATGGGCTGTAGTCAGTTGAACAAAATGGCACACGACATTAATTAGAACTGCAGAATCTGGTTGATCCACTCTCGGAACTCTGAGATGCGCGTGTAGACTCCCGGTTGGTTAGGTTCTGCACATCCGATGCCCCAGGAGATGACTCCTGCCAGCAACCATCTCTTGTCCGGTCGTTGTATCACCATAGGACCACCAGAATCACCCTGTGAACATAATCATGTGATACTCAAACATTTTTCATATTTATCTGTTATACCAGGTACATAACGAAGTAATAGAAATTGTAATTAAAAATCTCATGTGTTCTCTACATTTCTGCAACAAATTATTGTTAAAAAGCTTATGCTTCTATTTACTTCATGCTAATTGAGAAAAAATTAGCACAAATAATATTATTACTTGCTTCTTTATAAGTAGAAGCAAAATAAGGGAGCACCATAGGTTAAAGAGATACTCAAAAGCTGGTTGTTAAATGACTGAAGTTCCTCTGTTTGTATGGACAGGAGTTGACAAATTCCTAAATGAGAAAAGAATAAGTTTTTCAAAGCTGAAACCAAAATCAAGGAATATCTCAAAAACGATCAACTCCACGGAAAAATTATATAACATAAATTATGTGTTTTAATGTGCTCTACATTTTTGTTTGGTAAGTTTTTGTCCATCGCTTACGGTTTAGGAATCATGCAAAATTTCGTAAAATGTACCCAAAATAAAGTAGTCTTCAGAGGCTATTCCCAGAAAATGCAAGATATACATTTTATTTGTCAGTCAAATATCTTTAATGTATTTTAATCAAAATCGTTAGAGCCATTTTTGACAAAATCAAAATTTTCGAAAAGTGTTCCATATAAAGGGTAGTTGGGAGTGGGGGATTTTCTTGAAAATGTTTGTGTCGCATCCTTGGAAGATACCAAACTTAAATACCAATACTTCCCGTTTTTGAGCTATGCTGTCCACAGACAGACACACACACACACGCGCGGATATTTTTCCTAAAATGCTTTTTTTGGATTCAGGGGGCCCAAAACATGTATTTCCGGTGAAATCTCGATATTTTATTTTTGGATGCATTACAATACTTTAAACACTATGTACATAGTACGTGTAGAGAAAGGAAAAATCAGGAAATAAGTGAACATCTGAAATACATGAATGAATGACCAGAGAATGTGATACTCAAACGTTTTGCATATGTGTTATAACTGGTACATAACGAAGCAGTAGAAATTATAATTTAAAAATCAGGAAAAGAAGTAAACATTTGAAATACATGAATGAATGCCCAAAGAATGGTGGGACATCTCACACCTCGATCTCACTCGGAAATGAAAGTGAATTATATTGGACACATTTTAACTGCTCCGGTTCTCAACGTCCAATTCTATATTGGACGTGAAAGACCGCTTAACTTTTCTCAGAGGCTCGTCAGGCTTGAGGCTCTTTTACGTGCCGTAAACCTACAACACGGGACCAACGACTTTGCTTCCCTTCCGACCAAAGCCATGCTAAGGATTTTTACGCCCGAAAAAATGCATCGCCCTTCGCCGAGTATGAACCCGCGACCTTGGGAACTGGAGGCTGGCATGTTACCCCTAGACCACGGAGGGCGATCCAAGGAGGAAGATATGAGGTGAATAGCAAGAGGCTGTAAGTTGTTCGCCAGGGAAAATAAACACGAGGGTTATTTTATTTTCAAGGTCGCGAAAAAAAGAGACAGTGAAAATCAGATAAAGATTTGCGCAGATATAATGCGCAGTGTCTATAGTATGACCGTTGATCACGTCACGTTATACATGTAAGTTGTAAGCAAGTCATTGCGAGCAAGTAAAAATGCCTTGAATAATAGCGTCGCCCGCCAAATGTAATGCGAGAACTGACTGAAATTTCTGGAAACGACTCATTCAACACAGAAATTGTGAACTGACGATTTTCTCGAATCGTCTGATCCACTCGCTGAACGAGATGATCATCGGTTGACATTCGCTTCCTTCCCTGACCGCTGCATCATGAACGTCTGTACGCACTGCTTCAAAGTTCCTGTACCATTGCCGAACTTTGCTGTCACTCATGAATGTTTGACGTACATAGTACTCATTCGTCAGCGAATTTCAGCTGCGTTGCATTCCTCCGCATGAAGAAATCCAATTACTGCCCGCTTCAATTCGGCGGGCAATGCTATTGTTCTAGGCAGGTTTATTTGTTCACTGCGCACTTACAACTGACAAGGTATAACGTGACGCCATCAACGGTCATACTAGAGACACTGCACATAGCTTGATCTGATTTTTACTGTAGTTTCAATTTCGCGACCGATCGGACCATGAAAAAAATAGCCATCGTAGATAGAGTTTTATTTATGGACGCTCTTTAACTGCTGAGGTTCTTGGCGTCCCATTCTATATTGGCCATGAATGACGGCTTAATTTTGTTAGACTTGAGGTTCTTTTACGTGCCATAAACACGCAGATGCCCTAACAATTCTAAGCTTGATGATCTAGTCACAGAGCGGGCTGCTAGAGAAGGCAAAATCGGCGGAACCGGGTAGAACTCAACCTGTCTGCTCCAAGGACCGAGAAGAACTTTTCAAAAAGCAAGAGTACCACACCGATATACATATCGCACAACACCTAAGCCCCTGAAAAGGGAAGTTGTAGAAACTCAGAGAAAGGAAATTCGAGGAGAAAGAGAAACCATCCCAATACTTGCTTTGCCAACCGAAGGAAATCACGAAAAAACCCATGGTCCAAGTGATAGGCCCCAGGAATTTAATTCAGGACCACCCAAATGCAAGCTCCGTGCGCTCCTGTTGAGCCATCTCGCTCGTAACAGAAATGCACCAACATTTTCTCTACTAACTTATAGTACCCCATACAAATATTTGTATAAAAACGTAATCATTTTACGGACTTTCATCAGCCTAGGATTGAAATTATGCATGTATAGTAGACTCAATTTTGGCAAGGTTTAATCATGCTGACAATACAATGATTAATGATATGAAAATGCCATTTCAGTTACGCAATTGTCTGTAGTATGTTTTTGTACAACACTCGTTTCCTGGCTATATACAATTAAGAATGAAATAAGGTACCTAATTTCAAGGATTATTTATACGAAATTCAAGATAGGCAATTTATGTTTCATGGAAAAATCTGAAGTTAACAATAATTTAATCAAATTGAATGCAGCCATTTCTGGAATAAATAAATAAAGCACGGTCAGTCGTGCTGAGTAAACAGTGCCCTCGCTGCATGTTGTCCTTGTTTTTGGACGAACCTGGTCTGCGTGATTACGTCACAGGGCAATTTAGTGACGGTGACTGAGCTAGATGAATGAATGTTAATCTTCTATGTGGTACAAACACAGGGCGGAAATAGCGCATTTTGCTGAAGCACATTTTGTATCCAGTTGCCATCTTGTGGTCTACACCTACCATATACACCATACACATCTGTCAAATTAATTGTTTTTCTAATTTTTTAAGTAAAAAACAAAGGACAATGGGAGAGGATGGATCTTAGTTGACGGGGTATTTAAAACAATCACTTTTTTCGGCCTGTCAGAAGTTTTTATTGATAAATAGAAATTATTGCAGTAAACATCGCGGCAAGTCCATAACTTCATTTTGTTCTAATTTCTTGGTCTAAAACTGAAGGAGGGCAAAATATCAGTTTGCCAAACCTTATTTTTGTCTCTCATGCCTATAGCCATTAATTCCACTACACGAACTTAAAAAGTTAGTTTACTCTAATTCCTCTATTGAGTGCACTAAATAACGATCCTGAATATATGTATGAAGCAGTCATATAAAGGATGCATGTACGAAAACAGACTTACCTATGTTTGGGAAAGGTTTAGAATCATTTTTAAGTGCACATAAAAAAAACAGGGACAAGTATCAGAGATTATCTAAAAGATTAAAATGACTTTCACTGTGGAGTATTGCATTCCGAGTCCGAGGAACAGTCCCCCTTATTCTCACGGTTCTAGTATCATAAGCACATAATTTTATATAAATTATTTCTCGCGATAGCTGCTAAATAGGTGAATTAGCGAGAGGTTTCTTATAAACCTGAGGAGGTTGTCAATTTTGTCTGCTTCTCACCGGTCTTTCCGAGTTGGAAATCTAAAATCTAACACACAATACAGAATCGTTCTGCTGATAATGTATAACATATTGCACAAAGTATACTACCGAAAAATCACTTAAGTACACCAACCAATGCTTTGAAACACGTTTCCCTTTCCTTATGTTTCTGCTATTCGAGAAACTACAACCAAACACCACGTATACATTAACCATCATATTAGTTTAAAACTTTCGCACTAAATTTACTGCTTAATTGAACATTTAACGTCGCAAAATCTTATTTTTTGGGTTCACATTTAACCCACACAAGACGTACTCATCTCAAAAGTGTAGTATCTAAATATGGCGGTTTGGCAAAAACATGCTTCACCAACCACAATGCATAAGGATATGGCATTTCCTATCTATTCTTTCTATATCTGTGGTTACAAACCTCGCAAGAATCGAAGCCTCCCTTGCGCCAACCAGCACATATGAAGATCTCTGGGATGTGTTCTACGTAACCTGCAGATCTGTACATAGTCTCACAAACAGTGTTGTTGATCACAGGCACTGATACCTCCTGCAGTACACTCGGCAACGGACCATCTGGAACATAAACAAAATATGTTTAGTGTTAATCATAACCATAGTAAATCCACAATATTGACGGGACTGCCTCCGTGGTCTCCTATTCGAGGAAAATGAAATGATGTAAACCAAACGTAAAAAGAACCTACCGACAACGAGTTATTTCAAGTGCAAAGCCCCCGATATGATCCTAAATGTTAAAAGGGGCTCTATAAATGAAAAAAAAAAAAAGAAGAATATTGACGGCTCACTGCCATAATACATTTTATAATTAAAGGTCACGAAATTGCCGAATTGAATTTCAGTGCACAGAATATAAATATAATGTGATGGAGTAGGTGTGGTTTCTACAGCCCGTTTCGAAACGTGTTGCATTACTTAGGATTGCTCACTGCCTGACCTTTATAAATCAGAGCGATACATACAATGTCAATACATGAAATGAGCTACTTTTGGAACATATTATACCTCAATAAGTGCATATTTACGCTACAAGTCCCTCTCCACTACTTTCTTTTTATACCACTCTTGTGTTCGTAACTGTATTCGCCTCGGAACCCAAAAGCGAACTATATTTATAATTAATTAATGTTAGATAATGCATGTATTTGTAAAATTATAAAAGGAGCATAAGATCTGTTACGGCGATGATCAGAGTAAAGGCGCCAGCAATGTGTGGGTGAACGCAGAGCAAATTAACAGGCATGAAAAATCGTTAAACTAATGTATTTGGAAAAATCCGAAGGGTTCCTTACACATGGCTTTCTCTAGCAGAAGATTATTGCTTCATATACTTCATGGTAATCGAGATAAAGTTTAGCAGAATTGGTTTTATTACTTTCTTCGTTACAGGCAGAAGGGAAGTAAGGGAATCGACTAGGCTAAAGCAATAGTTAAAGCCTTTAAAAGCTAATTGCTATGTGAAACAATTGAAATTCCGTCCTTTTTGCTTTCCTGCAGTAAAGTAAAGAAAATACGAAAAGAAACATGACTTCCCACTTGAGAAGGCTTAAAGCAGTTCAAAATTGAAACCAATAATACAAACTTTCGGGAATGGGAACTCCACTGAAAAAATCTAATGTGTTCCATTCACATGACTTTTTCTATTTCTCTGCAATAAATTATTTTTAAAAAGCTTTTGCTTCTATTTATTTCATGCTAATCGAGAAAAAAATTATCAGAAATAGTCCTATTACTTGCTTCCTTGTAAGTAGAAGCGAAATAAGGGAGTACCATAGGTTAAAGTGATAGTCAAAAGCTGGTTGCTATATGACTGAAGTTCCTTTGTTTGTATGGACAGGAGTTGACAAATTCCTAAATGAGAAAAATATAAGTTTTTCAAAGCTGAAATCAAAAACAAGGAATATCTCAAAAAACGGTCAACTCCACGAAAGAAAATATATGACATAAATTGCGTGTTTTAACATGCTCTACATTTTTTGTGTGATAAGTTTTTATCCATCTCTTACGGTTTAGCAGTTATGCAAAATTCCGTAAATACCGAATTTTCACTTTTGAGTTATCGTGTTCACAGACACACACACGCACACCATTTTATAAAAATGCTTTCTCTTTTGTTTTGTTTTTATTCAGGTGACACTAAAACGCTTCGGATGTAATATCGGTATCAAATTTTTGAATGGAGTGCAATACCTTCTCTACCTATGTACTAAGTACAGAAAGTAAAAATAGATATTTCTCATTAATCTCTAAAAGCAAATGTAAAATAATCCGATACATCACTTAAAAACTATATTAAATACATACAAAATATTTCTTATTTAGTTCAACAGCTTTCTCATGTATCATTAAAATAAAAAAGTCGTGCCCATGTCCATGACGCTTATTCACTTTTTGTTATTTTTACTCACCTATTTTATTTTATGCATTTCTAACATCCCTCAACTTTGAGGTTGGTAGGAATCGGAATTCGCTTCAATGTCCATCGCGTGCTACACAATTCTCGGTAGAAAAAAATCGCTTCCTTTCCTTTCTTCGATATTTGTACTGGTATCGCAATAATTGAACATTCCTGTTCGTTTGAACATTGCAACACAGTAAAGTATATTTACAAACCCATGAGACTTACGGAATTCATGAATAGGTACAAAGAATATTGGATCGATTGAAATAGCACTTAAAAATGAAAGAAGCCACAAAATAACGAGAATTCGGTTCTTAAACGAGTATTTCTCCATTAATACTTGCACCCTTTACTCTTTATTCAGCAGGGGAAAAGCTCATTGGGAAATATTCTCAAAAGAAACGAGAATGAGAACAAAAAGGTGCATTGGAATGAAAGGAAGTCGGGAAAACTGGAGAATACTAAGGACATTGCTTCGTTATTTCAGAGATGCGACGAGATACTGAAAAGGGAATTCATTATCGCTACACATTAAAGCCCCTCCACTGTCTCTCTCTCTCTCTCTCTCTCTCTCTCTCTCACTCTCTCTTCTTTGCATTAAAACAGTGAAAAAGAAACCAAAAGGAGTACAGTGAGCTAAGGAGAAAACAAACATTATAGTACTCAGTGTTTGAGTGTGGGGATTAAAAAGGCTTTCTACGTGAACAAAAGCCTGTCGCTGCTTCTTTATTTGGTTTAAAATTCTCCTGTTGGATGGGATACAAAACTCCTCTACATTTTATAAGTACACTCACGACACAAAAACTTCTGCATTCCCGTTGATCTAAATGATATTTTCACTCTGTAAAGTTTCTAGCTTCAGGTAACAAACAACTGACAACCCACACAGTCAGTTTTAGTTGTCTGTATGACTGGCCTGAAAAACTATTCAGGGACATAAAAACTAACCAATCTATTTAAAATGAAAGGATGGTCAGACACCACCTCTAAGAAAGAGTTTTGCTATGATTGGTACACAAGGAAAATTATTATTTGCATGTGTGGTTAAACTTAACGACAGCTATGACATTCATATGGAAGCTTTTATCAGCGACCTGGAGACGAAGGCTTGCGTTATAGTTGCTATAAAATGACAATAATAAAATCGATATTACGGCAATGCATAGGATAAATAAAAAGCTCGAAGTTTTCTTCTGATTGCTTTAAATTTTATCACGTACTCAGAACTTCGAAAAGAGCAACACCAAATTTTAACAACTCATGTTAAACCGCTATAAAGATACTAATTATTTTCTCTACCTAACACTATCTATATATGTCGGATAGGTGGGAAAGGTACCGTATTCCACTCAAAAATTCGATACTGACATTTTACCGGAAATACTGATTTTAGGGCCCCTGAAAAAAACATTTAGACAAAGACCTTGAGTGGGTGCGTGTCTGTATCTGTGGTCAGCAGGTGTCAACAACAAAAGGTTATTATATACCAAAATTGGTATTTAGGTTTAGTATCCTCTAAAGATATAACACAAAGATTTTCAGGAAATCCTCCACGCAAAATTACCTTTTTGCGTGGAAGATTTTTTTCAAAATATTGATTAAAATACTTTATATTAAAGATCTTTATTTACGTGGCAAATATATTAAGAATTTGTTGGGAATAGACTCTGAAGTCCTCATTTTGGATGACTTTTGCATAACTGGTTACCCATAAGAGATATTCAAAAACATATGGAGTTTAAATCCCGTTAAAACATACAATATATGTAGCAGAGGGAAACATTTCCGATATATTCCTTGTTGTTGGCCTCAATTTTAATAAACGTAATACTTTTCTCAAAAGGTTTGCATATCTGTTTTGTTTTACTTCTGGCCATGCAAAGAGAAGCGTATTTCAGCATCGTATAGCGACAGCTTCTAAATGATTTGATTATCGTTTTCGCCTAATGAATTCCCTTTTTTACCTTCTACTTACAAGAAGCTAAACAATAAGGTCATTTCTACTAATTTTATCTTGGTTAACATCAAGTAGATATAAGAAGAATCTTTTGTAAGAAAATGTGATTGCAGAAAGTCATGTGAATGGAACACAAGAGGTTTTTATTGAAAATTAATTAATAAACCCCACTCTGGGCATCTCTTTGTGCCCTGAAACTTTAGCTACTTCTGCGCGTCTCTCCGGCCTGCGACCTATAGGCTGCTATGGTTCCTTCGCTTTATCTATTTCTCCTGAGAAGTGTTAGTTACAATAGATCCTTATGGGTTGCATTAACTTTATCTGCCTCCCCCCCCCCCACAGTCGTACATCTGTAAGGTATATTCTGTAGCGATGTAAATAACACATAACTAACTTACCTTCATAGAGTCTGCCCCAGCCGGTGACGAACGCGGTCTGCCCAACAAAATTAGTGTCATCTTCCGGGACACACACAGGCAAGATGTTAGGCTGGAACGTGACGGGCTCGTAGAAACGTAGCAGGGCAAGATCGTACTCGAAGGTACGGGGATCGAACTGAGGATGAGAGGCCACAATCTGTACTCGACGCTCCTGGTAGCCGTAAGGTTCCTCCTCGGTGCTGAGGTCGTGTTCACCAAGACGGAGCAACAGATCACTTGGCGGTACGCTGTAACACAAGACAATAATAATAATAATAATAAAAACTGATTCTGTATGAGCGTGTTCAGTTGCTTCAAATCACTCATACGAGAGTCACAATTTGTATTTTGAGCCTTGACAACACTGATTGCTGTTTGTATCATCTGGTGTTTTCACTGAAAGTTTGACTTTGTTGACCTTAATCTATTTCAGATATTTTAAAATTGTGTCCCAGCGAAAACATGGTGCAAGATTTATTATGATTTTCAACTTGACTATCAAGATGCGAGTGAATTGATCACCTTACTGCAACAATTGGCGATGATTAATTGCTGCGATAACGGTTTTATCATGGCTGGCGATCGCTCACTGAAGAAATTCGTGAAGGTCGTCCAAAATCAGCTGCTGTGCCAGAAAACATTGATACTACACAAAAACTGATAGTACAAGATCGTCATGCTAATACTGTGAGATAGAGACAACTCTAGGAATTAGTTCCACCAACATATATAAAATATTGCATGATCATTTAGTCGTGGAAAGGGTTTGCTCTCGTTGGATCATAATTTGACACAATCTCAAAAAGATACTCGTGTCGATTGATTCAGACAAATGCTCAAGAAATTCAAAAGATGTATATAAGACTCTAACAGGTGACGAAATATGGGTCTATACACATGAGGCGGTATGTTAACAGCAGTTGATTGTATGAGTGCTTCATGATGAACTAAATCCAATAAAATTGTTCGCACTCAAAGAACTTCGAAACAAATGGTGAACTGTTTTTTTTTTTTTCTCTCGAAAAAAAAACTGGTCATGTGGCCTTTAGAGGAAGGTAAAATGCTCAATTCTTAATAGTACCCATTTATTTGCCGGAAGTCTTCGGGGAAACAAGGAAACCAAATAAATGCCATGGGACATTCTTCATCAAGACAATGCGAGCGCTCATACATCTAAGTAATTCTAATATGGCAGACTAGTGCAATGGGTTCAAGCTCCATAAATAAAGTTTATACTTTTTTTAGAACATGTCCACGCAAGAAAATTTAGGTTTACAGAAATTAATATCTTCATCTATTGTTATAACTTTATTATTGAGTTGAATATCATTTATAAGCTTTGTAAGAGAAATTTTGGGTTTTATATTCATGAAATGATATTGGAATGCAATTCTGATGATGTATTAATTGTACTAAGGGAGCTATCACAATACTTTTAACCGACCGAAGTCTAAATACATCTGTCTTTGATCCAGCGTTCACACATCTCGCTAACAACCGAATTTTTGAACACTCGAAAAAAATGGAATTAATTATTAATTAACCGTAGAGACCTGACTTCTTTTTGTTCCCGAACATCAAGAATAATATGTGAGGACAACGATATTCGTCGGCAGAAGAAGCCGTTGATGCGTTCAAAACCATGTTTTGGAGGTGTCTCAACCAAATTGGAAAAATACTATGAGAAATGTTTCGAATGCATGCAAAAGTGTATTGATCATAAAGTACAATATTTCGAGAAAGAATAAAGTAATTTTCAATGACAAATTGCTGTTTTAATTTCTCTATACATAGTGTATAGAGATTTGACCGGAAGTATATGTTTTAGGGTCCCCTGTACCCAAAAAAAAAAAAGCATTTTCAGTAAAAGGTCCGTGTGTGTGTGAACACGATAACTCAAAAACGAAAAGTCGGTAAACTACCAAACTTGATATTTAAGTTTAGTATCTTCCAGGGATGCGACACGAAGATTTTGAGAAAAATCCCCCCACCCCCAATTACCCTTTACATGGAATGTTTTCGAAAATTTTGAATTTTTCAAAAATGGCTCTAACTATTTTGATTGAAATATCGTATATTAAAGATATTTACCTGGGCAAATAAAATGTATATCTTGACATTTCTGGGAATAGCCTCTGAAGAGTACTATATTCTGGATGAATTTTACGGAACTTTGAATAACTGCTAAACCGTAAGAGATGGACAAAAACTTACTGCACGAAAAATGTAGAGCACGTTAAAACATACAATTTTTGTTATATACATTCTTTCGTGGAGTTCATCGTTTTTTAGACATTCCTTGTTTTTGTTTCTGCTTTGAAAAACGTATTCTTTTCTGATACAGAAATTTGTCAACTCCTATCCATACAAGCAAATGAACTTCAGTCACATAGCAACCAGCTTTTGACTATCACTTTAACCTATGATAGTCCCTTATTTCGCTTTTACTTACAAGGAAGCAAGTAAAGACTATTTATGCTATTTTTTATGATTAGCATAAAGTAAATAGAAGTATAAGCTTTTTAAGAATAATTTGTTGCAGGGATATAGAAAAAGTAAAGCCCGCTCTCCTGAAATAAGAAATACAGTTAAGGTAAACAAAGGCGAAGGACAAATCCAAGTACATGACCCGATCACCGAGCCAGGTAGTTCAGGCGTTTCGTCTGGGGTTGGCACTCAGAAGGTCATGGGATCGGTTCCCCGTGGCCGACCTCTCTGACCCATGGGTTTTTCGGAGGTTTTCCCTGGTCACTAGGCGAATGCTGTGGGCGGATTCTTCATTTCTCCGAACTTCCTGTCCCTTCATTTCATGCCAACCAGTCTCTTTCCGGACTGTGGTAGAGGCGCCATTCCTTGGAGGTGACTGCGCTCTGAAAATATAGCTCTCGATGGCAGGATGGAACTGGTGTTCCGAGGTCTATGAGGTATATCCGGGATTGAGCCACTGGCTCCTGGCGCTCCACGCGTTGAGATGAAGAAGGGTGTCACTGCTGCTTTGAGGTCTTCATCAGTTAGGAACTCTTTCACCCAAAAAATAATTTAAGATGCCCAGAGTGAAATACTGGAATTCCTGAATTCTTTCATCATTTGTTATCAACTCTTCCAAAACGAATGATGTTCATACATTCAGTCTTCGTCGTGCGCACTGGATCTTCCTTAATCCCTTTTTATATTATGTTCAATTTTCTCACTGAAGATTCATTCATTGCTTTATCACCATACAGTTGCGTTTGCTTACATATTTCGATTGGCCGAAGATTTTGTGCATTCAAAAAATAAATCAGGTCTTTGGCAAAAGAAGAGTTAATCATTGAAAAACTGGTGCCACGTTAAATATATATGACAAAAATGTGATTACATTGAGAAATGGAGTGAGGTACTGTAACTCTGTAAGTAAACTTTTGTGTTGAAATCTGTCATTATTAGTTATTTATGCCAAATCGTTCTTTAGTTTCTGGACGACCTTTGCATAAAAGTGTTTTTATAGCGCATCGGTTATAGTTAATTAATTTTGAATTTAATGTGAAATTTTGCAGCAAGATTACATTACTAAATTCGTTGCTTAGTAAGTTAAAAGTGCCAATTTTATACTCTATCATTTTAAAATTGACCAGAGAATATTGGACTACAGTAACAAAGTTTTTTTGACTAAACATTACCAGTACATGAACTGCTGTTTTGATCAAGAGGATGAGGCGTATACGTACTTCTCAACACAGTGGGCCGCTGTGATGGCCCAGTTCTCGTTGAGCAGAGCGGCGCCACACTTGTGGAGGTATGTGGATGTCCGCCATTGTCTCAGGGATATCTGCAACACACAACAATTTAGCATTAGGACAGACCTGGAAGTTTGATCTCATTGGCGTACAAACGTTGCCTCCCTTTCCTTACCAACACTACTGCACCTGCTTAGCTGTGTACAATACAAATAACAATAAAAAGCGGGCAGTCGGAGACATTTAATTGTCAGAAAATATCAGTTTGCAGCTATTTTGCAACTCATGCATTCTGCAATTACAATTACAACTAATTGCATGACAGAGTAGCAATCTTAATCAACAGAGAACAGGCTTGCAACTTTACCAGTGTTGCCCAGCCAATACATACCCCAAATTGAGAGATTTTTCAGGCTGTATTGTCGCAATGTTTGGTTCCACACATACATTTGAGCAATCTTTTCCAGGTCGAATTGTATATAACACGCTACAATTTGAATGCTATACCTTTCTATCAATGCTCGTCTCTCTGTGTTGATAAATTAGTGACCAGAAAAATACATTAACGTACTACTATTTGTTCGAAAAAGGTTTTTAAAGCCTGATTTAAAAAAGAAACCCTGAAAGATATATTTTGGTACAGTTTGCCGAATTGTTTCCTCCACTGTTGCATTTTGCATGGTGATCAACAGTCTCGATAACAGCTCCAGGTGAAATGGAGAGACGTCATACTTCCCCTCCGTTTATCAGCTCCTCAGAGCTACATTAGGACTATTTTTGTGACTCAAGCTATACTCCCCTCCCCCCACTTTTTGAACTAGTCAAAGTAAACACAGCCAATAGTATCATGTTTGATATCTTCAGCACTGCATGCTAACATATTCTTCTATCTCTAGCTGCTGTGTATCGATTGGATCTTCTTTCTGCACCTTGCTAATCGTGGTACTCATTAGCACAATGTTCTTATTATTTAGTTCCGTATAAGTAGGAAGAAAATAAGGGAATACACTAGGCTAAACCAATAGTCAAATGTTTTAAAAGCTGTCGTTATGCGATTGTCATCACAAATCGCTTCTTTTCTTATCCAGGAGTAGAACAAAAGAAAAACGGACACTCTAGGAAAAGTATACTTCGCAACTGAAACTGATAACAACGAATATCTCGAAAACGGTAAACTCCACGAGAAAAATGTATATGACATACCTGGTGTATTTTAACAAGACCTAAATTTTTATACAGTAAGTTTTTGTCTATTTCTTACGGTTTAGTCGTTATGCCAAATTAAGCAAAATTCATTCAGAATAAACAGGTCTTCAGAAGCTATACCCAGAAAATTCAAGATATACATTTTATTTGTTAGGTAAATATCTCTAATATATGATATTTTAATTAAAATCATTAGAGCCATTTTTAAGAAAATCAAAATTTTCGAAAAAAGTTCCATTTAAAGGGTAGTTTGGGGTGGGGGAATTTTTCTCAAAATCTTCCTGTCGCACCCCTGGAAGACACTAAACTTAAATACCAAGTTTGGTATTTTAACTACTTTTCGTTTTTGAGTTATCGTATTCAAAGACACACAGACACACGGACACACGGACACACACACGGACCTTTTTCTGAAAATGTTTTTTTGGATACAAGGGGTCCTAAAACATGCATTTCGGTATCGAATGTTTGGGTGGAATACAATACTTCTCTATCCCTATGTATATTGTACATATGGGGCTAGAGAAAGAAAAAATAATGTGCTTCATTAATTCCTTCAACTGTTCCACAAATAACATCTTTCATACAAAAGTACATCATGCTAATTGGGATAAGCATTGGCCAAATTTGTGTCATTTCTTGCTTCTTTGTAAGTAGAAGGGAAATAAGGGAACAGACTAAACTAAAGCGATAGTCAAATCTTTTAAAAGCTATCGCTATGCGTTTGTCATTGAAATTCGGTTCTCTTTCCAAGCTCTAGGAGTAAAACAAAAGAAATATTAAACAAGAGAAAACTTCCCGCTTGAGAAAAGCTTAAGTTGTTTAGAATTGAAACCAATAGCAAGAAATAACTCGGGAATAGTTAACTACACCCTACAGCCGGGAATCGAACCCGGGATTTCAGGATTTAATGCCTACTGTGCTAATCACTACACCACAGAAGCAGTCTGAAGTTAATTTCCAATTCAAATTTCTAATCGATTAACAGTTTTTACTATTATGGTCCATTATACTATAATTCTAAAACGCTAAGTTGAGAAAATCTCATACTGTACAATTTACTATTTACAGAGCTTAAAAGAAGAACAACAACAAAAATCAAAACATTGAGAAATTATTTTCTTAGTAATGAAGATAACCGTAATTACATCTTGCTCTTCGTTATCATTATTTTCACGCGAAATGACCACAGCTTTATTATAGTTAATTACAGAATTACGTGAAGAGGAAACTGTCGGGACATTTTTCCGTTGAATTTTTTATGTCATTTGCGATGCTGTCATTTCCGTAGAGACGGAGATAATAACGGTCGGAGCTTTTATCTCTCGACATAGACCTTGAGAAGATGAAACAGCATAATAGGCTTCTTCTGAATGTGTGCAATTATTAGATTTACTGCTGAAACATAACAATGTACCTTTTGCACGACCGCTTATGTTGAAATCATTACACGAGTATCAATAATATAGCCTTTTCTAGGGTAAGAGTTTTCCTAGACGTATTCTGATACAAATTCAGAATCTAGTGTTGTGTTATATGTTTAGTTTAACGTATTTTGATCTAGTTGGTCAAATCGATAGATGAATGAATTCGAGGAATGAAGCTCAAATGATCTCGGGGTCCAGGAAACTTAAAGTTACAGACATTCGTCTTCTCAGGATAAGGGGGGGAAACCTAAAAAAAAAAAAAAAAACCTTATCTGGGTAACTCATTCTAAGCGAGATTCAAACTCGCAACCTCTTGAATATTGGGAGTGGGGGGGGGGTTCTTGAAAATCTTCGTGTCGCATCCATGGAAGATACTGAACTATTCTATGCTGCCCACAGACAGACACATACACGGAAATTTTTCTAAAAATCTGATGTGTTCCATTCACATGACTTTCTCTACATCTCTGCAAGAAATTATTGTTAAAAAGCTTATGTTTCTCTTTATTTCATGCTAATCAACAAAAAAATAGCAGAAATAGTCTTATCACTTACTTCCGTGTAGGTAAAGAGAAATAAGGGAGTACCAAAGGTCAAAGTGATAGTCAAAAGCTGGTTGCAATGTGACTGAAGTTCCTTTATTTTTATGGACAGGAGTTGACAAATTCCTGTATGAGAAAGGTTAAGTTTTTCAAAGCTGAAAACAAAAACAAGGAATATCTCAAAATCGACCAACTCAACGAAAAAAATGTATACAATATAAATTGTGTGTTTTAATGTGCTCTACATTTTTTGTTTTGTAATTTTTTGTTTATCTCTTACGGTTTAGTAGTTATGCAAAATTCCGTAAAATTCACTCAGAATAAAGTAGTCTTCAGAGGCTATTCCCAGAACATTCAAAATATACATTTTATTTGTCAAGTAAATAGCTTTAATATCCGATATTTTAATCAAAATCGTTAGAGCCATTTTTTAGAAAATCAAAATTTTCTAAAGAAGTTCCATGTAAAGGGTAGTTTGGGGTGGGGGGATTTTTCTCAAAATCTTCGTGTCCCATCCCTGGAAGATACTAAACTTAAATACCAAGTTTGGTATTTTAACGACTTTTCGTTTTTGAGTTATGGTGTTCACAGACACACACACACACACACAGACACACACACACACACACGGACCTTTTTGTGAAAATGCTTTTTACTTTCTCCATACGCACTATGTACATAGTGTATAGAGAAAGTATTGCACTCCGACAAAAATTCGATACCGAGATTTCACCGGAAATATATGTTTTAGGGTCGGTCTCCAATATCCAAAAAAAGCATTTTCACAAAAAGGTCCGTGTGTGTGTGTGTGTGTGTGTGTGTGTGTGTGTGTGTCCGTGTGTCCGTTTGTCCGTGTGTCTGTGAACACGATAACTCAAAAACGAAAAGTCGGTAAAATACCAGACTTGGTATTTAGGTTTAGTATCTTCCAGGGATGCGACACGAAGCTGTTGAGAAAAATCCCCCCACCCCCAACTACCCTTTACATGGAACTTTTTTCGAAAATTTTGATTTTCTCAAAAATGGCTTTAACGATTTTGATTAACATTTCGGATATTAAACATATTTTACCTGACAAATGCAATGTATATCTTGAATTTTCTGGAAATAGCCTCTGAAGAGTGGTTTATTCTGGATGAATTTTACTAAATTTTGAATGACTGCTAAACCGTAAGAGATGGACAAAAACTTACTACACAAAAAATGTAGAGCACTTTAAAACACACAATTTATATTATACACATTTTTTAGTGGAGTTAGTCGTTTTTGAGACATTCCTTATTTTTGGTTTCTGCTATGAAAAACTTATTCTTTTCTCATACAGGAACTTGTGAACTCCTATCCATACAAACAAAGGAACTTCATTGACATAGCAACCAGCTTTTGACTATCACTTTAACCTACGGTTGTCCCTTATTTCGCTTCTACTTATAAGGAAGCGAGTAATAAGACTATCTCTGCTAATTTGTTTGATTAGCATAAAGTAAATAGAAGTATAAGCTTTTTAAGAATTATTTGTTGCAGGGATATGGAGAAAGTCATGTGAATGGTACACATCAGATTTTTATGTTTACTCTCGGTCATCATTTTTTGCTAAGACTTGTTAAGTAGTTTAAAGGCCTCCAGAGCCAACGGCTGTCATTTTGTATGCGTAGCAGGTTGTTTGTGTTGTGGAAACATTCACTAATTTGTAGAGTAGTAGCGCTGCAATCAAGGACTTCCAGTGTCGTGAAGAAAAGTGCTTGTCTGGTTTTGGGTTAACGTTTCACAGCACGTGGCACGCACCTCAAAAACTGCCCGCCCGTGTTGATATTTTGGGCATTGGTGAATCACAAAGCGCTGGCGCAAGCGTATAACCCGTCAACAACTTTCAGGAATAATAATAATAATAATAATAATAATAATAATAATAATAATAATAATAATAATAATAATAATAATAATAATGCACCAATTCCAACTCATCAACGAATAAAGGTAGGTATTTCCATTTAAATTATTTGATTTTTACTTTCTCTATACGCACTATGTACATAGTGTATAGAGAAGGTATTGCACTCTACCAAAAATGTTGATGCCGAGATTTCACCGGTAATATATGTTTTTGGGTCCCCTGTATCCAAAAAAAGTATTTTCAGAAAAAGGTCCGTGTGTGTGTGTGTCCGTGTGTCTGTGAACACGATAACTCAAAAAGGAAAAGCCGGTAAAATACCAAACTTGGTATTTAAGTTTAGTATCTTCCAAGGATGCGACACGGAGATTTTGAGAATAGTCCCCCCCCCAACTACCCTTTACATTGAACTTTTTTCGAAAATTTTTATTTTCTAAAAAATGGCTCTAACGATTTTGATTAAAATGTCGTATATTAAAGATATTTACCTGACAAATAAGATGCATATTTTGAATTTTCTGGAAATAGCCTCTGAAGACTACTTTATTCTGGGTCAATTTTACGGAATTTTGCATAATTGCTAAAGTAAAAGATGAACAAAGATTTACCACACAACAAATGTAGAGCACTTTAAAACACACAATTTATGTTCTATACATTTTTTTCGTGGAGTTGATTGTTTTTTACTTTCTCCATACGCACTATGTACATAGAGTATAGAGAAAATATTGCACTCCACCAAAAATTCGTTACCGAGATTTCACCGGAAATATATGTTTTAGGGTCCCCAATATTCACAAAAAGGTCCGTGTGTGTGTGTGTGTGTGTGTGTGTCCGTGTGTCCGTGTGTCTGTGAACACGATAACTCAAAAACGAAAAGTTGGTAAAATACCAAACTTGGTATTTAAGTTTAGTATCTTCCAGGGATGCGACACGAAGATTTTGAGAAAAATTCCCCCACCCGAACTACCTTTTACATGGAACTTTTTTCGAAAATTTTGTTTTTCTCAAAAATGGCTATAACGATTTTGATTAACATTTCGGATATTAAACATATTTACCTGACAAATGAAATGTATATCTTGAATTTTCTGGGAATAGCCTCTGAAGAGTAGTTTATATTGGATGAATGTTACTAAATTTTGAATAACTGCTAAACCGTAAGAGATGGACAAACACTTACTACACAAAAAATGTAGAGCACATTAAAACACACAATTTATGTTATATACATTTTTTTCGTGCAGTTCGTCGTTTTTGTGACATTCCTTATTTTTGGTTTCTGCTATGAAAAACGTATACTTTTCTCATACTGGAACTTGTCAACTCCTATCCATATAAACAAAGGAACTTCATTGACATAGCAACCAGCTTTTGACTATCACTTTAACCTACGGTTGTCCCTTATTTCGCTCCTACTTACAAGGATGCGAGAAATAAGACTTTTTCTGCTAATTTTTTTATCTGATTAGCATAAAGTAAATAGAAGTATAAGCTTTTTAAGAATTATTTATTGCAGGGATATGGAGAAAGTCATGTGAATGGTACACATCAGATTTTTTTAGATATTACTTGTTTTTGGTTTCAGCTATAAAAGACATACTTTTCTCATACAGGACTTTATGAACTCGAGTCCATAGAAACAAAGGAACTTCAGTCCATAGCAAGCAGCTTTTCACCATCATTTTAACCCATGGTACTCACTTATTTCGCTTCTACTTACAAGGAAGCAAGTAATAAGACTATTTCTGTTAATTTTTTCTGATTATCATGAAGTAAATAGAAGTATAAGTTTTTTTAAGGATAATTGAGATGTAGAGAAAGTCATGTGAATGGTACACATCAGATTTTTTTTATGAATTTTCTACAAACAATTCTTACGAAGTCGAGGTTATGGTTTCCGGTGTAGACCGGGTCATTTCTTTCACTGCTCTCTGTAAATTCTTACGAAGTCTTAATTTTCTATCCACTTTACCTATTTCGAGGAACATTTACAGAAATAATTTCTTTGCACGTTTCGTTGAATACAGGAAACTGAATTCATAGTCAGATATTTAAAAATCAGGAACTATATACACCGCAAAAACAACTGAATAGAGACTGCACTTTATTAAATGGCAAATTAATTGAAAAATTCAAACTAATCAACATCGGGTATCACACGAGCGGCTGAAATTCATAAAAGTTATTCAAATAAAGTTTGTGTTTTAATTAGATATACACTTTTTGCATTGTATATTTATGTTCTATTTCATATGGTTTACCAGTTATACAAAAGTACACAAAATTCCTTATGAATAAACAGTAATTCGCAGGCTGTTCCCAAAAAACATTTAATGTCCTGTATATATCTTCAATATATCGTATTATAAGCAAAAGTGTATTAGCCATATTTTAGAAAATCCCAAGTTTCGAAAAATCTCAAATGTAAAAGCAGTTTGAAATTTGGATTATTATTATTTTAAATTGATATGTTGCCTTCTCGGAATATACTGAATTTAAATACCAAATTTGCGTTTAATATAGTCGACTTACCCTCCCCCTATATAGGACTGACAGCCCCCTAGAGCTTATAAACGGATGCCTAAGAAGCCTGTCGGGGAGCCAACGGCACGCAAATGCAGAATAAAGAACCTGGAACGAGTTATCGGCCCTTTCTCAGGCATGAGCATGAGGAAGTGGATGATATGAAATGATAGTAAAGGTGATGATGAAGCGATTGGTGAAATGAAAGACGGGGAAACTGGAGGATCTGGAGAAAATCCACCCTGACGCCGTTTCACCCATGCGGGCGCTTGGGATCGAACCCGGGCCGCCTAGGTGGGAGGCGAGTGGTCTAACCATTCTGCCACAGCACCGCCACTGTTTATCATAAACTTTATTATACTATTTTATTTATTTATTGTGCTGTTCACACACATAAATCTTTCTTCAAAAATATTGTTTTTGGATTCAAGGCTTCTAAACATTTATTTCTGATTAAATCTCGATAGTAAGTTTTAGGTGGAATATGATACTTGCTCCCACCTCTGCAGAGAAATAGCATGTCTTCTTCACATTTAAGAACTCCCGAGTTCGAATCTCGGTTAACTTGAATTACTCGGAGTTTTTTTTTTTTTCCGGGGATGTCCCTTATCCTGAAAATAGGAATGTGGGGGTAACTTTAAAGGCTTTATGGATTCCGGGCAAATTTAAGCACTATTTCACCCTTTTCATTCATTCATCATCCGGCATGACCTAACTGGTTAGAATCTGCTAAATTTACTGAGGTGCCAGAGTAAGTAGAAATCAGATAATTGGGGGGATATTAATGGTTTCGAAGGTAGCTAATTTGGCAGCAGTGAGGCCGTAACCTGCCAAGTGTACACGGTTAGGATTCTGATGATGAATTGGAGGTTTTCAACTTTAAGCGTAGGCTTTCTGGTCGTTTTATATGCTTGAAACTGCTTTCAGCAAGTGCCACGCCATTTTTATTCAAAATCATATACATGCGTTCATACCTAATAGCAAAGAACAAGTTCCAAATTGTGATAAAAGTTTGTTTGAAACAAAATTACGTTGATACCGATGTCTACCAAGAATATTAAAATCTCCAATACAACAAATATGCCATTTAAATTGTACTACATGCTTAGAAGAAGTAAAATTGGAACTTTTAATGAAAATCATTGAGTAATGTTGAAGTGTGGTAAGCATTTTAGCACACCTTACCAACTAACTCCCCTACAAAGTTCAAGTAAACAAAAAAACACGACTGTAACTTTTCATAAATAATAAGATATAATTCGAATATCGAGGCTACAAACCATTTTAGAAAAAAACTGTGAGGATGCTTAGTAAAGCTCTGAATAAGTGGAAACAGAAACATGAATTTTCCAAAGGAATCCCATTTTGTATTTAGATACAAAATATGTTGTCTTTATGTTATTACTTTCTCTACACGTACTATGTACATTGTGTATAGAGAAGGTATTGTATTGCACCCAAAAATTTGATATCGAGATTTCACCGGAAATACAGATTTTGAGACCCCTGAATCCAAAAAAATAATTTTTAGAAAAATGTCCGTGTGTGTGTCTGTGGGCAGTATAGCTCAAAAACGGAAAGACCATTAAATACCAAAGTTGGTAGTTAGGCTTAGTATCTTCCAAGCATGCGACACGAAGATTTTCAAGAAAATCCCCCCACACAAACTACTCTTTGCGTGGAAAAATGTTTGAAATTTTTGACTTTCTCAAAAATGGGTCTAACGATTTTGATTAAAATATCGTATATTAAAGATATCTACATATTTCAAATAAACTGTATATCTCTAATTTTTTTGTAGATAGTCTCTGAAGGCACCTTAATTCTGAATGAATTTTGCGGTATTTTGCATAACTGATAAACCGTAAGAGATAGACAAAACTTACTTCACAAAAAGTTTAGAGCTGGATAAGACACACGATTTATGTTATACACATTTTTTTCGTGGAGTTGGTTGTTTTTGAGGTATTCCTTTATTAGTTTCTGTTTTAAAATGCTTATACTGTTTTTATACGCAAAATTGTCATTACAACCAAAGGAATTTCAATCATAAAGCAATAGCTTTTTAAAATATTTGACTAATGCTTTCGCCTATGGTGCTCCCTTATTTCCCTTCTACTTACAAGGAAGCAAGTAATAAAATCAGTTCTATTATTTTTTATTTCTCGATTATCATGAAGTAAATAGAAGATTAACCTTTTTAATAGTAATTTGTTGCAGAGGTGTAGAGAAAGTCACGTGAATGGAACAGATCAGAGTTATCAGTTACGTCCCGCTTTAAAATATTTTCCTTAATTGTATAATAGAAGCTCTGACGTTGAAATATTCAAAATAAATGTGTTTTGGTCTTAATTATAGGTTCCCATAGCTGAAATATTGTCTACATTTTCATAACATTAAACTTTATAAAAAAAGTGTTTACATTTTAAATTGCTCAAGATATGTCCTAATTAATCTGACCTCTGAGAATAAATTGTTACAAAAAGTATATTTATAAATTTTAGGTTTTTTATGAAATAACCAGAAGAGTGAAAACATTTTAATGTAAGTTTTGTATGTTAATATATAAATAATCTAGTATTTTAATTATATTAATTTTTCGAAAATTACATCGTATGTAACACCTGGCTGACTAGCGTAATAAAAGAAAAACTAAATTTTCAAACTTTCGAAATGTTCCACGCGTCTCAGTTTTTGTTTAAACACAGCTAAAATTTCACAAAATGTTCAGTAACATTTACTGTAATATTACAAAGAGAAACATTATTAAATAAAGAGAGAGAGAGAGATTTTTATGAAAAATTTGTTAGTGGAGATTAAAATTTCTTACCTTTTTAAAAATTATCATTCAGGATCAAAGTTATTGAAATATCCCGGTTTAAAATTAGTGTGTGTGTGTTTCAAAGCTCCAAATCAGGAAATACTAACCAATTTGCTCAAAGTTTGATGTGCGGGGACATATATATATATATATATATATATATATATTCATAACACAATTTATTAAATACTTTTATATCTTGGAAAGCTTTCATTACATTTTTGTTGTAAAAATAATAACTAATTTTTATAAATATATTTAAAGATAATTATCTAAATCTAAACTAATTTAATGTCCAAAATTCCAATTTGAATGGATCTTGGTATTTCTTTTGATATAACCACAATGCAATAGCAATAAAAGTTTCAAAAAAATCTATACAACTATTAAAATTTTGAAATTTCCTACCGAGTGCCCCTTAAAGTTTAGAATACATATTATATGACTTTGAAAAATATTACCTTTTTAATTAGGTATTTATAAATTTTGGTACATTTCTTTAAAACACACACAAATTTGAAAACACTAGTATAAAAACTGCAAGATTTAGACATTTCAGCTTCAGAGCGTGCAGAAGTTGCATTTAAATGTTTCCGCGATTAGCATTAGCATGTAGGAATGGAGCATGCGCGATGAACTCACCTGCCAGGGCCACTTCCCGAAGCTGGACCTTTCTCCTCCCACAATCCTCGACTCGGGGAACAGTCGACGTCCGCACACTGAAAGAATGAAGAGTGTAGTGTTAATGACTGCCATGACCGATACACAACAATGACTGACAGGGACTCGAACCCTCAGCGGAAAGGAACCACATCCATGCTGTTACGTCCCGCGTGTTGTTCTGCAGCAATCTCTTGCCATTGGCCTTTCAAGACGGTACGCTGACCGGCGAGAGAGTGGTTGCACCAACTCAGGTTATATAAACCTGCTCAATCGCGTGCAGCATCTCCAAGCAGTTCTCTTGAATTTCGTCTTCAAGGTTATGACGTTTATTTCACACAAAACTTACTAGTTTTATTTTTATATCATGCAGGAATCCTTACACTGTACATTTAAATATGTTTATTTTGCCTCGTTATTTCTTGAATAATATTGCTTAAGGATACGCATTAGTGTTCTGGGAATATTGTGAATGAAAAACAAATAGCAAATGATCTTTCGGAGAAATACTTAATATGAGCTGTTTAGATTGTATTAATATTATTTGGGAAAACCGATACGAAAATGTTGAAGAAATATAAATAAAAAGTTATAATAAAATAATGACAATAATATTATAACTAATAATAATAATAATAATAATAATAATAATAATAATAATAATGTCAGTGAGCTGACTTCTCAAAAAGTGTTTTTATTTGTAGAATTGTGTTAGGTTGCACAGCTCTTACAGATGTAGCAAAGCATTAGCTGTTAAAATGGGGTTATTACAGGAATATTTTCATAGGAGGCTGATTCCAAGCGCCCGCATGTGGGATTTATGGTGGGCGAAACGGCGTCTGAACGGGTTTTCTTCAGATCCTCCGGTTTCCCCCACCATTCACTCCACCAATTGCTCCATCATTACCTTTCTTATAATCCATTTCGCTTTTATTTCATATCATCCACTTCCTCACGCTTATGCCCAATGGTGCCATACGGCATTTTGTTGTTCAAAATACATAGGTAAAAATTGGACTTGAAAAATGCTAATGTTCAATAATTCTATACCTTTATTCGTGTTATATTTCGGTATTTTCTTTAAATTTATTGATATTACTATACAACAAAACAGCAAAAATAAAATCTGCTATGCTACCCGAGGTCTAGTCAACACTTAGTATGCCAATCAGCATTTGTTTTACTTGGGCCCGTCCGTTTATTTATCCTCTTACTAGCGATGCAGCCAGGATTCTAATATAAGATAACCTCACTTTGATCAGTGATGTTCAGTGCTTTAAAAGTTTAGACAACTAAGCTACCAATATGAGATTACATAAGGCCAACTTTCAAGTATCCATCCTATATCGTCAGTTCAAAATCAATTTCAGTTGAAAAGAAATCGGGCTGAAAAGGGTTAATTAGGATTATTGTTTGCCCTCCGAAGTGTGAATGTCAGAGTGAATGTGCGTGTGAAAAACCTACAGTAAGCTACCTTAAGTTCAAAGAGTAAAAACACAAATGTTTCAGTCTAAAAAATTCCTCGATACGTCCACAGCAGTTAAAGGGAGCTATAAAAATAAATTAACGACAACAATAATAATAATAATAATAATAATAATAATAGTGTCACTTAGCTGAATTCTTAACCTAAGGTTCCAGGTTCGATTCCCGGCAACCAAGGGGTGGACATTTTTCTTTAATTAGGATTATTTTCTCCCCTCCAAGGAGTCTGGAAGTGTCGATGTGATAGTGAATGTGCATGTAAAAAACATACACTAAGTCGTACATTCTTGGACGTCCATTTTTTATACAACTTCATTAATTACTTCTTCAACTTTATACAGCTTCACTTATGACATCTGCAAACGTGCTTGAAGATGACAATGATGATTGTGAAGTTGTGTAAAGAATGGACGTTCAAGAATGTACATGAAAACTTCACTTTTAGCACTATTTCTGTACATAATAATAATACAATAAGCTACCTAAAGTCAAAGAGTAAAAACCTCAATGTTTCAGTCTAAAAAAAGCCCTCGGAATAACCATAGCAGTTAAAGGGAGCCATAGAAATTATTATTATTATTATTATTAATAATAATAATAATAATAATAATAATAATAATAATAATAATAATAGTGTCAGCGAGCTGACTTCTCAGCCTGATGTCCCGGGTTCGATTCCAGGTCAGGAGAAGAAAATCTTTAATTAGGATTATGGCAGCACACTGACCGAGTGCTTAGAGCGCTCGCTTTCCTTCTAGGCGGTCCAGTTTCGATCCCAAGCGCCCTTATGCGGGATTTGCGGTGTACGAAACGGCGTCTGGGTGGGTTTTTACCGGGTTCTCGGGTTTCCCCCAATTGCTTCAACCATTTCGCTTGCATTTCATATAATCCACTCTCAACTCGTTCCAAGTTGACTCCCCGATAGGCTTCTGACCCTAGGCACTCCCTTGTAAGTCCTAGGGGGGGTATCAGTTCTACACAAGGGGAGGGTAAAACGACTATAAAAATGAGGATTAATACCTGAAAGTGTAAGAGTGAGTGTGCATATGCAAAACTAAGCTACCTAAAGTTCAAAGAGTATTAAACACTAATGTTTCAGCCTGAAAAAAAAGGCCCTCGATATTGCCACAGCATTATATAAAAATAAATAAATAATAACTTGTGTGGTTACTTTCCCTTTAGCTACAAATCTCATAACCTAATTTAAAATTTAAGCGAAATATAATAGTAGATTAAACATTTTAATTCTCAAAGATAAAGAGATATTCTTTTTTAAGAACCCTGTAAAACATTAGATTTCATAGTTTATGTTGTTAAGTATCGTAAGTACGACGTGTCTAAAATATTAAAAATTATAATTTCCGAAAAACTATATACAATGTAATAATAAAACGTTTATCTTTGATTTAGCAATCTCTCCTGCATTTTAAATACCTCCGATAATATTCCTGTTTTTATTTTTTTTATTTTGTAATTTTATGAAAAAATTGAGGAATTTTTAAAAATATTTTACGCGTTTATATCACTGAGACAGGTAGTCGTCTGAAATTTTTAATTTCTCTATTGCGAATAGCATTATTTTAATAAAGAAAAAACTGAAAACTAATTGAGAAACATTAATTGGTATACATTTTACGTGCATATTGGGGATTATTGTATCCCAAACAAAAGTTTGATGCCAAGAATTCACTGTAAATATATGTACCTCTTCAAATCCCTTTTGGTTGTTATGTTTATGTGATAAGCATAAGCGAAAAACCAAGAGTTGGTTATGCGACAAACTTGGTATTCAAGTTGAGTATCATCATCTAAATGTACGTAGGTTTTCCAGTAAATCGTGCCACTCCAAACTACGCTTCACATG
Source organism: Hymenopus coronatus (assembly GCA_030762935.1). NCBI lineage: Eukaryota > Metazoa > Arthropoda > Insecta > Mantodea > Hymenopodidae > Hymenopus > Hymenopus coronatus. Next base: position 43,108,481 of record CM060892.1, on the reverse strand, counting down.
CAACATTTTGCGAACCTTTTGATTTTCTCAAAAATGATTGACGATTTTGATTAAAATGTCGTATTTTAAAGGTATTTTGGGGTGAAATATCATTCTGAATAACTTTTGCATAACTGGTAAGCCGCACAGTTTTACTATTATTATTGTTATTATTACTATAATTGTTATTTTTGTTGCTATTATTAACTTGAGATACACCTTGTTTGCATTTTGAAATGTATATGATTTTATCTAAGGCTACCCGCATAAAAATAGCGGATTTTCAAAGTCGTTATATAGCTTTAACAGATTTGACTATTGTTTAAAGTATACTTGTATTCCCTTAATCCTATTTAACTACAAAGAATTATGCAAAAAGGCAATTTCTGCAAATGTTAATCTGACTAAAATGAAGTACATAGTGTTTGTAAGAGCCCTTTGTGCAAGAGTAACTAGATTGCAACACATCTGATGTTTTAAACTAACGTAATGTTTAAACTAAAAACATCAGAAACTTGTAAATGAGGTTATTTACGAAATGAATTCCTCCATCAATGTAAAGCTTTTGAGGAATGTAAAAATGCATGCATTACGAGCTAACAGCTGTGTATATAAGATAGGAATATTTTCAAATTAATTTAGAAATACTTATTCAATCGGTGGTAAAAGTTCTTTTGGAATACTCACGATCATTTCTTATACTTTTAACATGAAAATTATCATATGGAGTCTATAAAGCGTACTTCAGGAGGCTTAGATAAAAAAATCTGATGACCTTCTCTACATCTCTGCAACAAATTATTGTTATAAAGCTTATACTTCTATTTACTTCATGCTGATCGAGAAAACATTAGCAGAAATAGTCTTATTACTTGATTCCTTGTAAGCAGAAGCGAAATAAGGGAGTAGCATAGGTTAAGCTGACAATCAAAAGCTGGTTGCTATGTGACTGAAGTTCCTTTGTTTGTATGGACAGTAGTTGACAAATTCCTGTATGAGAAAAGTATAATTTTTTTTAAAGCAGAAACCAAAAACAAGGAATATCTCAAAAACGATCAACTCCATGAAAAAAATGCATATAATATAAATTGTGTGTTTTAACGTGCTCTACATTTTTTGTGTGATAAGTTTTTTGTGCATCTTTTACGGTTTAACAGTTATGTACAATTCCGTAAAATTCATCCAGAACAAAGTAGTCTTCAGCGGCTAATCCCAGAAAAGTCAAGATATACATTTTATTTGTGAGGAAAATGTCTTTAATATACGACATTTTAATCAAAATCGTTACTACTATTTTTGAGAAAATAAATATTTTTGAAATAAGGTCAATGTAAAGGGTAGTTGGGGATTTTCTTGAAGTTCTGGTATTTAAGGGTCTTTTCGTTTTTGAGCTATGCTGGCCGACATTTTCATAAAAATGTTTTGTTCTTTTTTGGATTCAGGGGGTCTCAAAAGTGTATATTTTCACTGAAATCTCGGTATCTAATTTTTGGGTGCATTACAATACCTTCTCTATACACTAAGTACATAGTACGTGTAGAGAAAGTAAAAAGACAATTGGCACAGAGCTGGAATATGGTGTAGGTATTAGGAGGAGGTTGCTGGGGAGTCGAGGAGGTTGCTGGGGAGTCGAGGAGGTTGCTGGGGAGTCGAGGAGGTGTGCGGACGTGTGTGTCGTATTAGGGCGGCATAACAATTGAGAAGGTAGCTTTATGATGGTGTAGGGCAGATATGGGAAGCTTCATCTGCCATCTACGAGGGATCGTAACCAGTGGCAACATTTCGTGTTGAAAATTATTTTAAAAATCTGTTGTGTTCCATTCACATGGCTTTATTTACATCTCTCTATCATATTATTTAAAAAAAAAAACTTCTTCTATCTACTTCAAGCTAATTAAGACAAAACATTACAAGAAATGGTATTTTTATTTGCTTCCTTGTAAGTAAAGGATACACTAGGTTAAAGCGATAGTCAAATGTTTTAAAATGTGGTTGCTATGTGGTTGAAATTTGTCTCTTTGCATGGCTAGGAGTTTACAAATTTCCTCATGAGAAAAGTTTAAGTATTTAAACTTGAAACTAATAACAAGGAATATCTCAGAAATGATCAATTCTACAAAACAAATGATAAGATGATTTCCTGAATGAAGAGGTTGCCAGAAAATTCTAGATATCATTTTATTTGTCATGTAAATATCTTTAATATACGTTATTTTAATCAAAACCGTTGAAGTCAATTTTGAGAAAAACAAAATCTCCAAAAAAAAAAAAAAGTCTACATGTAAAGGGTAGTTTGGGGTGGGAGGATTTTCTTGAAAATCTTCGTGACGTATCTTTAAAAGATACTAAACTTAAATACCAAATTTGGTATTTAACCTACTTTTCGAGTTTGATTTATCCTGTTCACAGAACACAGGCGGACCTTTTGCTAAAAATGCCTTTTCTGTTACACAGGAGACCTTAAAACGTGTAATTACAGTGAAATCTCGTTATGGAATTTTTGGGAGGAGTGCAATACCTTTCCCTGTGTATCACGTTCTATGTAGAGAAAGTAAAAATTCGCATTAATAATTTTAATTTTTAGTGTTTATGTTCAGTATTCTACATAAATTTCAATTAATTTTGTACTAATTTTGAGTATAATTAATTACTAATGGAATGACAGAAATGAAGATTAACAGGTAATTAAAGTAGCATTAATGTTTTAAATCAATCAAAACATTTATTTCAAATAGATGTCGAGATTTCGCCGGTTTTAAGGTCTTCTGTGTCCGAAAAGAGCAATTTTAGAAAAAGATCCACGCGCGCGCGGACGTGTGTGTCTGTGGACAGCATTGCTCAAAAACGAAATGTCTGTTAAATAGCAAACTTGGTACTTAATTTTAATATCTTCCAAGAATGCATCACGAATATTTGAAGAAAAATCCCCCATCCTAAACTACCCTTTACGTGGAAAAAATTCTGAAGTTTTTGATTTTCTCAAAAATGACTAGCGATTTTGATTAAAATAGCGTAATAGTTGCATTCCAATAAAATGTATATCTCGAATTTTCTGGGAATAACTCCTGAAGACCTCTTTATCCTGGATGCATTTTGCTGGATTTTGCATAACTGGTAAACCGTAAAAGTTAGACAAAAACTTTCTACACAAAATATGTATATCTCGTTAAAACACATAATTTATGTCATATAATTTTTTTTCGTAAAACTGGCCATTTTTTTAGATATTCCTTGTTATTTGTTTCAGTTCTAAAATAGTTAACACTTTTCACTTATGGGAATCTGTCAACTAGTAATGCAGGATTTCATCCACATGGCAACCAGCTTTTAAAAGATCTGACTATCGTTTTAGGCTAGTGTGTTCTATTGTTTCCCTTCTACTTACAAGGAAGCAATTCTGCTAGTTTATCTCGATTAGCATGAAGTAGGCAGAAGGATAATTTTTTTAACAATAATTTGTTGCCTAAATGTAGAGAAAGTTATGTGAATGGAACACATAAGATTCGTTACTTTTAACTAATATACTAGTAATTGCAAGCAAAACATTAGCAATAAATCTGAGTTTCTTTTTGGTTAGTTTGTTTGCTGTTTTTCTTAATTCAAACTGGTTAGATGAGTGTGACATCAGCACCAAACAGAATGGAATCCCAAAGGAATGTAGGCATGTGCAAGGTGTCTCGTTTAAAATCAACTGTTATTGCTTTATGACTTTCTGTCCAAATCTACGTGTGTCCTTCACTACAGACACGAAATTCCTCAATCTCTCTGTTTCTCTTTCTTCTGGTTCATCTCTGTATACGACCAATTAGCCTTGATATCCTACACTATCTGATACATTCTCAAACTGGTCAACTTTTCTCCCATTGAGCACTGCTTGCGCCTCCTTTAGCAGACAATATCTTCTTGGTCATTGACCCTGGTAACATTTCTTTTTCTCTTTCTGAACAGCTTTAGCTTTGTTCTTCCTCACTCATTCTTTCTAACACTACATCACTTTTCATTTTGTCTGTGCATTTGTCTGATGCTACCATTTCATTATCCTGCAGTAAACATAAACAAAAAAAATCTGATGTGTTCCATTCACATGAATTTCTCTACATCTCTGCAACAAATTGTTCTATTTGCTTCATCTAATCGAGAAAAAAATAGCAGAAATAGTCTTATTACTTGTTTCCTTGTAAGTAGAAGTGAAATAAGAGAGTACCATAGGTTAAAGTGATAGTTGAAAGCTGGTTACTATATGACTAAAGTTCCTTTTTTTTTTTGTATGAACAGGAGTTGACAAATTCCTGTATGAGAAAAGTACAAGTTTTTCAAAGTTGAAACCAAAAACAAAGGAATATCTAAAAAATGATCAACGCCACGAAAAAAATGTATATAACATAAATTGTGTGTTTTAACGTGCTCTACATGTTTTGTGTGTTAAGTTTTTGTCCATCTCTTACGGGTTAGCAGTTATGCAAAATTCCGTAAAATTGACCCAGAATAAAGTAGTATTTAGAGGCTATTCCCAGAAAATTCATGATATATATTTTATTTGTCAGGTAAGTAACTTTAATATACGATATTTTAATCCAAATCGTTAGAGCCATTTTTTAGAAAATCAAAATTTTCGAAAAAAGTTCCATGTAAAGGGTAATTTGGGGTGTGGGGATTTTTCTCAAAATCTTCGTGTCGTATCCCTGGAAGATACTAAACTTAAATACCAAGTTTGGTATTTTACTGACTTTTTGTTTTTGAGTTATCACAGACACACGGACACACTGATACACGGACACACACACACACGGACCTTTTTCTGAAAATACTTTTTTTGGATACAGGGACCCTAAAACATATATTTCCGGTGAAATCTCGGTATCGAATTTTTTGGTGGAGTGCAATACATTCTCTATACACTGTGTACATGGTGAGTATAGAGAAAGTATAAATACAAATAACCCTCCCGTGGTCCCGCTCTTTTTCTACTAGATCTTTCTTTTTCCTTTTCACCTTCCAATTAATAATAATAATGATTATAATAATAAAATAAACCATAGTTGACTACAATGCAATCACATTCTTATTTTCCCTCTATGGTGTAATGGTTACCATGTTAACTTCATATTCCCAAGGTCGTGGGTGCAAACCCGGCGGAGGACGATTGATTTTTTTAGAGTGTAAAATCCTTAGCATGGCTTCCTTCGGAGGGGAAGTAAAGCCGTTAGTCCCGTGTCGTAGATTTACGGCACGTAAAAGAACCTCATAGAGGCCTCTGGGCAAAATTAAGTAATTATTTATTTTCAATTATGGTTTAAATAAAAATAAATAAAAACTCTAAGAAATAGACAAAAACTTACTACACAAAAAGTTTAGATCTCGTTAAAACACACAGTACAAAATTATCCTTGTTCCGTTTTTATGGCCAGTTCTTACGCGAATAGACTATGCAGGAAATCACCTAGAAGTGGTCGATTTTAAGGTACACTGGGACTGAAATTCTGACTGCAATGGGTCAAAAAATAATAATTGGCGTTTTTGCGTTCTCTAACACGTATGTACGATGTACATAGTATACAGAGAAGGTATTGTGTTCCACCCAAAACATTTGGTACCAGGATTTCACCGGAAATGCATGTTTTGAGACCTGCAAAGGCATTTATAGAAAAATGTCGGTATGTGTGTGTGTTTGTTCGAATTTTTGAGTGGAATGCAATATCTACTCTACTTATTTACTATGTAAGAAGTAAGGAAAATAATAATAAAAACTTATAACATATTTTTTAACAATATTTGTTTTAAAACTTGTAACAGTCAAGACCAGATATTTCCTACTTCTGTAGATTTTACTGAAAACGTAGATAAAGAATGAAAAGAGCATAAAAAATAAATTAGTAAAAGACATCATTAACGACAAATAATTGAATATGAAAAAGAAGAGGCGGACAAAAGAGAAGAAGTTTATTTTGAACGTCATTTCAACATTCCATTTCTCAGGTGAGAGGATTCGCAGCTGCCGTTGATGAGATAACGGATAAAATAAATGAACGAAGTTGAATCGGGTTGCAATTGGAGAAAACCGAGGATTGTATCTCTCAGGAAAGGCAACATCTTCCAAGAGGTTAAAGGGGAAAATGTGTTTCAAAATCCATTAACATGTTGAAATGAAACTAACAGCAATGCCTCACAGCACGAAAACCTTTCCCAGCGATTTTTTTTTTCTACGCAGTAGATGAACATGATTTTATTTTTCACATGCAATAAGACGTGTCTAAATATAGATTCTATTCCTTCACGCTCTTAACTGGATCAAATTTTCTGTTTAGCGTTCTGGGGGGAAATGGTATTTTCTAAGATTCTCTATTATGTGAAATTTAGTGAGTAATTAAAAATAGACTTTTTATTACTTTCTCTGCACGCATTATATACATAAACATATTCGATACCGAGATTTCATTGGAAATACGTGTTTTGGGAGCTCCTGAAACAAACAAAAAAAAAGCATTTCTAGAGTATGGTCCGTGTGTGTGTGTGTGTGTGTGTGTGTGTGTGTGGTGTGTGTGTGTGTGTGTGTGTGTGTGTGTGTGTCAGTGGACAGCATAGCTCAAAAATGAAAAGACCGTTAAATACAAAACTTGGTATTTAAGTTTGATGTCTTCCAAGGGTGCGACACGAAGATTTTCAAGAAAATCCGCCCAGCACCAACTACTCTTTACATGGAAATATTTCCAAAAATTTTGATTTTCTCAAAAATGACTCTAAAGATTTTGATTAAAATGTTGTATGTTATAGTATTTACATAACAAATAAAATGTATATCTTGACCTTCCTGTGAATAGCATGTGAAGATATCTTTATTTCGAATGAATTTTGTGTAATTTTACATAACTGGTAAACCGTAAGAGATCGACAAAAACGTACTACACAAAAAAGTCTGATGTGTTCCATTCACTTGACTTTCTCTATATCTCTGTAACAAATTATTGTTAATAAGCTTATTCTTTTATTTATTTCATGCTAATCGAGAAAAATTAGCAGAAATAGTATTATTTCTTGCTTTATTGTAAGTAGAAACGAAATAAAGGAGTACCATAAGTTAAAGTGAAAGCCAAAAGCTGGTTGCTATGTGACTGAAGTTTTTTTGTTTGTAAAGACACGAGTTGGCAAATTCCTGTATGAGAAAAGTATGAGTTTTTCAAAGCTGAAACCAAAAACAAGGAATATCCCAAAAATGATCAACTCCACGAAAAAAAAATGTATGTAATATAAATTGTGTGTTTTAACGTGCTCTACATTTTTTGTGTGTTAAGCTTTTGTCCATCTCTTACGGTTTAGTAGTTATGCAGAATTCAGTAGTATTCAGAGGCTATTCCCAGAAAATTCAAGATATACATTTTATTTGTCAGGTAAATATCTTTAATATACTATATTTTAGTCAATGTCGTTAGAACCATTTTTTAGAAAATCAACATTTTCGAAAAAATGTCCATGTAAAGGGTAGTTGGGAGTGGGGGCATTCTTTTGAAAATCTTTGTGTCGCATCCTTGGAAGATACCAAACATAAATACCAAGTTCGGTTTTTCATGGACATTTCGTTTTTGAGCTATGCTGCCCACAGACACACACACACACACACACACACACAAACAGACAGACAGACACACACACGGACATTTCTCTAAAAATGTTTTTTTTTTTATTCAGGAGGTCTCAAAATATATATTTCCGGTGAAACCTCGGTATCGAATTATTGGGTGCATTGCAATACCTTCTCTATACACTATGTACATAGCACGCATAGAGAAAGTAAAAATCCGATGTGTTCCATTCATATGACTTTCTCTATACCACTGCAACAAATTATTCTATTTACTTCATCTAATGGAGCAAAAATTAGCAGAAATAGTCTTATTACTTGCTTCCTTGTTAGTAGAAGCGAAATGATGGGGTACCATAGGTTAAAGTGATAGTTAAAAGCTGGTTGCTATGTGACTGAAGTTCCTTTGTTTGTATGAACACGAGTTCACAAAGTCCTGTATGAGAAAATTATAAGTCTTTATAGTTAAAAAAAACAACCAAGGAATACCTCAATAACAATCAGCTCCACAAAAAAAAAAAAAAATGTATATAACATAAATTGTGTGTTTTAAGGTGCTCTACATTTGTTGTGTGGCAAATTTTTGTCCATCTCTTACGGTTTAACAGTTATGCAAAATTCTGTAAAATTGACCGAGAATAAAGAAGTCTTCAGAGTCTATTCCCAGAAAATTCAAAATATACATTTTATTTGCCATGTAAATATCTTTAATATACGATATTTTATTCAAAATCGTTATAGCCATTTTTAGAAAATCAAAATTTTCGAAAAAAAGTTCCATGTAAAGGGTAGTTTGTGGTGGGGGGATTTTTCTCAAAATCTTCGTGTTGCTTCCCTGGAAGATACTAAACTTGGTATCAAGTTTGGTATTTTACCGACTTTTCGTTTTTGAGTTTTCGTGTTCACAGACACACGGACACACACGGACCTTTTTCCGAAAATAATTTTTTTGAATACAGGGGACTCTGAAACATATATTTCCGGTGAAATCTCGGTATCGAATTTTTTGGTGGAGAGCAATACCTTCTCTATGCACTATATACATAGCACGTATAGAGAAAGTAAAAATGTGGAACACGTTAAAACACACAGTTTATGTCATGTATGTTTTTTTTTTTTTTCTGGTGGAAAAAACAAAAACAAAATAGAACTTTGAGTGGTACATCATTTTATGGGTCAGAAATTCCATGCTCTTTCCATGGCTTCTCGAGTAACAATTGAATAGTGACAGCACTTTAAAAGTACACAAAGTGTTGAAAAATTCAAAGCCTGATGTGCAAGGGTTCTTGATTCTATTTTCTGATACTAGATGGGAATGTTTCTCTAGCCAAAATATTCCCCATCCATCTCAGAGTCTGGAACTGTGTGTGTGTGGGTGTGTGTGTGTGTGTGTGTGTGTGTGTGTGTGTGTGTGATATCTAATCAATAAAATTTCAGAAACAAAAACCCAACGACAACAGCACAAGAGTTAACACCATTGCGCAAATATTACAAATGAAAATGCTGCCTAGTTACGTGCAATGAACGAAGGTTAAAATTGGAACCTTAAAATGTTCAAACAAATGGTAACATATATCTCGGAAATGGCTAATGCCAAAAAAAAAGAGTTCTTTTAAATAAAATGTATGTTTAAAGAGCTCTACATGTTTTGTGTTCTTTTCTCTTTTAGTTTACCAGTTATGCAAAGTTATACTCAATATTTTCTATGCGAAGAGGAATTCACATGTTGTATTTCAGCAAATTCATGTAGGTTTTATTTTTCATGTAAACATCTTAAGTGTATTGTATTTATACAAACTCGTTAAGAGCTATTTTTTTAGAAAATTTAAACTTTTTCAAAATCTTCCTTATAGGGAGTAGTATTTTTTTTTTAAATTCTTGAAAATGGTGTTTCGTATCCTCAATTGAATTATGCTGTTCACACGCACACACGCGCCGTGGCCGAGTGGTTAGACAATCGCCTCTCACTTAGACGGGTTTGATCCCAAGCGACCGCACGTGAGATTTGTGGTGGACAAAGCGGTGCCACATATAGTAAAAAGGGGCGTTAAACACTATAAACTTCAACAACATACTCACGCAACTTCTTTTTGGATTCAAGGCATCAAAACATGTACTGAGGAAATCTCGATATGGACATTTTAGGTGGAATGCAATAGGTACCTTCTCTACCTAATAGGTACGTGGTAGAGAAAGTAAATGCTAATATACATACATACATACATACATACATACATACATACATACATACATACATACATACATACATACATACATACATACATACATACATACATACATACATACATACATATATACATACATACATACATACATACATACATACATACATACATACATACATACATACATACATACATACATACATACATACATACATACATACATACATACATACATACATACATACATACATACATACATACATACATACATACATACATACATACATACATACATACATACATACATACATACATACATACATACATACATACATACATACATACATACATACATACATACATACATACATACATACATACATACATACATACATACATACATACATACATACATACATACATACATACATACATACATACATACATACATACATACATACATACATACATACATACATGTATACAGGGTTATTCAAAAAGAAAGAACACACTTCAAATTTTTATTGCTTCCAAACTACTAAAGATAGAAGCATGATTCTAACGTTCATGGAGAGAGAAAAGTTTAAATTGAAATAACGCGGGGGCTAGAAGTTCCAATCACGGCCGCTTTGGCGCTGTTGTTTGTTGTTATATGTCTGTAGTGAAATGGCGGCGACACCTCAAGAGAAATCATATTATGTGCTGCAATTAGCAAAGCTACAGTCCATTATTGCAGTTCAACGAAAGGATCCCAAAGAAATTCACATCACGAGCAAGCAACCAACGGTATGGCGAGTTCTAAAACATCGTCTGCACCTGAAGACATACAAACTGAATTGAATCCTGACGACCACAACAAACGGTACGAATTGCATGTTAGAAGATGTGGAAGACGACAATTTTACTCAACGATTAATGTTTTACAATGATTTTTTTCATGCAAGATGGTGCCTCGCCTCATTTCTCTTACCACGTCCAACGTTACTTGAATAACACGTTTGCAAGACGTTGGATTGCGAGAGGAGGAGCAGATCAACTTTATCGCCGGTGGCCGCACAGGTTTCCAGATCTCACTCCATGTGATTTTTATCTATGAGTTTAGGTGACAGACCGTGCTTTTATCCCTCCTATGCCTGACACTCTTGAAGATCTACGAGATCGAATTGTTGAAGCTGTGAATTCAATAACAAGAGACCAGCTGATTCGTGTGTGGCAAGAAATGTGCCACCGTTTTGACATATGTCGTGTAACACACGGTGCTCATATTGAATGCCTGTTATAAAAATGTACACTTTTCTATCTCCATGAACGTAGGAATTATGCTTTTTATCTTTTGTAGTTTGGAAGCAATAAATATTTGAAATCTGTTCTTTCTTTTTGAATAACCCTGTATATATATAAACGGTTGGACCGATTTTGATGAACATTTTTGTGTGTGTTCAGAGGATTCGGGAATGGTTTAGATTTACAATTCGATTCGATAGGTAATGCTTTTTAATTAATTTATTTGGTGTATATGTATAAGTATTTATACATTGCGTATGTTGTTAATTTGTGGATGATTTACATTGGATCCGGCGTCAGCGCTGGGATCGCGTTACCGAAATATCTTAAGATAGACCCGGTAGTTTGTTACTTTTCCGCATATTCGTTACTTACGTCATAGCTTAGTGTTCTTATTACATTAAAATACATTCTGCGCTAATTGATGAATGTTTTTACATATTTATCATCTAAACGGTCCAAATAATTACTATATATTTAAAAAGTTTTATGATTTTCGGCTTTAACAACGTCTGTCGGGGTCCGCTAGTAATTTATATAATCTTATGTATTATATTTTTCTTCCTCCCACTAGCAACCAACCCTTGCTCTAGAAGCAGTTCACGTATCTCCGGGAAAATGAATAGGGACAGAGATAAAGTCATTCAAAAGGGATGTAATGACTGCTATTAATTTGTGATATCAGTTGGGATTCCTAACAGTGAAGAGTGTAACATATGACGGCTTAGATAGCATGACGTCACTCAGCAGCAAAGCCATGTTGGCGCGACTTCGGGTCAAGTTTTTGTGCTGAGGTAACCATGCAAGGCTCAAAGCGGACGCTTTTAAATTAACCAGAAGAGGAATTCCTCCACGGAACAGGCAGTGGAAGGGGTAAAAGCAGGGACAGTGGCGGCTTGTCGACAAAACAATCGAAATAGGAATTTTAATGAAATGGGAATAATAGAAATAATGTGCCTAGGTTTCCATTTTGAATCTCTGTATTGCTTATAACTCCAAGGACAAAGAAAATCCTACTCGTTCTGTGGGATTATAGCATTTCTAGTTATTTAAGGAACGCCGAACTCTGTTATCTCACTGTACTTTGGTTTTATGTCTATACCTCTTAGATATGTAACCTCTCGTTTACTTTAAATGTCCTTTAATTTAAAACATTGATTCAAACTTCTATGCATAGTCTTTAGACAGGGTCATGCATAAATAAGGATTAATGCAAATAAGACTAAAATTAACATGTTGATTATCTACTATTTAAAGTAAAAAGGAGTTTTGTCTTCATTTTCTTTTTTTAGTTTAACATTGCTGATAGGGCATACCGGATGGAGAATGAAATGGGTGAAATGATGCTCAAATGATCCATAGATCTTAAAGTTACTCGGTAGACACGTACCATCACACTATACAGGTGGGCTAGAGGAAATGTTATATTCCACCCAAAAATTCTATGTCGAGATTTTGCTGAAAATACGTAGTATATGTTTAGAGGCCCCTGAACTATTAAAAATAGATAAATAAATACCAGTTTATATCAGTTAAATACCAAAATTGATATTTAAGTTCATAATCTTAAAAGGATGCAACACGATGATTTTCAGGAAAATTCCCAACCCCTAACTACCCATTAAATTAAACAGTTTGGTTTACTCAAAAATGACTCAAACGATTTTGATTAAAATACCGTAAATATAAGATATTTTCTTGCCAAATTTAATTTATACCCAGAATTTTCGTGGAAATGGCCTCTAATCTGCATAACTGGCAATTCGTAAGAAATATACAACATATTGCAACAACAACAAAAATGTAGAAGCCGTTAAAGCACAAAATTTATGTCAATACATTTTTGTGGAGTTAATCATTTTCGAGGTATATGTAACTTGTTATTGGTTTAGATTTTCCAGTACTTCATTTTTTTCAAATGGGAAGTCATTAATTTTATTCCCCCATGCCATACGAAGAGAAGGCAATTTCAAAGACATCACATGGCAACCAGCTCTTAAAAGATTTGGCTATCGTCAGCTTACTATATTCCGTCATTGTCTTTGTATCTAAAAAGAAATATTTGAGGAAGAAGATAGAAGAATAAGTTTTATTAAGATAAGTTTGCTGAATAATGGACAGAGAAAGTTATGTGAATGTATATCAAATGCTTTTATTGTTGAGGCAGAAGTGTTTACTATACTAGCAAAATACGCCTGTGCAAAGGTGGGGGGAAAACCATTATGTAAGCTAGGTCTGTCGGAGGCATTCATAGAATGTTGCAAAATCAAAACAATATCCTCGTCTTCTACAGATATTGCAGTGGTAACGCATGCGCACAGGACTGCCAAAATTGCACTTTGTTATTACTTATTTGCAAAAGAAACGCTTTGGAACATTAATTGAAGTGTCGTTTACGAACCGCCACTGGACAGGAAATTAGAAGGAAGAGAGCAGAGCGAATTGCATATAAAAACAAAAGTCAGACAGAGATAGATGTGGATCTCTTGTAGTGCTGCACAGGCACGTGAGTGAAGTCGAGCGAACTCATATAGCCTACTGTATACTCTTATTAATTTCAATTTATATAATTTACCATTTATTTTTCACAAAAAAATACAAAAAGCAAAAACAAATAACAAAAAACGTCAAATTTGTACAACATAACTGTGTATTATAAATTGCTGTCCATAAGAAATTGTTAGAAATTGTTGTTTATTCGATATATTAGAAACACAGCGTATACTCAGTTTAAACATCAATATATATATATATATATATATATATATATATATATATATATATATATAGATCTCGGACATTTTAGAATAAGGAAGCAATTAAAATGTTGGCAATTTAAATGCTTCTAGTTGTTCTTGCGTAGGTCCCTACAAATAACGAGCCTTATAATACTTTATTTTTTGTTGATCTTTTTGTTTTTCTTTTCTTGTTTTTTGCTTGCTTTGTTCTTTTTTTTTTTTTTTTAATTTATAAACGCCCTTTAACTTCTATGGCTTTATAGGGCGGCTTTGCTTTAGAAAGAAATGCTGGTGTTTTCTCGCTGAACTGCAGGGTTAATTAACGTTAGTTATTACTTTTTACTTATTCTAGACGTACTATGTACATGGTGTATAGAGAAGGTATTGCACTTCACCAAAAAATTCGATACCGAGATCTCACCGGAAATATATGTTTTAGGGCCCCTGTATCCAAAAAGGTATTTTCAGAAAAAGGTCCGTGTGTGTTTGTGTGTGTCCGTGTGCCTGTGAACACGATAACTCAAAAACGAAAAGTCGGTAAAATAACAAACTTGGTATTTATGTTCAGTATCTTCCAGGGATACGACACGAAGATTTTGAGAAAAATCCCCCCATCCCAAACTACCCTTTACATGGAACTTTTTTCGAAAATGTTGATTTTCTAAAAAATGGCTCTAACGATTTTGATTAATTTTGACTACTTTATTCTGAGTGAATTTTGCGGAATTTTGTATAACTGCTAAAGAGACAGACAAAAACTTACCCTACAAAAAATGTAGAGCACATTAAAACACACATTTTGTTCGTGGAGTTGATCGTTTTTGAGATATTCTTTGTTTTTGTTTTCAGGTTCGAAACACAACTTTTCTCATACAGGAATTTCTCAACTCCTGTCCATACAAACAAAGAAACTTCAGTCACATAACAACCAGCTTTTGATTATCGCTTTAACCTATGCTACTCCTTTATTTCCCTTCTACTTACAAGGAAGCATGTAATAAGACTATTTCTGATAATTTTTTGTCGATTAGCATGAAGTAAATAAAAGCATGAACTTTTTAAAGCCAATTTATTGCAGAGATGTAGAGAAAGTCATGTGAAAGGAACACATCAGATTTTTTCACATAGTACTTGATACGTAGGTAGATATTCACCGGAAATACACGTTTTAGGGTCCCCTGTATCCAAAAAGGAAAGCATTTTAGAAAAAGAACCGCGCGCGCGAGTGTGTGTCCGTGAATAGGATACCTCAAAACCGAAAAATCGTTAAAATATGTACATTTCTATTTAAGCTTAGTATCTTCCAAAGATGCGACAAGAAGATTTTGAGAAAAATCCCCTACCCTTTACATGGATAAAAATTCGACATTTTTTATTTTCTCTGATGATTTTGATCAAAATATCTAAGTATATTAAAGATGATTACTCGGCAAATAAACAGTATATCTTGAATTTTCTGGAAATTGGCTCTGAATATCTCTTCATTCTGGATATACTGAATTTTGCATAATTGGTTTACCGTAAGAGATAGACAAAACTTACTACACAAAAACGAAGATCTCGTTAAAACACACGATTTATTACAAATACATTTTTTTCGTTAAGTTGACCACTTTCAGATATTTTTTGTTATGGGTTTCAGTTTTAAAAAACATAAACTTTTTTCATACAGGAATTTGTCAACTTCTGGCAATTAAAAAAAAAATAAACGGATTTCAATCTCATGGGAACCAGCTTTTAAAAGATTTGACTATCACTTTAGCCTCGTGTATTATCTTATTTCCCTTCTACTTACAGGAATCAGTAATAAGACCATTTCAGGTAATATTTATCTGGATTAGCATTAAGTAGATAGAATATTAAGCTTTTTTAAAAATAATTTGTTACAGGCATGTAGAGAAAGTCATGTGAAAGGAACACATAATTTTGTTTCAGTATTATTTCACGCTTAATACATACTTTCAGGTCCTGTGGGGGACAAGGGATGATTCTAGTTAAAGAAAAGCTCTCGTCTATCCAAATCCCAAGATCGAGAGATCAAAAGCGGCCCAGAACGACGGTTTCTAAGGTGCCTAAAAGCGAAAGCCCCATATGAGTAGATTTACTGGAGGTACGAAATTCTGTCACACCGGCGACACTGCTAACATTCTGGCAATTAGTAGCATTGACAACAAAGTATATTATTATTATTATTATTATTATTATTATTATTATTATTATTATTATTATTATTATTATGATCATCATCATCAAGTTGAACTTCACTTGAAATTAACTCGAAGCTAGGTGCCTATTTCTCAAAGCAATAACAGAGAGCTTAAATGACATCTAACGTAATCTTCCATATAAGTTAGCCATTTTGTGTTGAAACTTTACAAGAAAATTTCATTTCATTTTCTTCAGTGAGAGGAAAAGCATGATGAAATATCTCCTCCCATTCAGTGATACGAAATATTTATTAATTTTTCTAAAGGATCTCAGCACTGAATTTCCTAGAATGTTTGTAAATGCATTATAGTTAATAGTTAATTTTCTGCAGCTCTTAAGGGGAGCATAGGGCATCGTTACAATGTTTCCTTGATCGGATTTGAATTTCTAGTTCGCGAGTTCGCCGCTATGCGCCATGGTGATGAAGGATCGGCTCGTCACCTACAGATGGCACTGTAGGACGACATAACGACGTGCTTAGGCGAAGTGGCGGAATTTTACCCAGGAACCTTCTCCTTTCAAGGTATGGGCTTCTGTTACGTGCAAATAATCTTTACATGGGACCACCGCCTTTACTTCACTTCCAAAGGAAGCCATGCTAAAGAGTTTTGCATCCGAAAAAAAATCGAAGCCAACTGGTTCAGGAGTTTCACCTGGGTCTGGAATTCTGGAGATCGTGGTTTCGCGTCCCGCGACAGGGCTCTCTGACCCAAGTGCTTTTTCGGGGTTTTCTCGGGTAGAAGGCGAAAGCTGGAGAGGTTTCTTCACTCCCACAAACGTCTTACCTTCATTTCATCACCATTTCATTCCAATCGATCTATTTCAGGGTTGTAAATGTCGAAGAGACTGCGGTGGTGACGCCTCTCCGTGGTGGTACATGCGCTTTGGAAATGCAGCTCTTGGCGACAGGGTGGCGCGGGCATCTAGCACTCCTCGTGATGAGATAAAGAGTTGTTTGGATTATGTTAGGTATCCACCACGGTGGCTCTTTCCGCTACCCGTCGGATACTTTCATATCCTCCTATCCTCTTGGAGCCTGACGCTCAATAGGCCTATGGTGGCTGCAGTTTGGAACCTCCTTTGGAATGTACCACCGACCACACATATCAATAAATATTTGATAATGCCTTCCGTGCATGTAACCGCTTTCATGTTCGCTGTGGTATGCGGCGGTGGAGTTGGAATATGAGACATCGCCGTTGGCTGCGTAAACAACAGGAAGGGCGACGATAAGGTAACCGGAACCTTCGGGAACGTGACTCTCGATTCTACTACAAGCTTCGGCTTCCAATATATTCAATGGATTTCTAAAAAAGTTGTGACGTCATTTTCTAGCTATAAAAGTGGAAAGAATTGCAAGCCAGATGGTGGTTCTGTTGTGTTGTGAATTGTACAGAGTCGTGAGTGCTGGAGCGTTATTCGCAGTGGTGCACGACACATGGATAGCGTGCAGATGTAAACTGTCGAAACGTCAAGTGAATTATTTGCAGCAGTGAAGCAAAAACTGTATTTGTAACTAATTGTTGAGTCAATAAAAATATTTGTTACAATATACATGTTTCCTAGGATAATGCATATTCACTTGCTGGTTATAAAATAGGTGAATAAGTATACAAAAGTAACAATTCGGAAATTTTTGTTCCATTTATATCTGTCATATCGGCGGCTATTACCTTTGGAACATATTACCTAACGGCCATGGTATTAACTCGTTCACATTTGTCATTGGGCTTCGACTTTATTTTTCTAGTTTAAAACTTGCACTCTAAATTTACAAAAGTACTTAAATAAGCACACTGACCTATGCATTGAAACACATTTCCCTTTTCTTGGTTATGCTTCTGCCATTCGAGAAACTACAACCAAACACTTCACACGTATTGACCATTATAGTGGTTTAAAACCTACAGTCCGAATGTACTGATTAATTGACATTTATATGTGCACATTTAACCCACACAATGCGTACTCATTTCAAAAGTGTAGTATCTAAATATGGCAGCATGGAAAAACGTGCTTCACCAACCACAAAAAGGCATTTCCGGTCTAATCTCCTTATATATCTGTGGTGTAACCACGCACTGATGAGAATATGTGATTTGCAGGGTGTCGGGTGAGAATCAGAGGCTATTCTCAGAAAATTCAAGACATACATTTCGTTTGTCATAAAACTATCTTAAATATAATGTATTGTAAACAAACTCATTTGAGCCATTTTTGAGAAAATCAAAATTTTTGAAAGTTGGGAATGGGGAGATTTTCTTAAAAATCTTTATGTCCCATCTTTGGAAGATATTCAACTTAAATACAAGTTTGGTATTTAACCGACTTTTCGTTTTTGAGCTATGCTGCCCACAGACGCACATACACGGATATGAACTAAAATTATTTTTTGTTTAATCAGGGGGGTTTCAAAACATGTATTTTCTGTGAATTTCAATATCGAATTTTTGGTTGCAATACAATACCTCCTCTATACACTTAATATATAGTACACGTAGAGAAATTAAAAATAAAGTATTTTTAATTTTGTATTTTTTTAATCATTTTAGATTTATTTTTATTAAAATTAGGGTATTTTTGTGTAAAGTAGAGGTATTTTAGTATCTCGGTCGGGATGTTTCATATCAACAACCTGGCAACACTGCTCACAAGTAAGGAGAGAGAAACAAAATAGACATTACCGCCTAAACCATCCAACTCGGTTCATAGTGCTCTGTTTTAAAGTTTGCGAACGACTTGATGTAAGCCAGATCTCCAGGAGAATCAGAAGTGTCTCTACACAGAGCATCTGAATCTCAGAAGTGTAAAGTGGGTTAAAAATACTTGAAAGGCGGGCTTTTTGCGTCACAATGCATTGCAAAGCAGGAAGACGCCGCGAAATCGCGAATCACGGAACCTGTATTACTCGATGATTGATTCCAAAATACAACTTTGTCTCAGATAGAAAATTCCTCGCTATTGAATCCTCGCTTACCAGCAGTGTACTATGCATCAGTAAGGTGAAAGAACTCCAATTCGTGAAATGTGATACCTACGTAAGACGATATCATCGAAAAAACAGGAAATGCACCAAACTCAGGTATGATTTAATTTATTTTGTTTCTGTTGAGAAAATGTACAAATTACGGTTATAACATTTGTACAAACACCTGCTAAAATTATAGACCCTGAAACAGGGGCTTCAACATAAGCTTTAGGTAATCATAAATGTACTAAATACATTAGTATTTTAACCAAAAAAGCCAGAATTAATATGCAAGGAAATGTATTGTAAACCTGTTATACCACAATATAAAAGTTCAAATTTTCATTTTGATGTTTATTTGTTAATGTACTAAATCATCGTTACTTAAAGGGAATTAAAATTATACAAAAATGTAACTTTAATTTATACATTAACTGTAAATATTTTAATAATTCTGTTGTCAAAAACATTTGTATATTACATATTCACAATTTTAAAAGTTAGTCTAAATATTTAATGTCCCATACATAAGGTTCAAAGAAAAGACCAACTAGGAACATTTTGTTTCCTCAAAAAGAGTTACAGAAAAATCTGTTGTTTCATTCACATTGTTTCTTATGAGTAGAAGAGAAATAGGAGAGTCTTATGCCATTGTTATAAAAAATCAGTTCTCTTAAAAGAGATGATGCGGTTGAGGACTTCCCGTTTGAGAAAAGTTTAAACATTTTAAAACTGAAACGAATAATAGGAATATCACTGAAATGGCTAGCTAAAAAAACACATAAAACAAAAACGAAGAAACAAAACAAAATAAAAAAACCTGACAAATTGCGTGATTTAACGAAACCATATAATGAGCAATAAGTGTTTGTCTATCTCTTACGGTTTACCAGTTATACAAATGTTATCCAGAATGAAGAGATTTTCAGATGCTATTCTTAGAAATTTCAGGATATACATATATTTATATGTAAACATTTTAATGTTTCGTTTCGTAATAGGCTTATCCTCCACGTATTTGTAGGAATGACACCTCTAGGACCTACAAGCGGATGCCTAGGGGTCAGAAGCCACAGAATGGAGAACCTGTTACGAGGGGTCGGCCCGTAGTTAGGCATGAACATGAGCAAGTGGATGATATGAAATGTAAGCGAAATTGATGAATGGTGATAATTGCGTAATTTGTGGAATGAGTGGCGGGGAAACCGGAGGACCAGGAGAAAACCGCTTCGTCCACTACGAATCCCACATGTGAGCGCTTGGGATCGAACCGGGCCACCTAGATGGCAGACGAGCGGTCTAACCACTCACCTACGACGCTGCCCATCTTTAATATACGGCATTTTTTCTTACAAAAATGGTTAGGCTATTTTGAGAATATTTTTTGAAAAAAACAAAAATGTCGAAAAATATTCTATGTAAAGTGTAGTTTGCGGTGGGGGGATTTTTCTGAAAAACTTCGTGTTCCATTCTTGGAATATACTAAACTTAAATAGGTGTCATATTTGAATCAATACATGAATACACTCGTTAATTATTTCTCCGGCAGTAAGATCACTCAGAAAGTTAAAATAGGCAAATAATTGTCTGTGTTCTAATCTATCTTATCGTAACACACTTTCTGGATGCCTCTATGATCGTCTTTAAATAATCAGAGGTAACAAATTGATTAGTTTAAAACACGGTTAAATGTTAACCGATGGCTTTGCGATCGTCACGCGGTTTAGTTGCTGAGTTCGGGGAACGCAGAATGACGCAGCCTCACGTGACGACACCTGTCGGCCACTCCGCGAAGTACGAGGACAGAGAAAGTGAGGGCAAGGTCAATGCTACCAACACAATAAACACAGTCCCCACCTTGTTTGTAATCTGACATGTTGAGCTGCAGTTCCGGAGTCAGCGTGGTTAGACTTGGCGGCGCCACCTCCGAGATTGTTGTCACTTCCGTCGTGCCGATCGATTGTGGCGCGTCCGTTGATGGTCCTGTAAACAAATCACAGATTATTTATTTCAGAAATGAATATCTGAGTATTTAATAGTCTATTATGATTTTTAATTATGCATAAGGCCGTGATCTACGCCATTTCATGGAAAATATATAAAATAAAAGTTAAAAGCCTACAGTATCTACGTCGTATGTTAGTTTTACTTTTACATTTAGAGTTTGAAGATTATCTTAAGGTGATGCATCTCTGAAATTTAGAAAATATACAGGATATAACAATATGTTCATATTTGACACACACACACACACCACACATTATAAAACTTAACATATTGATAATAAATAGCTAAACAATATGAAACCAATCCTAGGCCATCTCAACCTAATAAAATTCTAATGAAATTAGGACTAATAATAAAAAATACTCTTAATACAGATACTGAAACTAAACGAAATAAATCGGTTAAGTGTTACATCTTCTATTTGAAATTAAACCAGTTATTACACACAACAATGGTGATATTTTCCCCATGTATCAACATTCTAACCTGTATGGTTATTTAAATAATTATGTTATAATGTCTTAATTCAGGGTTCTAATAAAAATGAGCCACATGATCCATTTTTAAAACTATTTTCGTAATGAAATAAACTTTTAAAGCAAATGAGTTTATAAATAGATGTGTTTTAATCCGTATAAGAACTTCAAGGAATGAAGGAAGAATCTCAGCCGTATATACTGACAGCAACATTACATTATCTTTAATGAAGGAAAACAGAAAACAGTACACACTAATTGATAATATTCACAATACCCTGGGTACGTTACAACATACTGGACAATTCACTTTAACTGGGTGAAGACCCATTGTGGCATAGCTGAGAACTAACCAGCTGACAGATTAGCCCTAAGAAGCGTCAGCAGAAGAATTAATATATAACAAAATCCACAAATCTACTATCAAATCAGAAATAAAAGACTTAGGCTTCGAGGAAAGGCAAGACAGATGGAATAACACCACAAAAGGGACCAAATCCTTTCTTCCCTCAGTTAAAGAAAGACTAAAAATAAAACTACCAGTAAACCCAGAATTCACAGCCAGACAGGTCGCGGGAAAACAAAATCATATTTGCATCGATTCCACATTACAAACGACCCGATCTGCATGCAACAGAAGACAACAGACAGTCAACCATCTCATTTACGAATGCATAAACACAGAACATCAAATATTCATTCTCATAAAAGAAGTAACACAAAATGGAGGTACCTGATCGGCCAATAATCAAGAACTAATTATTAAACACCTACGAACTTTCGGCAAATATTAAATCCATAGACATTTAGACTAGAAAAAAACACACCAATATATGTGATCAATAAAATGTACAAATATAATATATTATAAATCGCCTAAAATATGCCTAATTGTATTCTAAGGAAAATCCAAATATGTATCTATTCAGCTATTAAAAATATTGAAATAATGTCAAAAGTGATCAATTACTGTATTGGATACATGTAATGTTACTATGGTAATGGGGAATGTACAAAAATACAAATAAAAGAAAAACAAACAAAAACCCTAATTACTACTTTTTCATACTCTCCAAATCTTGATTATTAAAAATGTAATAATTTATCTCTCAAAAGTCGATCACTGTTTCAAAAAAAGTAATGTTAATGTGTTTTTGAAAGGGAGTATAAAAGTTTAGAAACAAATTAGTGAAAAACTGCACCGCCTGGAACGTTATGAGTAAAGAAGTGTTGGGAAAACGTTTAGAGAAAATAAGGATTACATATGAGATGCCTGTTAACAAGCATGCACCTACCCATTTATAGTTTCAGTTAATTGGTAATTGAAGTACGCCAAGTGGGGAAAATGATATATTTTCATGTAATTTTGTTACGACAAAATGCTCAGATGCTTCACTGTAATGTCAAATTATCTTGATGGTAGCACAAAAACAGCTCTGTAAATAGTAAGCATGTTTATAAATGACAAAACTGTTCTTTTGTCTTCAATATAATTAATGAAAGCTATCAAAATTAAATTTATATAATGTTAGAGTCAGAATTAAAAATACAATGTGAGTTATTTGGAGAAGTTAATGTCATGTCGGCATAATGCAATGGTAGCACTGTTTGTATGAGACCGGGAGATCCAGGACTCAAATCCTCGCTATGGTATTGAATTTTTCATTCTATCTCTATCTATCCATTGTCCTACACGCGGCTTAAGTGGAAAAACAATTACTATTGGTTGACCTAATATGTAAACTATGAAGCCCAGAACTTAAAGCACTTACGACTTTGTAAGTGACTTACTTGACTGTCGTCTCAAAATAATGCGAGCTCTGTTTGTAATTTTCCGGGGAAAATGCGAGTCCTTTTGGGAATTTTAATGTTACCATCGTACTAGTGATAAGCACTATGGAATATTTTCAGCAATCGAATGCATTACGATAGTGAGATATGACTATCAAATTAATGAGATTTTCATTCGTATTTAAAAGCTGCTTATTTTCACAAAAGGCGTGAAGTAGTTGCAAAGATATGTTGCTAAAGCAACCAGTTTTCATTCAGATTTAAAACTACAATATAATAGGCGTTTGTATTCCTCAAATAATATAAAAGAGACTTTGCTGCACATTATTTTGCAACATTAAAACACTTGCAGTTATTCTCTAGTAATCAAAGCGAACATTAATTCCATAAATATCGGGTTGTGAAAGCATACCGCTTTACCTGTTTCGGAATTATGTGCGGTTATGATTTAGTAATTTGAGGTTATTTATACAGGTTATACTGTATTGTTACTTCTTATCCATTTAATTTGATGTTAAAATGAATGGCCAAAGATTATTCCCTCGCAATATGGGGGACCTTGATTTAGTAATTGGTTCTTATTTTGTATTTGCTAAATTATATTTTCCGCTGAATTGAGGCATTGCTACCATTCTAAGATCCATGTTGGCATTTGTTTCTCGAGCAATACACAATTTGGGACCTACAATAGTTTTTGTGGTGGCTAGCCAGCTGGGAAACATATAGCAACAACATTAGAACAATATTAACCCTAGTTATGGAAAAAAGAGGCTGGTTAAGGTTCGGAATTAATGTTTTGGATTTTATTTACAAGCACAACAATCTTCACCTTCCATCACTGAATGATTGGTGATCTGCCACAAAATGGCGACCTGTCCTACAGTTTTATTAATATCAATGCACATGTTTAGAAAAAAACAGTACACCCTAGTAGACAACTGCATATTGGGTATTTAGCATTGTGGTCTTTATGACTAATTGCCAAAACTGTTAAATAAAGAAAATAAAACAATAGGCACTTTATACTCTCTGAAATGAGGTTGGCATCACATCTGCATTAAAAACTCTCCGATAAAAGAAACTTGAAAAGTGATTGGATACTATCGATTACCGAGCAATATAGATTAACATTTTATGACGAATTCTTGGGTAACATTCGAATAACTAATAGTAAGACGACTATTGAATAACTCGATAGTGCCCAGCAAATAATTGTGGCAGCTCAGTTGGTAAGAGTAACCGGAGGGAGAACGAGAGATCCCTGGTTCATATCCCGGCTATGGCACTGCGACTACCTATATTATTGTATTCTTTCGTTGCTGGCGTCTTTCGCTTATTTTATAGTACATTGTGTGTATGCATTCACTTAAATAATATATTTACTTTTTATTGTTTCATTTTTGTAGCCCTTTTTAACATCTAATGCCATTTCGGGAGCTTTGCAATAGAAACAACTCGTCTTTAGGTTCTTTATTTTGGGTTTAAATCGTTTTATTTTCCTCAACCACACATACACATTCACTATCACATACAGACTCCTTGGGGGATAGGGAATAATTCTGGTGAAAGAAACGTTCCCCGCCCCAGTCGGGAATCGAACCCGGGACCTCTGGGTGAGAAGTCAGCTGGCTGACCACTCTACCACGGAGGCAGTTACCTACATTGTTGTGTTCTTGTATTGCTAGCGTCGTTCACTTTTATTATGCATTGTATCTATAAATCCATTTAAATTATTTCTATTGTTCTTTCGTCAGCTTGAGATTTTAACAGTCATTTTGTTTATATTATATTTTACAGGCATTTAGTCGTATGACTTTCTTCTTCTTCTTCTTATACTGATGTGAATGTATACATTTCAATTTTTATTTGTATTATTTTGCTACCGTTTTGAAAACCTTTTTTTTTTTTTTTTTTTTTTTGATTTTTGATTTTTGATCTGTGTTTTCGAATTATTCACATGAAAATCAATTCCCACTACAGAGTAAAACTAAAGTTTGAAGAAACTTTATACACACATCTTAAGTTTCTACGAAAATTCGAGTAGTTTATATAAAAAAATCTTATGTGTTCCATTCAAATGACTTTCTCTACATCTCTGCAACAAATTATTGTTAAAAAGCTTCTGCTTCTATTTACTTCATGCCAATCGAGAGAAAAATTAGCAGAAATAGTCTTATTACTTGCTTCCTTGTAAGTAGAAGCGAAATAAGGGAGTACCATAGGTTAAAGTGATAGTCAAAAGCTGGTTACTATGTGACAGAAGTTCCTTTGTTTGTATGGAGTTGACAAATACCTGTATGAGAAAAGTATAAGTTTTTCAAAGTTAAAACCAAAAGAACAGAAATATCTCAAAAACGATCAGCTCCACGAAGAAAATGTAAATAATATAAATTGTGTGCTTTATCCTGATCTATATTTTTTGTGCAGTGAGTTTTTGTCCATCTCTTACGGCTTACCAATTATACAAAATTCAATAAACATCATCCAGAATAAATAGGTCTTTAGAGGTTACTCCCAGAAAATTCAAGATACACATTTTATTTGGCAAGGAAATATCTTAAATATAAGGGATTTTATTCAAAATCGTTAGAGCCATTTTTAAGAAAATCAAAATTTTCGAAATATTTTCCATGTAAAGGGTAGTTGGGGATGGGGATATTTTCTTGAAAAGCTTCGTGTCGCATCCTTGAAAGATACCAAACTTAAATACCTACCAAGTTTGGTTTTTAACGGTCTTTTCGTTTTTTATCTATGCTGCTCACAGACACACACACACACGGCTATTTTTCTAAAACGGATTTTTTTTGGATTCAGGGGGTCTCAAAACATATTTCCGGTGAAATCTCGGTATCGAATTTTTGGGTGGAGTGCAAAACCTTTCCTATACACTATGTACGTTGTACCTGTAGAGAAAGTAAACATTGGCCCCCCCTACCAAAATTATGATTTGTTTCCAATACGATTGATAAATATGCAAAATTAAGAATAATTAATACGGAGGTTCACCTAAAAACGTTATGATCTTTAGCAATATTTGCTAAATAACTGAATACATTTTATAAAAACTAACTTACTATTTTAGATAAGAAAATGTAACACTGCATTTATTGCTTGGTAGGTTAGAGAAAAACATCAAATCTACCCCTATTTTTGTTTAAAAAACCATACATTACATAATTCATCATTTGTTTACGATGAAATTTTGTTCCCTTAATATCACGTTCTAATAAACAATTTTGCAATAAAATACATTTTGCTCTTTTTTTCATTACTTTCTCTTTACTCACTATGTACATAGTGTATAGAGAATGTATTGCACTCCACCAAAAAATTCGATACCGAGATTTCACCGGAAATATATGTTTTAGGGTCCCCTGTATCCAAAAAAAGTATTTTCAGAAACAGGTCCGTGTGTGTGTGTGTCCGTGTGTCCGTGTGTCAGTGTGTCCGTGTGTCTGTGAACACGATAACTCAAAAACGAAAAGTCGGTAAAGTACCAAACTTGGTATTTAAGTTTAGTATCTTCCAGGGATGCGACACGAAGATTTTGAGAAAAATCCCCCCACCCCAAACTACCCTTTACATGGAACTATTTTCGAAAATTTTGATTTTCTCAAAAATGGCTATAACGATTTTGATTAAAATATCGTATATTAAAGTTATTTACCTGACAAATAAAATGTATATTTTGAATTTTCTGGGAATAGCCTCTGAAGACTACTTTATTCCGGATGAATTTTTCTTAACTACTAAACCGTAAGAGATGGGCAAAAACTTAACCCACAAAAAATGTAGAGCACGTTAAAACACACGTGGAAGCTTTTTCACATTTTTTATTTTCTCAAAAAAGGCTCTTACGATGTTTAATTAAAAAAAACTGCATATTAAAGATATTTACATGACCAAAAAAAAAAATATATATATATTGAATTTTCTGGGTATAACCTCTGAAGTTCTCCTCGTTGTAAATGGATTTTACACAACTGGTAAACCATAAGAGACAAACACTTGTAAACAAATAAGTGGACCTCGTTAAAACACAATTTATGTCATACTTTTTTGTTTTGTACAGCTAACCATTTTCGAGATATTCCTACTGGATTTTAAATTTCCAATATTTGTGACCGGCTTTTAAAGGATTTGACTATTGCTTTAGCCTAGTGCGTTCCCTTATTCCCCTTCTACTTATAAGGAACTAAGTAATACAACCATTTCCACTAATACTTATCTCGATTAGAATGAAATAGAAAAAAAAATAAGCTTTCTTAAGAACAATTTGTTGTAGAATATATAGAGAAATTCCTGCAAATATCACACTAATTTTTTTCTTTGTATTTCATATATTTTTATAAGAACACAAGCAGATTTACAGAAAATCATAATTAAATTCTCAGTAAATAATCACTTTTTTATTTTACAAAGAAAAACGCACCACTTGTTCCTTAACATTAGTTTGTACGCCGAAAATGAGCAACAAATGCCATATAAATCGTGTATTGTAACGTGAGGTTGGAGCTCAAAATATACGTTGAGAATTTCAATAATTGCCCTTGTTAATAAGCTAAATACATATTTATTTATTTATTAATTTTAAAATATTTAAAACAAGTATAATTTTAGGTGTTATAAGTTTATCAAGTTTGGCCAAATAATTATATGAATAATATATATTAATTTATTTTCACGTGTATCGTGAAAAACAAGATAATGTTTTTTTTTTTTGTTTTTTTTTATACCTAAAATGCGAGGTGTAGTTTTATGTATTTCTGTCTCGACAGTTTTATTTTCCCAAATAAATAACTGAGGTTCACACTAATTACATTTTTAAGGCTTTTGTGTCGTCATTTTGGGGCCCGGCATATAAACAAACGGTTATTCTAGATATTATAAGAGAAAAGGTGTACCACCAAAACGCAAATATTATTATTCTCGCAAGTTACAATAGGAAAGTGGTCTCGATAAGGGTTGGAGGGGAACGCTGTGTTTTCCTAACTTGATGAAGGGTGGCCTCCCCTAGGGCGCGGCCCTGATAGGGCTGCTATTTCTGTGCTTGCAGCCCTGGCCAGATCGATGAGCAAGGTGGTGGGTCCCTGTTGGAGGGGCCTACCTACCAGGAAAGCAGAACAACAGAGGAGCTGCGATCCGGCGTGTCGAATAGGAGGTATACAGTTTCTGCTACATTGCGGGTTTTTGTTTACTCGGCAGGATAGTGAGGTGATAAAATGATTTTCTAAAATATCATAACTACAGTTTTAATTTGTGGTGTAAATTTACTGATAACAAATAAGTATACATTCCAAGTTTCATCCAAATATATACTTTTACTTTCTCTACCCTGCATGTACAATGTGCATAGAGGATAGAGAAGGTACTGTATTCCACCCACAAATTCGATTTCGAGATTTCACCAGAAATATGTGTTTTGGGGTCCCCTGAGAAAGACAAAAAATTAGAAAAAGGTCTGTGTCTGTGGACAACATAGCTCGAAAACTAAAGACCGTTAAATGCCAAACTTGGTACTTGGGTTCAGTATCTTCCAAGGATGCGACACAACGATTTTCAAGAAAATCCCCCCACCACAAACTACCCTTTACATGGAAAAATATTAGAACATTTTGATTTTCTCAAAAATGTTTAAGATATTTTTATGACAAAAGAAATGTATATCTTGAATTTTCTGGGAATAGCCTCTGCAGACTCATTCAGGATGACTTTTCTATAACCGGCAAACCATAAGAGATAATCAAACTTACTACACGAAAAATGTAGATCACATAAATAACACACAATGACGTTCTCTACAACTCTGCAACAAATTATTGTTAAAACACTTATGCTTCTATTTGTTTCATGCTAAGCGAGAAAACATTTGTAGAAATAGTCTTATTACTTGCTTTCTTGTAATGAGAAGCGAAATAAGGGAGTACCATAAGTTAAAATGATAATCAAAAGCTGATGCTATGTGACTGAAGCTCCTTTGTTTGTATGTCTGGACAGGAGCTCAAAAATTCCTGTATGAGAAAAGTATAAGTTTTTCAAAGCTGAAACCAAAAACAAGGAATATCTCAAAAACGATCAACTCCACGAAAAAAAATTATATTACATAAAATGTGTGTTTTAATGTGCTCTACATTTTTTGTGTGGTAAGTTTTTGTCCATCTCTTACGGTTTAGCAGTTATGCAAAATTCCGTAAACTGCATCCAGAATAAAGTAGTTTTTAGAGGTTATTCCCAAAACATTCAAGATATACATTTTATTTGTTGGGTAACTATCTTTAATATACGATATTTAAATCACAATCGTTAGAGCCATTTTTGAGAAAATAAATGTTTTCGAAAAAATGTCCATGTAAAGAGTAGTTGGGGTGGGGGAGTTTCTTGAAAATCTTCGTGTCTCATCCTTGGAAGACACCAAACTTAAATACCAAGTTTGGTGTTTAACGGTCTTTTCGTTTTTGAGCTATGCTGTCCACAGACACACGCGCGCGCGGACCTTCTTCCAGAAATGCTTTTTTTTGGATTCAGGAGCACCCAAAACATGTATTTCCGGTGAAATCTCGGTATCGAATTTTTGTGTGGATTACAATACCTTCTCTATACACTATGTAGAGAATAAAAATGCGTAATTTTCCATGTTCGCTAAAGTTCCATCTCTTGTTCATCTAATTTTGTACAGCTGAAAATCTTAAAAGTGCCAGCAAGTATTAAGGACTTCAGGGCCTGTTCACGGAGCATTAAGATATATTTAGTTTGTCAATTTGTATCTCAAATTGACCATGTTTTAAGCAAAATCGTTAGAACCCTTTTGATAAAATGAAAAATACCTGCTTTTCCCAAATAATGGGTAATTCAGGATTAGGGTGTACTCTCTTTAAAATCTTCGTTTGGCATACCCAAATACTGAATAAAATGTGATATATGGTTTTTAAGCTATGCTGTACACATGCGCATGTGCAATATATTGTAAAACTCTTATGCACTTCACACATAACTTAATCTGTTCTGCAAATAAACTATCCTACGAAAAATTATTATTTTATCTAATAATGTAATCAAGATAAACATTAGCATAAATGGTCTTTTTACTTAATGGAAGGGAAATAAGAAAATACACTGGGCCAAAGTGACAGTCAGGTTTTTTAAAAGCCGTCATCATTCTTTTGTCTTTGAAATTCGGTTCTCTTTCAAAGGCAGGAGTAAAACAAATGTTATAGGAAACGAAAGATGACCTCCTGTTTGCGAAAAGTTTAAGTAACTTAAAATTGATACCAACAACAAGGAATATCTCGTACGCGTTTAAATCTAATATATATGTATATATATGATATAAAATGTGTGTATTAACGAGATTTACAGTTCTTGTGTAGTAGGTTTTTGTCTTTCACTTACGGTTTGCCAGTTATACAAAAGTAATCAATCAGAATGAGAGATCTTCAGAGTCTATTTCAGGAAAATTCAAGATATATATTATAGTTTGTAATAAAAATATCTTAAACATGTAGTATGTTAATCAAAACCGTTAGAGCAATTTTTAGGAAATCAAAGGGTTCGAAAAATGTTCCATGTAAAGGGTAGTTAAGGGTGGGGGAAATGTTCTTGAAAATCTTCGTGTCGCATCCTTGAAAGAAGCTAAACTTATATAATAATTGGTGTTTAACCGACTTTTCGGGCCTTTTCCTAAAACTGCTTTTTTTCGTACTCAGGGAACCTCAAAATACACATTTCCGGTATAATCTTGGTATCGAATTTTTGGTTGGACAATCCACTATGTTCATTGCACATATGGGCTAGAGAAAGTAAAAAAAAAATCTTATGTGCTCCATTCATATGACTTTCTCTACATCTGTGTAACAAATTATTGCCTAAAAGCTTATTCTTCTGTTTACTTCATGCTAATCGAGATAAACATTAGCAGAAATTGTATCATAACGGGCTTCCTTGTAAGCAGAAGAGAAATAAGGGAATATACTAGACTGAAGTAACAGTAAAATCTTTTAAAAGCTAGTTGAAATCCGTTTCTTTGCAAGGCTTAGAGTTTACACATTCCCCTTATTAAAAACTTTGGCTAGAAGTTTTTAAATTACCGTATGGGAGAAATCAATTACAATAAATATGTCGGAAATGGTCAAGTTCACCAAAAAGAATATATAGACACGAACCATAGGGCTTATTCTATTCTGACAAGCAATTGTATATGTTTAATTAGAGGTTACATAATCCTTAAGATTTTGACTTTCCTATTTTGCATTTCATTTATTTAGGATGTATAATAGTTCTATTTATATATGTAACTAGCTTAGGCTCAAATGAAATATTCTTCTACTCCAATAAAATTCTACTAACTACATACCTATTATATTTTTAACATTTATCCTCTTATGAATTTATTATTTTAATATAAATCACTCCATAAGCCATTACTATTCAGCTTTCTTCTCTTAATTTACCTATATTAAAATCCCCTCATAACCAAATTAAAATTTCATCATAAAATAAACAAAAAGTATAACAAACTGTTAATCCTATAGAAAAATATTAAAAATATATAAACATATTCAAGATTCTACAGTTTTTGTATAGTAACTTCTCTACCCTTTACGGCTTAGCAGTTATGCTAAATTCAACAAAATCCATCCAGAATAAAGAGGTCTTCCGAAGTTATTCCCAGAAAATTTAAATTTTATTTGCCATGTAAAATCCTTAATATACGGTATTTCATTAAAAAATAATTAGAGATCTGTTTAAGAAAATCAACATTTTCGATTTTTTTTCCATGGAAAGGGTAGGTTGGGTTGGAGAGATTTTTCTCAAAATGTTCCTGTCGCATCCTTGGAAGTTATTGAACTTAAATACCAAGTTTGGTATTTAACCGACTTATTGTGTTTGAGTTATGCTCTCTACAGACACGGATCTGTTTTTTAGAAATGGTTTGTTTGTTTTTTTCTCAAGTGTATGCATTTCTGGTGAAGTCGCGGTAGCAAATTTGTGGTGGAATGCAATACTTTTTCTGTTATATACATTATTATGGGATAGAGAAAGAAAAATATTTGTGCTATCAGTGGACCTGAAAATGTAAATTTCCTATGAAAACTCGGAATCGAATTTTAGGTATAATACTACAGTACTCTACTTTCTCTACTTCAGAAAGTAAAAATGAAAGGTCTCACCTGTTGGTGGATGTGTAGTCACTGGCACCAGCACCCAACTTTCTGTTGTTCCTGTAGTGCCTTCCGTCGATGTTGCTGAAACGTGCAAAAAAAAAAAAAAACGTCTTAGTGGCTATTCCGTTATTATGTACATGGGAGGAACAATGTGGCCATACTTGGAGATAATGACGTTTGCAACCAAATACAGACAAGCAAGAAGAGGCAAAATGACTTTCATAAATGGAATATTACGTCTTATATAGGTACTCAGGACATATGGCTTTCGAGGTATCCTCATGTGGAAGATTTCATATAAATTACTTATTTCAACTTTTCAGTACAAACCTCTTGCATACGTAGTTTTTTTCCTGGAGTTGCTGAATTTGGTATCATGTACAGTTATATGTGCCTTTCCTTCTAATTGTACATTTTATACCCTACCAACTTACGAGGGACTTTTTTTTTCAACCTCCGATAGGCTATAAATAAAGGGAAAGTTCATAGAAAGCAATTATTTTATTACTAAAAGTTTTGTACACTTATGGTTACTTTTCATCATAATCACCGAAAAGATTGAGACACTTATCGTACCTGTGCACAAGCTTTGCAATACCCGCTTCAAAAATGTTGCCCCTAATGATTTCAAATGAGCATTGACGTTGTTTTGAAGATCTTCGTACCTTACTACGACGTTTGCGGAGCGCCATTCAAAACAAACGAAGAGAAATGCTGACTTCAGGAATTGTGTTGATCCATGACAACGCTCGTTCACACACTGCTGGCACAGCCCATCGGCTTCTTGAACAATTTCGATCATCCGCCGTACAGTCCAGACCTGGCACCCAGCGACTTTCACCTTTTCCCTGAACTTAAGACGTAGCTAAAAGGACAGCACTTTCAAACCAACGAAGATCTTCAAAACAACATCAATGCTCATTTGAAATCATTGGCGGAAACATTTTTTGAAGAGGGAATTGCAAAGCTTGTGCACAGGTACGATAAATGTCTCAGTCTTTTCGCTAATTATGTTGAAAAGTAACCATAAGTGTACGAAATTTTAGTAATAAAATAACTGTTTTCTATGAACGTGTCTTTTATTTATAGCCTATCGGAGGTTGAAAAAAAAACAAACCTTGTAATATATTTATATATTTTATAACTTACGTCATCAGTTATATTACTAAGATCCTTTCTTTGTTTTGGCAATTTTCATCTCCCATTTCTCTCTTACTTTCCCTATATAATTACCTATTGTTTCATAAATTCTTTCTTATTGTTTCCAAAAAATAAGTCATAGGTTATACGCAGGCATATTAGTTCCCAAGCATTAAAGCCACTTAGCATGCATGTTCCATCATGGCTTATCACCAAGCAGTGTTTCCTAAGTCACGTGGTTTTTAATTCGAAATTTCGCCACTAAGTGATCAGTTCTTCGCCCTTATATGATACCATAGGAATAAACCATGGACTTGCGGACCTGAGAATTCAGAATTTTACTCTTTTAAGATATGTTTTAAACATGCTTATAAATATTATACGCTGCCTCTGTGGTCGAGTGGTCAGCGTTCTTGCCTCTCATCTAGAATTCCCGGGTTCGATTCCCGCCTGGAACAAGGATTTTTTTCTTTAACAGAATCATTCCTTATCCTCTACATATCCTGGAAGTATGAACGTGAGAGTGAATGAGTGTGTATAAAACCAAGAAACGTACAGTTCAGCGACATAAACACCAGCAGTTGTTTCTCAAGTCAAAGCCCCCGATATGACCTTAAAAATTAAAGGGGGCCACAGAAATGAAACCTTAAAAAAAAAAAAAAAAAAAAAACATTATACGGGATCCACGACTTTAGTCCCTTTCCGAAAGATCACGTGCAATGGATTTTTACGTCCGAAAAAATCTATAACCCTCCATCGGGATTGAACCCGTAGCCTTGGAACTACAACTTGCATGTTAATAACTACACAACGAAGGTCGACAGTAAAACCATTTTTTTTTTTAAATACGGTACCGGAGTCTGATCAGGACTCCGGCACTGTATACCCTACTTTTTATTTACCTTTATTTTCACTTTTACCTTGTTTTTCTGTATTATTACTGGATTGCTGTTTTCTTACTTTTTACAACACACATGCCCAAGGCGGGACTCGAACCCCAGAATTCGAAAGGAAATTGGAATAAACACATTGTGACGTAGTAGGTGCAAATGAGCATCTGTCAAAGACTTGGAGATCTTGCATAACATCAAAACTCTGATGTGTTCCATTCACATGACTTTTTCTATCCTTCTGTAACAGATTATTGTTAAAAAAATAAAGCTTATTTCACTATCTACTTTATACTAATCAAGATAAACATTAGCAGAAATGGTATAATTACTTAGTTTCTTATAAATTCAAGGGAAATGAGGTAATACACTACACTAGAGCAATAGTCAGATATTTTAAAAGTTGTCGAATGTGAAACAATTGAAATTTGGTTCGGTTTTCATGGCCAGGAGTAAAACAAAAGAGATAAGAAACGAAAGACGCCTTCTAGTTTGAGAAAAGTTTAAGAAGTTTAACATTTTTGAGAAAATGATTGGTTGGATGTGGGAGATTTTCTTGTGTCTGAAGATACTGAACTTAAATACCAGGTTTGGTATTTATCAAACTTTTTGCTTTTGACGTATGCTCTTCAGAGACAAAGGTGCGCGCACACACGCTCATACACACATACATAAACACCTATAGGTATATTTTATTAAGATACTTTTACTGGATCCAGTAGGCCGTAAAATGTTCTTACCTATATTCGGACAATATATTACGAATGTTTAATATAAAACGCAATACTTTTCCCACAAATTACAGGTAGATTGGCGATAAAAAAATAGTTTGAAAAATTTATCTATTTAAAAGTGTTAACTCGTAAGTTTAAAATATTCTTTGTCTAGATGATATACAATGAAGTCGTAAACTAATCAATCAGTTTATGTTAATGTCTTGGAACGGAGGAAGATTAGCTCCACATTAAAATGAGCCAATATAGGGAGGCATCGGGTTCGATGCCCATCGACGGCCATTCTACCTTTGTTCTTTTTTTTTTCATGTTTTTCCTGGCGTTTATGAGATGGTTGATTTCCCATCTATCACAATTTCTTTTCCATTCATTCCGTTTCCTTCTCATTTCATAGTTGTGCTTATAGCTATTTTTATTTTATTTTAGATACAGAATTCAATTAAGTTAGTTTGAGGATTAGTAGATACCAATTTTTAATCTCTCCAGCAGCTAGGCAGTAGGTAAAATTGGTAGATTAATGTAAGTGAAGTAAAATGTTCCTGTTTTATTTTCTTTGTTATTTTTGTTGTTTACCTTGGTTTTTAGATCGGGAAAATATATCTAAAATCTAGAAGATGATAATATAAGTTAAATGTTTTTGACAGTGTGGAATGAAGTATAAAAGTTTGCAATGAACGTCCTGGTGTAGAAAAGCAATTTTCGGGATGGAGAATTTCAGATTTGTAATTATTTATTTATTATATGTTTAGTGACCTACTCCGGTTATGTGTATAGAGAAGGTATTGTAATGTACCCAAAAATTCGATACTGAGATTTCACTGGAAATATATTTGAGATCCCCTGAATCCAAAAATGAGCATTTTTAGAAAAATATCCATGTTTGTGTGTGTGTCTGTGGGCAGCATAGCTCAAAAAGAAAGTACCGTTAAAACC
Source organism: Hymenopus coronatus (assembly GCA_030762935.1). Taxonomy (NCBI): domain Eukaryota; kingdom Metazoa; phylum Arthropoda; class Insecta; order Mantodea; family Hymenopodidae; genus Hymenopus; species Hymenopus coronatus. The sequence continues at coordinate 43,072,410 of CM060892.1, read as the reverse complement.
AAACTTCGTATTTAAATTTGTTATCTTCCAAAGATGCGAAACGAAGATTTCCAAGAAAACCCCCCCTCAACTACCCTTTACATGGAACATTTTTAGAAAACTTTTGACTTTCTCAAAAATAGCTCCAACGATTTTTATTAAAATCTCTTATGTTTAAGATATTTACTTGACAAATAAAATGTATATCTTCAATTTTCTGAGAATAGCCTCTGAAGACATGTTTATTCTGGATGAATTTTGCGGAATTTTGCGTAACTGGTAAACCGTAAGAGATAGACAAAAACTTACCACAAAAAAAAAATATTTAAAAACATAATTTATGTTATATACATTTTTTTTTGTGAGGTTGGCCGTTTTTGAGATATTCCCTCTTATTAGTTTCAGCTTTAAAATACTTATACTTTTCTCATAACGGGAATTTGTCAATTCCTGTCCATACAAACAAAGGAACTTCAATACATAGCATCCAGCTTTTAAAATATTTGACTATCGATTGCAATGCTGCCCCCTTATTTCCCTTCTACTTACAAGGAAGCAAGTAGCAAGCCCCTTTTTGATAATTTTTTCTCGGTTAGCATTAAGTAAATAGAAGCACAAGCCTTTTAACAACAATTTATTGTAGAGACGTAGAGAAAGTCATGTGAATGGAACACATCAGATTTTTTTTATGTTGGTAAAACCACGGACTACAAACGTAACTTAACAAGTAATATACTTACCTGTTGTTATATGAAATTTAGTTTTTAAAACATATTTACGTAGTGAAAAGCATATATTGTTTCTTACAAATACACACTTTCTTGAAGTCTGGAAAATGGACAATTACTTTAAAACTCATCCAATAGTTCGCTCAAGCTCATATTTGATGTTTTCATGGAATCACAAGTTTTGCAAGGATACAGCTATTTCATTCCAGTGTAAATGAGGCTTTAAGCTTTTAGTTCTGTTGTTACTACAACCGTGTAACGGTACGACGCTAGTAAAACCGGATGAACCCGGACAGTTCAACAATGTATGAGCCTATGTACAAACTTTATCTTGCGGGGCCAACGGTACAAAACTGACAAACAAAAGATAGGGAAGAATGAAAGGATTTCCTTTTGTGGAACATGTATGTTGTATAGCGCAAGATTGCTTAGAATTATTTTATAGATCATTGTCTTTGCAAACACTTTCTCAGGAGATGCATCGTTAGAGGTTGCAGCTTGTCACACAGCTTGAATATTTATAGTAAATGTTACTAATATGTGCGTGACTTAACGAACTTACTCCATAATTTGGTGAATTTAAAGTGCTCAGTTTCAAATGTATATATTTTTAAGAACTTAAGTTAAAATGTCTAGCTTCTTGATCCTTTGATTTAATCCTCTGCGATCATCACCTCTAGGGTGCAATAAAACTGAGTGGAATTACTCATGCAGTAGGCAATGTTGTGACGTGCAGTGAGTGATGGTACTGCAAGAGATTAGAGAAGGCATGTGTTTGACTCCCCAGTGGGTGTTGTGTTTTTTCTTTTCTTTTTGTTTGTGTCTGTTTGTTTTGTTTAATGGCTTAATGTCTTTAAACCTGGTTGGCCATTTCGGACGATGAATGAAATCTGTGCTCAAATTATCTCGAGGTCCATGGAGCTTAAAATTACTCAGCAATCGTCATCTCACCCTAAGCTAGATTCGAACTCGCAACCTCTTGAATGTGATTATACAGTCTCCGCTCACACTACCGAGGCGGATCATGTATATTTCATTACGCTGCTACGTCACGAAGAAATTGGAAGTGCCAGTGAAATTTTAATCTATATAACACTAGTGAAGTAACTAAGTGAAAGGAGGGTGAGTTCTTACTTTCTCTGCACGTACTATGTACAAGGTATCTAGAGAAGGTATTGTATTCCATAAAAAATTCGATGTCGAGGTTTCACCGGAAATGTATGTTTTGAGGTACCCTGAGTGCAAAAACCATTTTTCCAAAAAGGTTTGTCTGAGAGTGTAAGCATGTGTGCGTATGTGCCTGTATACAGGATAACAGAAATTAAAAGATCGATAAAAATCAAACTTGGTATTTAACTTTTGTATCTTCCAAGGATGCGACACGAGGATATTCAAGAAATACTCCCACCCCAAATTACCCTTTACATGGAAAAGTTTTTGTAATGTTTGTTCTTCTCAAAAATGCCTTTAATTTTTTTGTTATTGTTGTTAAAACACCGTGTATTAAAACTATTTACGTCACAAATAAAGTGTACACTTTGAATCTTCTGGGAATAGCTTTTGATGATCTATTCATTTTTGACGAATTTTGCTAACTTTTGCATAACCGATAAACCATAAGGGATAGGCAAAAACATACTACATAAACATGTAAATCTCATTAAAACACAATTTAATCATATACATTTTTGCTGTAGAGTTTACCGTTTCCAAGATATTCCTTGTTAATGGCATACATTTTAAGCAAATATTTTCTTCTTTAGGTATACTTTTCTAAAACAGCATAATATATAGGGATGTGATTTTTGTGCATGTGCAACATGTTTTGCTCTAAACAGCCGGTGAAAGTAACTGTTAACTGTGTAAGAAATCCTAAAAAATCTTATGTGTTCCATTCACATGACTTTCTCTACATCTCTGCAACAACTTTTAGTTAAAAAGCTTATGCTTCTATTTACTTCATGCTAATCGAGAAACATTAGCAGAAATAGTCTTAGTATTTGCTTCCTTGTAAGTAGAAGTGAAATAAGGGAGTACCATAGGTTAAAGTGATAGTCAAAAGCTGGTTGCTATGTGACTGAAGTTTCTTTGTTTGTATGGACAGGAGTTGACAACTTCCTGTATGAGAAAAGTATAAGTTTTTCATAGCTGAAAGAAAAACAAGGAATATCTTAAAAACGATCAACTCCACAAAAAATGTATATAACACAAATTGTATGTTTTAATGTTCTCTACCTTTTTCTGTGGTAAGTTTTTCTCCATCTCTTACGGTTTAGCAGTTATGCAAAAATCTGTAAAATTCATCCAGAACAAAGTAGTCTTCAGAGGCTATTCCCAGAAAATTCAAGATATACATTTTATTTGTCAAGTAAATATCTTATATTTACGAGATTTTAATAAACTCAACATTTTCGAACTGTTTTCCATGTAAAGGGTAGTTTGGGGTGGGGGGATTTTCTTGAAAATCTTCGTGTCGCATCCTTGGAAGATACCAAACTTAAATACCAAGTTTGGTTTTTAACGGTCTTTTCATTTTTGAGCTATGCTGCCCACAGAAACACACACACACGGACATTTTTCTAAAAATGCTTCTTTTTGGATTCAGGAGGTCTCAAAACATATATTTCCGGGGAAATCTCGGTATCGAATTTTTTATGCAATGCAATACCTTCTCTATACACTATGTACATAGTAAGTGTAGAGAAAGTGAAAAAATGAACGTAATTGCTTAACAACAATTGAATTTGAGATCTTCACAGTTTCCTTAAAGTTTATACTTGAAGTGAAAGAAGAAGAGTGGATAGAGAAAGTGATGCAAATGAACTGTTATTTGTTTACTCGATTACTCAGTAGTGGACTACCGTTGTTACGTCTCAGGAGGCCTGTGAACCTTGTGCGTCAGACCGTGAGGTTTTAGAGATGGTGTTGCCTCGAGCATACTATCTCTACAAGCCATTTGGGTGCAACGAACCCGGTTCCCACAGTTATTTTAGCTGCCCAGTCATCTCTCAACAATGTGGCCAAGCTCGCAAACTGTTGACATCGCCATTGTGTGGGTATATCAGCGAAAGTGACTTCGCTTTTAACCTTCTCTAGCACGTATGTACAATGTATATACAATATACCCACTCAAAAATTCGATACAGAGATTTTGCTGTAAATACACGTTTTAAGGTGCTATGAATCCAAAAAAAATCTCAACGCCATAACTCAGAAACAAAACGTTAGTTAAATACCAAACTTGGTAATTAAGTTTAGCATCTTCCAAGGTTGCGACACAAAGATTTAGAGAGATGTTTGCACACCCCACACTATCCTTTGCATGGAAAACACCTTCAACACTTTAATTTTCTCAAAGATGGCTGTAACGATTATGATTAAAGTACCGTATATTAAAGATATTTACATGACAAATAAAATTTATATCTTGAATTTTCTGGGAATAACCTCTAAAGACCTCTTTGTTCTAAATGAATTTAGCTTAATTTGGCGTTACTGGTAAACCGTAAGAAATAGACAAAAACTTATTCCAAAAAAAAATGCAGATCTCTTCAAAATATACAATGTATGTCCTTTACATGTATGCTGTGGAGGTAACCGTTTACGAGATATTCCTTGTTATTGTTTTCAGTTGTGAAGTACTTTACTTTTTTCAGATAGGAAGTGTCCGTTTTTCTTTTGTTCTACTCCTGACCAAGCAAATAAGCCATTTGCAATGACTATCGCATAACGCCAACTTTTAAAACATTTGACTATCACTTTAGGCTAGTGCTTTCCCTTAGTTCCCTTCTACTTGTAGGGAACTAATGAACAAAAACATTCTGCTAATGCTTATCTCAATTAGCATTGTAAGGGAAGAAGAATAATCTTTTGGAAGAAGTTTGTTTGTAGAGCACCTGGAGGAACTCATGTGAGTGTATCATATCAGATTTTTTTGGATTCACGGGATCCCAAAACACACATTTCCGGTGAAATCTCGGGATCGATTTTTGGGCGCATTACAATACCTTCTCTATACACTATGTACGTAGCATGTGTAGAGAAAGTAAAAATGAATTTCAGTCAATAGCAACAGCTTTTGAAACGTTTGACTATTGCTTTTGTCTAGAGTATTTCCTTACTTTTCTTCTTATTATGAAAAAAGCATTCATTCGAGCATTTCTGCTATCTTCTGTTTATTTTAATTAGCACGAAGCAGAGAGAAGATTCAACTTAGAATAACCAGAGAAAATTATGTCAATGGATCACGAGATTTTTACTTTCTCTATACGTACTGTGTACATAGGTATAGGGAAGGTATTCTTAGTCCATCCTAAATTTCGATATTGAAATGTCATCGGAAAAGCATGCTTTCAGACCCCCTGAATAAAAAAAAAAAAAAAAAAAAAAAAAAAAAGGCACTTTAAAAAAAGATGTGTGAGTTTCTGTGGACAGCATAGCTCAAACACGAAAAGTGCGTTAAATACGAAACTTGGTATCTAAGTTTAGTGTTTTCCAAGAATGCCATATGATTTTCAAGAAGATCCCCCAACTCAAACTACTCTTTACAGGAAAATGTTTTGAAAATTTTGATTTTCTCAAAAATGACTATCAGCACGTTGATTAGAATATCGTATATTAAACATACTTACATGACAAATAAAATGTATATCTTGAATTTTCCGGGAATAGCCTCTGAAGAACTCTTTATTCTGGATGACTTTTTCATAACTGATAAACCGTAAGAGATAGGCAAAAACTTAGTATAGAAAAATGTAAATCTCATTAAAATACACAATTTTTGCATTCTCACACATTTTTACGTATTATTGGTTTCAGTTTTAAAATATTTAAAACTGAATATTATTGATATTGTTTAGATGAGACACTCGTTGATCGGGCACTAGCGTTTGTGGTCTCATCCTCGTTTCACATCAATTTTGCTTCGTGCCAAATGGATAGTGTTAGGGTACCATCCAGGATATCTGTGCTCAGATGTATACATCTTACCACTTTTATCCACGACAAGCATTCCCTTATTTTTGTTTTTCTTTTGCGGGAGTAATTAATTCGGTCAGTCCTGCCATCTTCTGTTTGTCTTTATTAACAGAGAAAAGGATCAACCTGGAATAACTAGAGAAAATCATGTGGATAAAACACTTCAGATTTTTAATAAATAATAGACACTTTAAAATGATTATAAGCATTATTGACCCGTTTAGTACGCAGGACCTGCCCAAGATAGTGTATTTTATTTTGGTAAAAATAACCAGCCTATACTTACTAAATGTAAAGCTTCTGTCGTAAAGTGCTTAGCGATATGAGGACCGCTGAGAGAGCGTCATAAAATGAGTGAGGTAAGAGATTTACATTGGCAATGGTGGTCCAATAAACGCTGTGGAGGTCAGTAGGTGTGGTACCTACAGTATAGAGGTCAAGATACCGTACGTGGGGTAGTGTGCTGCTCACCGCGTTTCCAAGGAAACAAACTGCGTAGCGTGCGTCACTATGGGCTACGATACAGGGGAGCACATTAGCAAAAACTTAGGTGAGGCTATTACAAAAAATCTGATGCGTTCCATTCACATGACTTTCTCTACATCTCTGAAATAAATGGTTATTAAAAAGCTAATGCTTCTATTTACTTCATGCTAATCGAGAAAAATTAACAGAAATAGTTTTATTACTTGCTTCCTTGTAAGTAGAAGCGAAATAAGGGAGTACTATACGTTAAAGGGACAATCAAAAGCTGGTTGCTGTGACTGGTTCCTTTGTTTGTATGGACAGCAGTTGCCAATTTCCTGCATGAGAAAAGTGCGTTTTTAAAGCTGAAACCAATAACAAGGGATATCTCAAAAAATGCATGTAACTTAAATTGTATGCTTTAACGTGGTCTACATTTTTTGTGTTATAAGTTTTTGTCCAGCTCTTACTCTTTAGCAGTTATGCAAAATTCCGCAAATTCCTCCAGAATAAAGTAGTTTTCAGAGGCTATTACCAGAAAATTCAAGATATATAATTTTATATATCAGGTAAATATCTTTAATATACTTTATTTTAATCAAAATCATTAGAGCCATTTTTAAGAAAATCAAAATTTTCGAAAGAAGTTCCATGTAAAGGGTAGTTTGGGTTGGGGGATTTTCTTGAAACGCTTCATGTCCCATGCTTGGAAGATACCAAACTTAAATACCAAGTTTGGTATTTAAGTCATTTCGTTTTTGAGCTATGTTGGCCACAGACACATACACACACATACCACAGACAGAAAGACAGACAGACACACACAAGGACATTTTTCTAAAAAAGCTTTCTTTTTGAATTCAAGGGATCTGAAAACATATATTTCCGGTGAAATCTCGGTATCGAATTTTGGGTGCAATAAAATACCTTCTCTATACAATATGTACATAGAACGCATAGAGAAGATAAAAATCTGATGCGTTCCATTCACATGACTTTCTCTACATCTCTGCAACAAATTATTGTTAAAAAGTTTATGCTTCTATTTACTTCATGCTAATCGAGAAAAAATGACAGAAATAGTCTCCCTTGCAAGTAGAAGCGAAATAAGGGAGTACTATATGTTAAAGTGATAGTCAAAAGCTGGTTGCTATGTGGCTGAAGTTCCTTTGTTTGTATGGACAGGAGTTGACAAATTCCTGTATGAGAAAATATAAGTTTTATTTAAATGTGAAGTCAAAAACAATGAATAACTCAAAAACCCCACAGAAAAATTATATAACATAAATTGTGTGTATTAACGTGCTCTACATTTTCTGTGTAGCAAGCTTTGTCTATCTCTTACCGAGTAGCAGTTAAGCAAAATTCGGAAAAATTCATTCAGAATAAAGAGGTCTTCAGAAGTTATTCCCAGAAAATTCAAGATATACATTTTATTTGATATGGAAATATCTGTAATATATGAGATTTGAATCAAAATCGTTAGAGCCATTTTTTAGAAAACCAAGATTTTTGAAAATTTTTCCATTTAAAGGGTAGTTGGGGGTGGGGGATTTTCTTGAAAATCTTCATGTCGCTGACTTGGAAGATTCAAAATCTAAATACCAAGTTAGGTATTTAACGGTATTTTCGTTTTTGAGCTATGCTGCCTACAAACTCACACACACACACACACACACACACACACACACACACACATATACCGACAAACATATAGACAGACATGAACATTTGTCTAAAAATGCTTTTTTTGTGTGTATTCAGGGTGTCGTAAAACAGTATTACCAGTGAAATCACACGGTATGGAATTTTGGGTGCTTTACAATACCTTCTCTATATACTAGGTACATAGTACGTATAGAAAAAGTAAAAATCTGATGTGTTGCATTCACATGACGTTTTATACATCTCTGCAATAAATTATTGTTAAAAAGGTTATTCTTCATTTACTTAATGGTAATCGAGAAAAATTGGCAGAAAGGGTCTTAGTACCTAGTTCCTTATAAGTGAATGCAACTGGCTAAATCGACAGCCAAATATTTTAAAAGCTGTTTGCCATATGGATGAAATACGATTCCCTGCAATGCTAGGAGTTAGCAAATTCCTGTAGTAAAAAGTTTTAAGTATTTTAAAGCTGAAACCAGTAACAAGGAATACATACCTCATAAATGGTCAACTCTACGAAAAAAGAATATCTGACATAAATTGTGTGTTTTAACGTGATCTACACTTGTTGTGTAGTAAGCTTTTGTCTATCTCTTACGGTTTATCAGTTTATCAAAATTCAGCAAAATTCATTCAGAATAAAGATGTCTTCAGAGGCTATTCATAGGAAATGTAAGATACACATTATATTTATCATGTAAATATGTTTAATATACGACATTTTAATCAAAATCATTACAGCCATTTTTGAGAAAATCAAAATTTTCGAAAATTTTTCAATGTAAAGGATAATTGGGTAGGGGGGATTTTCTTGAAAATCTTCGTGTCGCATCCTTAGAAGGTACTGAACTTAAATAGCAAGTTTGGTATTTTACCGACTTTTCGTTTTTGAATTATCGTGTTCACAGACACACGGGCCTTTTGCTGAAAATACAGGGGACCCTAAAACGTATATTTTGGATGAAATCTCGGTGGAGTGCAATACCTTCTCTATACACTATGTAAACATAGGTGTAGAGAAAATAAAAATTTAATGTGCCCCATTCACATAACTTTCTCTTGCTATTCCATAAACATATCTTTCTTACAAAATATTATTCTTTTATATATACCATAGAATTCAAATAAAAAAATCTGATGTGTTCCATTCACATGACTTTACCTCTCTGCAACAAATTACTGTTAAAAAGCTTATGCTTCTATTTACTTTATGCTAATCGAGAAAAAATTAGTACAAATAGTCTTATTACTTGCTTCCTTGTAAGCAGAAGGGAAATAAGGGAGTGCTATAGGCTAAACTAATAATCAAAAGCTGGTTGCTATGTGATTTCTGAATGAGAAAAGTATAAGTTTTTCATAGATGAAACCAAAAATAAGAAATATGTCAAAAACGATCAACTCCACGAAAAAAATGTGTATAACATAAATTGTGTGTTTTAAGTTGTGTTAAGTTGTTGCCAATCTCTTACCGTTTAGCAGTTATGCAAAATTCCGTGAAATTCATCCAGAATAAAGTAGTCAACAGAGGCTATTCCCAGAAAATTTAAAACATACATTTTATTTGTCAGGTAACAACTATGTTTAATATACGATATTTTAATCAAAATCGTTAGAGCCATTTTTAAGAAAATAAAAATTTTCGACAAAAGTTCCATGTAAAGTGTAGTTGGGAGTGGGGGTATTTTCTTGAACATTTTCCTGTCGCATCCTTGGAAGACACCAAACTTAAATACAAGTTTGATATTCAACGGTCTTTTCGTTTTTGAGCTATGCTGTCCACAGACACACGCACAAACGCACACACAAACACGGACCTTTTTCAAAAAATGCTTTTTTTTTGGATTCAGGGGGAGCCAAAACATGTATTTCCGAGAAATCTCGGTATCGAATCTTTGGGTGCAATACAATACCTTCTCTATACACTATGTACATGGTACTTGTAGAGAAAGTAATTAGCACAATTGATCTTATTACCCCGTGAGGGGTTCAGTGCCAATCCCCCATCGGGCGCCTCCCCAGGTGGCGGATCGGGGAATGCCTCCTAGATATAGGTGGTACCGAGGAAATAAAATACTCGGGGTGGACCAAAACTGGCACAACGGGTGGATGTGACTCGAAAGTCGAGGTGAAGACAACACATCTAGGGTAAATGCCCGAAAAGCATCTGCGAGTTCAGGAGCAGAGAGGTGGCAGCCCCACCACTGAACTAGCTCTGCGAAGCGTTCGTACCGCGGCCAGAGTGAAATTTTACATACTGAACAGCCTCAAAATAATAGCCGGATTGATAATATCGGATTTCGACCACAGCAAAAGAAAAAGGACGCACGATTTGGAATTGCAGAACCATTAAAAATAGGAACATGGAATGTGAGAGGAATATCCACAAAAGAAGAAGAATTAGTAAAAGAAATAGAAACAATGAAGGTAAATATAACGGTACTTACAGAAACTAAAAAGAAATTAAAAGGTACAGAAAAGATAGGGAAATACACTTTAGTATATAGTGGGGTTTCATTAAAACAAAGAGCAGCAAAAGGAGTAGCAATATTAATTGATGAAAAATGGACAAAGAGAATTGAACACTATACTTTTATTAATGAACGAATTATACAAGTAACGTTTAAAATCCCCAGAGGGCATCTAATTGTTGTGGGAGTGTATAGTCCTGAAGAGGGAAAAAAGGAAGAGGTTTTAGAATTCTATGAACATTTACAAGAAGAAGTAAATAAAAGCAAACCCCAATATATGATCATTGCTGGAGATTTAAATGCAAGAGTTGGGAAACAACCTATACCTAAAATTGTAGGAAAATTTGGAGAAGACCACATTAATGAAAATGGTAAACAATTACGACAGTTTGCAACTTTTAATGAACTTAAGATAACAAATACATTTTTTAGAACAAAAGATGTTCATAAATATACATGGAATGCACGTGGTCAAAGATCATTAATTGATTATATTATGGTAAATAAAAAATTAATATCACAGATTATACATACTAGAGTTTACAGGGGCTGTGATATATCCTCCGACCACTATTTAGTGATATCTAAAATAGAATTATGGACAAGATGGAAAAAATCAAAAATAAGGGCAAACGAGGAACAAAATAAAACGGTTTTCAAAATAAACCTACTTCAAGAACCTAGTATCAGGAGGCTTTACCAAGAAAGATTAAACATTTTCCTAGAAGATACAAAAGTAGAAGAACATATTGATAAAGAATGGTCCAATATAATTAAAGCAATCAAAGGAGCAGCAGAAGAAGCAATTGGAAGAAGAAATATATATAGAAGAAAAATTGGCTTAAGAATATGGAATGAAGAAATTAAACAAGCTATTGACAACAAAAAAGCAGCGTATAAAAGGCTTCTACAAAATAAAACTGAAGAATCAAGACAAAATTATAAAGAAAAAAGAAACATCGCAAAAGCAATTACAAGAAGAGGACACCAGAATTCATGGGAGAATTTTATTAGCCAGATAGAAAACGACATACATGGCAGACAACAATTTGCCTATAAAGTGATTAAGACGTTAACAAAACAAGAGAAAGACAAAGTGAGAATAAACAATATATCTGAAGAAGAATGGTTGAAATATTATAAGGAACTATGGTATAAATTAGAAGAAAATGGAAAGTCAATAGAGGACCAAGTAATAGTTAAAACATCTATAGATTTAATCACCGAAGAAGAATTACAATTAACTTTACAAAACATGCAAAATAGAAAGGCTCCAGGACCAGATGGAATAAATGCAGAATTAATAAAGTATGGAGGAGATAAATTAAATGTAAGACTGCTTAATTTTATCAACAAATGTTGGAAAACGAATAGAATTCCTAAATGCTGGTACGATGCACACGTCATCAATATATTTAAAAAGGGCAAAAGAAATGTATGTAGTAATTACAGAGGTATAAGTCTCCTGAACACAGGCTATAAGCTGTATACAAAAATCATAAACAAACGTCTAAGTATAATTACAGAACCGTTATTATTAGAAAACCAAATGGGATTTAGAAAAGGACGATCCTGCACCGATAATATATTTTCTATTAACCAAATTATTGAAAAGAGAAGAGAATATAATTTAGAAACACATATAGCTTTTGTAGATTTAGAAAAAGCTTTTGATAAGGTAAGCAGAACTAGACTCTGGCATATATTAGATAAAAAAGGATACCCAAAACAATTGATAGATGTACTCAGGAATATATACCAAGAAACAAAAATAAAAATAGTTTTAGGAAATGGACGATTATCACAAGATATGATAATTAATAATGGTTTAAGACAAGGATGTAGTTTATCTCCGCTTTTATTTAATATTTATATGGATGATATTCTCAGAAAATTAAAAGATGAAATACCATTAGGAATAAAAATAAATAAAGATAATGCCTTAAATATGCTACTCTTTGCAGATGACATGATGTTAATACAAGACCGAGAAGATAAGCTGCAAATAAGTATGTACAAGCTACAAAAATTGATCCAGGATTATGGTTTAAGTATATCAATAGAAAAATCAAAGATAATGGCATTTATAGGAAAACATATAAAAAGATCAAAGATAGTGTTAAGCAATAAAGTGTTAGAACAGGTGATAAAATTTAACTACTTGGGTTGTAATGTAACCTTTAAGACAAACAATGAAGAAATAAATAATAAAGTGAGTAAGTTCCAATATATTTGTGGAGTAATAGCTCGTACCTTAAAAAGGAAAACCCGAAAAGATACAAACCTAAAATTCTATAAGACAATGGCTGTTCCAGTTTTACTGTATGGTTCGGAGACATGGACTCTTAAAAAGAAAGATTGGAGCCAAATACAAGCGGCAGAAATGAAATATCTCCGAGCAGTAAAAGGTTGCACCAGACAAGATCATATTAGAAATGAAGACATAAGGAAAGAATTAGACATTTTTTGCTTAAAAGAAAGGATACAAATAAATAGAGAAAAATGGGAAAGCCATTTACAAAGAATGGATAACTCTCGCATTCCATTTCAATCATACAAATACAAACCTCTAGGCTACAGAACGATAGGAAGACCAGTTAAAAGATGGGAAGAAATATGAGGCCGGAACAGGAGAATCCTCCTAATCCATGAAGAGTTGATGATGATGATGATCTTATTACTTGCTTCTTTGTAAGTAGAAGGAAAAAAAAAGGAATACATTAGGCTAAGCCATAGTCCAATCTTTTAAAAGCTAGTCGCTATGTAAAACAATTGAGGTCCGCTTGTTTTATATGGTCCTATTTGACAAAAGTTTTTTTTTATTGTTTCATTTGTATAGCCCCCTTTAACTTCAATGGTCATATCGGGGGCTTTGACTTGTGAAACAACTCGTATTACTGTAGGTTACAACATTAGGTTAATCATTATTATATTACTAATACATACATACATACTTCCAGACTCTGTGGGGGATAGGGAATAAATCTGGTAAAAGAAAAATTCCCCGCCCCAGCCGGGAATCGAACCCGGGACCTCCGGGTGAGAAGTTTGACAAAAGTTAATTCGTTTAAAATAGAAGCCAATAATAATGAACATCTCGAAAACGGTCAGCTCTACAAGAAAAACGTATATGAAATGGATTATGTGTTTTAACGAGATCTACGTCCTTAGTGTGGTAAGTTTTTGTTTATTTCTTACGGTTTAACCGTTATGCGAAATTCTGTAAAGCTTATTCAGAATAATTTTCTCTTACCATAACATTCAAAATATACACTTTAATTGTGATATATATTTAATGTATGGTATTTTAATCAAGATCGATTAAACCATTTTAGAGTAAATCGAAAATTTTGAAAAATGTTCCATGTAAACGGTTAAATATCTATATTAACATTTCGTTATATATAAAAATGGAACACGGTCAGATGATTAAGAACTGATTGTTGGCTTTAAAAGTCCATACTCTTTCCAGCCAATCGTGAGAAACAATTGAAAAGCGAGAACACTTTAAAAGGAGGAAAGCATTGAACAGTTCAAAATAATAACAACCGATATATCGAAATAGCTTATGGCACAAAAAGTTTATTTGAAATTACTTGTGTTCTAAAAATATACACATTTTTGAGCAGTACGTTCTCGTCCATGCCTTAACGTTAACCAATTATGTAATATTATGCAGACTTCCCTCCAAATGAGGCTCTTCCCAGAAAATTCAAGCTATGTATTTTATTTCTTATGTAAATATTTGAAACATACGTTATTTCAACCAAAATCGTTACCATTCTTGAGAAAAGCGAAATTTTGAAAAACCTTCCATGTAAAGTTTAGTTTGGGTTGGAGATTTCCTTTACAATTTTCGTATCGCAGTTTAGACAGATTTTGAAACTCAATACCAAGTTTGACATTTATCGGTCATTTAGTTTTTGGGTTACACTATTCACACACATACATAAATAGTCCTGTTGGGTCTTTTATTATAAATACGTAGTGAAGAAAGAAAAAATTTTAATTATTTCAAAATTCAACCATTAAAAAGGAATGTTTTGGAAATGGTTTTCGTCACAAAAATGTTATTAGAAAAAATATTTAACGAAATCTATATTTCTTTTTAGTATAATTTGTCTATCTCTTACGTTTTATCAAAACATATTGGGATACTATATATTTTGAGATATTTTATGACAATTAACATTTAATAGCTTGATTTCTTTCACTGTGAATTAATTTACATAGCTTTTAAAAACTCATAGAAAAATATATGTGAACACTCAAGTGACTTTCTCTATTAATAACAAACATGTATGTGTATATAACATATCCATTTATAAATTGGTTCTTCTACTCACATTACATTACTCACAATTTTATTTTGTGGTTTATTAGAACTATTTTGTAATAAGAAGCGTGTAGGTTGGAAATAACATTCAAATATTCACGATAAAACCTTTTACATTAGAAAGTAAACAGAAAAGATGAAAACCAGAAATATTCAGACGCGTGTATTACATGCATTCACGCTTGGAAAAGCGTAAAGTACCAAAGAAAGGAAATACCAAAAAGGAAAGAAAAAAAGTGTGGATTATAATGTGCTCTACATGTTTCTTGCAGTATTTGCCTAACTCATATGATTCGCTTTAACTAAAAAGTATACAAAATTTAATCCAAAAAAGAAAATTCAATAAAAGAAAATATTCTCATTACAATGTCCTACATTTGCTATTTTAATTAAAACTTCTAAAACAGCTTTTGAGGTAATTAAAAATAATAAAATAGTTTGAATGTAAAGCATTCTTGGATGGTACCGGACTTAAAATGTAAACCATAACAAGAAATATCTCGGAAGTGTTAACTCACTATAAAAATTGACTGACATAAATTG
The DNA here is from genome assembly GCA_030762935.1 of Hymenopus coronatus. Lineage (NCBI taxonomy): Eukaryota > Metazoa > Arthropoda > Insecta > Mantodea > Hymenopodidae > Hymenopus > Hymenopus coronatus. The sequence goes on along the minus strand of CM060892.1, from coordinate 43,057,249 downwards.
TCTTTAGATGCGATATACATGTTTTGTGCAGTAACACTTACGGTTTACCGGCTGTACAAAGTCACCCAGAATAAAGAGGATTTCAGGATTTATTTCAAGAAAATTAAAGATATATATTTCATTGGTCAAAAAATATATTTGACACATGGTACTTTAATAGAAATTGTTAGTAATTCTTTAGAAAATCACCATTTTACAAAAAAAATCCCTGTAAAAAGTGGTTGGGAATGGGAGAAATTCTTTTTTTTTTTTTTTTTTTTTTTTTTTTTTTTGTAGCTTAACGTTCTTTAACTTGGTTCGTCATAATGGGCGATGAATGACATTGGTGAATTATATTAAAATGAAATCGGGGTCCATGGAGCTTTAAGTTACTAGGCATTTGTCTTCTCAGGATAAGTGAAAGCCCCGAAAAAAGCCTTATCCGGATAACTGACCCTAAGGGAGATTCAAACTCCTGACCTGTTGAATGTGAGGCAGACACACTACACCACACTACTCAGGCGGGCTTCGAAAATCTTGTCAATGTCCTTGCAAGAATTTGAACTTTATATACCCAGCTATTCGCTTTTGGTTATGCTCTCCATCCATCCATCCGTCCGTCCGTCCGTCCGTCCGTCCATCCAGCCATCCGTGTGTCTGTCGGTCTGTCTATCTGTCTATTTATCTATCTGTCTGTCTTTCTGTCTATCTGTCTCTCTGTCTGTCTATCTATCTGTCTGTCTGTCTGTCTGTCTATCTGTCTATCTATCTATCTCGCAGACACCCCCCCCCACACACACACATGTGCGTGGGCTCGGATCTTTTTACTTTTTTCTATTTTTTTTTAATTAAGGAAGTCTCAAAAGCTATATTGCCCCACTAATATATTTAATATGCAAGTAGTAAAGCAAGTAATCTCTTTCGTAGGAATAGTTTGTAGAAGCAATGTAAATATAAACAATAATGGGTGAGAAAAATGTGATTTCTTTTTTTTTAATACTTTGATAATTTTTCACATATGCAAAGAAATTAAAAGGTAATGGCTGATCTAATGAAGCTTCCTAACACATTACAATTCACAAATAACGACACATGCCTGCGACATACCGTAAGGAATCTGCCTATTGTCATATGGGATAACTATCTAAGGTCATCTAAACACTGCACTTATCCCCATTAGTATTTTACAGGCCACATTGACCCCTTTCTTTAATGACCTGTGATCATGGCACGCCAGATAATTGGTTATCCTAACTTGTTGAAGCAATACCATTAGCCGGCAGTTAGCGGAAATGGCGGTGTAAGACTTGATGTACTGTGACCAGCTTACGATATTTGTAAAGCCACCATTATCGTATACTTTACATTGCAGTGTATCAGGCGTTCGTTTCTATGCTTTATCTAACCACATTCACAACGGTAAGTCTTAGAAGGCAGCTATGCACAATTTTCACAATACCTCTCCTTGTTTAACCCTTAGTCGCCTGCATTAGTATACTACAAATGCAGTTTTTCCTTTCATTCAAGTTTAAAAGTGAAGTTCTAATAAAAAAAATATGATGTGTACCATTCACATGACTTTCTCTATATCCCTGCAACAAATTATTCTTAAAAAGCTTATACTTCTATTTACTTTATGCTAATCAGAAAAAAAAATAGCAGAAATAGTCTTATTACTTCATTGTAGGTAGAAGCGAAATAAGGGACTACCATAGGTTAAAGTGATAGTCAAAAGCTGGTTGCTATGTCAATGAAGTTCCTTTGTTTATATGGATCGGAGTTGACAAGTTCCTTTATGAGAAAAATATAAGTTTTTCATAGCTGAAACCAAAAATAAGGAATGTCTCAAAAACGACGAATTCCACGAAAATGTTTATATAACATAAATTGTGTATTTTAACGTGCTCTACATTTTTTGTGCAGTAAATTTTTGTCCATCTCTTACGGTTTAGCAGTTATTCAAAATTCTGTAAAATTCATCAAGAATAAACTACTCTTTAGAGGCTATTCCTAAAAAATTCAAGATATGCATTTTATTTGTCAGGTAAATATGTTTAATATACGAAATTTTAATCAAAATCGTTAGAGCCATTTTTGAGAAAATCAAAATTTTCGAAAAAAGTTCCATGTAAAGGATAGTTGGGGGTGGGGGGATTTTTCTCAAAATCTTCGTGTCGCATCCCTGGAAGATACTAAACTTAAATACCAAGTTTGGTATTTTACCGACTTTTCGTTTTTGAGTTATCGTGTTCACGGACACACGGACACACACATACCTTTTTGTGAAAATGCTTTTTTTGGATATTGGGGACCCTAAAACATATATTTCCGGTGAAATCTCGGTATCGAATTTTTGGGTGGAGTGCAATACCTTCTCTATACACTATGTACATAGTGCGTATAGAGAAAGTAATATATGGGAATAAACCTATAAAATTATTATATAAAATAATATAAAAATAATAAAAATGAAAACATGTGTAGATCCTTTATTAACCTTTTTCTTCCCAATTAAAAGTTTAAATTCTTCTAAACCATAATCCTGCCAAAGGCACTCTCAAAAAAGTGGTACAAATGACCTTGAGTTTAGGTGACAGGTAATGGACTGGCCATTCATTCAAAGCCAAGTGTTGCAAGTTCAAATAGCAGTGATTGGGGTAAATGACGGGGAGAGTCCATGTAAAATAATCTGGAAGCTAATAGGGTTACATTTGACTGTAGTTATGTTGGTTTTACTCTTTTATTTATTTAAAAAAATCACTGCAATTTTAGTTCAAATATTGTATATATATTTACAATATAAAACAGTCTTGATTACTTGTCGTTTATGGTTGAAGGTCAGTATAACATGAAATTAATCCTAGAATACAACCCTATTTCCTTGTATAGTTACGCTTAAAACAAGCGGACAGGCAACAAAGGGTTAAACGAGAGCAATCCAGAAAGTAATAGAGGATTTGGCATAACTAAATAGTAATGAAAGATATCAACACAAAACATTATTTACAAAGTTACAGTACCTTACTCTATTTCTCAATGTAATCTCCATTCTCTCAAAACATTTATTATCACGAGGTACCAGTTTCTCAATGTGGATGTTATAATTTTCTTTCGCCAAAGAACTTGTTCATTTATTACTTTCTCTAGTCCCGTATGTACAATGTACATAGTGGATAGAGAAGTAGTGTATTCCACCCAAAAATTCGATGTCAAGATTTCACCGAAAATACATGTTTTAGGACCCCCTGAATCCAAGTAAAGAGCATTTTCAGAAAAAGGTTGTGTGTGTATGTGTATGTGTGTGTGTTTGGACAGCATAGCTCAAAAACGAAAAGTCGGTTAAATACCAAACTTGGTGTTTAAGTTTGGTATCTTCTAAGGATGCAACACAAAGATTTTCAAGAAAATCCCCACACCCTTAACTACCTTTTCATGGAGAAAGGTTCGAAAATTTTGTTTTGCTTTTCTTAATTTTGATTAAAATACCACATATTAAAGGCATTTCTATCACAAATAAAATGTATGTCCTGAATTTTCTGGGAATAGCTTCTGAAGACCTGCTTATTCTGGATGAATTTTGCTGAATTTTGCATAACTAGTAAACCGTAAGATATAGACAAAAACTTACTACACAAAAAATGTAGATCTCGTTAAAATACACAATTTATGTAATATACATTTTTTCGAAGAGTTAGACGTTTTCAAGATATTCCTTGTAAAGTACTTACACTTTTCTCAAACAGGAACTGTCCGTTTTTCTTTTGTTCTACTTTTGGCCAAGCAAAGAAGCGATTTGCAACGACAATCACTATCGCATAACGACCGTTTTTAAAACATTTGACTATTGCTTGACATTTATTAGCGCATTTCTCTAGCTCCCTTCTACTTATCAAGAAATAAGTAATAAGAACATTCTGCTATTGTTTATCTCGGTTAGTATTGTGTAAAAAGAAGAATAATCTTTTGTAAGAGTTTATAGAGCAGCTAGAGAAAGCAATGTGAGTGTAATACATCAGATTTTTTTGAATGCACAAAATGTTCGGTCAATCAAATGCTATAAGTAGATAGCGCAAATGTATGGTGATAATGCAATGAAATGGCGCATAATTTAGAGCAATCAAGGAAAAACTAGTATGCACGAAAAAGACCGGAGTGGAAGTTCATCAATCGTCATGGAGGAGTTGAAGGCAAATGTTCATAAAAAATTCAGAAAAACTGGTGTTTCAATTTGGATACATACATGACTTTTTGGATGAAAAAAATTCCCAACCTCAAACTGGCAAAGCATCTTGGCTCAGATCTTTGGCGATAGTAGTGTATAACATCTGCGAGGAGGAAGAGTCGTGGACTCACATCTTGGCAAGATGTAGGGGTACGGAGGAATGGCGGGAAAAATATTTGCCGCGATTTTTTACCACTGCGAATGTAGGGGTAGAAGCATGTTGGACGCTACTGGCAGGCACGGAAAACATGGACGGGCTAGGTAAATTTATACTTAAGGCAAGACAGCTGAGATCTGAGGAGGCTGCCAATAGAGAAGGGGGGGGGGGATAAGATCAACTAAACAAAAGTGACTAGAATGTTCTACATACATATATATATATATATATATATATATATATATATATATATATTATGTCATACTTAGGTCACTGTTGTGCTGGGGTTGTATATATTATGTGTATATATGTCTTTTAAGTGTAATTATCTATTATAAGAGGGTGCATTTATGAAGGTGTACTCTGTGCTGTAAATTTAAATTGCTATATTTTAATATCTTTGTATCTTTATTTTCGGATTCTTGTTGTTTAATATTGCTTTTGACTGTGTATTTCCTTTGTCTTTTTATTTTCGTGTTTACTCTTTTAATTCTTTGTTGTGGTTGTTGTTTTAATATTGCTTGTAATGTGTATTACAAAAGCACGTACGGTCTGTGGACCCGTGCGACTATTGAAATTCTATGTATGATATTGCTATGTTAATAAATACACTTATTCATTCATTCATTCGTATAACATCTGCTCTGAAAACCCGGTACCACGTGACAATAAATATCTTGATAGCAATGACGATTGCGTTGAGAAATAGAGTAAGGTACTGTAACTTTGTAAACAAAGTTTTATTTCATTATTATTTAGTTATGCTAAATCGCCTGTTACTTTCTGGATTGTCCTCGTATGCTGAATATGTATCACATAAAATTGCATTTTATTTATATGAGTTTTGAAAACTATTGTTTTTAATTTTCATAACTGTTTACCAATTAATCGACTCAAAATATGATACATGTATAATTTACAGTGACCGCCCCCTGAATTCCCATAGGGCTGCAAAAATATCTGATAAGTTCCATTCACATGACTTTCTCTAGCTGTTCCACAAACAAACTTTCCTTAAAAAAGATTATTCTTTTATCTGCGCCATGCTAATCGACATAAACATTGCCAGAATTGGTCTTATTATTTGCTTCTTTGTAAATAGAAGGAAATAAGGGAATACACTAGGCTAAAGCGATAGTCAGATCCTTTAAAAGCCGGTGGCTAATTGAAACAATTAAAATTTGGTTCTCTTTGCTTGCTAGGAGTAAACAAAAGAGTAATGATAAGGAAGATGTCTGCCGTTATAGAAAAGTTTAAGTACCTTAAAACTGAAATCAATTACTCGAAATATCTCGAAAACAGTTAACCCTACAAAAAATTGTATATGATATAAATAATGTGTTTTAATGACATTTACCCCTTTTTGCGAGGTTAGTTTTTGCCTATATCTTGCTATACAAAGTCGTGAAGAATGAAGTGGTCTTCAGAGGTCATTACCAGAAAATTCAAGATATACATTTCATCTGTAATAAAAATATCTTAAACATATGGTAATTTAATAAAAATCGTTAGTCATTTTTGAGAAAATTACAATTTTCGAGAGATGTTCCATGTAAAGGGTAGCTAGGGTGGGGGGAATTTTGTTGAAAATCTTCGTGTTGCATCCTTGGAAGATACTGAAATTAAATACCAAGTTTGGTATTAACCGATTTTTCGTTTTTGAACAGTGCTGTCCACAGATTCAAACACACAGACATGCACATGTTTCTAAATTTTTTTTGGATTCATGGGTCTCAAAACAGATTTACGGTCTTTAGAGAAAAATTTAAAATATACCAGATACTTGTGATGTAAATATATTTAATATTCGGT